>CM063511.1:74083715-74163715 GCA_032207245.1 Pardosa pseudoannulata | reverse complement strand
GATTGGGATCTGAGAAAAAAAGATATTTATGGAAGATAAGGTCTGTGAGGGTACATTCTAGACTAAGTAATGGGAAAATGCATATTATATATCTTTTCTTATGTTTATAATGGTTATAAAAAGGTATTTCGGCGTGTATGTTCATAAAGAAGATAAGTATGGTATTTATGTAATTTTAAATATAAAATTACATAAATGCTGGTGTCTTTAAAAAGAACTAGAGAATGAATATCAATTAAAAACATTTTAATGAAAATAGGTTTGGTTTGGAACTCTATGATCTACTGATTAAAGCCAGTTTGCAGACGATTGGCAGTAATAGGATTCAATTCAATGAATTTTGGTCCTAAAACTTAGTACCCATTTAGATATAGTTAGGCTTATCCAGGCTTAGGTGTGTACGGGGTTCACGATCCCGCGGTACCTGAGTGATCTTTTCTTAGCGTTCTTCCTGGTATTCTTGAGCTTACCTTTGTTGTGTTTGCTCCTTACCGGGTTGGACCACATTAAAATCGGACCATGACGGGCTTCTAGTAGGTCAGTGGTGGCTTGGTAGCCATTTATGGAGTCACTGTCGCGGCACGGTCATCATTAGTTGCTGCTGTATATCTTCCGATGGGTCAGCTTAAGGTAATTCCTCAGCTGACCCAGGATTTTCGCCCATACAGCAGCTTTCACTGAAGACCAGTCGCCTCGACCGCAACCACAACAGCTACAGAGCTTTTGCTGACCTATGCGAGGTTCCGTCTTGGCTCGAGGATTAATGTGGTCAACCCCAGTAAATAACAAGCTCTACAGAGGCAAGTTCGAGACTACCAGGGAAGAAGAAGAATAAAGATCACTCAGGTGAGCCCCGAGCTCGTGACACCCGTGTATACCTAAAGAAGGTATACCCTGAGGTTGTCTCTCATTTAGCACTACCCGGAGGACACGTACGGCTTGAAGCTCGGGGCCACGGACGCGAGAGACTTTGCCCCCGATGGGTCAGCGTAAAAAACTCAGTTATATTCTTACTAAAGTAAGAATATAACCTCAAAATTATACTGTGAATATTTAGAGATAAATCTTAAAATTTCTCACCTCACCCAATACTTCAACAGAAGATAGATAAGGAACAAAATCAAATTGCCAAATTGGTTGAGTCTGGATATGAAGATGTAGGAAATGTTTGTTACATACAAGATCAAATGCAAGACGAAAAGAACAAAAGGTTTGAATAAGATTAATGCAGCATATTAAATTTTCCTGTGGGTAGTGTTTACGAAACTAGATTTAGATGCTTTTTGTAAATCTCCGCAAGTGCATTTATTATATAAACATAGGGACATCAGTAGAAACAGTACCGAATTTACAATATTACATACTTCACAAAAGATAGACGAGGATGAAAATCAAATTTTCAAATTGTTTACGTCTTGTGATATGAAGGCGTAGTAAATGGTTGTTTAATGCAAGAATAAATGCAAGAATACAAGAAAAAATGGACAAGATTAATGCAACATATTAAATATGTCTGTGTGTAGCATTTACAAAACTAGATTTGAATGTTTTTTGTAAATCATTGTAAATACATATGTGATATAAGACATAAAGACACCAGTTGATACAGTATCGAATTTACAATATTAGATACATCATAAAAGATACACGAGGATCAAAATATAATCTCCAAATTGGTTGTATCTTGTGATATGGAGTCGTAGTAAATGGATGTTTTATTCAAAAACAAGTGCAAGGCAAAGAAAAAAAAACGATTTAACAAGATTAAGGCAACATATTAACTATGTATGTGGGTATCATTTACAAAACTAGATTTAGAAGCTTTTTGTAAATTATTGCAAATACATATCTGATATAAGACATAAAGACACCAGTTGAAACAGTACCGAATTTACAATATAAGATACTTCACAAAAGATAGACGAGGCTCATAATCAAATCACCAAATTGGCTGTGTCTTGTGATATGAAGACGTAGTAAATGGTTGTTTAATGCAAGAACAAATGCAAGAGAAAAAGAACAAATGGACAAGATTAATGCAGCATATTAAATATGTCTGTGGGTAGCATTTACAAAACTAGATTTGAATGTTTTTTGTAAATCATTGTAAATACATATGTGATATAAGACATAAAGTCACCAGTTGAAACAGTTCCGAAATTACAATATTAGTTACTGCACAAAAGATAAATTAGGATCAAAATCAAATCACCAAATTAGCTGTGTCTTGTGATATGAAGTCGTAGTAAATGGTTGTTTTATTCAAAAAGAAATGCAAGACAAAGGGAACAAATGATTTAACAAGATTAATGTAGCATATTAAATATGTCTGTGTGTATCATTTACAAAACTAGATTTAGATGCATTTTGTAAATTATTGCAAATACATATCTGATATAAGACATAAATACACCAGTTGAAACAGTACCGAATTTACAATATTAGGTACTTCACAAAAGATAGACAAGGATCAAAATCAAATCACTAAATTGGCTGTGTCTTGTGATATGAAGACGTAGTAAATGGTTGCTTTATTCAAAACCAAATGCAAGACAAAGAGAACAGATGATTTAACAAGATTAATGTAACATATTAAATATGTCTGTGGGTATCATTTACAAAACTTGATTTGAATGTTTTTTGTAAATCATTGCAAATACATATCTGATATAAGAAATAAAGACACCAGTTGAAACAGTACTGAAGTTAGAATATTGGATACTACACAAAAGATAGACGAGGATCAAAATCAAATCGCCAAATTGGCTGTGTCTTGTGATATGAAGACGTAGTTAATGCTTGCTTTAATGAAAAACAAATGCAAGACAGAGAGAACAAGTGATTTAACAAGATTAATGTAGCATATTAAATAGGTCTGTGGGTAGCATTTACAAAACTAGATTTAGATGCTTTTTGTAAATCCCCGCAAATACATATATTATATAAGACATAAAGACACCAGTTGAAACAATACCGTATTTAGAATATTAAATAGTACACAAAAAACAGACGAGGAATAATATCAAATCGCCAAATTGGTTGTGTCTTGTGATATGAAGGAGTAGTAAATGGTTGTTTTATTAAAAACAAATGCAAGACAAAAATAACAAATGATTTAACAAGATTAATATAGCATATTAAATAGGTCTGTGGATAGAATTTACAAAAATAGATTAAATGCTTTTTGTAAATTATTGCAAATACATATCTGATATAAGACATAAAGACACCAGTTGAAACAGTACCGAATTTACAATATTAGATACTTCACAAAAGAAAGACGAGGATCAAAATCATATCACCAAATTGGTTGTGTCTTGTGATATGAAGACGTAGTAAATGGTTGTTTTATTCAAAAGCAAATGCAAGACAAATAGAACAAATGATTTAACAAGATTAATGTAGCATATTAAATAGGTCTGTGGGTAGCATTTATAAAACTAGATTTGAATGTTTTTTTGTAAATCACTGCAAATACATATATGATATAAGACATAAAAACACCAGTTGAAACAGTGAGGAATTTAAAATATTAGGTACTTCCCAAAAGATAGACGAGGGCCAAAATTAAATCGTCAAATTGATTACGTCTTGTGATATGAAGGCGTAGTAAATTCTTGTTTAATGCAAGAACAAATGCAAGAGAACAATATTAATGCAGCATGTTAAATATGTGTGTGGGTAGCATTTACAAAGCTAGATTTGAATGTTTTTTTTTTTTTTGTAGATCATTGCAAATACATATGTGATATAAGACATAAAGACACCATTTGAAACAGTACCGAATTTACAATATTAGATATTTCACAAAAGAAAGACGAGGATCAAATTCATATCACCAAATTGGTTGTGTCTTGTGATATGAAGACGTAGTAAATGGTTGTTTTATTCAAAAGCAAATGCAAGACAAAGAGAACAAATGATTTAACAAGATTAATGCAGCATATTAAATAGGTCTGTGGATAGCATTTACTAAACTAGATTTAGATGCTTTTTGTAAATTATTGCAAATAAATATATTATATAAGACATAGGGATACCAGTAGAAACAATAACGAATTTAGAATATTGGATACTATACAAATGATAGACGTGGATCAAAATCAAATAGTCAAATTGATTGTGTCTTGTGATATGAAGGCGTTGTAAATGGTTGTTTAATGCAAGAGATCAAGATTAATGCAGCATATTATATATGTCTGTGGGTACCATTTACAAAACTAGATTTGAATGTTTTTTTTTTTGTAAATCATTGCAAATACATGTGCGATATAAGACATAAAGACACTAGTTGAAACAGTACCGAATTTACAATATTAGATACTTCACAAAAGATAGACGAGGATCAAAATCGAATGAACAAATTGGATGTGTCTTTGATATGAAGATGTAGTAATTTGTTGTTTTATTTAAAAACAAATGCAAGACAAAAAGAACAAATGATTTAACAAGATTAATGTAGCATATTAAATAGGTCTGTGGATAGCATTTACAAAACCATATTTGAATGCTTTTTTGTAAATCATTGCAAATACATATGTGATATAAGACATAAAGACACCAGGTGAAACAGCACCGAATTTACAATATTAGGTACTTCACAAAAGATAGACGAGGATCAAAATCAAATCACCAAATTGGCTGTGTCTTGTGATATGAAGATATAGTAAATGGTTGTTTTATTCAAAAACAAATGCAAGACAAAAAGAACAAAAGATTTAACAAGATTAATGTAGCATATGAAATACGTCTCTGGGTATCATTTACAAAACTAAATGATGCATTTTGTAAATTATTGCAAATATATATGTGATATAAGACATAAAGACACCAGTTGAAACAGTATCGAATTTACAATATTAGGTACTTCCCGAAAGATAGACGAGGATCTAAATCAAACCACCAAATTGGCTGTGTCTTGTGATATGAAGTCGTAGTAAATGGTTGTTTTATTCAAAACCAAATGCAAGACAAAGAGAACAGATGATTTAACAAGATTAATGCAGCATATTAAATATGTCTGTGGGTATCATTTACAAAACTAGATTTGAATGTTTTTTGTAAATCATTGCAAATACATATGTTATATAAGAAATAAAGACACCAGTTGAAACAGTACCGAATTTAGAATATTGGATACTACACAAAAGATAGACGAGGATCAACATCAAATCGCCAAATTGGCTGTGTCTTGTGATATGAAGATGTAGTAAATGGTTGTTTTATTTAAAAACAAATGCAAGACAAAGAGAACAAATGATTTAACAAGATTAATGTAGCATATTAAATAGGTCTGTGGATAGCATTTATAAAACTAGATTTAGATGCTTTTCGTGAATCATTGCAAATACATACACGATATAAGACATAAAAACACCAGTAGAAAAAGTACCGAATTTACAATATTATATACTTCACAAAAGGTATACTTGGATCAAAATCAAATCGCTAAATTGGTTGTGTCTTGTGATATGAAGACTTGGTAAATAATTGTTTATGCATTAACAAATGCAAGACAACAAGATCAAATGATTTGAACAAGATTAATGCCGCATATTAAATAGGTCTGTGGGTAGCATTTATAAAACTAGATTTAGATGTTTTTTGTAAATCATTGCGAATACATATAAAACATAATATAAAACATAATATAAATACATATAAAACATAAAGACACCAGTAGAAACAGTTTCGAATTTACAATATTATATAAATTAAACGAAATGTTGCCAATTTTACTTTACGTGCATAATCTTTTTTTTATTACTATTAATGCAACCAATTCCTATGTAACAAAACAAACATCTACTTTATATGTATACTCTAAATGAAAGGCATAATGTTCGATTTCATAAGTCTTAAACGATGTTACGTGAACTAAATAAGATATAAGAAATAAAAAAACTGGAAATAATGTAGAAAGTATTTCATTAACACTATTAATTTTAATAATGATTTATACGACTGTATTCTTGTATACTTTTTTACTATCCATAAAATTATTTTCTCTCAATAAAACCAAGTACTACGAAAAAAGCCCCATTCAAGGCTTTTTATACTTAATCTATTGTATCATTTGATTAATTTCTTTTAAATAGAATGAAAAATTGATTAGGAATAAAAAACTAGAAATCCCCTTTGAAGATTTCGGTTGATTACGTTGCATATGTAAGATATATTTAAAAATTAAAGGATTAAAGACGACAACAGATAGTAAGAAACGTGTGCATAGAATGGAAAAGTAGTAAATCTGTTTTTAAAAAATTCACATATACTGTAAATTCCGTTTTTTTTCTAATGATTTAAAAAAATATTGAAATCTGATTTTTGAGTTGTCTAATTAGAAAGTCTTATTTCTTATTAAAGGTAATCTATGTATAATGTTTTTATATAAGTAGAAATTAAGAAAAATATTTTCCTACTAAAAAATTTCAGTGCATGAAATTCTAAGTTCTTTTAATATAAAAAGCTTTGTGTCACTTAAATTTTTTAATACTAATAGTGGCTACTTTAACTGGCTAGAATTGGTGTTCACACGTATGACTTGTCACTGAATATAATATTTTCTTACTGTTCCAAACTCCATTGATGACGTTTAATTTTCTTTGTTTAACAGAAATATTTATTCATAGATGAAATGAGATGCAAACTAGTGGTAATTTGATGTAAGGACACAGTTTGGTGTGCGTTCTGTAAACCATTTGTCTAGAAATTCATTGTCTTATGGCGGCTGGGCGTGTTGAGCAACAGTCTTTCTGACTTTTCACAGTTGTTTTGAACCGAATCACATATAAGCCAATACCGTTAAGTTTACGTTTTGATAATTTCTAATTTTTGTTTAATTAATTGAAAGAAATGTTATTATTATTTTTTAAAAGTTTACACTTTGATAATTATTATCATTTATTAACATTTTCAATATAGCAATTGTTTAATTTAAAACATTAGAAACATTAATTATCTCAATATTGCCTTGTTTTTGTTTTCTGAGAAACTCAAATATTGGCCTTGTAAACCAGCTTATACCCCTGGTGTAATTTAAACTGGTATTCGACTAACATCGTCCATTTTTAATGCCACCATGGAAATTTAAATAGATGACATAGTTCAAGTTTGGAAAATTAAGTACTTCTACTTCGATGCACTCCCAGAATTTTCTATGATTTTGTTTCGTTTGTATAAAATACTGTTCTTTTTAACTCATTATATGTTATATTGTCACGAAAATTCGAATGCACACACCGTTTAACTTAACAGAAGAATTTATTAAAGCTAAGTAGCAACTCGCAACTTTACAAGATTGGGAAGATGCCTACAACTAGTGGGTATCAGCTCTTATACCTGAACAGAATATTCGAGAAATAACTAATTTACATATTAAATAAAGATCTAGAATATTCAAGAACATAAGGAAACAATAAATAATATTTTTTAATTAAAAACCCGTACTTTGGGTAAACTGCCATGTCAAGCATCGAACCCACAATCTCCGGGTCTGGATCGCGTGCTCTGACCATTCGGTCACTGAGCTAGTTGGTTCAGATTCTTTATGCGTCAATATAACTCATTATGACATTGAACTTGAGGTTGACTGTAGCAGTTATGAGCGCTTTTGATTCTGAATTTTGACCCCTATTTCAAGGATTCTATGTTGAATTAAGAATATTAAACCTTATTAAGAATATTAAGTCCTTGACATACAAGTAAAATGGAAACTGATGTGTCGGAAAAATACTATTTATTTCTGTCTCATTTGAACAATTTTGCTCAAGTTGAATAAGAAATCGGTTTATTTTGAAATTTGAGTTGCTATGTAAGATTTAAGGAGATTTATATATGATACTAATGCACAACAATTAAGTAACAGCATAAAATTGTGATTTAATATAATACTGAATGACGTTTATCGGAGACAGCTATTGACGTCTCGGAGACGTCAAAGTTTACTTTGGTACATAAGATGACTGACGTCTCCCAGAAGTCATTGTATGTCAAGGGGTTGAACCTTGATTAGTCATTTATGTAATAAGCATCGTTTTCAAGAAATTAAATTCTTGTTTTCTGTTTAATGTGTGTTTGTGGCTTTTTTTTATTTTTCCTGATCTGTGAATATAATTAAGTTAGAATATATTTAAGTTAGAATATTTTTCACCACTGTCTCAATATTGAGACTAAAGAATCAAGCATTTTCAAAATGAGATAAACTTCAATTTTGTATCGTTCAAAATCAAAACAGCATGCGTAAATAGTCCCCTTTCTCCAAAAACATGGTAACTTTTTTTTTCTTTTATGCACTAATTAAAGAATTTTTACATATATTTTACTAACATAATTTTACATTTTACGAATTATGGTTCATTTTTAAATACCAGTGAAGCTGATTCTAAGTCCAATGTTTTATGTATCCTAGTAACTTTGACCTTTAGTTATAGATTGAAATGAATAGTTAATTATTGCTTACCCTTTCCACTTTATTGTAACCCTTTCTACTTTATTTTGTCTGAAATTAAATTTAAATCCCATACTTTACCAGCTACACAAATATAAATAAATAATTTAACAAATATATATGTATGTAATCTTTTCATTAAATTTCAACTAAAGTTTTAATACTTTATTTGCACCATTCGGAAACAATAATCGGATTAATTCCATTTATTAATATTCAGTTACATTTTATATTACAATTTAATAATCGCTTGACACTTTAATGCCCTCGTATTTCACTAAACTTCCATCTCCATAATGATACACATCAATTAACATTTAAATCTTGAGATATTAATAACAGCATTGCAGTACATCGTGTGCAGTCTTCAATTTTCGTATAATTTTCCATAATCTCGCAAGTGAGTCAAATTTCCAAATTGAACTAATCCTCGAAAAGCGTGGCTCCCGTTTTACTTTTTTACTCTCCCGTCATGAACCATTACCGAAGTTAATTATGATCGTTTTGATATTTTGTCCTCCAGTGCGTGTGATAAGAGGCAATGACACAAAACGCTCGTTATTAAAATTGAAGCCCTTATCCGTGACGTATGGGCATCATTAGACCGTATTATATTTTGGAACATTATTAACGAACATGATCTTCTGTGCAGTAAGCTCAGCTTATATTGATTGCATTGATCTGGCAGTTTATTCACTTAGAACCACCTCTCCTGCCAATAAAAAGGGAGTGTAGTTCAAATTACTCCGTTAATGTCAAGGAGACTGTGTCTTATTTAGAAATCACTACTTGTAGTCGTTTTACTTATAATCGACTGAAATATAAATCTTAATTTTTGGGAAAGCTTGAAATTCAGACTAAAATGAGTGATTAGTAGCGCACTTTTTGAAAGTATTCTAATAACCTTTTTACCTGTGACTTATTAAATTTGTTTTTTAGGGAGCTTAACTGTTTAACTGTTAACATCGATTAACCCATGGCAACAACCAATGGTGGGACAATATTCTCTGCTTAAATGGATATTAATCGTGGTTAGCCGTTAAACGACTTCGGTAAGATTGGTCCTTAAAATTTTCTAGAAATAGTTTTGTATTACTATGAGAACGTGGACTTAAATATGATAATATAAGTAAGACATCAAAGAAGAATCATAGTTCATTCTTCTGTAGAAATCCTGTACTTATTGAAAAGTCCCTTCTTGTAGTCATTCTACTTACAATCGACTGACATATTAATCTTAATTTTCGACAAATTTCGGAATCCAAATTTTTTTATGTTCCTATGAAGCAGGCGATACAGACATTATTCTAACACCTTAACAAGGCTGCAAACATGCTACTCATTTAGCACCACCCGAGGAGCACCTGTAGCGTAAGGTAAGTTACGGAAGCGAGTAACATTAACCTGCTTGGTCCCAATTTAGAAGCAAGGACCAAGCAGAATACCCCCAGGCGTGTCCTGCCACCCCCAGAGATATCGCTTGAGAACATGGAAAACTTTGTGACCACGAACATATTGGGTTGTTTGGAAAGTAATTTAGTTTTTTTTGTGGAAATGAAAGACAGTTTTCGTATAATAAACAAATACTTTATTAAATTATATATTGAACTTTCTGATCCAACATCTTTTGCTATCTTTCTGGTAGTAGCATAATTCCATGCTCATAAAATGTTTGGTCTTTGCTGGCAAAAAACTGATCGAGATGGTTTTTGACCTCCTCATATGAGGTGAAGGTTTTACCGTCTAAAACATTTTGGAGTGACTGGAACAAATAATAATCCGATGGTGCCAGGTCTGGAGAATATGGTGGGTGTGACATTGTACCCCATTCAAGATATAAAAGCTTTTGGCGAGTGACCAAACTTGTATGAGGTCTTGGTGAAACACTACACCTTTCCTGTTGATTAGTTCTAATCTTTTCTGTTGAAGTGCATCATTCAGTTTGTCCAACTGATGACAGTAGACTTCCAAATTAATCGTTGTGTTACCCGGTAAAAGCTTAAAAAAAAAAACCGATTCCTTTAAAATCTCACCAAATAGACAGCATCAAATTTTTATTGTGAATATCGGGTTTGGAAATGGTTTGAGCCGGTTCATCGTTTTTGCTCCATGACCTCTTGCGTTTGACGTTGTTGTATACAACCCATTTTTCATCCCCAGTGGTGATGCGCTTCAAAAACGGATCATTTTCGTGACGTTTGAGAAGCGAATCGCAGACGTCAATTCGGCGACACAGATTTCTCTATGTGAGAACATGGGGAACCCATACATCGAGCTTCGAGGATAATCCCAGGCTTTTCAAGTGGTCAAAAACTGTTGAATTTGATAAATTAAACCTCAATCCGATCTCACGTGTTGTTATTCGTCGGTTCGCATCAACTAATACCTTTATCGCGTCTTTATCAGCTTCAACTGGCCTTCCCGAACTTGGTGCATCTTCGACATCAAAATTTGCCTGATCAAAATTTAGCGAACCAGTTCTGGCACTGGCGTACTGTCAACACACCTTTTTTCCATACACATCGGTCAATTTCTTTCTGGCTTGAACAGCATTTTTACCCTTTCTGTAGTAAAACAGTAAGATATGTCGAAAATGCTGCTTATCGCTCTCCATATTTAAAAGGGAACCAACCAAAAACAGCTGCGTAGAATTAATTGGAATATATCTTCTTTCGAAAAAACTAATTAACTGAAGCATAGTACATAACCACTGCTGTTATCTTCTGTGAATTTCAAACCAAAATGGAAGACATTGTGTCTGAAATTTGATCTCAGAAACGAAGCAACAAAACGAAGCACAATTAATGTGTTAGTTTCAGGAAGGATCTAGGTGATTTACTCATAGACTTTTTATACATAATGTTCTAAATATAAATTTCCAGTTATAATAAAGATTAAAATATCAGCAAGACTAATACTGAATACTTTATGTGAACAGAGATACTGATAAGCAATATAAAATATGAAAATTTAAAACTGTAGGAAAAAACATACTTCACTGTTCACCAGACAGCAGTTTCCTTCCAATTTTTAAGCACAATTTTTGAGTTAGCATTTATATATTTCATACAGTTTCAGTGATATTTTGTTTTATCCTCAGTGAAAAAATCCTTTTAAAGGAAAAATATTTCTTTGATAAGTAAAGACACATTTTTTTCAGTTCATCTCCCGAAGTTAAATTATTTCAACCCTTAGTCTTACATGTACATTACCTTTACATTTTTGAAATAAATTATACTTTAATACATTTCTCCTTCCGAAAAAACTAATTAACTGAAGAACAGTACATAACCACTACTGTTATCTCCTGTGAATTTCAAACCCAAATGGAAGACATTGTGTCTGAAACTTGATCTCAGAAACGAAGCAACATAATCTCTCCGTTTGTGAGATAATGGAAGCTGCTAACTGTCAAAAACAGACCTCTAAAGTTGAAGGGAGGAGTTACTCGATCACACTTTAATGGTTTCTATTTTCACGCTTGAAACTTTTTCTCCTCTTTCAGTGAGTATTTATTTTATTTCGAGCTCTATTTCGTTGTTTTCACTGCAGTTGTTTTGCTTCGCTTTTTCTTTAATGTAGCGCATCGGGGAAAGTTTATTTTTTTCTTCACACCGTTGCTGATGAAATGGAAATTATTATAATGGCACTGAACAAAGTCATAAAAGTAAATGGAATTCAAAGGAGAAAAATACTTGAAATTCTTTTTGTACAAACTAAAAACAAGCTGTTAAACGTAAACTCAATTCGATTGGGTATTGGAAAATAATGAAATAGACGGTTATAATAGTTTTTGAGCATTATACTTTCACTTGTATTTCGTTATATACATACATATAAATACATATACATATACATACATACACATATACATATATATACATATACATATATATACATATACATACATATACATATACATACATATATACACATATACATACATACACACACACACATATATATATATACACATATATATATATATATATATATATATACATATACATATACACATATATATATATATATATATATATATATATATATATATATATATATATATATATATATATATATATATATATATATATATATATATATATTTATATATATATATATATATATATATGTATATATATATATATATGTGTATATATATATATATATATATATATATTTATATATATATATATATATATATATATATATATATATATATATATATATAATATATATATATATATATATATATATATATATATATATATATATATATATATATATATATATATATATATATATATAAACTTTGTTTTGAAAGAAACTTAAAATTTAGAATTCGATTTTGTATAAATTTTACATATAACTATATAAGTAAAAAATAAAATTACGCAAATTTGTTCGTCTTAGACATTTACACAGCTTGTCACATAATCACAAGAAATTGGACAGTCATTTTTTTCAAACTAACAAAAATATTTTTTTTGATTTTGAACATTTTTAACCATTTTATTACATTACAACAAATTTGATAAAATGTAATAAATGTAAAAAATTACACAATGTCACAGAATCACAAGAAACTGGACAGGCATTGTTTTAAACTTCAAAAACATTTTTTTTTATTTTGAACACTTTTAACCATTTTATCACATTACAACAAATATAAACGAATGCAATGAATGTATTAAATTACATATTGGTTAGAAAATAAATTGTAAATAAATTAATAAATTAATAAAAAATAAATTATAAACAAACTGTAACAAAAATAAGTTATATAATTTTTAAAAGCTAACAAATTTTTTTTTTATTTTGAACACATTTTACCATATTATCATATTATAACAAATTTGATAAAAATTAATACATGTAATAAATTACAAAATGTCACACAAACACAAAAATTTAGACAGGCATTGTTTTTAAACTAACAAAAACACTTTTTGATATTGAACACTTTTAACCATTCTATTACATTACCTCAAATTTAATAAAATACAATAAAGGTAATAAATTATACAATTTCACAGAATCATAAGAAATTGGACAAGCTTTGTTTTAAACTAACAATTTTTTTTTTTTTTATTTTGAAGACCTTTAATCATTTTAACACATTAAAAAAATGGAATAAAATGCAATAAATGTATTAAATTACAAATTAGATAAAAAATAAATTGGAAACAAATTTTTAAAAAATATATAAATAAATTGTAAATAAAAACAATTAAATTATAAATTGTTTGAAAAACCAACAAAAACATTTTTTGATTTTCAACATTTTTAACCATTCTGTCGCTTTACAGCAAATTTGATAAAATGTAATAACTGAAAAAAATTACGCAATATCACAGAATCACAAAAAATGGACAGAAATTATTTTAAACTAGCAATAACCTTTTTTTTATTATTTTGGACATTTTAAACGATTTTATCACATTACACCAAATGTAATAAAATGTAATAAATGTAATAAATTACAAATTGTTTAAAAAATAAATTATAAATAAATTAATAAAAAATAAATTATAAATACATTGTAAGCAAATTACAAACAAATTATAAATTGTTTCAAATTAACAAAAACATTTTTTATCTTGAACCTTTTTAACCATTTCATCACATGATAATAAAAACCGTGTTTACTTGTGTATAATAGGCTGTTTAATTTGATTAAGGATATTAACTCTAGATTACAGATATGCGCGAACGAGTCTTAAATCTTAGGAATTACATGATATTCGTATGATTAAAGACAAAGTATACAGGGTAGAAAACTGAAACAACCGCAAAAATATCTGACAACCAAAGTATTCATGAATCTTTACTTCATTTTATACCACCAGTAAGTTAGCTCTTAGATATCGTTAACCACTAAATTCAAATTTAGAAATTTTGCTGACTGCTAAGGTAATTATTAACTCAATTAACGAGTGATATCGTTAAAAATATTATTTTCCCCTTATTTTAAACTTTATTAAATAGGTTCAAAGATGAGAAATGTTTTCTGAATTTATTTGGGGATAAAGTCTCCATCTCTGTCTAATACAACAGTGTTAATAATTTTACACTGATTAGCAGATTTCCCAAATTCCTTAATTATACGTTCGAGAATCTCCTGGATGTCCGGTTTCTCAAATATGAATTACGAATTATGATATATTCAGTTCTTTGGATTAGAGGGATTATGTGCTGAACGTATTTGATTTCTTATCCTTCATTTAGAGAAAAGAGTTTTAACCCCTTCCCTGTTTTGTCCGTACGCCGTACGGGTACAGCTTTCGGGCCTTTATTGATTTGCCCTTACGGCGTACAGGCAATCTGATTTCTATTTCGCTTGCACTGTTTCGGCTGTATTTTTTTCTAATTTTAGTAACAAATTATTCGTATAGATGACGATAGTTGTCCAGTAAATGATACTTTGCAGTTTATTGTATTTTCTACTCTGATTGGTTTAAAAGCGCTGGTTTTTCCACATGTTTTGTATCAGAAGACGAATTGTTATCTTTCAGTGTATATCTTTCTGGTTATATTTTACTAACCGCCTGATAATTTTATTGATGTAAGAGTTGAATAATATATTTTTACCTTTAAATAATGGATAATTCACAGCTTATGGAGCTAATTTCTTGCGATTCGAACTGTGACTCGGAATCAGAAACTGAATTATCTGTAAATGACAGTAGCAAAAGTTTACTAGATGACCTGGATAGTAGTGACTCTGATAGTAGTACAGATAGAATCAGTCAAGCAAGACATTTTTTTAAAATTAATCATGATATTCCTTCTGATACGCCTTCTAGTTTTGCTTTCAATGGAATTCCAAAAATTAACTTGGATATCGATGAGACTAAACTTCAGTTCTATAATGCTTTCATATAAAGAAAAAAAAGTTGCAATAAATGTTTAAAAATATTAGAAATGTTAATTTTAATAACATATCTTTACTTAAAAATATAAAATAAACAAAAAAATACAATAAAAAAAATGTGACAATTTTTTGACCGAATTCTGGAAAAAAATTAGACTGTCAAAGGGTTAATTCTGGGAGACTTGCACTGAAAGGTTTCTGTAATTCATTTTTCTACTTAATATAGGAGATATTATTCAGCAAGATTATCATTTAGGTCGAAATTTATGTTGATAAAATGTTATAATTTCCGGTCGTAGAAGAATATAAAAAATTGCTTCATAAATGAATTATTATTAAATTTTTTTTCTTACTCTTTTTAACAAAATTCATCACGCATAATTTCTACATAATTCTCAACATAGGCACATCTTCTCTAGATGCGTACAGGTTTCACGCACCCGGAATACCTAAATCTAGTACTTAAGCCAAATATAAAAGAAAATTACTTACATAATATCTATGTTCAGTGTGTAAAACGTATGAAAATAAAGCAGACGATATTTAAATAATTTAAAATAATAAATGATTAAATGGGATAGCTAAAGGAGTGAAGTCATAATGCTAAAATAAATGTTATTTTTACCTATCTTTTATGTGACTTAATTTGTCACATAAAAGATAAACTGAAAAATAATTTAATAATCATTATATAATTATTTATAATTTTTATTAAAAATTTTAATATTAATTATAATTTAATAATAATAATTAATATTATTTTAATAGTAATAATTTAGTATTACTTTTAAAATTTAAAATTTAATTTTTTAATAATTTAGTATTTTAAATAGTAATAATATTTTAATAGTAATAATAGTAATAATTCATATTATTTTAATAGTAATAATTTAGTATTACTTTTAAAATTTAAAATTTAACTTTTTAATAATTTAGTATTTTAAATAATAATAATATTTTAATAGTAATAATAGTAATAAATAATAGTAATATCATTAATATTAATAATAATATTAATAATTTTATTAATAATTTAATAAAATTAGTTACCTTCTCTTAAACGGGGAAATAGGGCTTGAAATAATGACATTAACGCTAGAAAGGGGGCAATGGGTGAATTTCGAACGTAGCTAACCCTTACTCATCAAGATTGCAATATGGATATCTCTATCCATTCCAGGTACAAACGCTTCATGACGAACGATGGCCGATTGGTTAGGGTGCTGAACTCCGGAACCAGAGTTCGTGGGTTCGAATCCCATTGAGGCATGGATGTTCGTAGCAGTTCGGAATCGGCTTTAAGCTGTAGGTCCCGGTCTCATTAGCCCTCGCGTTGCAAAAAGTAGCCGTAGTACTGCAAGCCAAACCCAAAACAACAGCTTCATAAATTCGAGGACAGACAAACAGATAACTTAGGGCTAATATTATATAGGGAATGATTTTAAAAATGCATTTATATACTTGAAGTATTTTGGGGTGTGTTAGAAGTAAATTTCGATAAGTGTTTTCAGTTACTAGCAAAAAACAATATATCTTTACAAATCTATATTTTTCTCATAAATATCTCAATTTAACATAAAAAAACTTCAATATATCAATATATATCAATATATATATATATATATATATATATATATATATATATATATATATTTATATATATATATTTTATATATATATATATATATATATATATATATTTATATATATATATATATATATATACATATATATATACACATATATATACACATATATATATATATATATATATATATATATATATATATATATATATATATATATATATATATATTAATTATACAAGGAATGCTTTTTAAAATGTATTTATATACTTGAAGTATTTTGGGGTGTGTTAGAAGTAAATTTCGATAAGTGCTTTCAGTTACTAGCAAAAAACAATATTTTTTAACAAAACTATATTTTTCGCATAAATATCTCAATTTAACATAAAAAAATCTTTCAAATCTTCATACATAATCCAAACTTTCTGTACTACACCCAAAACACAAAAATTACAAAATAAAACCGATTGATATCAAGAGCAATCCATTTCATTCTTCTGCATTACAATACGACAGTTTTGGAAACTAATATTTCAAAACTGGGACCGTTTACTACATACATTTTACACGTGAAAAGTTTCTATATCTGGAATTTGATTTTCCTGATCACTGCATAAATTAAAACTCCAGAACGGTGTATGTAACGGAATTTGAAGCATCACTATTCGGGAAATGTCGTTCATTTTCGAATAACAAAACTCCGGTGACATTCCCTGATACCATATACATGCTCCATACTTGTTATCCTTTTCACGGTCTGTTGAAAATCTCATTATGGACGTTGAACGATTTTGTTCGTGACTGTACGTGACAGAGTAAGTAATGATATCAAGTCGATTGTTATTAAAATTTCAAATCCCTGAGTATGATATCGAGCATATGTTACACTATGTCATGTTGCGACTGGGATGTACGTAGCTATGCGTGTTCGTAAGGAAGATCTACGTGTTTTTGCATCAATAGATGTATATTTATGTGCACGAATGCATGTCAGTTTAATTTATGCACTATTTGACTATGTATGAAACATTTATGGCATTGTTAAGGATGTACGTATATCACCGTTAATCACTAAATTAGGGCTAGTATATTTTCTTGGATGACCTATTAACGCAGGTTATGAATAGCCATATACTAAATAAAAGTTATTTTTAACTGTATATCTCAGAACAAACATGCTTTCTTTATAAAGGCTTTTTTTATTTACTATCAATTGAATTAATTATCGAAATTTGCATTCATAATAATAATTTTTTACAGTCCTTCGATTAACTGGAATTAATATATCTGAAGATGTAAACATTGTGGATCTTATTAAATGAATATGTAAACAATGAGTATATTTATTTCAAGACATGTTATGCAATATTTTCACGCATTTACTGCATACACACACACACACACACACACACACACACACACACACACACATATATATATATATATATATATATATATATATATATATATATATATATATATATATATATATATATATATATATATACATACATATATATATATATATATATATATATATATATATATATATATATATATATATATATATATACATACATATATATATACATATATATATATATATATATATATATATATATATATATATATATATATATATATATATATATATATATATATATATATATATATATATACATATATATATATATATACATATATATATATATATATATATATATATATATATATATATATATATATATATATATATATATATATACATATATATATATATATATACATATATACATATATATATATATATATACATATATACATATATACATATATATACATATATACATATATATATACATATATACATATATATATACATATATACATATATATATATATATATATATATATATATATATATATATATATATATATATAATATATATATATATATATATATATATAATATATATTTATATATATATATATATATATATATATATATATATATATATATATATATATATATATATATATATATATATATACATACATATATACATACACATATATACATATACACACACACACACACACACACACACATATATATATATATATATATATGTATATATATATATATATATATATATATGTGTGTGTGTGTGTGTGTGTGCGTGTGTGTGTGTATGATCCATCTATGCATCTTTAATTTAAGAAAATTGTTTGTAATGAGATAAATCATTTGGGCTGAAAAATTTTATATAAGTTGATATATTGTAATAAATTTCTTCTTGGTAGAACATACAATACCTTTTCAAGTTTTTACATAAAAATGCTTCAGATGTTTTTTAAAGTAATCCTTTGAAATATAAAAAAACACCTACTAAATGTTACTAATGCCTAAGGTGTACAACTGTAATCAACTTATCATTTGTAGATATCGAAGACTGCTCTCGAGTCGGCGCCAGCCCTAAAAACAATATGGCGGTGATTTTTCTTGGTAGGAGTCCGAAGTTACTTTCTAGTTCAAACCGGTCCTGTTCTGGTATGTCTTTGAGATGACTCACGGAAAGAGGTAAAAAAAGCTGAACCGAATGTAACATTGCTACATCATGACTCTTAGGTCTTTGGTACTTTTGGAACAAAAATCTTTTATATTCTTATCATTTTAGATTTATAGAAATAATCTATGTGTACTTCATAAAATATATGTGTTTTACGAGCAATATTTGAAATAATACATTATCAACACGATCAGACATAACTGAAATTAAACATAAATGTTAAATGTTCAATACAGACGAAATAACAATGCATTATCAACAGGATCAGATATAACTGAAATTACAAATAAATGCTTAATGTTCAGTACAGGCGAAATAACAATACATTATCAACACAATCAGACATAACTGAAATTAAACATAAATGCAAATGTTCAATACAGACGAAATAACAATACATTATCAACACGATCAGACATTTAAATTAAAAATAAATGCTAAATGTTCAATACAGACTTTAAAAGTAAGCAAATATTTTTACTTAAATTTATATTAATTAATAAAAGAATATATTCATAAAATGCATTGCTTTAAAGACATTCTTTTAAAAACATTACAGAAAATTGAGGATCTGCAAATGACAAATCCATAGTTTCTGGTAGTCAAGAAAACTTGTAATCAGTTCTTTCTGTATTCCTCAATTTAATACAAAATTGACTGTAAATTTACCCGAAATCATTGAAATTTACGATAAAATTTGTTTCACGTACAGTATGACCTATAAGACGACAATTTTGACCTACAACTGAACTTTCGCAATCGAATGACTTTGAAGTTTTTATAACTCTTTAAAACTAATGTACGGTCATTAAACATTGCTGAAACATTAAAACCGTTTTCTCGGTTTAGAAGTTTTGTCTCCATTGCTTTTAAACGCACTAAGAACAATTCTATTTATCCGTTACTTACAGTTTTTCTTTTCATTCTTTGTTCTACTATTTGGGATAATTTTAAACAAAATGTTTGAATGTCTTTATACAAACTTTTAACGGAAATATTCGTTTTGACCCGACCTGAATGAATTATAAATTACAAATAATTAAGGATCTACAAATGACAAAACGATAATTTCAGCCATTCAAGAAAACTTGCAATCAACTCCTTCTTTGTTCCTCAATTTAATACAAAATTGACTGTAAATTTACCCGAAATCATTGAAATTTACGATAAAATTTGTTTCACGTACAGTATGACCTATAAGACGACAATTTTGACCTACAACTGAACTTTCGCAATCGAATGACTTTGAAGTTTTTATAACTCTTTAAAACTAATGTACGGTCATTAAACATTGCTGAAACATTAAAACCGTTTTCTCGGTTTAGAAGTTTTGTCTCCATTGCTTTTAAACGCACTAAGAACAATTCTATTTATCCGTTACTTATAGTTTTTCTTTTCATTCTTTGTTCTACTATTTGAAATAATTTTAAGTAGAAGATTTGAACGTCTTTATACCAATTTTTAAAGTAAATATTCCTTTCGACCCGACCTGAATGAACTTTTACAAGTTTAAGCATTATGTACGCATGCTAAAATAAATTAAACTTTGTTTTGAAAACTATATATTTATTTTGACAATTTCTGAGTATATTATGAGAAGTTACTTTGTGACAGATGTGTACGTATGCACACATCTATCAGAAATAAGTTTATCCAAGGAATTTGAAACTTCTGTATTTTGGTCTGTTATGGCATTTACTTGAACACCACTTCTTTTGATTACAATTTTCTTTTAATTGCAATATATTTTATATAAGGAACAGCTTCATTATACGTGAATTAACTGTGCCTGGCATATCTTAATACGATTAGAAGCAAAATGGTGAAAAGCCCCCTTAATTCTTTATTTTCGACTGTAGTATAAATCTATGTAACAAAATATATCAATATTACTTACATTTGGTCAAGCGGTCTACAAAAATGCAACACTATGTAATTAATGTACATATATATGAAAAAGTGAAGAGTTTTAAAAATCAGAGAAAAAGCGCTTTGGAAGTCCCTTTTGATAAAATGAAAATAAAATTATATTATTTGTAAATAATTATAAATTTTTCGGTTTATTATTTCCTAGAATGGAATAAAATATCTTTTGTAATTACGAAAAGTTTTCGGGGAGAACAAAATAGCTGTATAACTAAACATATGTAAGTAAATGTTATTAATGCTGCAAGTCACCACTAGATGGCAGTACTTAAGCTTTATTCGTATTACACCGTTACTTTGAGAAACAAAACTAACTTGAAAACAATTTACAAGTAAGAATTCTGAAAACGTGTCATACAAAAATAAAAAAAAATATATAATAGACCTGCAGGTAAGCCATGTAGTATACACATTAGGTTTTTTACAGTTAAATATGTCTTTTAACAATAATCATGTACCGAATATGGTCTCATTTTTAAGCGAGAAAAATTATAATAACAAATCTCTCTTTTGGCTCTCATACCATACAAATTTTTAAATTTGACCAATTATTTTTTAAAAAAATATACTGAGTAATAAGGTTTGAATTTCAGCAATGTTAGAGCCATTTAATCATTGTTATTACCTAAGCGAAATTATTCTGTACATTTTAGTTTTATATAAGAGTAATGTATATTTGATCAAAACTGCTAAGAATAGAAAATACATTTGATACCCTTAGTAAATAAAAAATAATCTTACCTCCCTTTTTATAACCAACCAAGCAAAAATATTTCTTATACTCTTCTGCAAGATCTCAAAAAAGAGTACTCGACCAAGCAAAGTCCCATAAAATACAACGAGTTAAATTCTTATAATATAACTGACAAGAAATCGACAAGTTGAAATACAGACAAAAGAAATAATTTCTCACTAAGTATCTCTCTACAATTCCAAATGAACTTGGTTTATTTTAGTTACGAACTGTTCAATTAAATTTTACCTTAACTTATTTATGTTCTTTACTCTATTACCTTTCACAGAAGTGCAGAATTAACTTTTAGGTCCTATCCCACAACAAGAGTTTATATTATAAGGAGTGTATCAAAAATAGATTACGTTTCAATTGAAATACATTTTGTAGAATGTAGTTCGAGGTTTGATTTTCATAACAATGCATCATACATTATTTTTAATTTATCTTATTATGCAATCCTAAACTATGCGTATAATAGTTAATTCATTATCATGATAAAATTTTTAAAAAAAAGTCATTTCAAATTAATGATGTAACGGGATTTGACCCTAAAGTATTTCGCTTTTTTTCATAATAATTAAAATAGGAAATCCAAAAATGCGAAATATGACACCATAAACGAGACTTTTCGTTTCAGGGGTAACACGATATCTTAAATATAAAACGAAGATAAGACATTCTGTGTTAAAAATCCATTAATTAAAATACTGGGCACAAAAAAAAAGTTCATAATTTTGTAACTGCACTTCTTACATTATACAGAAAAAAAACCTTTTGGGGAAACTCTTTTGTTTAAGCATTTGTTAAAATTAAAAGGTTAACGAATATTTTCAAATGAAGTTTTTTAAAATTTTCTGTTTATCTAAGCAAAATAATTAGTCTACATTTATACATTGGAAAAAAGATTTCCACTGTGCTTAATTAGGAAATAAAACGCTATTTATACTAAATATATATATATATATATATATATATATATATATATATATATATATATATATATATATATTATATATATATATATATATATATATATATATATAATATATATATATATATATATATATATATATATATATATATATATATATATATATATATATATATATATATATATATATATATATATATATATATATATATATATATATATATATAAATATATATATATATATATAATATATATATATATATATATATATATATATATATATATATATATATATATATATATATATATATATATATATATATATATATATATATATATATATATATATATATATATATATATATATATATATATATATATATATATATATATATATATATATATATATATATATATATATATATATATATATATATATATATATATATATATATATATATATATATATATATATATATATATATATATATATATATATATATATATATATATATATATATATATATATATATATATATATATATATATTATATATATATATATATATATATATATATATATATATATATATATATATATATATATATATATTATATATATATATATATATATATATATATATATATATATATATATATATATATATTATAAGAATTTTTTTTTACTCCATCAAAATTTTAAAGCATGGGATTAAATATGTGTTTACATGTAGAATATATATATATATATATATATATAGGACAAAGTAATAGGAACACCTCTGAAAAAATGAAATTTTTTAATTAGTACGGGGTTAGGCTACCTTTGACCTGAATGACAATCTTCTAGACTATGTATCAATTCAGAAGTTGCAGTCAATTCCAAGCTTCCAAAGGAGAAGCAACGATTTTCTAAATAGATATATTTTTAATTGTAGAATTTTGTAATTGTAGTTTCACGAACATACTAACATTAAAAATTAATTTTTCCTAATTCCATTATTTTATATTTTCCTTCCTTAAAAATATTTTTCATTTGAATCATTATTTTTAATTTCTTCAGACGATTTCTTTTCTTTTAATAACTTATGATTGCAAGTATACTTTTTGCAATCTTCTTCCTCAAGTACTTTGTTATAAATATGTTCACTCAAACAAATAGTAGCCTGTAAAAGTAAAAACAAAAGTTCCATTTGCTCATCAGAAGTGCGGTATACAGCCATAATATAATGGTTAAAATGGTCCCTTTTATACTCGGGAAATGTAAAAGAAGTGCTCGCACAGGGTATGACACACCAGTTTTGTGCTTTTCTGATAAAATATCTTTATATGTAAAAAGTTCTTTTGTCCATGTGTTTGTAATATAACTCCTTCTAAACGGCTGGACTGATTTTGATGAAATTTTTGTGCATGCAATTAAGTTGATAAGAGAATGGTTTGGATTCCCAATCTGGTCCGATAGAAAATGATTTTTACTAAAAATCCAGAACTACAAGCTTATTGAGATTATTAACACTAGATTTCCCAAGGCAGTCATTTTGACTGTTTTTTAATTTCAATTAGAAAAACAATTATGAAATATAATAACACAATTTCTTAGAATTTGGTGACTTTTTCTATAACATATAAATGGGTTTATGAATAATTGTAGTTACTTCCGTCCTCCTTTATTATATAATATTAAAAATTAATTTTAAACAAATTTCTTTACATATTTGTTATTTTTTCACAATGCAGTCATTTTGACTGTTTTGGGGCAATATAGGTATACAAGAAATCTCGGGCAATCTAGTGTTAATCATCATAATCATAGTTGGCCCGACAACACGTTGTGGGCCTTCGCCTTCTTAAGAAGTTTTTCCCATCCTGCTCTGTTTTGTGCTTGGGACCTCCAGCATCTAATCTTTATGAGACCAAAGTCCGACTCCAGGCAGTCGATCCACCGTCGTTTTGGTCTGCCCCTTGGTCGTTGTCCGAAAGGGACTGCATTAAAAGCTTTTAAAGCAGCCCGATCTGCGTCCATTCGCAATAGATGTCCAGCCCATCTCATTCTATTCAGCCTGGAGATTATTATAATGCTGCTTAAAACCTTTCACAGAGAGCGTATGTCTGGTACAGTGGACTGCGCAAAGGTCTTCGGTTCAGAATGAATCCCGGTACAGGTGATGTGGGAGTTTTAGTTTAATCTAATTACGTTTATGATGACTGTACGAGTGGTGAAGTCAAGTATTAAAAACAATTTTCCTCACTTTTCCATTAAAATCGTCTAATTTATAATTTATTTAAAAGAATTTCGAATTTTTGGATTTATGGCGTTAAAACAGGACACCTGTCGGGTTGTCTAGTATGTGTGTGTGTGTGTGTGTATATATATATATATATATATATATATATATATATATATATATATATATATATATATATATATATATTATATATATATATATATATATATATATATATATATATATATATATATATAATGCCAGGATTTTAACACTAAACATACCAACACTTAATACATATCTATTTCTACCATAGCTGGTCAAATGACCCGACTTTATTTTTTCTGATTATAAATGTATGAAATATGAAAATTAGAAGGAAATAGACAAATAAACTTTATTATAATTAAACATAATTGTATAATGTCAATTTTTATGTATTACAAACACAAAGAATTTTAATTCATTTCCCATCGTATTTTTTACGTAAACCTTATGGGTCATTTGACCCGTTATATGGTATGTTTAGTGATATATATATATATATATATATATATATATATATATATATATATATATATATATATATATATATATATATATATATATATATATATATATATATATATATATATATATATATATATATATATATATTTATACATGGTGAAAAATTTTAAGTAATACTGTGTGAAAGGTACTACAATAAGTCGTTTCATAAATTTCTGTACGAAACAAAATTTACTTATAATTATTCTATAAAGAAAGTATATTCTTTTAATTTTAAATTTTTAAAATGCATATTTATTGAAACTTTATTTTTAATTGTGATTCCAAATGTATGTTCTGATATGGGAACTTACTCTTTTTGAAAAAAATTAACAACTTTTTTGCGGGACACGTACTAATACGTTTTCTGACGATTTATACTTGAGCGCGGGTCACGTATAGTACGGGTTAGTGTAACAACCCGGTTTGTTTGTGGGTACAAAAATAACGGTATATACATTAAAATGAAGCCGAATGTTCTTATCTTTCATTTTTTTACAATGTAAAAATGTTTATATATAATATAATTAGATAAAATTAAAACTATATACTACTTTTTCTATTTTATTTTTCATATTTACAATACTATTATAAATTTTTCCACTAAAAATACATTTTTTGCATACAAGGATGATTGTTATTTATATATATATATATATATATATATATATATATATATATATATATATATTTATATTTATATATTTGTTTATATATTTCAATATAAAATACGAAAAGTTGGTTAAAAAATTAAATAATTTTCGATCTATTGAGATTTAACTGAATAACTGAATTTACTCGCAAAACGCCACTCCCGGTACAATTCCACTGCGAAATGTACCCGCACACAGTGTGTTAAAGATCATAATCTAATTTTATTTATTTTATTTTCATTAAAATAAATAACAAATAATAACACATTTAAATAAATAACAAAAAAAAGCGAAATTTCAAAGACATAAAAATCGGTATAAGAGAATATTATCCAAATAAGCTTGTAATATTCGTAAAAAGATATTACGAAAGAGGGAAATTGCCAATAATTTTACATGTTTATTCATCTGAATCAGAAAGATGGTTAGCTCTTTTTGTTTTAGCTTTTGATTCAGGGTACGAATAATCTTACAGAATTTTCCAAAACCATTTATCAGCCCTCATTCTGGATCATTTACTCCAAATCATTAAGGAGGAAACTATTGAGGGTGATCGTGTAAGAAATTTCAGTTTTAAATCCTTGCAAGCAACCAATCGAGGGCAAAATCATGGCAGAAAAAACGACCGTCATTATTAAAATGGCTACACTGATGAGTTAAATTATTCAAACGCTTGTTCAGCGGCAATATTCACAATAGCTCTATGCTGTGCGTTGTTCTAGTACACGCTTTTTATAGCAATTCTTTCAAAATAAAGCTTGATGTTCTAATTTAAGAATTTTTTTTGTCGAACATTATGGGAGATATAATAATCGTGAAAATTTAATGGGCAATTCTTGATATAAAGACATAATATCTTTCTTAAGAGATGCGTAGATATGAAGTTTTAATGATATTTTTTAATTTCAAAAGCTATTGAGACAAGCTTATTGCAGCAATGATGGATTATCGCATATATGTAAGGTAAATGTGTTAATTGCGCTGAAAATAACTCTAATGACTGTAATGGAAGTAATTATAAAAAGAAATTACCTTAATAAGTTTGTAGTGTTTGTAGATCACACGGCTTTAAATACGAAGGAAGTTCAGAAAGAAAGGTAACAAGTCCTATAAAAAAGAAAGATTATCTACGAGTGCATATAAATAAAAAACGTAATAGGGCAGTGGAATATATTATTTCCCAACGCAGTCACTGTATTAGTTCATACATTTGTTGCTTAGGTACAAAAATCTATCAAAATTGGAACTGCGAGAATTAACGTTGAAGTCAAATAGTTCTATTGAGACCCATTTTTGAACTGAGTTTTTTCTTTCAGAAACTTACCTTCCAAGTACTTTTTCAATTGTTCTCTAAATGGTTTCCATAGTATACACACATATACATATATATGTGTGTGTAGGTGTATATACATGTTTAAATATTAGAAAATATATTCTGTGGGCTGACGCATTATTCCGAAAGTGCCTGTATACAGACACACAAAATTGGATATATCTCTCTATATATATTTACACACACACACACACACATACATATATATATATATATATATATATATATATATATATATATATATATATATATATATATATATATTTGTAACATATTTATTAGAAAATATATGTGAGGATGCATAAAGTTTTCTCCTAAAGTACCTGCATATATATATATATATATATATATATATATATATATATATATATATATATATATATATATATATATATATATATATATATATATATATATATATATATCTGTGTGTGTGCGTGTAGATAGAATCAGTATGGAACAAATACATCCTACAGTTTATACTCGATTTCAAATCACAATTTAAAAAATAAAAATTTGAAATGTTGCTAAGGTGAATACAGTTTTAAGCTTTTAATGTATTTAAACGCGATTTTGTACTGTTTATTAAGTCAAACAGTGGGGAAACTTTTATCAATAGGTACAAATTAAGTAATATATAAGCGTTATTTGATTATATTTAGGCGGTTATATTTATAAAATACAGCTACTATTTAATGAAATTATTTTAAAACTGTCAAATGATTATAAAGTATTAAACATATTACAGATAACTTATAGACATTATCAGCTTATTATCGTAATAACGTAGTAAATGTTTTAAAGCAATCTTTCTCGTTAAGTAAAGGGGTTGAATGACTTTTTTCATCCAAGGTAGGCAAATCCTTACTTGATATCCCGTACGGTATATAACGGTAGACAGTCGCAATAACATTACTTTTATTTTTTAGCCTATAACTTTTAACGATCGAAATAATGTAGTTTAAAAATATTTCTGCTTCGTTTTGTATTAATTAGGAGGCAATTTTGAATAAGGAGATTCGAAAAAATATAAGTGTGAAATATAATAACATCACTATTTTAATTAAGGTTATTCCTTCAAAAAGTAAACATAAAATTGATAAAGTCCTTATCTAATTTAAGTACTGCGTGTAGTTGTAGGATACAAATGATTTTAGCTTAAAAAAATCCTGTGAATTTTGTTGAATTTAATTCCCATAAATTTACAAAGGTAAGAATCAAATTGATTCTAAAACTTTAGAATGTGCTGAGGGAATTCTTAATTTAACTCCGCACACCCTCATTTGTCTTTGTGTGGATTTCAGTATAAAGGGTATTTGAAAGTAACAAGTTGATTAACTCTCAGATGATCAAAACCCTCATCTACAAAACCATAGGCTTCCCAAGAGTCAGAAATGATTGTAGTACCCTAATGCACATATTTATATAAAATCTTTCATAAATATCATCATTCGTTCTACAACCTCAAATAAACAGTTTATTACTACTCTTCTATTCCACCGAAAACCGACTTACCATCAACTGCTT
Organism: Pardosa pseudoannulata; assembly: GCA_032207245.1. Classification (NCBI taxonomy): domain Eukaryota; kingdom Metazoa; phylum Arthropoda; class Arachnida; order Araneae; family Lycosidae; genus Pardosa; species Pardosa pseudoannulata. The sequence goes on along the minus strand of CM063511.1, from coordinate 74,134,357 downwards.
ATAAATTCAAACTTCCGAAATTTACTTTCACAAATGCCAACAATTATCTCTCCCCCTACCCCAAGTATTACAAGAATAAATTTAAAACAAAATCAATACAAACCTCCATAGAAAAGCTAACCCAATCAGTTACTGTATTTTTGGAAATTTTTTTTCGTGCGAGATATATTCACTAAGCAATTTATAAATGTTAAAATTACTCACTCACGTTAACATGAAAATTTGAAAGAAATTCAAATGACACGATTCAGACCAACTTCTCTTTCTCAAGGTTCTTTTCACATGACATTCCCACATATATCCATCAGTTGAGTCTCTTTTTACAAGGAACATAAGGTAAGTTCAAGTAGGTAATTCATAAACCCAGAAAACAAACCAATACACATGCACCATCGCAGATTAGCCAATTTCCCTTGATTCCTAAAATACTCAGTCATACTTGAAAACATGGAGAAGCCGTTTTATGTTTTCAAAGAAAAAATGTTTGTGAAACACTTAAGTTATTAATAATAAAAAAATAAAACAGCTAAAATGGATAAACCTCAAAGAGCACGGATGAAATGGACGAAGACTCAAATTGTATGCAAGAAAATCCAAATTCAGTGGTCTTGGAATAATGTTAATTAAATGAACCCATAACTGTCAGATATTCACATCATCTGTCATTTTTCCCAATACCCTAAAATAAAGAAGCCGACTGACATCCTTAAGTGGGGGGTGGAAGAGCAAGGATTGCCAGAAAACTCGGTTCTAGAAATTGGCGATATCTTCCCCTAAAATGGGATACGGTTTATATTATCTAAGCAAAATAAATTCGGAGTGGTAAGTTTCTCTCCCACGGAAATACACTACAAATTGATCACCCTCCGCCTCCCTCTATTAGACCGCACCTTCAGCTTGAGAGCGAAGCTGTTCGAGGCAGACCTCAATCCTAGTCTTCATTGATGGCGCTAACATATTGCGAGTGTCGGATCCCCATTTATCTTCTTTCAAGGCACTGCAGTCAGTCACAGAGAAAGACAGTCCCTAATAGATATTTTTATTTGATCCTATCCATAGCAAAGCTAGTCGAAGGTTCCTTAGACATATCTAAGGAACTCTGGGCCGAGAGCCTAATCAACATATATTGATAACGATGGCGAGGATCCTATTTAACTGGCTGAAAGTAAATTAAGGAGCACTCGTGTAAGCATGAATAATTTAGTCTAAAACCATACTAATGCCCTGTGCTGGTATTACTTCCCACTCTAACAGCACCATGTCAACACATTGTTGCTTCCGTACTTTTATGTCAGCAAGTTGCAAATAGTCCAGGTGGTATATAGGGTCAACCGAACTTCTAACCTGGGTAAGACTCCTGAGAAGTATCTCTCGCACGGTAGGAAAGTGTATTGACTAATATATTTATTGTTTAGTTTGTTTGTATGTAATTATTTTTTTTTGTTATTTTAATTATATGGTTGGAAAGCTGGCTTCTCCTCATGCGTAAAGCAATGCTGCCAGATGGTCAGACCTAAACAGCATTCCAACACCCACCGCCCGACCTTCGTATGGTTGGCCGATTACAGGTAGCATACTATAAAAAGCCAAAAATTTCGTAAAGTTCTGTCTCAATTACTTGAATATTGTGTGAATGATTAGGAGATTAAGTCAGTTTATTTTCAGAAATTCATAAGACAAAATCTTAAACAGTAATAGTTGGTCAGTCAAGTGTTTGAGATCTTAACGTTTTCACTTAATAAAAAGTGTATGTTTATCTGTGGTTTAAAACAATATTCTTTCAACATAAAATAGTGCAGATTAATAATTTCTTTTAAACATGTTTGACTTTTTGTTGCCAGTTAGTTTTTATTAGTCTTATAGCTTTTGTTTCTTAAATCATTTATTTAAGCAATTAAATGTTTATGAAATGCTTTACATTTTTATTATAACTCTTCCACTAAAAGATAAGAGGGATATCCCACCCATTCGTGTCTTGCAGATGCATTAAATATTAAATTCAGAACCTATAACTGCAAATATTAAATAAAAAAAAATCAAGCTATTGTTTAGGTTTGTTAGTGGGTTGAATATATAGGGATAACCTTTTTTTGGATAAATGAGATTGGGAGCAGCTGTTTAAAGTTGATATTGAGCATTTACTATCAGCAGAACCCTTAAACAAATTAATCTACTAATCTACCTACTTGACCATCGTTGATTTAGGCTTTTAAAATACTTTAATTATTGGTATCCTTTTCTTAAATTACAGTTTCTAAGATAGCATGACTACTTATTACTGATTGCAGAATAAATTTATGAAAATTGAAAAAGAGTGTTCTAGCTGTGGTTATTAATGTCATACAGATAAATCATCAATATTCTATATTTAGTTGATGCATCTAATTTCCAAACTTTTCCATTTATATAATTAAGATATACGCACACATAAACTACTGATAGTTTCCAAATATTAAACGTCCAATATAACAGTCTGTTAATGTTAAATTTAGTTTAGAAATAAATGATGACAATTTAATGCAATCCAATGATTTTTTTTTCGATATTAATCTTGCTCATATATCTGTATATACATCAATCAGAAAGGGGATATTAAAATACGACCCTGTGATTTACTAACGCCAAGATATTGTTAAAAAGTCTACTAACGTTTGCTAATTTTATATCACTGAGAGCTGATATATCAATGTTGAATAATGAAAGGTATACTCGCCCAATATGCAATCGCTATTACTTCAAGATAATACCATGGCACCAGCATAACCAGAATATCCCCTAACACATACATATAAAGTGCTTTTATCTATATTTACTTTATATAGGAATCCAATATAATGAGGTAGTTAATTCTATTTACAACACAACAGTTAATGATATCGAATGCCGGTTAGGAGATACTAGTCTACTACGATCATTTACTACTGTAGTGCCATTTGAATCCATGAACTAACTCGTTGAATAGGATGAGTGTAGTGTCCTAACCATTCAACGAATTTATTATTAGGTGTATTAATTCGATAAACTAACGTATTCTTTCACACTCTGTAACATAAGAAGTTTAAAATTTTTACTAGTATTTGTATCAAGTATAGTTGTTTCCTTCATCTATAGATATATACAAACGGGAGCGAGTTTTATACCCATAAAACAGCTTTCCACTTGTTGTGATTCAACAAAATTTAAATACAGTGTAAAAAATTAAGCTCTTTAAAAGAAGAAGAAATATCCCGGAAGTACTTACCAATCTATCTCCATAACACCTAGAAGTTGAACCTTAGATTTTTACCAGGGCTGTGGTAATGTTCAATTATAAATTATTGGTCAATTAGTTGTAACAAATTTATCATGGGATGTTCTGAATTTGTTTTACACCTATGAAATAAGTGCCTAACTAAAAAGAAAACAGGTGTTTTAAATTTATATATTACTGACTAGTGTCAGTCTTGTTAGGTTTTGCTTTGTTGACCAGGACCATGGCTCAACGGTGTTTTATATTAAGAAAAACGGTTAGATGAGACCTCTTGTAACATATGATACGATTCATATTAGTATTTTTCTATAACCAAATGGCATGTTTTGACTTCGATACATTACATCGAACTGTTCTAGGTTTTGTTTACTAGTTGACTGATAAAAATTTTAATTTAATAATATCCTACTTACCTTGAATAACCTAGAAAAGTTTTAAGTAGAGGCCTAATTAAAATAATACACCTGTGAAAAATAGATTTGGGAGTTATGACGTGATTGTAAATTAATTGCAAGAATTGGTAATTAATTTACAAATTGTGTGTAAATAAAGACAGACACAAAAAAATACATATTTTTGCTACAAAAGAAAAAAAAAACGAAAGAGAAACGAAATTAGAATGATTATACAGAAAATTTGATGCATGCCTAATTTCTTGAAAAATATGTTTAAATCTTCGGCCTATAATGAAATTAAGAATCTTCACTTTTAAAATTGAAAGGTATTTTCTGACAGCAATTTCTGAACTGTCTATTGAACAGATCTTTGCTTCTTTTGAAAAAATGACAGCTTTGTAGTTTGATCTAAGCAATCGGTTTCAGTTCGTCGAGCATAGATCTAACATTTCATATATTAAATAAAGATGTAATGTCCATAGTTATTATAATGTTCATAGTAAGCAGAAACCATATCTTTTCACGAAACATTTTCCGTTACAGGTGTGTGTTGCCCTTTGTCAAAAACAGAAAAACATACGTAGATAACTGTTTCGCAGCTACGTACATGGTGTATTTATGACAGAAGGTTGATGGCTGTAATAGGAATAAGAGAGGGCACAAAGTAAATTTTTTCAATGGTTTTCTAGGGGAAGGGATGAAAAACCGCTTCACTTATGAACACAGTAAATACAACTAAACCAATGAAGAGTAGCTCTAGAGTATTAGTTAGCTGTAGTAGGGAAAACCAGATAGCTTTTTGCTATTATATATAATAGTTCATCCTCTGTTCAAGAGAAACACATACGCTCTAATAAGTAAAAAACTGATCAAGCTTAGGAATAACAGAAGTAGAAATGTAATTCAGAGCTGCAAACTTTAGATCGCCGGAGGAATCTAAGCATTACTTAAAATTAATTAACCCCTTCTCTGTTAGATTTTGTTCAAATTTTTGCCCTCAAAATGGCATTTTTTATTGATGAAAAGAAATATATGTTCTCTCTGAAATTAAAATATACAAACGTTTTTGCAGTGAGAAGTTTTTGCTGGACCTATGGATGCTCAAATATAGGTCCGTCTCCTAATCATCAGTTTTCCCTGTAATAAGTTTTAAATTTTTTAAAAAATACAGTCTGATACTATATGTATTAAATCTATTGCTTTGAGGTGTTTAGGATAAATATCTCCATAAAAATAATTATTAAAATTACGTAAAAAATGGACGATCGGGAAAACGAGCACTACGTACTCTTTCTTCTACCATGTTTACTGATCTCATTAATACCATCTTCTGAGTCACTAGATTGTGAATATACAGACTATGAACTACAGCTTTTTGCAGCCTTTGATTTACGCATTGAGTGAGAAGACATAATGTCTTCAATAGGTCACTCAAAGTTCAAGAATGAGTAGGGGTTGGAAAAGTGCCTGCCTTAAGAGGTGGAAAAATTCATATCAAAATGAGCAACAATAGTAATAAATCACTTTCAAATTTGAAAGCACCAAACTAATGATAAAATTACCATCATTATTAGCGTTTAATACCATGTATGAGACGCAAAAGAAATTATGAAAACAGGAGACAAAATAACCCTGAAATTAGACTTTTTGATAAAAAATTTGTTGACTTCTGTTATAAAGAAAGGTAAAATACCAAAAGGTTTAAAATTTAAATTTTACTCCTTGTGGACAGAAAATTCAGTTTTTAAAAAAGTGGTTCAATTAATATTGGAAAAAAACGATAATCCAAGGCAGCAGCTCTCAGATGATTAAGTTCACTACTAAGTCAATCGAAAGAAGAAGAAAATTTATCCGAAGTTCAACGAATAAAGTATTAAAAGGAACATATAATTGACTCGAATAAACAGACTAAAGCCTAATTCAAAAGCCCTCTACCAGGATTTTTTTTAATTTTCTGCATTTGAACGGCGAATATTTACCTTTTACTCTCAGTTTCAAATTTTAGAAAAAGATCACAGTTTCTTGTCCTTCGCCTCCTTTCAAAGATAATCCAACTAACAAGAAGAAAATATCTGATTTTATTTATCATTTGAATAGTCTTAGTTCTAGTTTTTCGCTTCTCGTAAATAGAAACTTTTGTTGGAGTTTCTAGTGTCTTGTTAAACAGCTCTGAGCTCAATGCTATAAAAAACTACAATGGTTAAAGTCCATATTTTATAAAGATAATCCAAGTAAAGCTTGTGAACCAAACAGAATCAATTTCAAAAAGCAGAAAATTCTAGATTAGGAGGATGAGATGAAATCTCATAACGAAAAGACAGTAATAGTCGGAAAAATCTAAAAAATGGGTAAAAACCCTCAAAGAAGCCAGTACGATTATAGTATTTATTTTAAATAGAAAACTGATTGAAGAATCGAATTAGTGTTATGATAGAAGAAATGATTAACATAAGCCATTGTGGGCCAACAAGATAAAAGCAGTACTTAAATAGTCACTGATATAAATGCAACTAGTTTCAAGCAATTTCAAAATAAAGCATATAAATATCATTCATTACAGGACTCAGCTATGGCAATATATTTAGTATTCGATGGAAATGACCATTATAAACATAAGATACCTGGGTTAGAATTACTCTTCAATTTTGAGATATTCCAGTAGGCTCTTGACAAATCAATCTAATCCACACTTAAAGGGAACATTGCTAAATAAAGACTTTAGGTCAAAAGAAATTGAATACCTAGCTGTGAACTTATGAAATGTTTTAAAAAATCAAATAAACAAAAGTAGTAAAAGAATTGTTACAAAAAAAGAGTAAGAAAGCAGAAATCAGTTGCTTCACTAAATTGCAAGAACTTTTGTAATTGCAAACAATGTATCTCAAATAAGTGTCTTAGAAATAGCATGAAACCTGGCACAGTAACAGACAAAAGTTATCCAATGCCAACTATGAGAGATAATAAATTAAAGTTTGAAGGCATATTTAGTTCAACTTAAGTTTATTAAAGCTGGGGTCTGTACAAAATTTAAACCACAATAAGAAGTGTCATCAATGTATTTTTGGGATTTTTCGAGATAGTTGGATTTGTCGATCTGAGCCTTATTGACTTTAGCGTTAATGGTAATAGCTAAATTTAAGTGAGAATATAAATATCAGTGTTAAAATGAGATTTGAAAATAATTTTTAATTAGCAGGAAAGAAGCTGCTATTTTAAAAACCGTTGAATCAAAACAATTACCTTACGTAGAAAAATGTTTAAAAGCAAAAGCAAAATTATAAAATTTCGTGTGAAAGCTGATCTTCATGTAGAGAAGAGTAAAAAATGAACAATAAGATTCCTATTGAAGACAGACAAAGGGCCATAATTAGAAGAATCTAATGATTACAAAGATAAGAAAACTTGCTGAGAATGAATATACTCTTCAAAGAAGTAGGGAGGACACTTAAAAATACTTTTCACTCAAATCAAAATTATGTATGGGTTCAAGAAAGGATTCTACCACGAATGTTCCTCTAAACTGTAAATAGTTTATCAATTTTTGTTTGTTGTTTTATTTCCTTAACCTTAAATTTTCTTTGCACTTTTCCTCCAATGGAGGAAGTTATGTGTCCGATCTTAATACGTGTGTTTATTTGTATGCGAAGTTTCCTCAGTGGATGATATAAGACTAATTTTATGTTTCGTCTCTCATTCTGAGTATTCATACCCCCTGGTTTTTTCCAATGCTACTGCAACTCCCTTGTAGCTGCAAAAGAGAGATCTGACTTTTGTCTTTCTGTTTGGGCCCTTCTTATGTTGGCTTTTATTACTGTATTTTGGTAAAGGATTTACCATCTTGTATAAAATGTGTTTAGATCAATTAAAAATTATTTTGAGTGGTGACAGTCAGGAACACATTGTTGAGCTATCTTCATCCACAGAACTTGTCAAACGATGCTTGTTTCCTAGTTGATTAGAAAAATATTTTTTTGGTCACATGGTAAGATTTTTGGGCTGCATAATTCTATGGTCCATTACATGGTACATTATATGGTCTTCCATGGCCATATAAATCGCCCTCATTCTCAGGTTTATTTTCATTTACCTTTTAATTCGACTGTTGATGAAAATGTTTATTTTATCCGTTTCTAAACTTTTTCTCGGTTAGATCTTCCAATAGTATTAACAAATGTTTGGCGTAGAGAAGAATATTTTCAACTTGCTGTTTTAAGAAGTAGTGCCTATAAAAGAGATGAAATATTTAATTATGTTACAAACATTTTCTTGATCTAACAATAAATAAAATTTTAGCTTTATACTATAAAATAAAGATTTGCATAGTACATTGAGACATCCACCTAGAGGCAATGGTTTGTATAATATAGAGTACTTCCCTCAAGTGTATCCGCGGTTTTGTTTAGATCTCGATCCAATTTTGAGCACTAAACTTTCTTGATGACAACAGATAAGTGAATGTGTACTTTTACCTTCCTCTGGGACTTAAGAGATATTACAACTTTAAGACTTCCAATTTCTTCAATCTTTAAAGTGATTTTTTTAGCAAAACTCTCCGAAATGGCAGATGCAAATTAGTTTGCATAGTGTTTTGAAACTTCATATAATTCCCAACTATTACTTTGTGAATTAAAAAAATCGCGAAATGTAAAGCATATACCGATAATTTACTCTTTATACAATTTTTTAACCTGCAAGAAAAATACTTTAATACAAATCTTGAAATTGCAGATTGCTCTCGTTTGTTTGTTCGGAGAGTAAACTAATAAAATATATGGCTTGCGAAAAATAACTATTTTTACTGTTTTTGCAAAACCATTCCAAAAGGTCGATTTTAAAACATTTTTATCTAGCAGATTTTTAAATTGCCCTGTACACTTCTATTTCTTAACTATCCTTCTATTCGGAATAATCTTGAGTTCTATAAAAGTCCAGGATTTAATTTCTCGAAATGTGCAACATACATACATATACTTATAAAATTTCCATATTTTCTTGAAATGAAACAAAGTAAAAATTCGACTTAAAATTTAACAAATTCATGACTCTTTTATTGATAACATGAATTTTTTTTCCGAACACATGAGTATGCAAAAAGTAGTTTTACTCAGTTTCAAAGCATTTTCTTAACAATTAATGCTTTTCAAAATATTTATCTGTTCTTCCTGTAAACCTTGTATACCACAAAATCTCATTTTACTACCTCTTGGTAAAAAAAAAAAAAATAAATTATAACACTACCAAACGATCAGAGCTTTTTCTTCGGCAAGCCACATGTTTTGTTTGAGTACTTTCCGTACCGACAAACGTACAATATTGTTTACTCTCAAAGTTTTAGTTAAAATATTTTTTATCTATGTAAAAATAGTTTTGTTATACCTTCGTAGAATCTGGGACAATCACAATCAACTCTAATTGAAATAAAATATCTAACCTAATCTTTTACCCGGGAACTACCCAAAATGTTTAAAAATGTAAAAAAGACTTCCGACTATAGTTTGTTTTGTTCCAGTTCAACTAAAAAAAATTGTCGGATCAGTTTCTGTTTTTATTCCGCAAATTTGTTCCAAACTAATAATTAAGTTTGTATTCTTGTTTACATTAAAACTATAATTCTATCAAAATTAAGATTTTATTTATTTTTTTAAATTGCTGCAATATGTAAATTGATACAATTAACTACCATGTACAATACGAGCGGTAAGCAGAGAAAGAAGATCATTCCATTACCAAATTTGTATTTTACAACTGAATATTCAACTGAATAAAATCTGTCTTATAAAAGTAGTTTCATGCAAAATGGAAACAGAAAATATACTAGGAAACATTAAAATAAAAATTCGAGAAATAATGTGTATGCAATGACGGTAATTGGTTGCCGTTAAATTAGAAAATATTAATAAAATTTTTACTGTAACAAAATGACTGATAATATGTTCAACCGAAATAAACATTTTTTTCGGTTCAGTTTCGGTTCGGAGACCTGATTGTAACAATCAAATTTAACACATTCATTAACAGAAGTAAACATACAGTAGCAAATTTCAAATCCTATGGTTGTTTTATATCCGGAGAAATTATTAATAAATCACAGCGAAAAAAATTCTAAAAAACAAGTCTTTAAAACTTCTTTGATTTTTCTAAAGCCAAGTTGTGTACTTCAAAACTTTAAGTGTATGTGGGTTATTTTCATCTAAAAATATAATCCTTATTTGAGACATGTATATTCAAATAATGTTTGTGGTGTAAACTTTTAATAAGAAAATCAGAAAATATTTCTGAGAATTTCGCATTATAAAGGGAAAATGAATTTATTTTAATGGACTAATTAAGAGTCTTAGATGTTGTAACTGTAGCCATTTTCAACTATCCTGATTATAATCGCGATGTAAACAAATTTCAAACAACATGCTTTTCAATCAGGCAACAGACTGTCATGGTTCGAAAAAAATATATACAAACCCCTACCTATTCTCTGAATTTGATTTTTCAAAAAAGGAAACCCTGATAAAATCAGATACCCAATAAAGTACTAAACCGAAAATATTGCGTTTTCAAGATTTCTGGAATTAAATTATGTATGTTGTAAAAATTTACAAAAAACCTGTTTGTTGTCAATATGCATGTAATTGAATGCTACGCTTAAAAATACTAAGCAAAATTAAAGTTGTGTAAAATATTAAGAATATTAATTATTATTTATGTAAAACATGTGTTGAAATTTTCAGTTTTAAAACATCGAATTTACTATAAAAACTTTGCGTACGAGTGTGTCTGACAGTATGCTGTTCAATTTCTAAGTTATTTCATTTTACATTTATAAACAGCTCATGAAATAGTGCAACAAACTATAAAATCAGCAAATAATGACTGGATTTATAAGGGGAAACACTAAGAGGAGTATTAATAAGTTAGACAAAAAAAATCATGTTTAGGATGCCAAACCCTAAAATTTGGAATTTTTCTTCCTTTTAATGGCAAGAGGTTGGTTGGTTGGTTTGAATCAGTGCGACCTTCTGGGAGAGTAAATACACTGGGTCCTACACCTTAATTATTAAGACACAGTCTCTGAAGTTTTCAATGTCCTCTGATAACCAGCCTCGTTGATGAAATTTTGCGCATTTCATACCACACTTTACCTCACCCATCAATCTAGGAAAACAAGTTGCTCCCAGTTTCTTGACATGAAACTAACCACTAAATTACTCACTCTTTCATGGTTGTTTGGTTAACCCTTTGTTCATCAGTGCTCTGAAACATTAAAATTAAAAACATAGGCTTATCTTGAATACTGATAATAAATTACCACGTTGTAGGAAGACGAAAAACATGCGTATTACGACTATCACGTTAGACAGCAAAGAGCATTTTTCCGACTTGTTGCAAACAATGGACAGGACAACTGTGGGGGTTGTTTAATTAGTGGTGACCACATTACAGTTCTCTGTACATCTTTATCAGCGCAACTCGCGGACATCTGCAGTCACGCTACAAAAAAGGAACTTTTTCTCAGATGGCTTTGACTACTCCGAAGTTGCCGATATCGAGGGCTAATGTGGGATCCAAATGGTTAAAGAAGACTCAAAATGTCTATATTTATCTATACTAGTAGTGGAATTAGAATCCACGAATTACGGTATGCGAGAGCAGTATCATTTCTAGTATGTTTGATAAAACGAAAGATCGTCTTATTTTTCTACTTTAAAGTTCGTTTTTTGTCTTTGGAGCGCTACGGTCTACTTTTTGCAACACGAGTGCTAATGAGACCAGGACCTACTGCTTAAAGCCGATTCCGAACGGCTTCGTACATCCATGCCATAGTGGGATTCGAACCCACGAACTCCGGTTCCGAAGGCCAGCACCCTAACCATTCGGCCATCGTTCGGCGAGTTTAAAGATCGTATCAGCTCTAAAAAGTGCAAATATTGATTGGACTCCTTTCTCTAGAGATTCCCGATTTCCGAAGTCCCAGTTTTTTTTAGTTAAAAAATAAAGTTTCTCAAATTTACCTAAAATAGGTATTTGTAATTTTGTTTCTCTCGGCAACCTCATAAAATGAACAATTTTGTCTCATTTCCAAGCCCTGTTTAGGTGAACGATCGCCTAATAGGTGATCGTTCACCTAAAGAGAAGGGAAAGAATCACAATGCACAAAAAACTATAGAGGTTTGTGTAATTCAGGAAGGTTTTACTACACCATTTTGTCCTTCACATAACATACTACTTTGCCTTACATAGACTTACATGTCTACAATTATGGAATGAAAGTTGTACTATGATATGAAAGCCAAATTTTGTAATATATGGACCACAGATTACATTCAAAACAGGATGTGCAGAACTACATGTTCTATTAATCCTAAATACAATGTTTCAGCATTATATTGATGGACATTTTAATTAAAAACTACCGATGCATATTGAAGATTACATTTATAAGGGAAAGTATACAGCTAGATTGTGTAAGTCAGGTACAAAACATCAATATTCTAAGTCTTTTTTAAAGTTATTATTCAGTATAATTACGTACATGCAAACATCTCTACGGAACTAAGAAAAATGAACTCGGGGACAGTCAAAGTAAATATATAAAACTTCCAACGTGCAAAATAGTAAGACATTAAAAAAAACACAAAGTTTCAGGGTTTGTTTTTCGTATCCTAACATAATATGGACCGAGCGATCACATTTTGAGTTTTCTTTCAGTCTATGGGTTCTAATCTCGCTACTGACTCGCTTCTTAGATTGGAAATAGCTTAAAGCAAAGACTATATTGCATTCCAGTATATAGAGCCGGTTAACTGGTTTATAAGTGTTTGGTTTATACGGTTAACCGTAATAAACTAAACTAGCCTATTATGACACACAGAAGTAATTTGAATAAGAAGGGTTAATAAATTGTTTTAGATTTTCTAAACACGAATGGATATTTGTATGGATACTGTTAAGGAGATTCTTGAAGTTCCTGAACTTTCATTACTCCAATTTGCCATACTACTATTAATAAACACTTCTTCGGAGTCTAGTTACCGTTGAATATTAAGACTATGCTAACATTGCAGTCGAGATATGTCACGGACGACACGTCATAATGACGTCGGAAGTCAAAAGCAATGAGATTTTAGTACCATAAATTTCCTTGGTTGGCGACATGTCATGATATCTCACGTCGTTATGACGTATCTCGACGTCAATATGAAAGCACCTTGGGCGCACATAATTCACAAAAAATAGCCTTTAAGATCTGCAGGTTTTTCCAGAAAAAAAGCTTTTAATGTCAAAACTTTCTTCTTGCACCTCTTTTTTACATCTTCGTACGAAGTAAAGAAAGAAAAATCACAAAAAACGTCAGTGTTCAGATTTCTACAAAAGTACTCAATTTGACAAAGACTTCATATAATTTTACATATTTATTGCATCGTAACGCGAGGAAACTAATTTTGAAACAATAAACATAACTTTTGACCAACCCAACTGCACTTTGACTACCATCATCGTATTATCTCTACTTACGTATCTCAAATATTTGTACTTTTTTTAAACTATAAATAAAACACATAGTTGTGCATATCACACTTTGATTGCAATCCACATTCTATTTAATAAAAAAATGGCAAAGTAACGCATATAACGCATTTATCAGTCTACAATACAAAATATAGAAATATTTCGGCGTATTCCATACAATTAAAAGAACAATGCGTACAATAAGTTCATTTTTAAACAAACCGATTAAAATGGAATAAAAACTATTTTGAAACTAATTTTGAAAAAAATAACGCAGTATTTTCATTATTTTACTACTTCCTAGTACAGATTAAAAGATTCCTTGTAAATGTCAAAATTTCTGGTTTATAATAAAATCTCTCTCCTAAACTGCTAGGCGCAATAGTCCACGTGGGGTCAGATCAAACGGTACCAATATCCGTTCAACCGTACGTGTCACACACAGTGTTTAGTTCCCAAACATGCTTGGTCCTAAATTTGTCTACCCACTGTAAGGATGAAAAGGCTGAGTCAATCCTTGCCCAACACGCAGTTCGAACCTCGTATGTGTGTCTTGGGAGAGCGAAGCGCTACCTTAATGCCACTGGTCTTCAATGAAATATCTAAATTTAAACATATACGAATATAACTGAAACTAAATCTATCAGACACTGTTAAATGGCAGTATTTTAGCTCCATTCGATCTTTAATCGATAGCTGTCCTCCACCCACACACAGAGAAAGAGAGAGAAAGATTTTTAGATAGAGAGATATAGAGATAGATATAGATAGAGAGAAGATATTTAGCCTCTGGGTTTAGTTTATGAAATTGAAGATTTTCAAAGTTAGTATGTTAATAGCTATGAAATTTCTTATCAATGGAAAAATTGTAACTTAATCCATGTTTACAAGTGCGAAGTGGAGCGTCATATAACCTGCCTCTACGAGTGCATAGTTTTGTCTTACTTAACTTGATTCAAATATAGTTTGAATGAATGCGTTTACACATAGTCAAGTATTGAGTCAAACTTGCCTTTAAACAAGAAATATTGCATATTATGAGAAATATTGCAGATTATCACGGAAATATGTTTTAATGCTATGATAAAACTCCATATATAATTAGTTTTGAGAACATTTAACAAATTCTAATTTTTCCACTTAAAAAATCATTTGGAATTTATAGAATTTAAAATGCAATTTTTAAATACTTATTAGCTTTATATGAAAATTTACTCATTCTCCTAGTGTGAAATGCGCGATACATTTTAAGCAGGTGTTTAATTTAGCAGATGTTCATTATGGCAGCTGTCCTATGAGAAGAATGTTGCATAGAGAATACGGTTGGTATTTTACATAGATTGTTCTGAGAGGGTTGATTTTAATAAATTTATTAAAAGCCAGAAGTGCGGTACATCGGAAATCATTTTTCCGCATTAAAAATTACCGTTTTGTTCTAGTAACTCGATAAAAGAAAAGAGCAAACTCAATAAGGATGCCAAAATATGCAACGCTATATGTCCATCCCTGCTTCCAGAAATTTCCCACCCACACACACACATTAGAATAATATAAACAAATCCGAATATAACGGAAACTAAAGCTATCAGACGCGATTAAATGGCAGTATTTTATCTCTACTGAGGCAAAACCATGATCTAGAGCAGTGGTCGGCAAAGTGCGGCTCCAGAGTCGCATGTGGCTCTTTGGCTCCTTAAGTGCGGCTCTGGCACAGATATCCACGGAAGGCGCAATAATATTTTCATTAAAAAAAACTTGGTAAGAAAAAATTACATCTAACTTTGATAAATTAAAATTCTTCTATAAATAGAGAAAATGTATAATTTCTTGTTTAAGTTAAAAGATAGATAAGTAATTAAAATTTTATATTGTTGTGAAAATACATAACATGGAGATTAATTTTATTAGTTTTTGTAAACGTAAATACAAACCATGAACAAGCTAAAATTGCTGGATTAATAAACCAAGGAGATATGGCGCTCTAAATTCTAACGTTTTTGTGTTGAACTGGAAATATTGGAGAAGAAAAAATTGTGATCTTAGTTCACAACACAAGTGGTCTGCTTTGAATGACCTGGAGAAGGAAGACAGGGTCATTTTCAAAGCTTGGAATAATATTCCTACCTCTCACAATATCAGCTGAAAAAGCTCGCGTTTGCTGTTCTTTCCCTTTTTGGTTCTGCATATATATGCGAACAATCTTTTGAACATTATCAAGAATAAACTGAGAAGTCGCCTTATTAATGTGAACTTGGAATCATACCTAAATTTAAAAACAACAACATTCCAACCTGACTTATTCAAACATTCCAAGGAGATGCAAGCACATTGTTCGCATTAATAAATATTTATTAAGTATAAAATTTAGTTTTATTTAGTGTACTACTTATTTAGTGCAATAAAAGTTTACTAAACGAGCAGATTTGGCTTCCATTTTTTTTAAAGTTGTTTTAATGTTCATATTTGGCTCTTTGGGTAATAAGTTTGCCGAGCACTAAAATAGAGCATTGGATCTTAACGGAATAGTTCTAATTTCAAGGGGGCAGTGGAAATATCCTGAATCTCGATGATTTGTTTCGGAGCTCTATGGTCTACCGTTTCGGTCATGAGGTCTAATGAGACCGGGACATTCTGCTTAACCCTTTAAAGGACACTAATAATAATTTCTTATGATTTAATGAAATTAGTTTATATATGTTACCTATGCACCTTATAAATGTAAAATACATGAAAAAATGTGCATTCATTGGGAGGAAAAAAAGGTTAGAGGGCTGGTTTAAATGCAAAATTAACCCTTTATATTGTGTGAAAATAACACTTTTCATGTTTTTATTAAGGTGGGAGTTTGGTTTGGTTTGGAGTGCTACGGTCTACTTTTTGCAACACTAGGGATAATGAGACCGGGACCTACAGCTTACAGCCGATGCAGAACGGCTACGAACATCCATGCTACTGTGGGATTCGAACCCACGAACTCCGGTACCGAAGGCCAGCACCCTAAGCAATCGGCCATCGTTCAGCATTAAGGTGGGAGTACAATGAATAATAATTAAAAGTGTATCCAAAAATAGCTAAACAGTTTTTATGTGTTATTTCGATAAATATAAGTATTTGGAGTCACAAGGAAGATAAATGGAATTTCTGAATTTTTTGGTTAAAGCAAGTTTTAAAATGCATATTTCAAATAGAAAAATGAATTAAGTATAGTATTTTTATCTGCTGTAAGTTTGAAATGTCATAAACATAGAAGATTTTTTAAAAATATCATTCATATGTCTTTAAAAAGAAAAAAGATTTTTAATAGGTGGATTAGCTGCAAAACCACCGTTCGTTAAAGGGTTAAAGCCGATTCCGGACTGCTATTTAAATATATACCTGCAACCAGATTTGGGCCCGGTACAGAAGAACACCTTCCTACTATCCGGCCATCCTTTGGAGAGTGGTTTAGTATGATGATGCTTCCATTTAAACTCAATTGAAAAAAAAAATCAAAAATATTTAATCATTTTCCATTCACGTCATTTTTATCAGTAATAAAACGGAATTTATACAATACGTATTTACACAGTCAATATAATCCACTAGGTTTCCACTTGCGAGGTTGATGTCGTAATCATTTGGAAAAATTTCCTCAAAAGCATTCGTTTGAGAGTGTATCATGAAAAAATATTAAAATACAGAATTACTTTACCAGTCATTACCAGAATATGAAAATTATTTAAATTAATTTATTAATCGCCGCGGATACAATGGACGAGCCTAAGTTGTCTGTCCGCGAATTTCTGAAGCGGTTTCGCGTGAGATGTATACAGGCATCCATGTTGGATTTTTCATGAGTTAGGGTTAGCAAAATTGAAAGCGAGTTCGAAATCCACCCCGTCCCCCCTTTTCGAGCATTTAATGCTATTATTTCAAGCCTTATCCTTCCTCTTATTCTATACGAAATTCATTCTTGATAGGATGGCAAAGGCGGTGAGTAATATTTAAATTTCTGGACTGTTTCTACTTGACTACCTGACTTCATATACTCTAATTAGTTCGATCACAACGTGCAGGCGTTGTACGTTTGGTAGAAAGTCCGCCCACTTGATCGTCGTACTTCTCGGGTTGACGGTTCTATCCCCGACGCAGCCAATTTTTTTTAATGTCTAATAAATTTAATATTTTCTGCCTTTTCTTTTAAATTCTGATTTCTAAAGTTGTTTTATTATTTTTAAAATAAATTTTTACTATTTTTTCAACTTTTTATAATTTTTATTTTATTAAATTCACGTACTGCTTTACGGATGTCCCTGGCCACAAACATTTCATGTTGCATATCCTTAAATTTTCTTCTCGTAATGTAATAATAGCGTAAGTTATCTGTCTTCTAAGTTCTGAAGCTTTTTGACCTGAAACGGATACAGCATCCATATTGGATTTTTGATGAGTTAGGGTTTGCAAAATTCAAAGTGAGTAAAGTTTATCTTTTCCTAAATTATAGATCCGATTCTGAAGTAAATTGGTATAAATAAGCTTCGTATCACAGCAAAAATGATGTCCTCTTTAAAAGTTCGAAATCAACCCCGTCCCCTTTTCGAACGATTAATGCCATTATATCAAGCCCCATTTTAAGAGCAAGCGATTAAATTTATGAATTTAATAAATAGGTAAAAATAACAATTTTTTCTAGCGTTATGACTTCATTCCTTTAACCATCTCATTAAATCCTTTCTTATTTTAATTTAAATATTTTCTGCATTATTTTCGTACGTTTTATCACTAAACTTAGATATCATATAAATAACTTTCTTTTTTATTTAACTTAAATAATAGATTAAGTACATGTGATAATTTTAAACGATTATTTGTGTTGTGTGAAAGGTAATTCTCAGCCGAAAAAACAAACCATTTTTTTTAACTGTCTCAGAGTTCTTTATAATTCTGGAAAATTAAAAATTTTACTGATCCCGTCATATGGCGGGCTATATGATAGTACCTAAATAATTCCTAAACCCTCAAGTATAACTTTGAAATAGATGATTTGTTTCGCTCAGAGTTTGTGTAAAACTTTGCTGTTTTTTGTATATCGAACAATATAATATAAACACATGTTGTAAACATTCTAAAACTTATTTTGCACAAGATATTTTAATAGGCTGCAATTAACTTCCGGAACAAAAGTATACAGTAACATGTATACAAAAGTATACTATATTAGTGTGGCGTAGAAATCATGAGAAAATGTGCTTAAAAAGTATCAACACCATTGAATCTTCAAAATATTTGATTTAAAAGATATAGATTGAAATGCTTTGCGCATTAAAAAATATTAAAAATTCTGCTTTGTTCAACACTAGACCAAGGAATTGCCCATTTCATTCCCAAAATCACGCGTGTTCAATTTACGCAAAAAGTTACTAATGGAATTGAAATAAATTGCTTATCTTTTCCTCATTTTATACCAATAATAATATAGGAAAATATAGTACGCTAAACAGTCATTAGTTTTTTGTTTTTAATACTTATAACTAAAAGCAAGGATGAGTCATTTTGACATTATAACCACAAGCACTAATTTTGAAATTCAACATTTCCTGGAATGGGAAATACTTCTATAGTTTTCATAACCTGTACTTGAGCAGAACAATACCTAAAAGTCAAATAGACAAATTATTAGGTCGGGGTGTGGGAATGGGAGAAGAAATAAGAGGTGTTACTGATAACAGAAGGAAAAATGAAGATTTTATTGTAGTGATGCAAAAGTAACGTTTCGATAATATACTTTCCTTTGAAAGGTAAATAGCTGTTTTTCATCTACAAGAAGCTTCTGGTTTGTAACGGGAGAAAAAAGTCTCTGTTAGCATATTTGAAGTGCACACTCCAATGTTTGAGGCTTTGGCCTATCGAATGGAAGTCTGCTAGTCGAACAAACATACACTGACAGTATGAAAATCTACTGGGTTCATATTAAATTTTCACGATTAAAAAATGCCTTCTCAGTGATTTCCCATGCCTGAGAAAAGATAGAAACAGACTGAAAACCTTACTCCGAATACGTCGCTCTGCGCTTGTAATAACCTTCCGAAAAGAAAGGAAGAAATAATTTTAAAGCTATTCTAACATTCTTAACCCCATTACATGCAATTAAAACGCAATCTGATGAGAACGATAAATACAATTTAGTTTGGATTTTCTAAACAAATTCGTTGAGAAAGATAATGTAAATTTCAAAATAAAATGTTACGTAACATTTAATAATGTATATGTGATATCACTGAACATAATAAATAGTATAAAATTAGTATTTCTGTAAAGTATAGCACATTACAAAGCATTGTCGATTAGGTAGTGGAACTGACATTTTTTACACTTCCATATAGTTTTGCAACTTACATTATTTTTCAAGCGTAAACAGCATCAGGTACATTTTAATTAAGGCAGAAACGAAACACCAGTTAAATAATTATATGATTTAATATTTTGCTGCATATCTGCCGGTGACAGTTGTTGACGTCTCTGAGACGTTAAAGTCTGTATTGGCACAGGAAATGACTGACGTCTCCCAGACGTCACTTCATGTCAAAGTCAGAATTAGAAGATAGGATAGAAGCTTATTGGATAGGACCGCTTGGATAGAAGCGTACTGATAGTCAAAGTATCAGAAAGAAGTATCTTAATGTATTGTTACGAATTTGCGAAAATTGCTTGAGTTTAGCATGGGACTCTATGGGTATCTCGCCAAATTGGCGAGATATCGACGCGTTGGCGATGAATTTGGCAACCTATTTTTGTCGCCAAGTTCATCGCCAACGAGCCTATATCTCGCCAATTTGGCGAGATACCCATAGAGTCCCATGCTAAACTCAAGAAATTTTCGCAAATTCTTAACAGTATCAATTTTATATAAAATATAAATAAATGTTGATCTAATTTGAAAATTTATGCAAGTTTGAATACTTGTATAAAACTTATTTTTCTCTAAATTTCCTCAACTGTCCGATTTGTGTAATTTCAAGTAGCTAGTAACGTAATTTTCTATATTAGAACTAAATGCGTCAAGGTCTTAGAGTTTGGTTTTGTTTTGGAGAGCTACGGTCTTCTTTTTGAAACACGAAGACTAACGATACCGGAATCTACTGCTTAAAGCCGATTCCGAACGGCTACGAACATCCATGCCATAGTAGGATTCGAACCCAAGAACTCCGGTTCCGAAGGTCAACACCCTAACCATTCGATCATCGTTTGGCTCAAGGTCTTAGGGATTTTACCGATAAAATTAAGATCAAGGAACTAAACTTATTTTTATAAATGTACTGCAAAATTATTTGTACAAGCATTGATTTGGAGAAATACGGGTCATTACTTGCAGCACGATGGTCAAATAAAATTAAACGTATAGATAAATGGTTTTGAATGGACAATAAGACATGGATGGCTACAAATAGATAGCAGTAAGGCGTTTAACGCATATACAAATAATTAACATTCAAAGGCAGCCCTGACCTGCGGAATCATCGCTAAAGTAATGATTGTGTTTAAATTTTCTTAAAATGTAAGCTTTAAGTTTCCTGATAAGT
The DNA here is from genome assembly GCA_032207245.1 of Pardosa pseudoannulata. Lineage (NCBI taxonomy): Eukaryota > Metazoa > Arthropoda > Arachnida > Araneae > Lycosidae > Pardosa > Pardosa pseudoannulata. Next base: position 74,113,649 of record CM063511.1, on the reverse strand, counting down.
ACGAGGGTGGAATGAAAAGTTCTTAGACTAACCTAGAAATGCTTTCTGAAAATTACTTTGACAAAGGCACTTTAAAGAGCTGTCTTTTTTAATACTTCTGGCATGTTTCAAAATATTTTTGTTTGGCTGGTTTTATACTGTGCTCTTTCAAAATTGTCTTTTGTGTTTAATTGAGAATGGAAAAAACTGTTGTACGACCTCAGATAAAATATTTTTTTAGAAAGGTTTATCCCATGAGATATTAAAACTAAGCCTGATGCTACACTGGAGAAATCTATTTTGTTTACAACTATTAAAATATGGATTGTAGATTTTAAAAGTGGTCATATAAGCACTCTAGATGTAGAGTGTTCAAGATGACCAAAATTAACCACTACAGAGGAAATAGTTATAAGAGTTCAAAATATATTATGAATGATCGCCGATTAAAATTGGTAGTTGCTGAGTCTGCATATTCAAAAAATGAGTGCATCATATTTTAACTTTTATTTTGGGTATGAGAAAGATGGGTGACTCATTTCTGATTTTGAATTGGAAACTGCAACTTAGGACGATATCTGATCAATGTTTGGAGGTATACAACTCAAACCAAACTGATTTCTTGCAGCGTTACGTAACTGTACAAGAGGCATGAATTCTTCACTATACTTCAGATACCAAGCATCAGTCAAAACAGTGGACAACGGAGGTTAAACCTTCACTAAAAAAACAAAAACTTTCCCATCTGCGGAAAACTTAGGGCAACATATTTTTGGGATGCTAAGGGCATTTTTTATTGAATTTAGAAAAACGCAAAATTATCAATTCTGATTTTTATGCAAATTTCTTTGATAAGTTGCAGTCTAAAATCCATGAAAAAAGTCCTGGCAAAGAAGAAAGTCCTGTTTTACTATGATAATGCTCCCATTAACAAGTCTGTCATTGTGATGGCAAAAATCAATGTATTGTAATTCGAAATTCTTCCTCTTAACCCCCTCTTACTACAGCTTCAACCAACTTGAAAGTTTCTGACTGGAATCAAATTGTTATCTAATATCGAAGCCATCTGAGTGAAGATTGCCTACATTGAGGCCTTAGAAGAAACTTATAAAGAGATTCCAAGCATTAAAAGCTTCTGGAATAAGTATCTTTGTAAGAGGATAAATGGAAATAGTTATTTTTAAACAAATTTAGAGAAAATATAAGTATGTATATCTTTTGAACAAAATGTTTGCACATTTTCTAAATTATTTCGACAAATATGAGAAAACCAAAAACCCAAATTGACATAATGACTTACATTAGTACAAAAGTGACTGCTTAATATTTATGTAAGGAAGAATCAAAATATTTCTAACACAAAATCAAATTAACCGCTTCCCCCCCCAAAAAAAAACCCTTTTACTAAATAGAAAGTATGTCCAAGCCGCTTCATGTTCCGTATACAAATTAATCCCCTTTACTTAAAAACTACCGTTTTAAAATTTATTTTAAATATTTTTCATTTTTAATCTCGTTGAAAACACGATAAAAGGATCTGGCAGTCAAGTAATCTTGTGCTTTTCGAAACGAGACAACTCAATTTTTGGCATTTCTTACATATTTTGCTTGAATTGTAAGCCTTAAAGTGTAAGAGAAAAGTAGAGAAGGAATTATAAGAGAAAATCAGCTTCAGTAAGCCTGTGTTCTAATAATGTACCGATTAAAGTAGCTGTGTGGGATGTGATCAGTGTGATTTATCCAAGAATAAAAACGACCTTTCCCCCCCTTTTCTTAATTTTGAGCTAATTTATGGTAGTTAATTCTGTTCTACCTATGATTAACACTAATCTATAATTAAAAACCAAATAACCACAAGCCGATATTTGATCACTTGGGAATATAATACTGTTGTTCTAATACTAATCTAAAAAAATTTTGAACTAAAAGAAAAGTTTATCCTTAAAAACCCACTTTTATGGAAAAAAAGTTAAAATCCACATTTAATATCCAAAATAAAAAAATTAACATGCGGATGATTGTAATACCGTTTGATGTAATTGGTATGAACCTGAGTACTATAAACTGGCCAAAGGCGGTGACCACTCTTCCAATTCATAACACAGGGCAGTTAACCACCAGAATACCTATAATTAACCTTGTAGTAAGTTAACCTTTTGACATACATACAAAAAAGAAATTTGATGTATCTGGAATATGCTATTCAATTCTTTTATACTATTTAGTTATGACTCGACAGAACAATTCTGTGCAAAAGCAAACGATCGTATTTTCAAATTTGCATTGCTATGTAACATTCAATGAGATTTATATATGATGCCGATTGGCAATAATTAAATAGTTAGAATTCCTATTTCTATAAAGCATAAAACATTTCAAATAGGTTTCTATTAAGTAGCAGATCTGATTTTTTTTTTTACTCTTCAGTTGATTAGCTTTTTACATTTTTCAGGACACGTGAATCTTTAACAGTCTAATCAAAACAGATTGAATTCACGGGTTAAATACCCTATATAATAATAGCCTAAATTATCTGTCCGTCTCTCCTATAATTTATGAAGCGGTTGAATCTGGAATGGATAGGGGCATAGTGACATCCATATTAGATATTTGATGAGTTAGGGTTAGCAAAATTCAAAGCAAGTCCTTAAAATGTTCGAAATCTCCCCTTCCCCCCTTTTCGAACGTTTAATACCATTAGTTCAAGTCCTACTTTCCCCGGTTAAGAGCAGGCGATTAAATTGATAAATTTATCGCATAATAAATAGGTCAAAATAACATTTTTCGACCATTATCTTTCGATTCCTTTAACCATCTCATTTAATCATTTCTTATTTTAAATATTTTAAATACTGCATGCATTATTTTCTTACGTTTTATCCCTGAATTTAGATATTGAGTAAATAATTTTCTTTTATATTTGACTTAAGGAATATATTATGTACATGATTTTAAATTAATCTTCGATTATTTTTTGTTGCAAAGAAAATTTTATCACCGCTATTAACAACAAATCATTTTCATATATGTCTATAAGTCTGTTTCACTGACTAACAAATATTTGTCATTTAAGCTACATATCTTTGAAAATTTAGATGTTTGTTCGTTTGTGTGTTTTTTTTATACATAACCACATTCTTTGACTAAATGAATTGAGTTTGATTCTAAACTGCATTAAAAGTAAAGGTATATAATAGAGGAGTGAAGAAAAATTGTGTACAAGATCTCAGTCAAAAACAAACCATTTTTTACCTGCGCCATAGGGTACTTTAAAATTCTCGAAAATTAAATATTTTATTAATAACGTCATATGATGGGCTATATGCTAGTGATTTAATAATATCCTGTTTGTATTCGTGGAAGAGTTAATGCCTTGGAAATGTCAAAGTATACCATGGCATATTAAATACATGAGTCTTGATATGTCAATGGGTTAAGGCATATTAAGCATTTTTAAAATGATGTTAGGTAATAAAAATCTTAGAGGCAACACGTGCGCAAATGCGTACCTTAGCAGGTGGCCACTTAGGGAAGGCAGAAAGTGTAACTGAATTCACTTTCTCCATGGGATGCCTATTTCAATTAAATCAACCCGACAACTTGATGAGTGGCGCATTATGATGTAGTGTACAGAGGTTATGTAAAGACAAAATGTCAGGACCTGTGGCTACCAGCAACTTGAAGTTGTTCCCACGGGAAATTAATGCAAAACCCTGCGATACGACTGTAGGAGGATCCTAAATGTTCGTAAAAAGCAAATATGTATCCAAATATGAGATTTAAAGAACTTTGTATACGACGGTGTTTCATCATCAGTGATCAATTTATTTTATACACACTATTGCAAGTACTTCATAAAAAATCTTCGTAATAACAGACATGTTTGGTATCGGATGAAAGCCTAAAAAAAGTCTTATAACAAATTTATCTATTTCCCATGATTTCAGACTATGTACCTGCAGAAAAAGAAAATTTATGTTCGGGTTGAAAAATTGGGAGACTTAGCAGAATAGAAAAATTTTAAAATAATGAATAATAAATTAGATTACATGTGGATAAAATGGATTTTAGTCTCCAGCGATATTAAATGTAAACCTTAACACACACTAGTTTTTGTTGTCCCTATAAAAGACACTAAATGGTTTAATTACACTAATGGGTCTAAATGGTTTAATTTTGTTAAAAACATTAAATGAAAGAAATTTGTAATTTACTGAAAAATAAAATTTAATACAACTTGTTTTATTTAATTTATGGAGGTAACATCAAAGCTACAGGATTCGTAAAAGAAAAAAATACGGAGGTGACGCCTGTTCTGGCTACACGCGATTAAAGCTTCTACTCATACCAAAGCTGACCGTCGTTGGCCGTATATTTACGACCCTTTTTCTCTCAGCTTCGTCCGAGTACGTCACACGACTGAAGTCACCACTTCTCATTTTTAGATAAATTAATCATATGCTGCTACCTTAATACCATCCTAAAAATATTGAACTATCATTAAAAATATATTAAGATTTTCAAAATAAAGTGTCAATCATTATTTTGGCAATGCACAATCTGGGTTACAGTTTTAAGTAGCTCATTCTTATGAGTATGTTTAGTAAACTATAAGTATATTGTAACAATAACTTTCTAGTTACAGGGTATCTGCCAAAATAAAATTTTTCAAATCCCTGCCTTTTCATGACTTTCCCTGATTTTAGCAGATCATTTTCCATGACTTTAAAAAGCTTTCGTTAAAGTATATATGAATAAAACTTCTGATGTACATACAAATAAAATATATGCTTTTAGAGAAATTACAGGAATTTTATCATTAAAAAAACTATAAATTTACATTAAATGTTAATAAACTCACATATATAAAATTAAATTGTTGTATCTACATACCTAAGTTTAATCATAGCAATTTTTCAATCAAATAGTTTCCAATTTGAATTCGAGGTACGTTAGTATTATCCAGGTGACCATGAATAATAGACAAATATAACCCTATAATGTTTATATACAATATCCCTAGAGATAAACTTATATTTTGTGCAAAAATCTTAACTAATTTTTATTTAAAAAATTATTATATTAATAAAATTTTAATCTACAATTTAAGAAAAAACCAGAATAATATACATTTACCCACCCATTAAGCTTTCATACTTTGAGTTTCCTTGGTGAACAAATTTTACTTGGCAATAGGGTCAATAGGATAATACATAAATACCAAACTCAGTAACTTCAGCCAAATGACAAGTAAAAATAGAATTAAACAATTCAATGCATTTTTATTTAATCGGTAGTTTAGCGGATCCATGACTTTCCATGACTTTTACTCATTTCAATTGAAAAATCCAGACTTTCCATGACAAAATTAATCCATTGTCTAAATCCATGATTTTCCATGACTTTCCAGGTGCGCGGAAAGCATGTAGTTAATTCTCAGCTTTTTAAATTCCCCATAAAAATTCCTTGTTGTACGTTAGAGTATATTATTTGTGTCGCATTGCATTACTACACTGCCTTCTTTCAAATCTATTTTTTATTACTATCCATACGGACTAAAATAATCTTAAGGTATAAACCTCTATATAAGTGTATCATTAAAAATATATTCTAATATTTGTTAATGGAAAATGAGCTATAGCATTTATCTTTACACTTTTCCAGTTAACAGAAACCACTTAACAGTTCCATTAACAGAAAAATAACTATTCGAGATAAGACTATGGGGTGTCACATGCTAACACATCCCTGTAAATCTTTTATTTTTTCAGTCTGTTTTCCTGTTGTAAGAGTAAATTTATTAGCAATCGCAGAAAAATGAGGAAATTTTAATCGAAATTAAAAATTTTTAAACAAATATTCGAAAATCCTGTCGATTACTTTTAGACTGCCCTCTATCTTTGCAGAAAATAAACCACGTTCCAAAAAGGCGTAAAATTTGTACATAGGGATTTTTTTTGCCGTTGCTAAAAAGGGATGCTGGGATTATTGAGTTAGCAACATGCATCGCTCTCCTTTAGTTGTTTTTTAGTAATAATTGCTAATCAACACCACATGCACTAAATAGATTTTTATATTACTTCTAATCAGATTTAAATTACCAATCATCATAATTTTATAATTCACCAGTCATAAGGAATTTCAGACTGAAACCATCTTTTCATTAGGTCGTAACTAACTTAAAATTTCAATCTCCCATTTGACGGATTTCCAGAATTAGGATTTTCTCCTGAAACCTAGATTTAAATCCTCCCCCCATTCTCTTTGAACTGCTTATCCCCGTTTACTTGTTCCACCGCAGTTGTCATTTTCGACGGTCAAATCCAAAGATTGTGAATGGTTGTCTACCATTCTCTGCTTAACTTATCTCTTAGAGCTGACAGTTAGTACTTTTGTACTTTATGATTTAAAAAAATATTTGTATGCAATGTAATTTAAAGTATTTTTTAGTACACTAATATATTTTTTTATATTTTTATATTGTTTTACATTTTTGAAACTCAAAAATGCTTCCGAATCATCTACTCCCTTGAACATTCTTTTATTTTTACATTGTTTTATGTTAAAAAATTGCCTGATACGAAATTTCAATAAGTTACTCCTAATCTTTTTAGTTATTTCCTACATAGTGTATATACGTTATAATGAAATTTTAAGTTACATAGAGTTCAGATTAAAATAAAAACAGGAGGTGCACAACTAAACGTCGTAACAGTCCTACAACTAATAGTTTGTTTTGGGAGATATGTTAGTATAGACTTTAAAATTAAAGTACCCATAACTAGTTCAAGAATGATTAATAATTAAAATAATTTGGTGTATACGCGAAATTAAATTATCAATTTTTAGAATCTTTCTTCTGGTTAACCCTCTACTTCAACTAGACCAATGCTTCTCAACTTAGCGCGTAGCTATATCGATGGGGCGTTTAGTTTTTCAGGTGGGCATTTGGGGAAGAGACAAAAGAGCTTTGAGATGTGACTGAGGTTAAATTCTCAAACTCAACTGGCTCTGTAAGAAAAACAATCTTACCATTTCAAGCCTCATAATTACTGAAGTGTGGCTTTAGTGCTGTAAATTTTCTACTGCAGAAAAATTCACTAGATATCACCAAACGAGGGGAATTGAGACTGATTTGGTTTCACCCAGATAGCAAATTTAGTTTACCAGAAAACTTGCAGCAGTCTCGCTTTGCAAGCCTGCAAGTTTTCTTGTAGCAAGTTCAGCATAACAGATTGCAAGTTAGGAACAATACTCCAGGAAGTCTAAGAATTTTCGCTTGTTTCAAGCTTGTGATGACAAGGTTTCCACAGTTTCAGCAAAATAGCGATGCTAATTTATGTTCCGTCTAACTCGCAGGAAATTTGCTGCAAGTTTGTAAATTCAATGTGTTACGATAAGATAGTATTAAGAACAAAATCAATGTTTCTGCAATTATGCATGATGCCTGGGGAGAATTCTACGGTCTAATGTTTTGTTGCATTTCGGCTAATGAGATCTTAACCCCTTCAGGAGCAGCACGTAAATGCTATACGAGTCAAACGTTAAGAAAACCGCTGCCATTTAACGACATCTGTTAATTGAATCTAGCATTTAAAAATTCAAATAAAGCGTTCCGGTGTTCGATAACACATACGCTACGCTGGTCTCTCCATATCCACCAGAGCTCTTCGCGGCCTAAAAAAGTGGAATCGCTGCTTCGCGTTCACGAGACGTTATTATCGAACGGGTTAAAGCCCGTTCTGAACGGCCACGAACGTCAATGCCTTCAGCGGACTCGAACCCGCAAAGTCCAGTACAGAGCATCAGTGCTCTACCATTCGTCCATCGTTCAGTTTGGATTTGTTACGGAAGTTAATTTAGTTATGTCTTATATAAAATCTTATAAATGGCAAGAATCCTGCTAATTTTAAAAAGTTTATGCTATTTGTAAATTTTTTCCGTTAGCTTTCATTCGATACCTGCCTTAAGTTTATTGCACTTGAAAGAGAACTTTTTAGGGTTTTTTTATTACCTCAGAATTTTAATTATCTGTTTATCACATTAAAACTTAATAGTTTAGATTTTTGAAAATTTATATTGACATAATCTGTATTGTAGTGTAATTAATCAAGGAAGTATCGATATATGTGTAGTCTTGTTTTAATCAATTTCTGGAAATTCCAGTTCTTTAAAACGTGTACTAAGTGGGGCGTCAAATGTTTAAAAGATACCAAAAAAGGGTTGAGAGGCACTGAACTAGACTAAAGGTTGGTGGATTTAAGCATATCAGCGCATGCTCCTTTTTAGGACGTAAGTGCCAAGAACGAGATCGCATAAAACCACGTTTTTTAAACAAATACACCAAGGCTTAGTAGATAAAAGTGCCCTACAACGGATACAGAAACTGATAAAAACAGCAAAAGGTAAAATTTGATACAATATTTAAAATCATTAGAACTGTTACAGTACATAAGCTCAAATCCACAGGAAAGTTAAGTTAAAGGTAAAGAGATGAAATATTAAACAGGTAAATTCTAAAATGAAAGAGGGCTCAAAATTATAAAATTAGCGTTTTAAAAAAGGCGATATACAAGGTAAAATAATTAAATGACCAAAATAAGGATTTACGGGTTCATCTAGTAAATCCTTTAAGTTAGGGTAACGTGTACCAAAAAATGTGGCGTAAACGGACTCTAAACAACTACAAGAGGTAATAAGTAAAATAGATAGTGATGACTTACAAACAGGACTTCGTGGTTTGGGTTACTATGAGAGACACGATTGTGTTCTATATGCAAGGGAGTAAGACGTCAAGCTTACGACTAACATTATCCGAGAAAATGCTAATATTGACTTTCATATCAAACTCATTCTACCACATAATATGAAGGTAGAGTTTAATTGTACATTTCAAGAAAGAAAGGGAGATTATCAAAACTAGACTGAAGGACATTTATTTAGGCAGCCAATGGTATTAAATGTCTGCGATGATTTAGGGAGAATAGATGCATTTCTTTCTCTCCCATTCAATCTAGAACCACGGAATCAGTCATTTTGACCCAAAACGACATTGTGTCGTATTTTCTCAAAGTTTTTATAGAAATTCAATTAAAGTTTTAGACTTTTCCTAATTTTATACCCATTAAAATCTATAAATATATAACGTCTAAGCGGTTCTGACGTAGTGAAGTTTCGCCCTCTATTTTTAGCTCCCGTGATATTTTCAAGTTGGAGTGTTCGAAAGTAAAGCGACAAAAATACTAAAACAATCTATTTCTTGTGCCCCAAATCATGTTTATTTCTCATACTATACTCCCTATGGTAGTACTAGATTTTGCAGTGTGTTACATCAAAATAATTTGAGCTTGTATCATTTACAAAAATCAACACCATTGCAAACACAGGCAACTACGCTTAGATAATAACCGGAAATTAAAAGGTATTTTATTTGACCGATACCTCCCACTGATAAGAAAGTGCAACCATCAACAGAATGCAAAGTTTGTTGTTCCAAAAGAGATGAAAACAATAACAGATGCAGGAAGAAAACTCGATACTACTGACTAGACTGTGGTTTTTGGACTTCGCATTTCACGCTGTATGATTTACCAAGTAAGAAAAAAAATTCCTATTTATATTATACGCAAGTTAAATAAAATTCAACTTTTAAAACATATTTAATTCTTTATATTTGATGAACAAACATTGAGTCATAGTAACCCTAATTGTTGGCTTTTCATAAAAAAAGCTTAAAAGAATTTAAAAGTTAAAAATTCTATATTACACATCTTTATGTATAACATATTGACCATGTGTTTGTAATAGAACTCATAAATGGCTGGACTGATTTTCATGAAATTTTGTCTTAAGTTGATTCGAGGATAGTTTAGAATCGCAATTTGATCCGATAGCAAATAAGTTTTATTAAAAATCCAGAAATGCACTCTTATTGATATCATAATACCGCTAGAAACCCTTCACTGCCAACGTATCTGGCCAGTAGTCACCTCAGAGTGTTTCAGTACTACAATTCGCAGGATCGAATCCAATTACAGGCGATATGATTATTTTAATTTAATCTAATCATATTTGTTATGATTGTTAGCGTGATGGAGTCAAGTATTTTTAAAATATTTTTTTCTTATATTTCGTAAAAAATAGTCCAATTTATAATTTATTTGAAATCATTTTTTGGATTTACAGCGTTAAAAGAGGACAACGCCTGCCGGGTCGTCTAGTAATTTTATATAAACTTAGTGAATAAAATAATGGGCACTGACGACCGTTTTCTTCAAGAGTACGTGATATGATAAGCATCACTTACATAATATTTAGTTGGTTTTCCTTCCAATAATTTATTAAAACTCGCAGTGGGCATAATCTAGTTTTTGATCGTGTGATGTACATCGAGTTATTAAAGAATTTAGATTCGAGGATGAAAAGCATTATGATCTTTGTCAATAGTTTACCACCAGCCATACTGGATTAGTATGATAATCTTGTGAAAACTGCTTGGCTTCTGAGCTAATAATTCATAAAAAATTAATAATAAGACTAATAGATATAAAAAAAATCTTCAGGGTAAAATGAGTGATCTTTATAAAAATACGTACTAATAAATATTTGCATTAATAAAAATATCGAAGTTTTATCAGAAAAACATTAACATTCATTTTTTTTTTTGGCTTTGTTATAGATTAGTAAAGAATTATAGTGAATGTTTGCTCTATCAAAGTAGAGTAATTTAAATATACCTTTAAATGCAACAAGTAGAACAATTTATACTACAGTTTAACAGAGATATCGAAATCCAATACGGCCAGTACCAAATCATCTATTTAACATAAATGTCCTGAGCCTTAAGATTCGTTCATAAAAATGTTTAAAGATATTAAAACTTAATGAAGAAACATTTCAACTTATTCTACAAGAAATATTTATTTTATTTATATATACGTGATTAAAGTAGCGGTGTGAACTAAATTCACATAAATCAAATAGTAAAGTTAATGATTAGATAATTTCATTAGTACTTTAAAATAAGAGCAACTATAAAATTTTTTTACAGCTAACGTCTTGAAATACAATGATGTCTGTGAGACGTCACTCATTTGCCATAGTATACTTTGACGTTTCCGACAGAAATCTTATTTACTCAAAATTTTGTACTGTTAATTATTGTACTTTAGCATCCTATATAAATCTCCTTGAATGTTACATAGCAATGTCAATTTCAAAATAAAACGTTCTTTCTCAATTTGCACAAAAGTCTGAACTAAATATCAGTTTTAGGACACATCAGTTTTACTTGATATCAAGGGATTAATATGAAGAATTCTTTACGCATAAGTGTACTTTGTACGAAATTATAGACAGTTCTACTTCGTATATTTTAAACCTAACCAGAAACTAAGAAAAAATAAATGAAGAAATACTTTCGTATGATTTTTATAGGTTTGGTTTGGAGTACTACGGTCTACTCTTTTGTAACCCGAGGGCTAATAAGACCGAGACCTACAGCTTAAAGCCGATTCCTAACGGCTACGAACACCCATGCCACAGTGGGATTCGAACCCACGAACTCCGGTACTGAAGGCCAGTACCCTAACCAATCGACTATCGTTCGGCATGATTTTTATAGGAAAAATATTGAAAGGTTTTTTAAAATGCTAAATAAATCTTATTTTACTTACTTATAAAACTTTAGGTGCTTCAAAATATTCTCTACGACAATAACTAAGAGGATGAATGTACGAGATCTTTGCTCTTCTAAATCTCCAACATAACATTCAACATGGAAGAGAGAAAAAAATATTAGAAAGTATAAAATATCTGCATATCTGCATTTTAATAGAATAGTTTAAACTAAATTTAATGTATACTGTTAAATATAATGGAAAAAAATATTTTTAGGGACAACTGAAAATACTGCTCAGCTTAAAAACAGATTTACGAAATTTTATTAGTGCTAAGGCACTTTTCAGAGATAGAAATTTCCATTGAAAAGTATTGAAAATAAAATTCATCCGAGTCTCAATGTGAAGAGTTATTTCCTCCAACTCATTAAATGATTATATATCCATACTGGTACCTAAGCTGTAAAATACTTAACAATCAAGCGGACCGTACTCGTCCGACTATTTTTTTTCCATTTACTGTTGATTTTCGTTTATAAGATTTACAATATGAGAAACATCAGAGTTCTATTAGAATAATTTCGCATTAATTGAGAAATAGCATTTTAACCCCTTCCGGTAAAATGACGAGGCTAGCTCGCCATTAGTTTTTCATTCCATACCGCACAATGACGAGCTACACTCGTCATGCGATTAAAGTTACTGTTAAATATGATAATTTAGTTTAAAATTTCTAGTGTACTGAATTTGGCAACACTTTTATCACTTGTGAAAATCACAAGTCACTATTGCATATTGTTTACTTAGAATTTCTTTGTACATTCATTGCCAAATTAATGAGTCAGAATAAAAGAAAACCTACTAAGAAATGCCGTGTGTGTTACAAGAATCAAATTAAAAGTGAGGCTACTTGGCGGTGTAAACAATTAAGAATTCCTTTGCACTTTGTTTTGAAAAAGTACCATATTTTGAAGACTATTATCTGTATACCTTATTAATGTTTTGCTTTGATATTTTCTTAATTTTACTGTTTCTGATATTATTTAACACTATGTAAAAAGTGGATTTTAATTAAGAATGTGTAAGAATTGTAAAATGAAACAAGTTTTTAAATAAAAATTAAATGGTTATTTCATACACAGTTTTTCATTATTAAATCATACCGGAAGGCGTTAATGAACATTTTTAACACAATTAAAATCTTGCATGCGTAGTGGTAAAAGTGCTACAAAATAGTCGTGTATAGAGTACAAATTTGGGCAATGAACACGAGTTCACAAGCTTTTAGAATATGCCATTGCAACTGTATCATATAATTAAATAAGGGCAGAATATGAATTCAAGAAGGAAGATAAAAAAAAAAGGAAAACTCGAAATAGAAATGCAGTTAAAAAGTGTTAAACCTTGCGTAATTTCTATGGGAAATATATATTCAACTATAGATTTAGAAGAATTTTCCGGGAAAATAGACGCACTGCATGATTCAAGACAAATGACTTAATGTGGTTCACTTAACATGTATACTTATATTTAGATTAATGTTTGCCATTGAATTTGTCTTAAAGTAAGAAAGGATTACAAAACAAAATGACGATGCAATGTAAAAATGGAATAAACTGTAAAATTTACTACAGGAAAATAAAATTTGAATACATATTTGCCTTAAATTGCATGGAAGACCAGTAGCACTGCAAGAATATCAATACAACTACCCTAATATTTAATAACTGAGCATTAAATATAAGCACACCTATTTTTTAATACAGCATTATGACTTAATAGTCTTATATAATCGAAAATTATAGCTGTGTAAGAAATAGTGACCCACAAAAATGCTATAAAAATATTTAAACAATAAAACCACTTGTAATGTCAGTGCACTGTGTATCATCACATTTTTTTTAAATAATCTAGAATGTCAAATGCTATATATTAATACATGATGATAAAAAAAACTTATTGAAGTGTTAAAGTATTTCAGTATACAGGTACAAGTGCTGATGGATTGATATTTCTAGTGTGGATATGCTTGAATTTATTGAGGAAACCAGATGCAATGAATGGATGTCAATACAACTGCTCAAACAGTTAATATTCTTGCACTGGCTGTGAGACACATCTTTAGAATAATCTGGCACAGCAACTGCATTCTAATAATACAGAGATTAAAAATGACACTGTAGTGTAAAAATATTTAAACATACCGATATAAGTGGTACAATACATTGTCATTCCTGGTATAGATTTGCTGGACTTTTCGGTAAGACCAGTTACAATGTAAGTATGTCTATACGACTGCCCTAAAATTTAATGTCGGTGCACTATGAGCACACAAATTTAGAATAGTCTGGCGTTGCAACTGCCTTCTAATAAGACAGGGTAATAAACATGACAGTTACTGTAGTGTAAAAATATTTAAATATACCGGTACAAGTGGTAAAATAAATTATGTCATTCCTGGTACAGATTTCCTGGAATTTTCGGGAAGAGCAGTTGCAATGCAAGTATGTCAATACGACTGCCCTAACATTTAATGTCGGTGCACTATGAGAACACATAATTTTAGAATAGTCTGGCATTGCAACTGCCTTCTAATAAGACAGGGTAATAAACATGACAGTTACTGTAGTGTAAAATATTTAAATATACCGTACAAGTGGTAAATAAATTATGACATTAATAGTATATATTTGCTGGAATATTCGGGAAGAGCAGTTGCAATGCAAGTATGTCAATACGACTGCCCTAACATTTAATGTCGGTGCACTATGAGCACATAATTTTAGAATAGTCTGGCATTGCAACTGCCTTCTAATAAGACAGGGTAATAAACATGACAGTTACTGTAGTGTAAAAATATTTAAATATACCGGTACAAGTGGTACAATTAATTATGTCATTCCTGGTACAGATTTCCTGGAATTTTCGGGAAGAGCAGTTGCAATGCAAGTATGTCAATACGACTGACCTAACATTTAATGTCGGTGCACTATGAGCACATAATTTTAGAATAGTCTGGCATTGCAACTGCCTTCTAATAAGACAGGGCGACAAAACATGACAATTACTGTAGTGTAAAAATATTTAAATATACCGGTACAAGTGGTACAATTAATTATGTCATTCCTGGTACAGATTTCCTGGAATTTTCGGGAAGAGCAGTTGCAATGCAAGTATGTCAATACGACTGCCCTAACATTTAATGTCGGTGCACTATGAGCACATAATTTTAGAATAGTCTGGCATTGCAACTGCCTTCTAATAAGACAGGGTAATAAACATGACAGTTACTGTAGTGTAAAAATATTTAAATATACCGGTACAAGTGGTAAAATAAATTATGATATTCTTGGTATATATTTGCTGGAATATTCGGGAAGAACAGTTGCAATGCATGTATGTCAATACGACTGAACTAACATTTAATGTCGGTGCACTATGAGCACATAATTTTAGAATAGTCTGGCATTGCAACTGCCTTCTAATAAGACAGGGTAATAAACATGACAGTTACTGTAGTGTAAAAATATTTTAATATACCGGTACAAGTGGTACAATTAATTATGTCATTCCTGGTACAGATTTCCTGGAATTTTCGGGAAGAGCAGTTGCAATGCAAGTATGTCAATACGACTGCCCTAACATTTAATGTCGGTGCACTATGAGAACACATAATTTTAGAATAGTCTGGCATTGCAACTGCCTTCTATTCATACAGGGTAACAAAAAATAACAGTTACTGTAGTGTAAAAATATTTAAATATACCGGTACAAGTGGTACAATTAATTATGTCATTCCTGGTACAGATTTCCTGGAATTTTCGGGAAGAGCAGTTGCAATGCAAGTATGTCAATAGGACTGCCCTAACATTTAATGTCGGTGCTCTATGAGAACACATAATTTTAGAATAGTCTGGCATTGCAACTGCCTTCTAATAAGACAGGGTAATAAACATGACAGTTACTGTAGTGTAAAAATATTTAAATATACCGGTACAAGTGGTACAATAAATTGTCACTCCTAGTATAGATTTGCTGGACTTTTCGGGAAGAGCAGTTGCAATGCAAGTATGTCAATACGACTGCCCTGACATTTAATGTCGGTGCACTATGAGCACACATAATTTTAGAATAGTCTGGCATTGCAACTGCCTTCTAATAAGACAGGGTAATAAACATGACAGTTACTGCATTGCAAAAATATTTAAATATACCGGTACAAGTGGTAAAATAAATTATGATATTCTTGGTATATATTTGCTGGAATATTCGGGAAGAACAGTTGCAATGCATGTATGTCAGTATGACTGAACTCACATTTAATGTCGGTGCACTATGAGCACACATAATTTTAGAATAGTCTGGCATTGCAACTGCCTTCTAATAAGACAGGGTAATAAACATGACAGTTACTGTAGTGTAAAAATATTTAAATATACCGATATAAGTGGTACAATACATTGTCATTCCTGGTAGAGATTTGCTGGACTTTTCGGTAAGAGCAGTTGCAATGCAAGTATGTCAATACGACTGCCCTGACATTTAATGTCGGTGCACTATGAGCACAGATAATTTTAGAATAGTCTGGCATTGCAACTGCCTTCTAATAATACAGGGTGACAAAACATGACAGTTACTGCATTGCAAAAATATTTAAATATACCGTTACAAGCGGTAAATTAAATTATGACATTAATAGTATAGATTTGCTGGAGTATTCGGGAAGAACAGTTGCAATGCAAGTTTGTCAATACGACTGCCCTAACATTTAATGTCGTTGCACTATGAGCACACAAATTTAGAATAGTCTGGCATTGCAACTGCCTTCTAATAAGACAGGGTAATAAACATGACAGTTACTGTAGTGTAAAAATATTTAAATATACCGTTACAAGTGGTAAAATAAATTATGACATTAATAGTATAGATTTGCTGGACTTTTCGAGAAGAGCAGTTGCAATGCAAGTATGTCAATACGACTGCCCTAACATTTAATGTCGGTGCACTATGAACACCCAATTTTAGAATAGTCTGGCATTGCAACTGCCTTCTAATAATACAGGGTGACAAAACATGACAGTTACTACATTGCAAAAATATTTAAATATACCATTACAAGTGGTAAAATAAATTATGACATTAATAGTATAGATTTGCTGGAGTATTCGGGAAGAACAGTTGCAATGCAAGTTTGTCAATACGACTGCCCTAACATTTAATGTCGTTGCACTATGAGCACACAAATTTAGAATAGTCTGGAATTGCAACTGCCTTCTAATAAGACAGGGTAATAAACATGACAGTTACTGTAGTGTAAAAATATTTAAATATACCGGAACAAGTGGTACAATAAATTGTCACTCCTAGTATAGATTTGCTGGACTTTTCGGGAAGAGCAGTTGCAATGCAAGTATGTCAATACGACTGCCCTGACATTTAATGTCGGTGCACTATGAGCACAGATAATTTTAGAATAGTCTGGCATTGCAACTGCCTTCTAATAATACAGGGTGACAAAACATGACAGTTACTACATTGCAAAAATATTTAAATATACCATTACAAGTGGTAAAATAAATTATGACAATAGTATAGATTTGCTGGAGTATTCGGGAAGAACAGTTGCAATGCAAGTTTGTCAATACGACTGCCCTAACATTTAATGTCGTTGCACTATGAGCACACAAATTTAGAATAGTCTGGCATTGCAACTGCCTTCTAATAAGACAGGGTAATAAACATGACAGTTACTGTAGTGTAAAAATATTTCAATATACCGGAACAAGTGGTACAATAAATTGTCACTCCTAGTATAGATTTGCTGGACTTTTCGAGAAGAGCAGTTGCAATGCAAGTATGTCAATACGACTGCCCTAACATTTAATGTCGGTGCACTATGAACACCCAATTTTAGAATAGTCTGGCATTGCAACTGCCTTCTAATAAGACATGGTGACATAACATGGCAGTTATTATAGTGTAAAAATATATAAATATACCGGTAAAAGTGGTACAATTAATTATGTCATTCCTGGTACAGATTTGCTAGAATTTTCGGGAAGAACAGTTGAAATGCAAGTATATCAATACAACTGCCCTCAAAATTAATGTCTGTGCACTATGAGCACATATAATTTTAGAATAGTCTGGCATTGAAACTGCCTTATAAAAATACAGGGAGACAAAACATGACAGTTACTGTAGTGCAAAAATATATAAATATACCGGTACAAGTGTTAAAATAAATTATGACATTCCTGGTATAGATTTGCTGGAATTTTCGGGAAGAACAGTTGCAATGCAAGCATGTCAATACGACTGACCTCACATTTAATGTGGGTGCTATATGAGCACAAATTTTAGAATAATCTGGCATTGCAACTGCCTTCTAAATATAGAGGCGACAAAACATGACATTTACTGTACTAATAAAATATATATACCGCTACAATTGGCAGAACTAACTATGCCATTCATGGTATAGATTTTCTTTAATCTTCGGTAAGAACAGCTACAATGCAAGTATGTCAATACGACCTCCCAAACATTTAATGGTGGTGCACTATTAGCAAATATAATTTTAGAGTAGTCTAGCATTGCAACTGAATTCTAATAATACAGGGCTACAAAACATGACAGTTACTGCAGTGCAAAAATATTTAAATATACCGGTACAAGTGTTAAAATAAATTATGACATTCCTTGTATAGATTTGCTGGAATATTCGGGAAGAACAGTTGCAATGCAAGTATGTCAATTCGACTGACCTCACATTTAATGTGGGTGCTATATGAGCCCAAATAATTTTAGAATAGTCTGGCATTGCAACTGCCTTCTAGTAAGACATGGTGACATAACATGGCAGTTATTATAGTGTAAAAATAATATACCGGTACAAGTGGTACAATAAATTGTCATTCCTAGTATAGATTTGCTGGACTTTTCGGGAAGAGCAGTTGCAATGCAAGTATGTCAATACGACTGCCCTAACATTTAATGTCGGTGCACTATGAACACCTAATTTTAGAATAGTCTTGCATTGCAACTGCTTTCTAATAATACAGGGTGACAAAACATGACAGTTACTGCATTGCAAAAATATTTAAATATACCGTTACAAGCGGTAAAATAAATTATGACATTAATAGTATAGATTTGCTGGAGTATTCGGGAAGAACAGTTGCAATGCAAGTTTGTCAATACGACTGCCCTAACATTTAATGTCGGTGCACTATGAGCACAGATAATTTTAGAATAGTCTGGCATTGCAACTGCCTTCTAATAAGACATAACAAAACATGACTCACTATATTTTAAAAATATTTAATTATACCGGTGCAAGTGGTACAATAAATTGATTTCATACAGATTTCCTGGAATTTTCGGGAAGAACAGTTGCAATGCAAACATGTTAATACGACTGCCCTCAAATTTAATTTCGGTGCACTATGAGCACATATAATTTTAGAATAGTCTGGCATTGCAACTGCTTTCTAATAATAGAGCTAAACAATAAATGATGGTGTAGTGTAGAAGTTTTTAAATGCACCTTTAAATTGCTACAATAAATATGACATTTCTAGTAAAGATTTCGTAGAATTTTCGGAAAGCACTGTCTGTGAACACAAATTTTGAATTGTCTGGCATTGCAACTGTCTTCCAATGATACAGGGTGTCAAAATTGACATTGTGCAAAAATATTTAAATGTACTGTTGTAAGTGCTACAAATAATTACGATAATTCTAGTATAGGATGGAATTTCCTCGAAGAGCAGTTGCAGTGCAAGTATGTTGAAACCACAATTTTAACATTTAATGTCTGTGCATTATGAAACCTGTTTTTAAAAATAATCTGGCATTGCAACTACCGTCTAATATTACAGGGTGAAAGGAAATGACAGTCAATGCAGTGTTAGCATATTAAAGTACATGGAAGTTCTGCAGCTCTTTACAACATTTCGAGTATAGATTTGCTTGAAGTTACTGGGAATTCCAGCTGCAATGCACTACAATCCACACGACTGCCCTGTCATTTAATTTATGTGCACTGACTATAAGCACACTTTTTAGAATAATCTGGCTCTTTATCTGTCCTTTATTAATTTAGGACAACAAAAATGACAGCTGATGAAGTGTGAAAATATTTGTATTCATCTGCGCAATTTCTCAGAGGATTATTCCGTTCGCTTGAAGTTTTCATTGAAGACAAGTTGCACTACAAAAATGGCAATTCGACTGCACGAACATTTAATATTTGTGCACTGAAGAGGTGTACAAGTAGTTTTATTTTTAGTTATCTAGCAGTTCTACAGTCTTCTGATAATACAGTGAGAATTTAAAAATGACATCTAAAGCAGTACAAGAGACATGAATTTATATAGGCAAATTTTTATAGGTAAAAATAACGTTGAAGAATAATATTTACTTTAATTTGCCGTGAATATCACTTACACTGTAAAATAGTGAATACTACTCAATTAACATTTAATGCGAGTGCTACTGGCCATGAGTACATATTTTTAGATTTATCTGGCATTTGGACTGTTTTAGTAATGTAGGATAAGACAAATATTTTAAAATAAGCAATTATTAGAAAATCAATATAAACCGTTAACATTTTATAATATATTTCACATTTTAACTATAGATTCACTTGATTTTACCAAGATTACTCGATTTTCTTCTAAATAGGAATACGGGACCTAACATTTAGTTTAGATGTACCGGACATCAATATGGCTGCTTTTAGAATAAAACTTCTGCAGTTTCCTTCTAACACAACTAGTTATTCGAGCAATCGATGTACAATTATACTAATGAATGTATGGAATCAAACTTTTGTATCAAGTTTCGGCTGTGTTTTAAAGTACAGGTTTGTTTATGAGTACATACAGGTTAATATATGTATATAAATTTAAATAATTTACATTTAAATCTTTTCTTAAACCGTACTCAAATGCATTTTTGTCAAACTTACAGAAATTTTCTGCCATAAATATAAAGGTAGAGTTATAAAATAAATATTTCAACGTTTCACATTTAATAGGAGTGAAAATAAAATTTCACTACGGAAAGGAATATTTTGCAACTTAAATTTTATTTCAATAAATGTAACATGGATTTGTATCAATAGGGAATGATATGCATCGTGACTATGAATATTTTTATCATACAATACCTCACTTTATTTTCATTGTCATTGCAATAACAACGTTCAGAACTGGATTATGTGGAATTTTAAAATAAAACCTTCCGAATTCTACAACTTGCAAATAATGGTATCATATTTATAACTGAATGTGGTAAAAATATCGCACATATATATTTTCTTTAACTGTAGTAAAGCAGCACGTAGCCTTGCTAAGCTTTTTTAATAGTATTGCATTAAACATTTATAAAGACAATGTATCTCTAAGCTCAAATAAGTTTTTTTCACTCAAACCCTATGTTTTCAGATTTAGTAATTTATTCCATTTTTAAATACTCTCCACATACTTTGTAATCCATAATTGAGAAAAATCGTAATTTTTGGCACTAATTTAAATGTTTTTAACAGAAACTTATAAATGGTTATTAAATGTTTAAAAGAACAAACATATTTAAAAATAAAGGTGTTTTAAGAAGACGAATTTTGATCATGATATATTCACTTCAAGGGAATTTAATTGTATGAAGTTCCCCAATGAAAAATACAATTTTAATGTTTAAAACACTTAATTAGTCAAAAATTCCTGAAGGGCATTACCAAATACTCTCCCTGTAAAGAAGCTCGTTATATGTGGATGATTCTTTTAATTTCGATCGCTATGGTTTACTTTTTGCAACACCAGGCTGGGACCTACTTTGTCAAATCCAAACGGCTAGCATCCATGCCAGCAGTAATATTCGAATCTACGACTCCTGAACTCGTCATGAGATTCGAATAACTTTTGTCTAATAAAGGGCATTTTAATTTTTGTTTCAGCGTTCGCCGATTTATAAATTTATTACGAGAACAGAATATAAGCTGTTAGTATTACACAGGTAGGCACAAATCCGTTTTTGGAATCTATCCCAAGCCCATTTGGAAGCATAACATAACCTTAATACAGAAAAATCAGTTTTAGAGGACTAGAATCAATTCCCCCCAATAAAAAGGTACAAGAGGGAACATGTGCATTTACAATATCTAACAAGGAAGTTTTAGTAAAATATTTGGAATTTTAAATTCTCACTAAGAATAATATGTATAAATACATATCGATTATCTTACCTTGAATTTCCAAAAAATAAATGTTCTAGAATAAAAGAGATCCTTCATTCCCTGAAAAATATTGCATTGTCAATTTCTGCCTCTATGGTCAGCCACCACAATATTAACAAAGAAACATAAGTAGGTATCACATTTTATTATTTTTAAACAGTTTGTACAAAACATTAGAGTTTTTAAAATATTTTAGCAGATTTTATATATGTTTGTCAGTATTACATATACTCGTACACTATCTCATTAAAAAACTTTAAAAAAAATTGGGCTCCAAATTTATGAATAAGAATTTGAAAAAAACAGTATCGAAACTACTGAGATTTTGATAAAAATGAACTCGGGAGGTCTGAGTTATAAAAAAGATACCAGACACATCAAAATGAAAAAGGAAAATGTTTTGTACCATTCATAACAAGTATAAATTTTAATGAAATAAAATGGACATTAGATTTCAAAAGATTTCATGTTATGCAGAAGTTTAACAGTTTAAGGTAAACTGTTAAACAACTGTTACCAGTTGTGTAAAGTAAACTGTTAAACAACTGTTAAACTGTAAACACAAATTACCCACAATTTTTTTTGTCTAATTCTACCATTTCTAAGATAATATTTATATTATACGGGGAAAAGTTAAAAACTAGTTTTAAATTTTGAACAGTAAACGTGGTGCTCCTTCCTGAAAACTTACATTTTCCGTGATTTAAAGGATAATTATCGATTTAATATCTCATAATCATCAATTGATAAGTGTCAAATATATAATTAATAACATTGCATGTGTAAAAATAAAAGAAAAAAACCCCGAAATTAAACTAATTTAATTTGACTGGTGTATATTAAAATTAAATTTTAACAATTTTAAGGGAAATGACTTAAAATTATATTTTCTTAACCGAAAATGAATAAAAATAAAGTACAAAAAAACATACACAAATTGAAAATGAATATAATACACATATTCATCAAGATTAGGCCTGAGCAGCTAAGAAAGCTCCGCGGACCACATTGGATGTGCATCTTATGTCGCTGGGCTGCAGAGTATGTTCTATGTATGTGTACACACATATTTTATGTGAAACTTAATACATTAAATATTTTATTATTCATAAATTAAAAAAGGAGCAGTTAATTTGCAAATGGGCATAATAGTTATAATAATCAGTAAAGCAATCTAAAAACAAACATATTTAATATAAGTTGATTCAATGAGGAATTTTGTGAATTGAGACATGGACAACGAAACTTTATACTACTGATACACTACAAACCACACCTGATCAAAGTAATAAGTATTTTAGCTATTGCCGTCCATAAAATAATCAAACCTTATTATATATATATATATATATATATATATATATATATATATATATATATATATATATATATATATATATATATATAAATAAGAGATACAAATTTGAAAATTACCTATCAATGCTACATTTTACTAAAACATTTACTATAAATTTATAGATACTAGTTAATCTAATTTTAAGCTGAATTTTCATATATTTAATTATCATTAGCAGTTGAATAACAGTATATTTCCTAGATAAAGAAGCCTTGAATAGCATTTTTAAAACATTCAACATTTGTCTTAACTTATGAGCTTAAATGTTTCATAAAACAATGAGATAAAAATATCCAGATTTAGATACAAAACATTCGAAAATTTTAACGCCCCCTGAATTTATACTAAGTATTTCTACTGAACTACATATTGACTATCTTCATTTTATCATTGTATGTTTAGTTTATATATTATAATAAAAACCCAAGTATCAATGCCGATTTGCGTTAAATACAGTTTGCATAAACAATTACTTTAAAATATGATATTTTAGCAGGTTTAA
Source organism: Pardosa pseudoannulata (assembly GCA_032207245.1). Lineage (NCBI taxonomy): Eukaryota > Metazoa > Arthropoda > Arachnida > Araneae > Lycosidae > Pardosa > Pardosa pseudoannulata. The sequence continues at coordinate 74,089,950 of CM063511.1, read as the reverse complement.
CTTTTCCGCGTTATTAAACACTGTAACTTAACAAAATCCTTTGAATTAAAAAAACACATACCCAATTTTTAATTCAAACAATTAAACTGACAACATGAATATTTCAGTTAAATATAAAAGCAATGATCATTAAACATTACGAAGTCCTTAAGAAATATTAAGTAAAAAATAATATTGATTGGAAATAAAAGGTGCTTTAGAAATAAATTAGTTAACTACAAAGTTAGTTTCATTAAAAAAATTATGCTTACATTACTTTCTTCAGGATTAAATAAATAGTCTAATTATGTTATATTAAAAGCCCTTAAAGTAGCTTAAGCTAGTTTATCAAACTAAGGACTAACAGATATTGAACCTTACTTGCTGTTAACATAATTTCACGTAACACAAGACCTGCTTGAAAATTTGTTTCTGTATGACCCTATATAATTTTAAAATGCATAAAACCATTATGCGTACAAAAGTTATTACTATTATTTGAATACATGAGTGGTGTATGTAATACAATAATTTAATACAAAATTTAAACATTAGCGTTGTATATAAAAAGAAAATGAGTATCCCGTGACCTATAGCCGTATTCTGATAACAGTAAGTCATGAAAAATCGCAGTTTATTAAAAATATATAGGAGTTTTATTTATAAACATAGTATATTAGTTTATTTTACTTGATTTATTGCAGGACAAAAAAATAATGCATTTGTTCTATCATAGATGACTTCCATTTCATATGATTCAGACCGAATTCGGCACACTTTAATTCTTACCACCTATGTTCGGAGTTTTCTAGCCTACCCGCCATAAATGTGTTGATAAAACAATGTTAAATTTACCAAGTTTGAAAGAAATAGAAATCTGCATAACTAATGTGACATATAAGAATATTTAAAAGAAGTAGCGTATGCTTACCTTAATAGTTCCATTTTGAAGATACTTACATTTCAATTTAACACTCTTCAAAACAAAAAGGTATATCACATGCGAATTTTTTTTTCTGTTTCAATGGCTAATTAGCTATTCAAACATAAGCGTGTGATGTCATAGTTATAGCCAATCGCAGTAGAGGGCTCGGTTAAAGTGCGTGTCAAAATTATAAACACCTGCCCAAATACACTGTATTTTAAAACGGAAATATCGATGTTATAGCAAAAGAACAATTTTTTCTTGCAATTTTTACTTCAATTTTTCGAGTAAGTTTTACAAACTTCAATATGTGTATATAAATGTATTACTTGTAACATACACATACATAAATATGCAGTCAAATTAAAACTCTTAAGTTTCCCTCAAAAGGGTAAATCTACACAAATGTCCGACTTTTTTTAAAATATAGAAGCTGTTTCAATAACATAGTATTTGTACCCACACGAAAATGTATCGTTAATGTATAGAATGAAAATCATTTTTACCTTTAAAAATTTATTTTATACTATAAAATAGTTTAAAAACTCCGCCAGTTCAGATTTCAATGTTAAATTTCTAGATAAAGGGAAGACTGCCATAAATCGTGGATAGGACTGCAAATTCATCATTAGGAATACTTAGGTTTCGGCTTATCATTGTTGGTTAAAGATAGTCGGTAATTGTCTACGATTAAGGGCAGGTCTCACCAAAGTCGTTTAAGAGCTAACCACGATTAACCCATGAAGCTAACCAATAATGGGACGTAATTCTCCGTTTAAACAGAGATTAAGAGCTGTTAGCCGTTTAACAACAGGCCCTTAATGCTTGGCTTTTAATCTGTGGTTAGCTAACTACTTGTCTTGATTAATGTGAAAAGACAATGGTGACGTTTAAAATTATCTTTAATACTTCTATCGAAAGTAAGTTCGTAATTCGAAATATTTGTCACGAAAGACTGGTGTGGAAAAATTTGAAATTGAAAGAGAGAAATAGGTAAAATTGTACTATTTACAGACTATTCTGGAGAGCTTAGAGCATTCATACCAGAAATGGGATATAGACACTTGGACTCCTGTACCAAAGAGCAGCGCCCTTCCAATTTAGACATTGTTTAGCCATGTACGTGTTTTAAATCTCAAAACCGAAGCCCTTCTGAGTCTAACCGAGCTCTATATTTTTTTAATAACTCGATACGTTCACAAACTAACCTCACATGTGTAGGATGATGCAAATTGAAGCAAAATATTCCTTCTTTTTTAACTTGGCATGCTTAATTCTTTTTTTTTTAAATCGTTTTTAGATTTTTTAAAAATGTTTTCTTTTCAAAATAGACATGAAAAAAAAAACAATATCAGAGTTAAATATATAATTATTTAACTGAACATTCCTTGTTAAATATTTTTCCAGAATTCTATTTAAATGCCTTTAATCCGTCATTTGAATCTGGCAATATCCAAAACTTTTTTCATGACCCCCCAGGTTGTTCCTTATTGTGCTAATCATATAAAGATGAAAAATATATGCATTTTATGCTGTTTGGTTGTATGGTGTGTACATATAGGTGGCTTTTATGGATTTCTAAATGGCTGGCCGATTAAGGATGAAATTTTGAAGGGGAATCCAAGTAAACCTATGGAATATTTTGGATAGAGAGAGAGAAAGAGAGAAATAAAAAGATTTATTGAATACTTTTCCGTTTGATGAATCTATATTTTAAAGTCATTTTCCTAAATTTTAGGAAATAAAATATATATGACGGCTTTTGTTTAAGATGATTTGCTTTGTTTAAGAAGATATATTTATTTCTGGTATCTAATATAATCTGTAAAAATCATTAAAACTTTTATATTCATAGTTTGCTAAAATGATTAAAACTTTTAAGTAAGTTAATTAATTTTATAGTGTTAAAAATTTATTTTAAAATAAACTTTGCTACTTTTTGGGTGGATTGGTTTGGAGCGTTACAGTATACTTTCTTTTGTTACTTGAGAGGGGGGGAGGCAAATAAGACCGGTACCTATTACTTAAAGTCGATTCCGAACGGCTACGAAGCTTCATACCTCAGTGAGTTTCAAGCACATAAACTCCGGTACTAAGGTTAGCGCCCTAACCATTAGACTATTATACAGCTTTGTTTTTTTTTTGCAAGACCTATTTTAGCTATTTCATTTTACAGATTGGTATTTGGCTAATTTATTTCTTTTTAAGTTTCTGTCGACATCTGTATGACTGGATAGTAAGTGCTTGCAAAATGAAAAATATTTTAAGTGCCTTTCATGTCAAGTACTTAAATTATTATTTGCACCTTGGTTATATTAAATTATCTCGCCAAAAACGTATGAAATCTTATATTACCCGAGTGCAAAAATAATGCACGAGATATTTCAATTTTATAACTTTAGCTTATATTTCTAAATTTTAGGAATTATATAGGATATAAATGTCATATTCGTTTTGTGAACGTGGTTTGCTTTCTTTAAGAATATGTTCTGCTGCTATGTAATATAATCTAAAAAATAATTAAAAGTTTAAAACAACTACAACCATCAATTTGTAAAAATACATAACATTGAAAGTTTTCGTGATTAAAATTATTTTCAAAGAAATAAAAGAGTATTGAAAATCTTACCAATTATCTTAATTATTAAGTAAAGCATTGAATGTGGGATTTTTAATCCTCCATAAGATTACAAATACAGGGTATCTGCCAAAATAAATTTTTTCAAATACATGACTTTTAATGACTTTCCCTGATTTAGCAGATCATTTTCCATGACTTTAAAAAGCTTTCGTTAAAGTATATATAAATAAAACTTCTGATGTACATACAAATAAAATATATGCTTTTAGAGAAATTACAGGAATTTTATCATAAAAAAACTATAAACTTACTTTATAAGTGTTAATAAACTCACATACATTAAAAAAATTGTATCTGCATACCTAAGTTTAATCATATAGCAATTTTTCAATAAAATTGTTTCGAATTTGAATTCAGGGTACTTTGGTATTATCCAGGTGACCATGAATACTAGCCAAACATAACCCTATAATGTTTATGTACAATATCCCTAAAGATAAACTTATATTTTGTGCAAAAATCATAACTAATTTTTATTAAAAAATAATGAATATTATAATAATAAAATTTTAATCTACAATTTAAGAAAAAGCCAGAATAATATACATTTACCCACCCATTAAGCTTTCTTGCTTTGAGTTTCCTTGGTGAACAAATTTTACTTGGCAATAGGGTCAATAGGATAATACATAAATACCAAACTCAGTAACTTCAGTCAAATGACAAGTAAAAATAGAATTAAACAATTCAATGCATTTTTTTAATCGGTAGTTTAGCGGATGCATGACTTTCCATGACTTTTACTCATTTTACTTGAAAAATCATGACTTTCCATAACAAAATTAATCCATTGTCTAAATCCATGATATTCCATGACTTTCCAGGTGCGCGGAAACCATGCATATAAGCATTTCTGAATTGTTTTAAGCTTAAGTACTAAGGATGAATCCATTCTCCCCAATTTCTCACTAAGTTGATATGCAGCCTAATAGAAATGCAGATAAAAAAGACCAATCTAATCTGGAATGTGAAATACTGCAGTAGAATTTTTTGTCAATAAGGCACTTTTGTCTTGTTACAACACGAAGAGAACAAACACCTGCTACTGTTATCGTAAGGCTGACCTCACGCTGGCGATATTTTAAAACTCAGCTGTTAACTCAGCTATTTTACGCTTCACTGAAATGTTGCCCTGTTTTTACGAAATGCTCATACCACAGCAACTGCTAAGCTTCTTTATTGAATCAACAACCGAGCGTTTTTTAAAAATATGCTTATGACGACAGCAGACGTGTTTTTATTGCTGCTTCTCTTTTTGCCATATCATATCCGTTTTAGTTATTAACACAAATAAATGAGATTGTCAGAATCGACTCTCTAAATTTATTTAATTAGTATTCTTGAATTTACTTTGTTTCTAAAAAATAAAATTTTTTTCTTCAAACTAAAAATGAGAGCTTGTTCAAAAAAAATTTTAAAAAATCTGCGCAGACTTGTAAACACAACACGAGTTTCATTAACTCTCTAACTGCTCATCCCGCGATTTCCACGGGCATGTGTTTTTATTCCTTTATTAAGATGCACATTCCTCCTTTTCCACGTTTAACCAGTGGAATAAATTATATATAGAGTATTAGACATTTAATTAGGTAATAGATAGAATTATATGACTAGAACTGTAGCTTTATTAGATAATAGAATTATAGATAGTATGTTATAAATAAAAATTAAGTGCATTTCAATTGAATCATCTGATACCATCTGAAATTAGTTTTTCTGAAAGTTTAGTTTCTCATGATAAAAGTCAATATAAAAAAATTTTTCTAGAAAAAAATTAGTATTTCAGTTCTATAAATTACATATATAATTAAACTATGCAACAAAAAAAAAATACGCAATATTTAAAGAGACCTCGGTTTACAAATTGAGCAGTCAGAGTGTTAATAAGTTTGCTTTTTTTAAACAATAATTATTATGTATCATTCTACCAGGATAGTAACCAGAATTTTTTCCCGGGTGGGACTAAAGAGGAAAGACATTGTTTTTTGTGAATGATACTTCAGTAAAATAAAATTAAGCTATAACATTTGGAAAAGGAGCAGAATTTTATATTTCAAAATAGATCGGAAAAATGCTGTTAAAATCAACATTCAAAAAGTTTCTGAAGATACATTGTTCTTTTATTAGAACTATAAGGAAAACAAGATATATTTTAAATAATATAGCGTATAATTTTAATTATAACCATTTCCAAAATAATTTTTTATTTTTGTTTTTTGAATAATGAGTCTTCAAAATGGTTCTGAAAAAATACAGTTTCAAAAATGCAATTTTCGTGTATTTCGAAGAAAAACAAAGGCATATAAAATTTAACTACATTTAAATTATGTTTAAAGATATTTAAATCCATTTCAATAAATTTAAATAATTAAATATATTATTAATAATAATTAAATATATATTAAATAATTGAATATATTAAACTCGAATACATTTAAATTATTAAAAGATATAAATTCTAACTTAAAAATAAATGATGTTTCAGAAATGCAATTTTCATTTATTTCGGAGTAAAACATATACATATTAAATTTATCTACTTTTAAATTCTTTTATATACATTTTAATTTATTTGTATAAATTTAAATAGGGGAAGGGCAAAAAAATAAATGTTCCATGGTAAATAAAATAGGTCTCTGCAAGAGGTTTAAAAAATGCAGTTTCAGAAATGTAATTTCCGTGTAATTTTA
>CM063511.1:74058715-74078715 GCA_032207245.1 Pardosa pseudoannulata | reverse complement strand
TGCTATTTTGAATGGCTACAAAAACATGCCAGTATTAAGACTAGAGAAGTGATCTACTTAGCTTTCTGATAAGAATTTTGGGTTCTGTTTTAAGATACTAAAATGTAAATCATTGTTTCATAACCAATTAGTTTTTAAAAAGGAAACTTAAAAATCAAAAAGATTCTTCAAAAAATTCTGACGGTAATTAATGTTTACATGAGCGGAGACAAATGTTCCAGATCTAAAGATAACAGCTTTTAATACAGGGAAATTTCTAACAGTAAATTAAAAGAAAATATATATATTTCTAAATATATTACATAAACACTTCCACATCATATGTTATTAATAAAATTATTTCGTATCGTTATAAATTCTAAAGCAGATAGTAATGAAAAATGGTGTCAGATCTGATATATGGACAGTTTTAGTTTCAAATGAATTTGAAAATTATATTGAAAACGCCGAGCCTATCTCTTGATTCAATAAATACTCATTTTTAGCGCTACATTAAATGACAGCGTTTGTAAATTAAATTAGAGAATCCATTCATGCAATTGGAATGCATCCGTCACAAAACGATGTGCATTATTAATCGAATGACACATTTTGTGAAGACCCTCCCTGCTGTGTCTTCAGTATATATTATAATTTGAGACATTTCTGTCAAATTGAATTTCCAACAGTTTTATTTAAAATTTAACAATTTGCTCATTTGTTAGAAATAAAGGATTATTTAGACTTTAACATCGTTTTGAATCAAATGGTATAGATTTATAAGTTTTATTATATGAAATGTTTTGTAACTCTTTATAAGGTAATTTTTTTTCTTAGCAATGATATATTAATTTTTTTTTCGATTGAGACTTAATAAAAGAATTAAAACATTCAAAAATTATATTAAATCGATTTCATTTTAACCCATATTGTACCACACCAACTAAATATTTCTGTATGTTATTAAAACTTCATTTATATCATTAATATGGTGTAACTAAGCATATAAAACCAAAATTTTGGAAAAAAGGTTTTAATTTTTAAAGTAATTAGCTGTCCTATAAATAGGACAGCGGTCCAATACACACAGCGGTCAAATTTGTAGAAACAGTCAATGCAAAGTCCAACATTACATTTTAAGCACACTGTTGTTGGATTTCTCTTGCAATTCTTGAACTGGTATCTTTGGTAAGGGATAAAAGAAAAAGGATATCCGTTGCAAGATGCTAACATCCATAATTTATATCCAAATTTTACAGGTTTATATTTCATGAACATCTTGCAACTGTGCCTTCCAAAATATCTTACCATTCTTTCATCGATGGCGAGATTTTCTGAAAATATACCAAATGGCTTCTAGGTTATGTTGATTTTGTCATAAAGAGGTCGAATTCTATACTAATGATATTTTGAATCAATTGAAGAATTATCGTTACAATGAATAAAGTGCTTGGTGTCATAATGCAGTTTTTTGGAGCTTTACTCTCTAATGTAGTCCCAGTGTCTGGAGCATTTTCCCAGTACACTTTTTTCGAGTGGTAAAATATGATACCGGCTAACGAAAATGACACCTAGAAATTGCTTGAGTTCTGTTTTTGCAATACTCAAAGAATGTTTTCTTTTCGGAGAGAGGCGGCTGCATACTGATTCGTTTCCGTTACAGTATGAGATATTATGTAATCAACCATCATGTGGAAGTGTTCAACTGGAGTTTTTCCTGTAATCATGCTTATAATTTCATAATCTCGTGTAGAAATTGAATCACTTGACAGTCCCAATTTTGTTTGACTTTTTATCCTCTCTGGTATTTTTGGTAAATAAAATTCACCCAGAAAATATTTATAACTTTATTATTAAATGGAATTTTATTTGCTGTCCTGTTTATAGGACAGCGGTCCAATATGGGTTGAAATGATAGTACCTTTTTTGAATTTTACTTTTCATCATAAACAACAGCATTTTTTTTAATTGTCATAGGACAAAAATTTTCGCTCTTGTTTTAATGAAAGCCATACATGTTTTTATAAATACTCGAGTTTTAAAATTGTTTAGTTTTGTATGTTCAAAGTGTATTACTTAAAGAATATACACTATATGAAAACAAATAGTAATTTATTTATCTGCAAGATATCTTTTCGAATTTGTGTCTTAGAAACACAATTTTTCATATCAAATGGATGTAAAACTTAAATTTACAATGTATTATATTTCTTCTGTTGTACTCCGTATATACAAACTTTAAACATAACTAATTTATTTTAATTTTAAGCAACTTAAAAAGTCTTGGAAAATAAAATTAAAAGTGTTAAGAGTAGGGATTTTTCATTCTATAAAATTAAAATGCGTTGATCTTCTTAATATATATGAATTTCTTAGAATGGAAATGATAGAAAATTAACTTCTATTAGATATTAAACATTATTTTAAATTTAAAAATTTCATAAGTTATTTTTCGGGAGACAGGATTTCTATATTATAATTTTGTGCATATGTTTTGTGTTTTTTTTTTATTACTTGCTTTATGTATAAATCTAAATATTTTTAAGAAGTTAATGGTTAATAATTAAGAAAAAAATAATTTTAAAAATAGAATTTTTTTAAAGTAGTAAAAAGAAAATTAGTAGAAGACGATTGCAAAATTAGAAGTCATGCTGCAGTAAAATCAGAAAAAAAAACAGAAAAATTTGAAAGTTTTTGTATGATAAATTAAGTGCCGGTGTGTAAAGTACAGGTGGGAATTTTCTCTTCTTAATAGAAGTGGAGTAGTACGGTTAAGTTAGTATGGAAGGCGTCAGGAAAGTCGTCATTATCGAAAGTCAATAGGGTGCGAAAGCACTTTCCGTAAGAGTTTCCGTTAGAAGTACTCTAACTCCGAATAAAAAAAAAGTTTATTGCGGAACTCCGTTGGCTGATTACAATCTTTCATTCAAAGGATTACAGGTTTCACTACTGAAAGCAGAGGGAAATAGAGGAATAGATCATTCCATATATATGTATTAACTTCCTAACATTTACGAAATGTATGCGTAAATTTGTTAAAAATTAATTGGTAATGAGTCAGAGTAAATAGAAGAATATAAAACCATATTATATAAGAGAGATATGTGAGTATGATTATTTATTATTAATGAAATATTTTTAAATTCTACTATGTTATTTTTACTTTACGTTCAAAGCTAAGGGAATCATGGAAATTTCTTACCATTTATGTATATATATATATATATATATATATATATATATATATATATATATATATATATATATATATATATATATATATATATATATATATATATATATATATATATATATATATATATATATATATATATATATATATATATATATACATATATATATATATATATATATATATATATATATATATATATATATATATATATATATATATATATATATATATATATATATATATATATATATATATATATATATATATATACATATATATATATATATATACACACACACATATATATATTATATGTATGTATGTATATATATATGTATATATTGACGAGTTTTAAAAAGAAGTTTTGTTATATACCAAAAATGCAATAAGCTATTAAATTATTCCAATTGCTTAATAAGTATATTTCAACTGAATAAAGGTGGGCTTTCATCAGAATCATACGCAAATATGTATATATGATAAGTTAGAGAGTAATTTTTTTCTGTTATCTCTTTGAGTCGTGAAATATCTTTCCTAAAAGAATCTTCGACCTTTCATATCAGATTTCTCCAAGATATCACAGTGAGAATGAAAACGACAACGATCTAAATTCTCGGCTAAAGCACACTAGAGCAGGGAAGGCCTACTTCTTGATAAATAGAATATTTTTCTCCTTATCCTTCTATTCTTATCCTTTCTACTCTGTGAAAGTCAAATCAATCCATTTTGGAAGTTTAAAATGCACTATTTTTAAAGATATTTTACTTTCTTGAATTTGTGTACTACTGATACATAAGAATCACCCTTTTAAAATTTAAATCTGAGAATTCAAATATATTAGAATCCCAGTGTTTTTTCAACTGAGAGAGGCAATTGGACATTACCGTGATAACTTCGATGCAGAATTGTATGCAATTTGTATGGCTATTAGAGAGATTGAAAATACAGATAAAGAAAAAGTTGTTCTGTTTGAGGATTCTATGGCTGCCATTCATACAATAACTATTTATACTACTTATTGACTGGCTGAAAATGAGCATGCGGACGAGCTTTCTAAAGATGTCTCAACCCATAACTTGTGCCCCTCTAAGAAAGCGGGCCATCCGTTAAGCGGGCCATCCGTGAACATGCTTGTAAGGCTTGACTATGCCATTATAGGGATATTGCTTCCGAAAAAATGGTCTTCTTTTTTGGATAGGCAAATATGGCACCTTGCCCAGAGCTATTGGTGTGGCCTGTTTCCGCCTTGAGACGGGACATGTTTTTCTTCAGGCCCATCTGAACAAAGTTGGTCTTGCTGATTCTCCAAACTGTTATTGACTGTTATTGATTGTTGCTGATTCACCAAATTTGTGCTACAGCCCCAATGCATGGACATCACCTTTCGTCTTGTCCTGCCCTACAAGAAGTTATTTCTTCGGCTTCATTTTGAACTCTCCCATCTAATGGGGCAATTTCTTGTCTGTATTAGACTTCAAGACGTCGTATGCTCGAAAGAGTCCAGACGGAAATAATATAAAAAACAAAGAATCCCAGTGATGACAACAACATACAATCTACTTGGGTTCATTCGGTATATATGGACAATTTAATGTCAACTCATAAATATTTAATACTTTTATCAGTAAATTGTAATAGGATTGTTATAGCGTGAAATAACTTTTATGTTACTCAGACAAATGTTTTCGGAATTATTCTTATTTAAAGTGGCTTACCATAACCATGATTTGACAGATGTAGGAACTCAAAAGCTTTACGTAACATCGCGTTTACACGAGTCAAGTAGACGATCAAGTAAAGTAACTCGGCGCATGCGTATTTTTTCTTATTTTACTTCACTCATCTATAGCTTTGAAAGAATGCGTTTACGCGTAGTCAAGTTGCAAGTCAAGTAACTTGCTTCTATACAAGAACTATTGCACAGTTTGATTTCTTATTTTCGTTAAAATATATTATAATGTTATAAGAATATTCCATATAGCTTTGAAAGCAACAAGCATGTAGTTAACAACTTGTCCTTTTGTCTGTATTTGTCATATTTTCCAACTGGTCTGGTATTTTCAAGAAAAATATAGCTGTAATGACTTTTGACCCAACCCTCGTTTATATACATATATGAATAATTAACATAAGTATCAAAGTTATTAATAATATTTAAGTGTTATATATTGCCCGCACATGTAGTTAACATCTTGTTCTTTTGTCTGTTATATGTCACATTTTCTAACCGGACTGGTATTTTCAAAAAAAAAAAAAAAAAAAAAAAAGAGTTGCCATGACTTTTGCCCCAACCCTAGTATACCAATAGCTAACATAAGTATCAAAGTTATTAATAATATTTCAGTCTTATACATTATCCACACATGTAGTGAACACCTTGTCATTCGTCTGTATATGTCATGTTTTCTAACCGGACTGGTATCTTAAAAAAAAAAAAAAAAAAAAAAATAGCTGACATGACTTTTGTCCCAACCCTCGTATGTATATCAATATCAATATCAATAGTACATATATCAATACCTAACATAAGTATCAAAGTTAATAATAATATTGCAGTGTTATACATTGTCCACACATGTAGTGAACACCTTGTCTTTCGTCTGTATATGTCACGTTTTCTAACTGGACTAGTATATTCAAGAAAATAAAAGAGCTTCTATGACTTTTTCCCCAACCCTAGTATATATACATATATCACTAATTAACATAAGTATCAAAGTTTTTAATAATATTTAAGTGTTATATATTGCCCGCACATGTAGTTAACATATTAGTTTTCGTCTGTATATCTCACATTTTGAATCCGGACTAGTATCAAGAAAAAAAAAAAGAGCTGCCATGACTTTTGCCCAATCCTCGTATATATACATAATTAACATGATTGTATGAATAATTAACATAAGAATCAAATTTATTAATAATATTTAAGTGTTATATATTGTCCATACTGTAGTTAACATATTGTTCTTTTGTCTGTATATGTCACATTTTCCAACAGGACTAGTATCTTTGACAAAAACAAATAGCTGCCATGACTTTTGCCCCAACCTTCGTACATATACATATATTAGTAACTCATATAAGTATCAAAATTATTAATAATATTTTAGTGCTATACATTGTCCACACATGTAGTTAGCACCTTGTCCTTTCGTGTATGTATGTCATATTTTCCAACCGTACTGGTATCTTCAAAATAAAAAAAAACAGCTGCCATGATTTTTGCCCCAACCTTGGTATCAAAGTTATTAATAATATTTCATTCAAAACAAAACAACAATTTGTCCAAGAAAAAAACGCATTGCTAAAAATATACATAAGAAATAAAGCTTAAGAAATTTAGAAAATAAATGATTAATGAGTATTTTTTAAATAAGAGAGTAAATAACTTCAACACTCACTTCTTTATAAGAAGGGATTTACAAATACATGAACTATAATAAAAATTTAAATATTTAACACCTATTTCTGTCCTTATATTTTACAATTTAAAGTGATATATGTAACAAATGAAGCTTTAAAGTATAATATTCACTGAACATCTAAAGAAAATGTCATATCTAAGAATTCTAAGACCCAATGAAAATATTTAAAGAAATTATAAATGCAGTATTTGAAGCTAAAAATAAGTTATTCCCAAGCTACTTTCTAAAAACATTTATTATCCAGGTTTAAAAGTAAGATGCAAAGCTTCTAAAGTACTAATAATAAACTATGTCAAAGAATGTTAAAATGTTCTTTGAAACATCAATTTTTTTGGTTCGCATCATTGGGAATAAAACAGGAAAGAGAAAATATAAAGCAAAAGAATCATTGCTACTTTTTTTATTAAATTACCGAGAAATATTTCTAAGCCACTTTTTACTAAGTAAAGTAGCTGAAGGCAAAACATAGTCAGGTGTTAAGTAGATTACTAAAAGCTTTTGAATATCTTTGAAAGAAACTTGATATAAATAAAGCAGTAAAGAATTTGAATATTTTTTCTAGGAAGTCAAAAAGATAAAGACTATCTTATGATAAGATATCTAAAGGATTTCCTGAGGTTTTTTGATAGCTGGATGAAGATAAAACTTTTTTAGAAAGCTTGTGTACGTTTTTAATTCATTTATATATTAATTTTAAATTCTTATTCTGAAACAAGCGGTATAAAATAATACTCTAAAAACAACTTGATATATTCTTTTTCTATACGGCAAAATTTTTTATAGAAAAACATACTATCTAATATTTATACCTGTTAAATAAGTATTTAAAACAAAGATTACTACATAATTAAATGATAAGAAGTGAGGTTTATAAAAGCGAAAGTTCATTTTTTTGTACTTATTCTGAGAGATTAAAATTCTTTAATGAACTCGAAGAAAAAATAACCTGGTATGAAGGTTTATTACGCTACTTGTTTAAAAAAATATTTATTTTGATTAATATAAATGAAATAACAAATTTTAGGGGCTGTAAACTTTCAAATTTGCTTTCTTTAGTTTTGACCTATATGCTGAACATGTTATTACGTTAATACCAACATGTTTCTCAAGATCCTAAAATTTTTTAAAAATCATTACTTAATTATTGTTTAAACATGAAAATCTTTGAAAATATTCAATGTACATTACTTTAACGTATAAGACAGTTAATTTTATTCTTAAGGCCATAAAAATGAATTAGTTGTCATAAAAAGAACTAATTCATTTTAAGGCCTTAAGAATAAAATTGACTCTCTTATACTTTAAAGAAATGTAAATTAATATTTTTAAAGATTTTCCTGCTTAAACAATAAGTAATTCGAAAATATTCAATGTACATTACTTTAACGTATAAGACAGGCAATTTTATTCTTAAGGCCTTAAAAATGAATTGGTTGTCATAAAAAGATCTAATTCATTTTTAAGGCCTTAAGAATAAAATTGACTCTGTTATACGTTAAAGTAATGTACACTAAATATTTTCAAAAATTTTCCTGTTCAAACAATAAATAATTTGAAAATATTCAATGTACATTACTTTAACGTATAAGAGAGTCAACTTTATTCTTAAGGCCTTAAAAAATATTTAGTTGTCATAAAAGGAAATTGCTAGATATATTAGTAGAATAGCATCGAAGTTGTTAAACTATTTAATATTCCCTTACAAAATTGTCATAAAAACTATTTTAACAGCAAATATAATATATTTTTCTTGTTTAAAATATATTAATTTTCACTAAATTTTATTTTATACTCAACAAGTAAATAACCGATAAATTTGGAGGTAAATGACGAACAGAAATGCACCTGGAGTTTTTCATATACTTATGAAACACAAATTCTTAGTTTTTAAAAACGAGTAAAAAAGTTATTACGAGATAATGGATTGTTAAAGAATTCTTATTTGTGCTTATTATAGTATTTCACAATTCAGTGAGATAGAGTTGTTGAATTTTGAATTGAACATCCACTTTAAATGAAGAAAATACTTCAAATAAAAAAAATTAACTTTTCATATCGAAATGTATCTATAAACTTTAAAAATATATGAGAAATATATGCATGTACGTATGCCTGCATTGATATTTTCCTGCATACAAATTCACACATTTTATCAAAGTTGAACCAAATTGTAAATAATTAAACTTTGAAACCAAAAAATACTTACCGTGGACACAAACTACATTACCATTAACCCTATCATGTTACTTAAGCTTTAAATATTAGTATCATCTTATTAGAATTATGCAAAATACATAAAATCTGCTTTTTTTGGCACATTAAAGTATAAAAATAGTTTGTTCATTAATGCTACATTGAAACAATGTTCTGGATCCCATGCCAAATTGCAATACTAAAATTAATATTCGTACCTAAGGTTTCATTCATTAGATGGAAGTTTAATTGCATGCATGGACATTTGGATTTAATTTTCTTTTATGTGGAGACGGCAGAAGTACAGTCATTTTTATAAACTCTTAAGGAATTTTCTATAAAGTATTTATGGTATATATAAATATTATTTTTTTAAAGTTTGTAAACAAACCACACAGATTTTTAAAAATGATTTTCCAAATGATTTTTGTCGAATAATGATCGAAGATATATTGAGCTGCTCATGGGTACCAGAGATTATGGGTTCGAATCCCGTTATCGGCATAGATGATTCGATAACGGTTCTAAGTGGTAGTATCTGGTCTTGTTAGCCCTTATGTCACAAATTAATAATCCTTGGTGTTCCAAACTAAATATCATTGTTCATTCTATTTTTAAATAATGAAAATGTATTTCTTTTTTACAACAAACAAATAATATGAGCAATCTTTAGACTTTGAAAATAAAAAAATTAGTCACAGTACTTTTGGAGGATTTTAGGGGTTTAAAGATTTACAAAATTATTGGTTGATCTTGTAAATATATTTAAAGATACATTTACCTTAAAATTTAACCCTCTAAGCGGTTTGCACGTACAATTCCACCAAACCGATGTACAAAGCTGTTGTCAAGTACAATTTCGACCTTCAAAAACGCTCCGAAAATGGATGTAGAGTGCATTTCTGCCAATGTTTTCCCACATGGAGTTTTGCTTAGGAGAGTCAGGTCGATTGTTTAGGAACTGCATACTCTTTGACTAACATTTATTGAGGATGCACCTCTACCTCTGAGGCACAAAGACGCTGATAGCTTTTCATGGCTTGGTAAATCTCTATTTCAAAGTATTTCGTTTGCGGTAACAGATGTATCTCTATTTGCACCACTTAAATATCTTGGTTGACTTTCGTAAAAAATATAAACAAGTCTCTCAAAGAATATTTTTATTTGTTCTTTTAGAATACATTATTTTTTATGGGATGATCTTCGAGACTTAACGAGCTTGTGTATCTATTTATATATCTATTTATAACCGGAAGTAAAGGAACAATAACGAGGGTGGGTTTCCCGTATTCCATTCTAGTCGACTAAGGGTGAAGTAAAGAATCATAGAACGCTTTAGCCACTGACACATTAAACCTTTAGCGTATTTTTGGAGATTTTCTTTTCCTCGATGTGTTCCACTCGGAGGGTTAAATAAATTCTTCAAATAACATGAACAAAATTTAGAATTGAAAATAACAAGATTAGTCACAGTACTTTTGTTTAGTTTTAGTGTTTTATAGATTTACAAATCTCTTGGTTTTTCTTGTAAATATATTATAACATACATTCAGCGTAAAATTTTAAATAAATTCCTCAGATTACATTCAGATAACATGAACAATATTTAGAATTGAAAATAACAAAATTAGTCACAGTACTTTTTGAGAATTTTAGTGTTTTATAGATTTACAAAATTATTGGTTTTTCTTGTAAATATATTATAACATACATTCAGCGTAAAATTTTAAATAAATTCCTCAGATTACATTCAGATAACATGAACAATATTTAGAATTGAAAATAACAAAATTAGTCACAGTTCTTTTGGGTTATTTTAGGGGTTTATAGATTTACAAATCTCTTGGTTTTTCTTGTAAATATATTATAACATACATTCAGCGTAAAATTTTAAATAAATTCTTCAAATTACATTCAGAATTACATTCATCATTTCAGAATACATTCAGAAAATTTTAAATAAATTCTTCAGATTGCACTTAGAAAGCATGAACAGCATTTAGAATTGAAAATAACAAAATTAGTCACAGTTCTTTTGGGTTATTTTAGGGGTTTATAGATTTACAAATCTCTTGGTTTTTCTTGTAAATATATTATAACATACATTCAGCGTAAAATTTTAAATAAATTCTTCAAATTACATTCAGAATTACATTCATCATTTCAGAATACATTCAGAAAATTTTAAATAAATTCTTCAGATTGCATTTAGAAAGCATGAACAGCATTTAGAATTGAAAATAATAAAATTAGTCACAGTAGTTTGGGAGGATTTTAGGGGTTTATAGATTTACAAAATTATTGGTTTTTCTTGTATATATATTAAAAGATACATTCAGCTTAAGATTTTAAATAAATTCTTCAGATTACATACCGATAACATGAACAATATTTAGAACTGAGTATAAAAAAATTATTCACATTATTTTTGGAGAATTTTAGGGCTTTATAGATTTACAAAATTATTGGTTTGTCATGTAAATATAAGATACATTCAATGTAAAATTTTAAATAAATTCTTCAGATTACTTTCATATAACCTGAACAATCTTTAGACTTGAAAATAACAAAATTAGTCACAATACATTTGGAGGATTTTAGGGGTCTATAGATTTACAAAATTATGAGTTTTTCTTGTAAATGTAAGATACATTCAACGTAAAATTTGAAATAAATTCTTCAGATAAAATGAAGATTATTTAGAATTCAAAATAACAAAATTAGTCACAGTAATTTTGGAGGATTTTTTGGGATTATAGATTTACAAAATTATTGGTTTTCTTGTAAATATAAGATACATTCAACGTAAAATTTTAAATGCATTCTTCAGATTGCATTCAGATAGCATGAGCGATATTTAGAAATGAAAATAATAAAATTAGTCTCAATACTTTTGGAGGATTTTAGGGGTTTATAGATTTACAAAATCATTTTTTTTTTTTTTTGTAAATATATTATAAGGTACATTCAGAGAAAATTTTGAAATAAATTCTTCAGATTACATTGAGATAAAATGAACAATATTTAGAATTGAAAATAACAAAATTAGTCACAGTACTTTTGGAGAATTTTAAGGGTTTATAGATTTACAAAATTATTGGTTTTTCTTGTATTATATTATACGATACATTCAGCTTAAAATTTTAAATAAATTCTTCGGATTACATTCAGATAACATGAACAATATTTAAAATTTAAAATAACAAAATTAGTCACAGTATTTTGGAGAATTTTAGCGGTTTAAAGATTTACAAAATTATTGGTTTTTCTTTTACATATATTATGAGATACATTCAGCGTAAAATTTCAAATAAATTTTGCAGATTACATTCAAATAGCATAAACAATATTTAAAATTGAAAATAATACAATTAGTAACAGTAATTTTGGAGGATTTTAGGGGCTTATAGATTTACAAAATTATTAGTTTTTCTTGTAATTATATTATAAGATACATTCAGCGTAAAACTTCAAATAAATTCTTCAGATTACATTCAGATACCATGAGCGATATTTAGAATTGAAAATAATAAAATTAGCTGCAGTACTATTGGAGGATTTTTGGGGTTGATAGATTTACAAAATTATTGGATTTTCTTCTAAGTATATTATAAGATACATTCAGCGTAAAATATTAAATAAATTATTTAGATAACATGAAAAATATTTAGAATTGAAAATAACAAGAATATTCACAGTATTTTTGGAGGATTTTAGGGATTTATAGATTTACAAAATAATTGTTTTTTCTTGTAAATATATTATAAGATATATTCAATATAAAATTTTAATTAAATTCTTCAGATTACATTCAGATAACATGAAAAATATTTAGAATTTAAGATAACAAAATTAGTCACAGTACTTTTGGAAGATATTATCGGTTTATAGATTTACAAAATTATTGGATTTTCTAGTAAATATATTATGAGATACATTCAGTGTAAAATTTTACATAAAGTCTTCAGATTACATTCAGATAACATGAACAATATTTAGAATTGAAAATAATAAAAATAGTTACAGTACTATTAGAGGATTTTAGGGGTTTATAGATTAACAAATTTCTTGTTTTCTGTTGTAAATATATTATAAGATAAATTCAGCATAAAATTTTAAACAAATTCTTCAGATAACATGAACAATATTTTAAATAAATTCTTCAGATAACATGAACAATATTTAGAATTGAAAATAACAAGATTAGTCACAGTACTTTTCGTGGATTTTAGGGTTTTATAGATTTAAAAATTTTTTTTCTATTAAATATCAGATAACATGATAACAGGATTTTTTTTCTTGTAAATATTAGATAACAAAGCAGATAATATTCAGATAGCATGAACAATATTTAGAAGTGAAAATAATAAAAATAGTTACAGTACTATTGGAGGATTTTAGGTGTTTATAGATTAACAAATTTCTTGTGTTTTCTTGTAAATATATAAGATACATTCAGCATAAAATTTTAAATAAATTCTTCAGATAGCATGAACAATATTTAGAATTGAAAATAAAAAGATTATTCACAGTACTTTTGGTGGATTTTAGTGTTTTATAGATTTCAAAAAAATTTTCTTGTAAATATATTATAAAATAAATTCAGAGTAAAATTTTAAATAAATGCTTCAGATTACATTCGTATAGCATGGACAATATTTAGAATTGAAAATAATAAAATTAGTTACAGTGCTTTTGGAGGTATTTAGGGATTTTTAGATTTACATTTTTTTTTTTTTTTTTTTTTTTTTTTGTAAATATATCATAAGATACATTCAGCGTAAAATTTGAAATAAATTCTTCAGATTACATTCGAATAATATGAACAATATTTAGAATTGAAAATAAGAATTACTTTTAAAAAGTTCTTTTGGAGTATTTTATTGATTTATAGATTTACAAAATTATTGGTTTTCTTGAAAATGTATTATAAGATGCATTCAGATTAAAGTTTTAACTAAATTCTAAAATACATACCATATACTCAGAAATAAATCCTTAGAATTTTAAGTTCTTTAGAACAGCTGAACGATGGTCGATTGGTTAGGGTGCTGGCCTTCTGGTACCAGAGTTAATGGGTTCGAGTCTCACAGAGGCATGAATATATATAGCCGTTCAGAATCTGCTGTAAGCTGTAGGTCCCGATCACATTAACCCTCGTGTTGCATGAAGTAGACTATGACACTCTAAACTAAACCAAACCTTTAGAATAATTTCTATTCCTGCATTGTTTTTCTGTGTATTGAAAATGCAATGAAGTCATTTATTTTTACCAATAGAAAAAAAAGTAAAAAACCCGAATCAATTTGGATTTTCCCAGGTTTACTAGAAATTTCCCCATCTGAAATATCTGGATAATTAAGATTCCTGCCCGTTAAGCGTCGTAAGAAAATAACAATTTAAATTTAAAAGAAAGATAATGAGATTCCCACACAGAAAGCGAAAAATAAATCCAGAGGAGCGTGAATTGAAGCCATTAAAATGATGAAAGCTCTATTTCCTGTTTCATCTTGTCCCTTACAATGAAGCAGACGAGGCACATTATCTCGAATGAAAGGATTGTTTCCATGCTTTCCTCTTTTCACAAATTGAAAGTCCCGAGGAATTTAGAGTCGGAGTAAAATTTGAACGCCAGCCCAATGGCGTTTTACTTCTGAGCTTTACAATTTTCGAAAGTGATGTCTCATATTACTATACAATAGTTTTCAATTTTCTGTTGCACACTGCTATTGTTCCTAAAGCCACAAAGTAGAATTATGAATATGGATCATGTAAGAAAAGTCATTCAAATATTTGCTGCAGGTTTCGTTGACTATTAAATATTTTTGAGCCTATATGATGCTACACAAAGGCTCATAACTCTGGGATTACAGATAAAAGTAATACATTTACACACACACACACACACACACATATATATATATATATATGTGTGTGTGTGTGTGTATATATATGTATATATGTATACATGTATATATGTATACTTGTATATATATATATATATATATATATATATATATATATATATGTATATATGTGTATATATATATATGTATATATTATATATATATATATATATATATATATATATATATATATATATATATATATATATATATGTATATATATATATATATATATATATATATATATATATATATATATATATATATATATATATTATATATATATATATTATATATATATATATATGTTATATATATATATATATATATGTATATATATATATATATGTATATATATGTATATATATATATATATATATATATGTATATATATATATATATATATATATATATATATATATATATATATATATATATATATATATATATATATATATATATATATATATATATATATATATATATATATTATATATATATATATATATATAATATATATATATATATATATATATATATAGTGAAACTTAAATTAATGCGTAGAAGTTGTTTCAAAATTCAATGGTATTTTCAGTAAATCAATGGTATTTGCAGTAGTATTTTCAGGAACGTAGTAATTTCGGATTCATTTAAAATGATTTATTATTCATTACTTTAAATATTTAAGTAGATTTTAAACGGAAATAAAAGGGAAGGTATTAAAAAACATTTTTCAAACTTTTTTAAACGCTGATTACGGATGTTAAAATTTATAGATTTGTGTTAGAAATCTCCATCAAATATTATTGGCAATATGAATAAACTCTTAATTTTTATTAATATTGCTGGAGAAATACAAAATTCTCCGATAACAAATGCGTGTAATGTTTTTACTTGAATATATCCTTCTCCTTTAAATGTATTAATTGTTTTGGTTTTATATTAGAAAGGACAGAGTTGCACGTATAAAACAGTAATATTGGGCCACCCAAGTATTTGGTTATTCCAAGATAAATTGGCATTACATATCGCTAAGTATGAAAATGCATTTTAGAAAGGTAATAGCGTAAATAAGTATAAGCTTAAAATACGCAAAAAAAGAAGAGTTTTCTCTAGAATTTCAAGTGACGATTGCGAGAGTTTTTATTGCCTTCACAAATAAAGTGTAATTCCAACATTTTTGACTCTTTAAAGCATTACTGAAAACATATTTCATAAATTTTAAGTTATCTTAGGAATGTCCTTGAAAAGATACTGAAGAACACGTAAGATTTCTATACTGTTGTAAAAAATACATTTTTTTCATAAATGATAACTGTAAAGTTTATTGTTTCGTGAATGTGCTCTTTTAAAATTTTTAAGTTATTTTCGGTTTGAAATGTAAATGACAGATTCGCTACTGTAACTCAATTAAACGTTGTCTTCCGAATGTTTTGAATGATGGAAACGTTACTTAATGCAATATTTTCTCAAACACGTTTTTTCAAAATGTATGAGTAATACTTTACCAAAAAGTCAATGCAATCAATCAATAAGATTGGTGAAATTAAAAAGGAATATGTAGAATTATCTAACACATCGTGGTGCATCTTGAAAAGGACAGTACATAAACCATAGATTTTCTTATCATCCTAAATTTATATTTCTAGAAGCAGTAAATATATTTTTGAAAATAAGTTTAATAAAAAGACAATATTAGGCTTTAATTAATGGACAGTACATAAACCATAGATTTTTCTATCATCCTAAATTTATATTTCTTGAAACAGTAAATATATCTTTGAAAATAAGTTTAATAAAAAGACACTATTAGGCTTTAATTAATGGTATTTTCGGTCAGATTCAATCACACTCACGTATATCTATAGTACATTTCCAGATAAATTCCAAATAATGAAGCAATAAATATGTTTTATTCTTCTGAGAAACAATCTGTACATAGTATTCATTACATACATTAAAATTTTCAGTGTTTCAATCAAATTCACATTGCCCATTTTCCTTCATACTCAGACAAAGTTAATTATAGTCTCTTAAGTACCATATCACGTAATAAGATTGTCTATCATTAAAAATTGCACCATTAAAACTTGACATATAGGAAACATTAAGGTACTGATTATTAAGGGACTTTATTAAGAGACATCATCTTTTATAATACAGCACCTGGAAATAGATTGTAAAAATCCCTAAGTATACTCTCTTAATATTATTGCTCATCAAGAAAAACTGTCAGGACTGTATTGTCTTTAAAGACTATGATTAAGCAGAAATAATTTTTAAAATTTTTTATATAAATAGGAAAGTTTGTCTGTAAAAATCTCTCGACTTCTCAAACATTATGGCAGTTTAAGAATTAACGATTTAATAGCATAAAATAATATATTTTCTTTAAAGTATATAGTATTAATTTAACTCTTGTTTTATTTAAAAGTATCAAATAATTTAGTTATAATGTCTCTTAAAATAGGCTTCGGAGACTAAACGAAACAGTCTTAAACACATTTTCATTATTATATTTCATTATTATTATTAAGTTCATTTTTTGCCTTAATTATAAGAAGTAAAGGTTTATACCTCTTATTTTCTTAATCCAAGAATGAGGAGAAAGAAGCCAATCAATTATATCCCACACATATAAGAGAATAATCAGGCCACGAAAGAAGTTGCATGCGGTCTGCTGAATAGAAGACTTCAACATTTTTTGCAACATGCGGGCGGCAAGAAAGTAACAACTTCTTGCTAATCTGCACACCATACTCTATGTTCACATGCTCATTGCAGACTCAGACTTCTATGGTTACACGGAAAACCACTGGACAGCACTTATCCATAAACTTTCAAAGCAGACATTGATATATCTAGAGCAGAAAACCAATCTGCAATCCGCAATTCTCTCAATGAAGCTATAAGATCCGTCAGTGCCATATACACTTGCTGTCTACCTTCGTGCGTTGATGTCACCTTTCGACATTTACACCGGTGTGCAAAGCTTAAGCAACAGGTGGGTTTTTTGCCAAAACTTCACGAGAAATCATCTGAGAAACATGAACTTCAGAAATAATGAGGGAGAGTATTATGTACTTAAGAAATGACGAAAGCATCGGCTCTGAAAAAGGAATACAATGCATACAGTATGGAATCAAACAAAAAGAAGGTTTATTGAAAGCACAGTATCGTACTGATGATCACAGCACAGTACTGATGATTGTCTATCGAAGAGTAAGAACAACAAACAGATGTTACTTAATATGGGATATGTCCTCCACTAACTGCAATGGTTGCTTAGCACCGTTTCTGCATACTCAGAAAAATCTGATCCAACATTTCATTCGGTAGTAGTGCGCAGTCCGCAATTAGCATCTGTTTGAGTTTTTGGTTGTTCTCCGGAGGATGTCAACGTGCTGCAATGCGTCTCCACAAAGCACCCCACACATGTTTGATGGGATTTAAATCATGGGAGTGCGCTGGCCACTCTATTCGAATGATAGCAGTAGCTCATCAAATACAAGAAACCAATGTGGCCGTGCATTTTTTGCATTACTGTGGCCAGACACCTTCACATACTTTACGTACATAATATTCTCCATCATTTCAGAATTTCATGTCTCTCAGATGATTTCTTGATTTATGGCAAAAAAACCCACTTGTTGCTTAAGTTTTGCACACCAGTGTAAATGTCGAAAGTGTAAATGTCGAAATGTCGAACCCACCTGTTTTTTGTTTTTTTTGCACACCAGTGTACTTTCCGATTACAAAGTAGTCCAGTTCTCCTCCATTCATTGTTTCCACTCTTGAAAACTGGTAAATATGTCCTATAATTCGAAGATAAATAAAGAAATGAATATTGAAAATACATAGTGATAACATACTATTTGTATGCGTAAAATGTTGGACACGGTGTCATTTTTGTTTATTTTTTAAAGAATTTTTTGTCCTATATTTGGACACGGTGTCTTAAATGTCTTACCTTAAAATTTTAAATTAATGCTTTAAAGATGAAGATATGTTCTATTCAGCATACCGTATGTTTTTATGTCGGTTTGAGAGAATGGTAGTATAAGTTCTAAAAAATGAAAAATATTATATATAGACAATAAAATATGCATTGAGTTTCTAAATGTGATGCTAAAATGTTATGTAGTCCTAGGAGTTATTCTGTAATAGTTAAAAAATAGTTTTAACGTTTATCAGTACATTAAAATCAAGTGTTGAAAGAGTAATATCTCTTTTGCTGGTTTATGAATGCAGCAATGAAATTCTTAAGACTGCTTTACAAAGTATATCAGTTCAAAGTTGCTAGCGATTTCTAACGATACTAACGATTTCTTTTTTGTTATGAAACATATGAATACGGATTTTGCATTTATATAAAGTAGATACATTGATAGAAAGAACATGTTTAAGTCAGACAACTCTATTGAGAGCAGGAATTCTAAACTAACATCATTTGTTTTTATGAATACTTCTATTCACATGTGTATAGAGCCTCTTATTCATTTACTTTGTTTGCTGCTCACAATATTTCGTACAGTTTCGAATCGAATTCAGATAAAGAGAAATTAATGTGACTGCAGACATGCAATAGATTTATCGGAAAAATGAGTCTATTCGAATATTTTCCTATTATGTTTTGTTTAAATTGTATCGTGATTCTGCTTTTATATTTTCCCAGTTAACTTTGAATCTTTTAAGTTAAATGTCAAGCGCTTTGAATAAAGTCACAGACTGTTTCCAAAGAGGCGGATTTTAGGAGTAATGCGATTAGTTTTAACGGATTGTATGAATGAAACTTTCTGCGTCTATTCATTTGCGTGTTTGAAACTTCGAATAAAGCGTCAAAGTATTAGAAGCGTGAAATTTCATTCATAAGAGGTGCAACATTTCTGTAAAAGCGAGACCTATGTTTAATCTGCTAATTCAAAGTTTCGCAAAGTGTTGAAGCTCTTTTATGTTGCGTCGTGCAAGATTATTTCATAAATAACTTGGCATAGATAGCAATATCTGATGCCATTAAACAAAGCCGTATTTTAGAAAGAATTTAAAAGCTATTTTCAACAGATACGGCACTATTTGGGTTGACATGGCTTCCCCAGTTTGTACCGAATGTGTTTTTGATGTAATGATACTTAATCATCAGTGAGAAGATGTAGTGAATTTTGGTACTATGGCTTTTGCATGTCATGTCTTCTAAAATTGTTGTAT
The DNA here is from genome assembly GCA_032207245.1 of Pardosa pseudoannulata. Lineage (NCBI taxonomy): Eukaryota > Metazoa > Arthropoda > Arachnida > Araneae > Lycosidae > Pardosa > Pardosa pseudoannulata. The sequence goes on along the minus strand of CM063511.1, from coordinate 74,058,811 downwards.
AGTGGACATTGTGAATGATAGCAATGAAGATCAGCACACATTAATTTTGTTACAAACAAAATATTATGTATAATTTTTAATGGTATAATTTTTAAT
>CM063511.1:74008715-74053715 GCA_032207245.1 Pardosa pseudoannulata | reverse complement strand
TTTCTTTCTGTATTAGAAAGAGTTCTAACAAATTACCACAGATTTTTAATACTACGTCTTCTATCTACATTAATTTTTTTTGAAGAAATCAAGGATGAAAATTCCTTACACAGTTTTTAATGTTTATTTTAAGAAAAAAAAATAAATAAATACAAAACGCATTTGTTCAAAACACAAACATAACTAGCTGTTAACTATCGAATACTGGGAGATCATAGACATTACTTCAGAATATTTTGTTTATATTATATTAAAAATAATCACTTTTCCTTGAACATCTAAAGCAGAGTTTCTTAACCATTTTGACACAATGGACCACTTTAAAAATTTTAAATATGTCACGGACCCCTCTGTGAAAGAAATAATTGGTTAAACCTCATTTATTACAAAACAAATTATGTTGTATTATTTAATTTTTTTAATATTTTTATTTCAATAGTATAAAAAAATTTCAAGAAATTAATATTTTTAATGTGAAGGCTGTTGCTGCTTTTACTTAATTAACAGTTTGAACTGAGGGATGGTTTTCGACAAAGTAACGCGCATATCATGTTCGATATTCAGTCGATTTCGGTGTTTTGTTTTTATTGTGACACGTGTGGAAAATCACGCTTCGTAAAGATATACTGTAGCAAACGGAATAATGGCTGCCATAGCTCGTTTTACAAGCAATGGGTAGGCTTCTATTAAAAAAGACCAAAACTCTCCAAGAGTGTTTGAATCGAAATCCATTTTTAACAAGGACTTTGTTTTCAAATCAATTAGCTCATCTTTGACACGGTTCTTGTCATCGATACAGTCAATATCACAAAGAAAAGGATTACGAATCCACAACTCAAATGAAACTTGAAGTACTTACAGGTGTTCACAGATTTAGTTTTTCAAGTTATTCAATAACAAACTATCTTGCCATATTTTATATAATTTTCATCATACTTCCTCTTTTTGGACATTTTGGGCTACAAAAAATATCAAATAATCAAACGAAATGAATGAATTACGAACTCAACTGAAAAACTAAAACAAATATTTTGTTTTAAAAATGTGAAAGAACTTTTTGCAACTGATTTTAACGACACTTTATTTCCATATTAAGGAAAACTCAAAAGCTACTTTGTGTTTCTAAAAATTTCAAATTTTATATGGTTTGGGAATGTTTTATCCTCGTATTATAGAGGTCTCTATTGGGAAATGGCAAACATACGGCTTACAGAGGTTGCCCGTAACAAAAAACATTTTTTTAAATATTGATGCAAACATTTTAAAAAATAGGAGCAGTCAGTGGACCCCCAAAATATGACCCATGGACCACCAAGGGGTTCATGAACCACAGGCTAAGAAACTCTGATCTAAAGGTAAACTTCATTGTTTGAATGAATGGTTTGTAGAAGTGTATTATGACAGCCGATTATTTGATATGAATTATTGCAAATAGAATAATAAATGAACAACCAAATAACAGATTAACACATGTTGTAAACTATTGGGGTAAGATTTTCCATTAAATATAATTCTACATTGAAGTAAGTTAATCTAGACAAATTAACCCTGCTAAAAGTATAGATATATTTAGTAGATGGTGACTATTAAGGAAATTAGTAAAGGCATAAGGAATGCCCTGATTCACGGACTTCGCTGGAGGCTTATTGCAAAGTAAGTAAACGAACAATTTCACATTAAGATGCATTGGATAGGTTTCATGTAAGGACCAAAAGTCAGGACCTAAGGCCACATGCAACTTCAAGAGGTTTCCATGGGAAATTAATACATGAGAATGTATACATCTGAGGAAATATCCTGAATGCTCATAGTAAGCATATAGCAAAAAGGTTACACCCATGGTTTATTACTATGTGCAAATGTGATTAGATCTTGATAACAATTTTGAGAGAAGCAATTAGAGCTTGAAAGGATCTACGGGTAAGAAAAGAAGAGAAAGAGGACTGATAATACAAGAAGATTGGAGGTGATTCCTGGAGATGACTACCTAGCTGCCGTCCAAAGTCAAGAAGGTGACCTCATATATATATATATTATATATATATATATATATATAATATTTTATCATTAATATACCTAAAAATGTTTGAATATCCCAGATATTAGAACTATGGAATTAGAAACAATTATAGAACAATTAAAATACTCTACTACAAAATGTTACCAATAGATAAAATTCGATCAAATATAAAATATATTAAATCAGTAAATAAAAGATACTTTTTTTATATTTTATGTTTATACAATATTTGATTCGTTAAATTAGCACTGTTTTACAAAATAAGCAAAATATTTATCTACCTTAAAACACAGAAAGTAAATAAAAATTCAAAAAAGTTATTTAAAATCTGGTATTAAAAAATATTAATCGACAAATAAAATAAGCCGGATTATGAAAAATGTTCAAACATTCTATAGAAAAACACACTGTAAAATATAGAAAAACTTAATTTTAAATACAGCATTTTTTTTCATTCATGTACTTTTCTCTCTTCAACTTTTTTTTGCGAATTGTAAAAAATGTTATGTTGAAGCTTTCCAACTTTTCCCCATTTAATTCTGTGAACTCAGCAAATGTTAAATTTAGCGAAAGAACATAAAGTTGGCTTCAAATATATAAAGAAAGATCAGAGGTTTCTAACATTTCAAAGAATATGTACATCCCTTTTTTTTGTATAATTGCATTTCATCCAGATAGTTAGCGAGTAAGTAATGTTAATTGCGGTAATACTACCTACTTTAGAAGTGCATCTGCTGAGCAATCAGATTTCGATGGCTCTTAATCTTAACGTTCATTTACTTCAACCGTTATTCAATTGACTTCCAGGATTTTATTTGCATCGGTTAAATCATTATTTACAAATCTTTAGCTCTTGAGTGTATTTAACAATTTAAAGATTTAGTTGATATTAAATATTTATTTTAATCTTATTTTGTTCTTCTATTGATATATCTAATGAAGCAAAAAAGTGAATTTAAATAAAATATTATATAATTTTGTGTTCTCCGGCATAGAAAGTGTGTTCAGCGGTTAAATGTATACAAATAAGAAAGATGGATTAAAGTGTAATTTAGAAGGATTTTACGATTATTAAAACTTTGCAGTTTCACACTATTGAACATATCTATAAATCTCTAGGTTATATTCATCCAGTAACAATATTTTCACGAGATTTTTAGTCGTTAATTTTATAATGTAATCGTATAATGGTTTTATCTTCAAATATTAGATTGCGAAAATTTCCGTATGCTATGATATTACTAATTTTACTCAACTTCAAAATAAACGAATGTTATAGTACATCAAATTATTAGCTAATTACGCTTTCTAATTTTGCAACATTCTAAAATGCAAAATGACTGCTATATACTTTTGCATCGGTACCAGTGTCTTAATCGTAGTTCAGTGGACTCCGCTTAACACTTTGACTGCCAAGCCAAAATTGCAAATGTTCACAACGGGGCCAAACTTTTTTTTTGTGTAATTTGTATTTTTTCAACATAAAACTATATATAAAAACAATATTTCAAAACAAACTCTCTCTATTTATATATATTCCCTTTTTTGTTGCATGTTCCAAATATTTAATTTTTCATAAAACTTAGCTCATAAAATCGTCACATATACCAATTTGCGCAAACCACGTATACCTAACACATCGTAGGGAGCCCAACAATCGAACTCCAATACGATTTTCATGTAACTGATAACATCTTTGATAGCCATGGCCTGAAGTGTTAAAACACCATGGCTATCGTATCGGATAGCCAGTGTCTCAACGGAAATATCACTGGATATCACATATGATAGCCATGGCAGTCAAAGTGTTAATGTGATCAGTTTAGGACACCGTGATTTTGATAACAATAACCGATTCATAACAATAAATGATGTGCAAAATTAGATAAATTCACCCCCTTTTATTCACACGTACTAAATTTCAAAACAAAATGAAAACACACACCTTATATTATCCTGCATTAATGTATATTATCCTTTAAAACAGAATTGTATACATAATTAAAAAATTGATCAATTTTTGACTGTCTACAATTTTTTCTAAGAACTCATTGATAAGTTGTTCGTAATCATAACCAGTTCGTGTCATAACGATTTAACCCTCCGAGTGGAATACACCGATTAAAAAAAGTCTCCAAAAATACGCTAAAGGTTTATTGTGTCAATGGCCAAAGAGTTCTATGATTTTTTACTTCCCCCTTTGTCGACTAGAATGGAATACGGGAAACCCACCCTCTTTATTGACTCTTTACTTCCGGTTATAAATAGATATATAAATAGATATTATAGATTTTTAATTTTTAATACACATAAAGTTCGTCAAGGCTCGAAGATCATCCCATAAGAAATAATGGATTCTAAAACTACAAATAAAAATATTCTTTAAGAGAATTATTTATATTTTTTAAAGAAAGTCATCCAAGATATTTAAGTGATGCAATTAGAGATACATCAGGTACAGCAAACGAAATACTTCGAAATAGAGATTTACAAAGCCATGAAGAGCTATCAGCGTCTTTGTGCTCAGGGAGTAGGGGTACATCCCTCAATAATTGTCAGTCAAAGAGGGATGCAGTTTCTAAACAATCGACCTGATTCTCCTAACTCAAACGCTGGCAGAAATGTACATTACATCCATTTTCGGAACGTTTTTTGAGGTCAAAAAGTGTACTTGACAACCGCTTTGAAGACAGCATCGGTTTAGCGGAATTGTACGTGCGAACCGCTTAGAGGGTTAAAATTTCGATCTTTTATTTTAATGTTCAATCATTTCGCTTTCTAGCTTCCATATCGACAAGCTGCATGTAAGCGAGCAAATCATAAAATCTGAATATGTTCCAATAAGACTGTGTTGACTTCTACTTATCTGGCAATCACTGACCACCAGCAGGTTGTGCTTATTTTTGAAGAATTTCAGGAACATGTACCATACCCCACTCCTTTGTTCATTCCCCATTTTCCTAGGTAGAACAGGGATAATTATAATAAAAATTCAAACATCTTCGAAGGAAAAGAAAGGATGGGTTCCTTCTGAATACATTGTAAAAATCCATTTGCCAGTTAAAATGAGGTTTGAAAACTGATAACATAAACCGATGTAAAGATCACATAAAACGATAATTTTAGAAAATCGGGACCAAGTGATTAAGATAACATTAAGCGATTGATAACTTTAACCGCGATCACATTAAACGGAGTCCACTGTTTCATTTATGTGTAAATGAGCCCATATAAGTAAAACCAATTCTCGTTGTTTCATGAGCAATTACTGAAAAATAATAATCTCCCCTATAACTATCTATTAAATGAGATTAGTATTAATTTGAAATAAACATTATAAATAGTGTATAAGAACACAATTTTCTTATTTGAAGTCTATGGTACATATTCCCAAAGTTTACACAATGAATCCTAAAAAATCATGTAAAATCTTCATATTAGAGTGTTCCGTCCAACAGCCATGAGACGACAGCAATTGCTTAATAGTTTTGTAAACTGTGTTTATTTTGTTACCGTTGAGCGTAGCTCAATCTATAAAAAAATACAATAGTGTTCGCTGAGAGCGAGGGGATTAAATCGGCTATATATTCTGTTTTTTCTTCGTTTCTTTAAAGTGGATGGTTTGGATGACGTTGGGAGTGAAAATATTCAAAGTCATTGTAGTAAGTATTCATTACTTAAATCATGAATCTTATTGGGTTTTCATTTTCCCAACGCTGATTTAATCCATATACATTTAATTCTATTTCATTGTGTTTATGTACTTTGTTCCCCCTCGTTCATATCATTCTTATCTATTATACATTCCACTAATCCTTAACATCTCACATAGAGTGTGTTAAAAACGAGCTGATTTTGAACAGTAATAATTTTTATGGAATCAAAAGTAATAGTCAAAAAGTAGTAGCATATGGTAAAAAAAAGTATTAGAAAGTAATTCAGTTTAATGAATGTTTCAAATTTGCTATATTTTCATTTACAGTAGAACCTGTAACATAAAATCAATAACTCAATTCATTCTACATTTTGATCATGATAATGTCATAGACAGATATCACTGCTCCTAGTACTTTCTGCTTTTGGTAGTTGATGTTTATATGTAACTGTTGAGCAGAAACAAGTAACTAATCATCTTTCTAGTAAACAGTCCGACATGGAAAGTCAAGACATCCTGAATCCACAGTAAAACAGTGCATCGGCGACCGGTGTGGTCAATCCACAGTCTAGACAGAGTCTTTCGTTCGTTGAGAGCTATAGAGCAGGGGTCGGCAACCTGTTTGTCCTTAAGGGCGAAATACTAAATTTGAAAATCACCAAGGGCGCATATTTTACAGATAATCAACAGGTATAAATAGGCATAAAAAAACAGATTTTTTATAACTTTTTTTTTGTTGGTGTCATACCTAATGATACATATAACTCAGTGTGAAACTTGAGTGTCTTGCAACGTGTTTATAGCTGAAACTATTTCTTTTTTATTTTTAAATTCTTCAAAAATGAATCAACAGCTTCTAACATGGCTTCTTTCACTAATTCTCCATCTGGAAATGGTTTTTTATTCTTAGCTAGCAAATGCGATATTTTATATGACGCTATCGTTGCTGCTTTATGTTGTTGCAGTGGTTTAGTAAAAAAACTTTGCTGGTTAGTTATTGAACATTTTAAAGAAATAATTTTTTTCTTCTAATTTCAGAGTTCATTGGATAGTCACTATCAAAATTGGTATGAACGGTCTTAAAATGTCGTTCAATATTACTTTTCTTGGGAATTGCCCCACTATTATTACACAACAAACAAATACACTTCCCTTTGTAATCAACGAAACAATATAGATGTTCCCATTCATCGTTAAAATAATATGTTCTTTTTCCTTTACATTTATCCATGAAGAATTATTTCGGATTACTTGGTAGTTTTAAATGCACGGTCTACGCGTGGTCTATTCGAAATACGATCACACACTAACAAAAAATACGTGCGTGTTATTACATAAGCTCAAGGTTAGCAAACTGCTATATGCAAAATCCTAAACTCAACTGAGTACTTGCTGTATATCGCCGTTTGACAAGAGTAAGTAAATCGCTCTGTCTATCATACATTTACATTAGTCCTGCGAGGGCGCATTAAAAATCGATCGGGGGCGCCTACCCCTGCTATAGAGTGTTAGATCTCTAAAACTCTAGTACAAATCTCATCCAACGACATAAAAATATATCATCAGATTTTGGTCGTTTCCTTAATATAACAATTTAATTTCAGGGCATTTTGCTTCATACACTCTTTACTCTTAGACTAATAAATACCAATGTGAACGGTACGTTTGACAACAGACTTGAGCAAAATGCAAAGTTAAACACTAACCAATTGTAAATATATGGAATTTTCAGTGTTGTTTGTATTCAGTGTTGTCAATTTGTTGTTTTGGATTTCCTAATTAAAGTTTGTTCTCAAACGTATGGTTCGATGGTTAAATTTAGTAATACAAATTTTCTATTCATTATCAAATTCAATTTTCTTAGTATTTGGTTCAAAAAAATTTGCACCGGTCGTCAGAGGCTCTGCACTCTTTTTTGCTTAACTCTAAAAACTGCTTGTACTTTCTGTTAAAATACCTTTCTTAGTAACAATGAAAACCTAAAAAAAATTTAATAACAAATGTTTGTCCTGATTTATAACTGTGCTCATCAGTAGTATCTTTCGAATTATATTCTGAGAGCGACTGCAATATTATTATACATTCAGAATTAATCCATAAACATGTTTAAACCAAATCCAAAATTGTCGCAGGATGCATTTTAATAAGCTCATTCATTAATTCTGCTTTTAATTTATTTCTACTTTTGTTATGTTTCTTTTAATATCCTTTATAAATATCTCGCTTCAAAATATTTCAGTGGTTGCCTTTAAGACCACCTGTTAAAATGTGCTAAGAAAAATAAAAAGATTAAAACTCAAGTATGAATAAAAGAAAAGCTTACACTGGGATAACTGTTACTCTCAAAAATGAATTCTTTCTTCTTTATTTTCATTTCCAAAGGTGCGTCCATACAATAACAACAAACGCCATGTTGAAACAAAATATGTTAAATCCAAAGCATTTCCCATTTGAGCAAATGAATGTATTTTCAATTTTAGAAGATGTTTTGAAAAGTTTTTCAGATGAACACGCATTATTACTTTCTATTCATTGAAAGCTTGAATCATAAAATTTATTGCAAGTTCTCTTGGTGTCATCTGTAATGAAGAGAAATGACTTTAGAAAATAAAATATAAAAGTCTTGCAAGAAAGCGTTCGAGTCAAGTGAAAAGTGGAAAAGAATTTACTATTTTTCAAATTAACTTTTCCATCCTTTTTTTTATGGAGGTAGAGAAAAAAGGTATGAAATGGAAAAGAAGGGATTAAAATTTCAAAAGAATGTTTCTAAATCTCAGACGATATTTATCAAACAACAAATATGAATTCTATTCAAAAATTAAAATTATTTCAATATAAACCTTATTGATATTTTTACATTGAGTTGTAGCTTAATTATTTTTAACTTTTTAAAAATCAGTAAACTATTATAGGGATACATTCAGAGCCATATTATTGGCAGGGCACCAGTGGCAATTGTCCAGGACCCACTTATTTCAGGGGCCCAAAAATGTTTAGACCCAGAGGTAATTTTGAAACAAATTTTGTAGATTTAAAACTTTCCTGTTTTTAATTCTACATACAAATTATGTGAGCTAAAATTTTGTAAATTTTCATTATATCACAGAGTACCCGCAAGTATAAATACCCACACTTTTGTCAGTCATGGATTTGCACTTAAAAAATAAAGGCAAGAATGCAGGACATTTTGCAAATGGAATCCACCAATCAGATGGCTAGGTTTTGAGAACTTTTCTCAAAAATGTTCGAAATCGCAAAATTGAGATTTCTGATTGGTGGATTCCGTTTGCGAAATATTTGGAATATGACCAGTATAATACCATATTTTTCCAACCCCATGGTCAAATAAACAAAAAGTTTGTTGCATTATGCAAATCTTTCATCTACACATTAATAAAATGTAATATTAATCTACAAGGGCCCAAAACATATTCTCTACCCAGGGCCTCAAATCTTGATAATTGGGCCCTGGTTACATTCATTTATTTAGTTTATCGTTAGTTAAGATTAAAGTCAACATCATGGATAAGGTTTGATTGGAGTTTTAAAGAAGAATGTAAAGGACAAAGGATGCTAACAACTGGAATAACCTACCAAATTCTTCTTAAAAGTAGCAAAGTCACTTTCATACAAACTTAATTCAAAAGAAAATGTTCAATGCTTTCAATAGCATCAACAAAATCACAAATATATTTGGTCGCTAATTTAAACTGAAATAAATAACTTTTAAAATGTCTACTATATCAGTAGCTTTTATAATAATTATTTGATAAAGTGGTGACAGTTACTTTTGTAATACTCATTCTGTTGAAACAAAAGAGTAACTGGTAAAAAAAATGCATTGATATGCTATTCAAATATTATGAATTTAACATATGAATCTAATTATGGATTTAAGTGAGGCTAAATTCAGCCGTACTCGAGCCAAATTTGCCATGTATTTTTAAAAGTAATACATTTACACGTCGCACTTTGGAAACAAAAAATTATCTTTATTCACTGTTGGCAAAATATACTTATATTTCCAGCTATAGTTTTGAACATTTGGACGTAGGTAAGATATTTCATACTCGGATAACTCTGACAGAAAGCAGAACAATAGAAATTGTAGAATTAATGGTAAAAATCTCCGAGACAAAGATATCTTTTTCATATTAAAACAATTGCAATCTAAAATGAGCCTGATCAAACAAAATAAAATATAATTTTCGATATTCAAATGAATTGAACTTACGAAAACAATGACTACACACACACACACACACACACACACACATATATATATATTATATACATATATATACATATATATGTTCATATATATATATACATTATATACATATACATACATATATATATATATATATATATATATATATATATATATATATATATATATATATACAGATATACATATACATATATAAATATACATAAGTATTTAATTTTATTATATCAATAATATACAGATCATGATTTGTAAAATAGATTTTACGTAACGAAACAAATGTGATGATTTCCACTATCATCAAATTTTTGTGATATGAATTAAACAACAATCTCTTATATCGTATTAAATTGAGAAACAAATATTAAGGAAATACTATTTAGTATAAAGTATATTTAACTGGTAAATTTTACAATTAAATCATGTAAAAAGACCAATTGCTATTTACTAAATCTAATTATTAATTTATGCTGTATTTTTACATTAAAGTAAAATAAATGGTTTTGATTATTCCTACTACACAATTTATGAGATCTGATGTGCATGTATTATTTCAAAATCTTTAGTTTTTAGTTAGTAAGTTTCATCGATGAGCAAATACACAATCTTATGTATTATAAATTGGTCAAAGTGCATATATGAACTAATATAAATTTTATAGTATAAAGTCTTTGCATAAGTTTATTTAAATATTCACCAAATAGCAAATATATATCAATAATATATCTAACATGTTATCGTAAATTTATGTATTAAATAAATAATCATGACTTGAATTATTCTGTTATCAAATTTAGTGATACAAATTCGGAGAAAATACGTCAAAAAATGAAACAAAATCGATTAAACAAAAATCATTTAATATAAATAATACGTCGTAGATAAATTTCATCAAGAAATTTTGTAAATAAATAACAGATATATTCTCCAATAGTATAAAGGTATTCAAAAGATGAAATATCCGAGTTTTATCTAATAGAAACACTCAGTTACACTCCAAATTTTTTATACGTTGTAATACTTCCAAAGAAATTCATCAGCCTTTTTTCACGCTCAAAGTATTTTCCATTGTATGAAATATACCTATAACATTCAGTAAAGGGTTAGCTCTGACATCATTAACGGCAAATTTCCAAATATCGAATAAAATAGTTCTGCTTTTGTGCAGCAGTCTAAGCCAATTAAGGAATATTTTACATTTCACTCGTTTCACGAAAACACAGAATGCTGAGATTTGCCACGATTTAAAAAAAAAAACATTCTCTTTTTCTGATAAAATGATTAGAAAAACCTTAAATGAATTTAAACGGAAATTGTACAGAATTCATAACTTAGAAATAAAAATGACTTTAAAAAGTAAATGAACGTAAACATTGCTCATTATTTTCTTTCAGCTGTTTGGAAATAACTGATTCATATATCAATGATTATACTAACCTGATTTCTTAAAATAAATTTTATTAAATTACATAAATTACTATTTTGCCACAGCAATTTAATCCCTTATTCATAATGCCAACCAAATGTTTTTAAAGATAACTATTTGCATGAAATTGGAAAAAGAAATAATAAATGTATATTACATGTCATTAATATTATTTTACCGATTTATATGGTTGTATAATTACATTGAATGGCCGATAATTTATATATAATTATTAGAATCATAATAAGTGGAAATAGGTTGTAATTCTAGTAATTGTATATTAAAGATAGTTATGTTTATGAAGATTTTTCTAAGAATTTCGTTTTATATATTCTTATCTGCTTTTGTAATTTCCAAAACTGTTCATTATAATGATTAGTAAGCATACTTTCATATATTTTAGCAACATGTAAGATTCTAAAATTTATCAATATAATTTTCTAACGATTTACAATATAAGTATTAGCAAACACACAATCCTATGTATGAGAAATTGGTCAAAGTGCATATATGAATTAATATAAATTTTATAGTATAAAGTCTTTGCATAAGTTTATTTAAATATTCACCAAATAGCAAATACATATCAATAATATTTGTAATATTCTATCGTAAAATTATGTATTAAATAAATAATCATGACTTTAATTATTCTATTATCAAATTTAGTGATACAAATTCGGAGAAAATACGCTAAAAAATGAAACAAAATCGATTAAACAAAAGTCATTTAATATAAAAAATATGTCGTAGATAAATTATGTAAAAAAATAACAGATATATACTTCAAAAGTATAAAAATATTCAAACATCCGAGTCTTATTTAATAGAAATACTCAGTCAACTCTAGCTTTTTTATACTTTGTATGGCTTAAAAAGAAATTCCTCAGCCTTTTTTCACGCTCAAAGTATTTTCCATTGCATGAAATATACCTATAACGTTCAGTAAAGGGTTAGCTCTGACATCATTAACGGCAAAGTTCCAAATAGTGAATAGAATAGTTCTGCTTTTGTGCAGCAGTCTAAGCCAATTAAGGAATATTTTACATTTCACTCGTTTCGCGAAAACACAGAATGCTGATATTTGCCAAGAATTCGAAAGAACATTCCCTTTTTCTGATCAAATGATTAGAAAAACCTTAAATGAATTCAAACGGAAATTGTACAGAATATATGACTTAGAAATAAAAATGACTTGAAAACGTAAACGAACGTAAACATTGCTCATTATTTTCTTTCAGTTATTTGGAAATAACTGAAGCCAAATAACTGATTCATATATCAATGATTATACTAACCAGATTTCTTAAAATAAATTTTATTAAATTACAGAAATTCCTATTTTGCCACAGCACGTTAATCCCTGATTCATAATGTGAACCAAATTTTTTGAAAGATAACTATTTGCATGAAATTTGAAAAAGAAGAATAAATGTATATTACCTATTATTAATATTATTTTACTGATTTATCTGGTTTCATAATTACATAAAATTGCCGATAATTTATATATAATTATTAGAATAATAATAACTAGAAATAGGTAGGGGATAGTGGGGTACCTTGGGACATTGCCCACCTTGGGACACCTTTATTTTCAGGCTTTAATTTGCAACCAGGAATGTGTTCTCATGTGTTTTGGTAGATGACCTTCCTCTTCACTTCTCAAAGAATTTTGATGAAAATAGTGCTTATAGGTAAGGAACAATTTTATTTTCTTTGAATAACCCAAAATTACATAAATGTGCATTTTAAAAAGTAATTTTTTTGAAAAAAAATTAAAATATCTAAAAAAAATATTGTTATGAACGAAAATTCATTTATTATTATGTCTATGCTAATAAATAAATTGTATTGTTAAGTGTAACTGTATAGTAGTTACCAAAAGATAGTGAGTAAAATGGGGCAGGTTGGGAAACACATAGATGGGGCACCTTGGGATATTTTAAAAAGTGTAAACAAATACCAATTCGAGCAAAATAATTAATATTTTGGTTGCTTATTTTTAATTGATTTAGCATGTCAAAATATTAATTTATTAATCTTTTTCTTTAGAAAAAATGATGAGAACAAGAAAAAAAAACAGAAAGTATTCTGTTGTAAATGCTAATATGCTTGAATCAGCTGCAAATATACGATTTGTTAAAAGATGTATTAACTTGAACAATTTTCAGTTATTTCTCTTTTATAACAGTTAATAAAAATAATTTGAACAGTGTTTTGTATTTGTTGTTTAGTGTCCCAACCTATCTCATGCAGTGGGACAGGTTGGGACATTGGAAAGGTATTTTATTTCATTATTACACTTTAACTAAATGAGATATTAAGTAGATTTAATGTTTATAAGAAGCAGATATGATGACAATATATGCATGCATACTTATTTTTTTCAATTAGCTTTAAAAATAAATTCATAAAAATGTTTAACTGAAAATTGTCCCAAGGTGCCCAGGTCTCCCCTACTAATTCTAGTAATTGTATATTAAAGATAGTTATGTTTATGAAGTTTTTTCCAAGAATTTCGTTTTATATATTCTTATCTGCTTCTATAATTTCCAAAACTGTTCATTATAATGATTAGTAAGCATACTTTCATGTGTTTTACAAACATGTAAGTTTCTAAAATTTATCAATATAATTTTCTAAAGCTTTACATCAAAAGTAAAATTAATGTTCAAGTAAACATCATAATAGTATAATTAATGTTCATAGCATGATTCTTTACAATAAATTTTATTGAATTGAATAAAATATCCTTAGAATTTTCTCTCCTTCATCCAATTATTTATAAACTAGCATTAAGCTCGTCATATGATGGTATCAGTAAAACTTTAATTTTTCAGAATTGTAAAGAACCCTATGCGACAGGTTAAAAATGGTTTGTATTTTTGGCTGAGAATTACCTCTCAACAAAAATAATCGCCATTCATTCGTTGTTTTGATACAAATAAATCACAACCATTCTTACGAGGTACAAAACTGGATAAAAGATCTGAAAAAAAATGTTATATGGCATAAAAATATTTAACTAATAAATTTCATAGTTAAAATTTGTGAGAAAAAAGGACATTTAGATAATTATTAGAAATATAATTATTAGAAGTCGGTAATAATTCTAGTAATTGTAAATTAAAGTATCAATTTGTTTTTTGTTGTTTCTAATACTTCCGTTTTATGAGATCTAATTTTCGAAACCGCGGGCTATAATTACTATTATATACACTTTCATAAGTTTAAAAAACTGGTAACGTTCTTACATACGTTATATTAATTTTCTAGAGTACAGTTTTACAGCATGCATAACAATCATACCATACATAAGTAATGTTTATATTTAGATCTGGATAAATTAATTTATCTAATTTTTTTTAAATTATTCTATATTATTTTTTCTTTCATCAAGTTTTGATATAAAAAAATCACAACCAATCTTACGCGGTACAAAACTGGATAAAACATCTTAAAAAATGTTATCTGGCATAAAAATATTTAACTAATGAATCTCATCGTTAAAATTTGTGATGAAAAATGACAGTTAGATAATTAATAGAAAATATAATTACTAGAAGTATGTATTAATTCTATAATTGTAAATTAAAGTAACATGTTGTTTTATGGTGTTTTAATAATGCCGTTTTATGTGATCTAATTTCCGAAATCATTTTCTATAATTACTATTATATACACTTTCATAAGTTTAACAAACTGGTAACGGTCTTACATATATTATATTAATTTTCTAGAATAAAGTTTTACAGGATGAATAACAGTCATAACATTAGTAATATTTATAATTAGATCTCGATAAATTAATTTAGCTAATTTATTTAAAAATTATTCTATATTACTTTTTCTTTCATTCAATTTTTTGATACAAATAAATCGCAACCATTCTTACGCGATACAAAACTGGATAAAACATCTTGAAGAAATGTTATCTGGCATAAAAATATTTAATTTATAAATCTCATAGTTACATTTTGAGAGAAAAAGGACATTTAGATAATTATTGGAAATAAGATTATTAGAAGTCGGTAAAAATTTTAGTAATTGTAAATTAAAGTATCAAGTTGATTTATGTTGTTTTTAATACTTCCGTTTTATGTGATCTAATTTCCGAAACCATTGGCTATAATTACTATTATATACACTTTCATAAGTTTAACAAACCGGTAACGTTCTTACATATGTTTTATTAATTTTCTAGAGTAAAGTTTTACAGCACGAATAACATTCAAATCATAAGTAATATTTATATCTAGATGTGGATAAATTAATTTAGCTAATTTATTTTAAAATTATTCTATATTATCTTTTCTTTCATTCAATTTTTTGATACAAATAAATCACAACCCTTCTTACACGGTACAAAACTGGGTAAAACATCTTGAAAAATGTTATCTGGCATAAAAATATTTAACTAATGAATCTCATCGTTAAATTTTGTGAGGAAAAATGACAGTTAGATAATTAATAGAAAATATAATTACTAGAAGTAATATTTAACTAATATTAGAAGTATAATTAGAATATTAATATTAGAAGTAATATTGTCACGAAGATTCGAATGAACACACCGTTTAACGTAACAGAAGAATTTATTGAAGCTAAGTAGCAACTTTACAAGACCGAGAAGTTGCCTACAACTAGTGGGTATCAGCTTTTATACCCGAACAGAACATTCGAGAAATAACTAATTTACATATTAAAGAAAGATCTAGAATATTCAAGAACATAAGGAAACAATAAACAATATTTTTAAATTAAAAATCCGTACTTTGGATAAACTGCCATGTCAAGCATCGAACCCGCAATCTCCGGGTCTGGATCCCATGCTTTGACCATTCGGCCACTTAGCTAGTTGGCTAAGTTACTTAATGCGGCAATATTAGATAAAAAATTTTAACCAATGAATCTCATCGTTACATTTTGTGAGAAAAAATGACAGGTAATTAATAGAAGTAGGTATTACTTCTAGTAATTGTAAATTAAAGTAACATGTTGTTTTATGGTGTTTTTAATAATGTCGTTTTAGGTGATCTAATTACAGAAACATTTGGCTGTAATGACTAGTAAATACACTTTCATAAGTTTAACAAACCTGTAAAGTTCTTAATACTTTATATTAATTTTCTAGAGTAAAGTTTTACAACATGAATAACAATCATAACATAAATAATGTTTATAATTAGATTTGGATAAATCAATTTAGCTAATTTATTTTAAAAGTATTCTACATTATTTTTTCTTTTATTCAATACCTTGATACAAATAAATCACAACCATTCTTATGCGGTACAAAACTGGATAAAACATCTTGAAAAAATGTTATCTGACATAAAAATATTTAACTAATGAATCTCATCGTTACATTTTGTGAGGAAAAATGACAGTTAGATAATTAATAGAATATATAATTACTAAAAGTAATATTTAACTAATATTAGAAGTATAATTAAAACATTATTATTAGAAGTAATATTAAATAAAAATATTTAACTAATGAATCTTATCGTTACATTTTGTGAGAAAAAATGACAGTTAGGTAATTAATAAACGTATGTATTAATTCTAGTAATTGTAAATTAAAGTAACATTGTTTAATTTGGTAAATTAATTTAGAATCATTTAGCTAATGACTATCTACACTTTCATAATACCAAAATGTAACGTTTTACATATATTAATAATTTTTCTTAAGTAATTTACACTAAAAAAAGACATTACAAAATAATATTATAAAAGATAAATATTTAACTAATGAATCTAATTTATATTTTTCTTCATTAGATAATTATAAAAATATAAATTCTTATTCTGTAAGTAATTAGGAAAACATAAAATATTGAAAGAGTTATCTGGCAGAGATATATTTCGTTGATGAATCTCATCGTTTTGTGAGAAAAGAGGACAGTTAGATAATTAATAAGGGTAATAATTAATAGAAGCCGATATTAATACTAGTAATTGCATATTAAAGTAACCAGTTTTTTTATGATGATTCTAATACTTCCGTTTTATGATATCTAATTACCGAAACAGTTAGCTATAATAAGTAATAAGTACACTTTCATAAGTTTAACAAACTGGTAACGTTTCATTAATCAATATTAATTTTCTTGTATAAAGTTTTACAGCATAAATAAAAATTAACAATAATATTCTATAACAAGATTTTGAAAAATAAATTTTATTAATTTTTATTTTAAATATATTTTATATCAATTTCTTTCATTCAATTTTTATACAAAAAATCAAATCATTCTTATCTGTAGAAAATTTATTAAAAACATCTTGAAAAAGTTATTACTTAGATATATTTTTGAAATCATCGTTTAAAAAAAGACAATAATAAATAATAAAAAATAATTATAGAAGCCGAAATAATACAATAATGAATAAAAATTGTTTATGATAAATACTTCCGTAAAGAGATAAAAAAACATAAAAAGAAAAAAATTATAAGTTTAACAAAAAAGTTTCATTAAAAATTAACCTGAAGTTTTACATAATGATTAATAAATTGAATAATAATCCTAATATTATCAATAATATTCTTAACTAGATTTTGAAAAATAAATTTTATTGAATTAGTAACGGTATTTTATACTGCACGCAGAAATCATCAATTTTCTTGCGTAAAGCTTACAATTAAGTGCAAACATTTCCGAATAGAATAAGAATAATATGCTGCCTATATAAATTTTTAAATTAAATAAAATGTTTCCGTATCAGTTAACGCAAAATAAAAATGCACTTTTTATTATACAAAAAACGAAAAAGAAATTAAGAGTGAATATTTTCAATAAAATTTACTGATAAATCATAAAGAAAAAACATAAAACAGAAATTATAAAATTATGTTACAATTCAAAAATGAAACAGCTGAATTTATCTAAAAGATACTGAACATTATTAGATTATTTTTTCTTAGTTTTTTCAAAGTATTTTCAATTGCACGAAATATATTAACATGGTTAGGAATGCTTTGACATCATTCAAAAATCCTAGTTAGCATGTCCTTTTTCTTTTAGCCAATTAAGGAATTTTTCTTAGTCTTTGCGAAAACACAAAATGTTTTTACTAAGAATTAAAGTTCCCTTTATTATTATCATTAGAAAAATGAATTAAACAAGTTATTAACATATACTTAAATATAAAGTATTTGTAGAGAATGTCTGTTAGTTGGTTTAAGTCTGTTAGTGAAATTAATTCATATTATTGAGGAATATTAAATTTCCTATCCTTCACTTTACTTTTAAATTCTCAATTTTTCTTAACTTTTCCTTATTAATTAGAAAGCCATTATTCATTATTTTTAAAAAGAAACAATCCAAGTGCTATTAAACAGTTACTTGCTAAGTATTTGTAGAGAATGTCTGTTAGTTGGTTTAAGTCTATTAGTGAAAATAATTCATATTATTGAGGAATATTAAATTTCCTATCATTCACTTTACTTTTAAATTCCCAATTTTTCTTAACTTTGCCTTATTAATTAAAAAGTTATTTGAAAGTTATTATTCATTATTTTTAAAAATGAATTATCCAAGTGCTATTAAACAGTTACTTGCTAAGTATTTGTAGAGAATGTCTGTTAGTTGATTTAAGTCTGTTAGTGAAAATAATTCATATTATTGAGGAATATTAAATTTCCTATCATTCACTTTACGTTTAAATTCCCAATTTTTCTTAACTTTGCCTTATTAATTAAAAAGTTATTTGAAAGCGATTATTCATTATTTTTAAAAATGAATTATCCAAGTGCTATTAAACAGTTACTTGCTAAGTATTTGTAGAGAATGTCTGTTAGCTGATTTGAGTTTGCTACTGAAAATAATTCATATTATTTATTTAAATTATAAATTTACTATCATTTAATTTAATTTTAAAAAATTTTTAATATTTCATTTTTTGACGGTACTTATAAGTACAGCTTAATAAACACCTACTTTAATAAGCCGTTTTTTTGACGTAAACATGAATAATTTGAAAAAGAATGACAGCATAATCCTTTTAAATTCCATAGTAAATTTTTATATAATTGGGTCTATTAATCATTTTTTAAATACACGTGCTGTTAATGTAAATTTAGTGGTTTATTAACAGTTATTTGGTATTATTATTTTTTAGAAAATTCTATACTTCGCTGGTAAGCATTTCATTTGTTTTATTTCATAATTTAATGTTTTTATTTTTTTTTTAAAAAATATATGTTACAGAGTACCAGTGCAAATTAACTACTAATAAAAGTAGAAATTAATTTTCTTTTTTATGATTATCTCCATTAAAACTTATCTAATGATGCAAAAATGCAGTAAGAAAAGTTGATGGTAAATTAATTCAGGATATAAAAAAAAAAAAAAAAAAAAAAAAAAAAAATTCAGACTAAAAAAAAAAAAAAAAAAAAAAAAAAAAAAATTAAAATTTAATTATAATCGAGGTTCTAAATAATTTTTTGCGTATTGTTCAAGTAGAAATTATTTTAAAGTTTTATCGTTAATATATTTTGGATTAGAAATTAGTGATATTAGAGTCGATTTAGCGTTTCTTTTTGGTAAAAATTTATTTTTTATTTATAGGAAATTTTAATTATTTATTCAGTGAATAGTTATTCTTGGTACTTTTTTATTTTTTAGAGAATTTTTCCTCGAAGATCCTCTGGTAAATTCGGTCTATTCATTCTAATGGTTTTTCAAATTTATAAAAATATTATTTTATCAGACTCCAAAAATTTATAATTTGGAATTTGCACTAGGTGCTGCATTTCAAAATACAGTAAAATTAGTTTTTTTTTCCTTCGATTATTCGCCAAATTTTTAATGATTCCTTTCCAGTATGTCCATGGTTTCAGCAGATAAGAAGATTCGTCGAATTTCCAGTGTTTTAATAACTTTGTTTATCCTGTTTTAGGATATTTAGTTTTTTAATCAAAAAAAAAAAAAAAAACCAAGAGGTAACGGAAAAACTCTTGGAACTGGCGGATCCTATCATTTTCAGTAATTATCAAATGTTGAATAGCAAAAATTTTTTTTAGTTTCCCATCTTATTCATCCTAATCAGGTAATTTTTAATAATGTATTAATTTTTTTCTGAAAATTCTTCCGTTTAAAATTATCTGAATAAAAGTTAAAAATATAATTATCGTTTAAAAACTTACATTTATTTTGGTTTTTGTGGATTCTATAAAAAAAAGCAAACTATTGTTGTAGAAAATTATTTAATCACTATTATATAAATTCATGTTTTCCTTTTTTTTTTCCCCGGATTGTTGTTTAATTGAATAAACAGTTTTCTTTACTGAAATCAATAAATCTAAAAACGCACATGATTTGCAGGTATGTCATAGAAAAGCAAATGCAAATATTTGTTATTAATTTAAGTTGAGTTTAAAATAAATAATGCCTCAGTTTTGTTATAAATTTTTTTTCTCAAATATCAGCTAAATATGTTTCACAATGTATTTTTCCATAAAAACAAGGAATGAGATATTTAAATGCATGTCGTAACTTTTACTAAATGCTCTTTTCCTAGAGTTGTAAATATTTATTTTGCAAACTAAACATAGATTTAAACAGGGATGTTATTGTGTAAGATTATGATAAAAGATTTCTTTCATTTCATGAATATTTAATGAGAAAACTACTGCAGAAAAATGATATAATTATAAAAATAGGACAATAAAGAAAAATAAAACAATTTTAATGTGTATAACAATAAATGAACAGTTTTCAGACAAACGTTTTTAAATACATGTTCAGGTTAAGGCTTGGCACTTATTGGACTTTTTAAGTTGTTGCTGGCATTTGAAGTTAGTGTTACTATCCATGGGAAGCTTGAAATAATAATTTTATATAAACATTATTTATCACTCAGTAGACAATATAATTATACATAGAAAACTTTTGACCCAGTTTTAAATGGGTGAGAACACCATATAATTTTTATTAATCCATTCAGCCATCAACATTCTCCATACTCTTAAATTTATGAATCCTAAGGATTTTATATATTTAAAAAGCTACCGTCAACCGTTTACTGCATTAAGAATATTAATAAAATGACGTAGCAGCTTAATAAGACAAATGATCTTAAAAAGGATAAACATCTACCAAATTTAAGAAATATATGTTTTGGCCCTAAAAATAGAATATCGACCTTTTTTCATAACTGTTTCATTATAGGCACGAAATTACTGTGAAGACTCCCCTTTGTCCGATAACAGATGATCGTAGTACATCTGTTTACCTGCCAATAGCGTGGCGTTGCAGAGTCTGGGATCTTGACAATCGGACTGAATAGACGAATACTCCCCTGATGGATCTCGTTAATGAATGCTCGGAAATTCCGTGAAGGGACAGCCAGCGATTGAGAATTCAGCAAAGAAATATAACTGTAACTTTAGCTGGAGTTCTCAAGTAACTGGGATCTTAACTGACATAAGAAAAAATTGGCGGAACCGTTACTCATCCCTCAGGTATACCTATTTTGCTACTGTGGGCTTTTCGTCATTTTTTTTCGTAGGTGTGTTGACCTCGTGGAGGCTTTCGCCATTTTTCACCAGAGCCAGCTTGCTAGTTCGGGAGATTCGTAAAATCCGCTCTTATACGGAATGGTAGAGTCTCAGATACCGAACGGGGGATAAATTGGGTTTGATTGCACCCTGAAAAGCCTCCCGATTTGTAAGAGATTATTAAATCTCTTGTTTTTCTTTCGACAGTGATCGTTGTGAGGAAGTGTTTACCGGCAACCATCCTTTGCAGTTCTACATGATTTAGGAATTAACATTCCTTTGTAAATAGCCGTATTTAATCCAGAATAAAAGTAAATTTCCAATTTTATCTTTGACTGTGATCCATTATTCACGTTACCTCTCATTTGAGAAGGCGACACATTACCTAGAGTAGTTCATTTTTGTACATAATATTGTTTAGCATTGGACTCCGTTAATTTGTTGCTGATATTTGCATACAGTGTTACTACCCATGGGGAGATTGAATTAATCTTTCTCTATATACATTATTTATCACTTGGTAGAAAATATAATTATTAAAAGGAACCTTTTGATCGAGTTTTAAAAGGATGAGAACAACATATAATTTCTATTAGTCCATTTAGCTATCCACATTCTCTATACTAGTAAGTTTGTGAATTTTAAGTATTTTTTGTATTTAAAAAGCTACAGTCAACCTTTTACTACTATAAGAATATTAATAAAAGGACGTGATTTCTTAATAGGACAAATGATCTTAAAAATGGTCTTATTTATATATACAGTGGACACCACTTATTGTGTTTGCGGTTAATGTTATCGCAATCACTTGGTCCCGATTTTCTCTACACGTTCCTGGAATTTTTCAGAAATACGCACAACCTGCTGGTGGTCATTTTTTCTCAGATAAGCAGAAGGCAACACATTCTTATTGGAACTGAGAAGGAGTGTATTGGTATCTAATGCCTTGCTTGCTTACATGCAACTTTTCGATATGAAAAAGAACTGATTTAACATTAAAACAAAAGATCAACATTTTAAATCATTATGAAAGGTTGATGGAACTAATGGGTCAGATGGAGAATCTCTTGATATTGAGCCACCTCCTACAAGTGCTGAAATGAGAAATGCATTGAAAGTGTTGAAAAGTGGAGTACAACACCGCTCCGATGACTTTCAAAAACATTATGATTACAAACAATTTATCAATGAGCTTCATAGAAAAATCTGTCAGCAGTCAACAATTGATTAATATTTTTATTATGTATACCATTATTTTGTTTTAAAGGGTAATATACAGTACATAGATATAATGTGAGTTTTTTCATTTTGTTTTGAAATGTAGTACGTGTGAATTAAAAGGGGGTAAATTTATTTAAATTTGCATATCGTTTATTGTTATCAATCGGTTTTTGTTATCAAAATTACGTTGTCCCAAACTGATCACATTAAGCGGAGTCCACTGTATTATAATTATTTATTATTATATATTATATATTATTATTATTAATATTATTAAATGATCATATTATTATAGTCTACCAAATTTCAGAAATATATGTTTTAGCGCTAAAAATAGAATATCAATCTCTTTTCATAATTATTTCATAATTTTTATTTGATCATTACTGGCCCGACAGTAGCTATTTTATTTCATTGTACATAATATTGTTTAGTATTAGTATACACCTGTATAAGTCAGTGAGGTTATTTATACAGGTGTACGGACCTTCCCAACTTAGAAATTGTCTTAACCCATTGTGGGTGGGTACATTTCGCAGCGTAATTGTACCGGGAGGAGTTTTCAGCGTAAATTTAGTTATTCAGTTAAATCTCAATAGATCGAAAATTATTTAATTTTACATCAGTCGCATGGACTGATGTACAAACTAGTTTTGGTCCAAATTATTCCAGAATCTATGTAGTAGACAAGAACATTCGGCTTAGTTTTCCTGTATATACCTTTATTTTTGTACCCACAAACCATGTGGTTACACTATCCCGTACTAGTACGTAAACCGCGCTCAAG
This sequence comes from Pardosa pseudoannulata, assembly GCA_032207245.1. NCBI lineage: Eukaryota > Metazoa > Arthropoda > Arachnida > Araneae > Lycosidae > Pardosa > Pardosa pseudoannulata. The sequence goes on along the minus strand of CM063511.1, from coordinate 74,029,868 downwards.
TATCAATCGCCGGAAAACATACTAGTACATGTCAAGCAAACAATGTGTGAAGAGATAAAGTTGAACCAACGTGGGTGTTGTTTACAGTTTGCAAACAGCCACGAGAAAATATTTCTTTGCTTTTGAATTTTAATACATAGAATGGGTATAACAGTATGCTCAAACAAGACGATTTCTACATTAGTGTAATGATGTCACTGATACATTTAAGACTGAAAGTGGTATCATTTGGCTTGTCATTTTACTAAATATGTGTTAGAATGATTAAAGAGAGCTATTTCTAGAAGTTCTTAAATATAAACCAACGTATCAGTTAATGAAAAAAATGGGATCAAATCATTGAATAGGTATATATGTCTAGAAAATATGTTTGTGAAATATGAAAAGCAAATAGAACAATCTGAAGACCTTTATATAATGTTATTGAAATAGTTTTCCTGTACTATAATAAAGTGATACACTAAATGTAACAAGCGAATCTCAGAAAAACAACAAATACATAATTCTTTGGAATTTAAAATTATCTATCGCGTTGGCTTAACATGAAGATTGTTCAGAAGTATTAAATACATATATTAGCATCAAGCGTATAAAAAATTAATATTTAAAACTGTATTTAATGTAAGTCCACTTCATAATGATATATAAGTAGAAAATAAAATTTTCTACTCAAGAAGTTAAGTACGAAATAAATACTTAATAAAAATACCTTTGTGGTTTGACATCTGAATTATGATTTAAGTAGACACATGGCAGATAAAATGCATGAAACGGGAAAACATCTCTTCTCTACACAAAAAGAAAAAATGCAATACATGCAATCAATGCTCTTGTTTATGCTTAAGGAAGCTATTTCTAGAACGTTCTTAAACATAGACCGACGTATTAGTTACTGAAAAAAATGGGATCACATCCTTGAATAGATATATTTCTAGAAAAAATGTGGCTGAAGATATAATTAATTAGAATTTCTGTCCAGTATCTGCTAACATATCATGTGCTGAATTTTTATATAAAAAGTAAAACGAAAAATCTGAAGACCTTTATATAAGGTTATTGAAATAGTTTTCATGTACTATAATAAAATGATACACTAAATGTAACAAGCGAATCTCAGAAAAACAACAAATACATAATTCTTTGGAAATTAAAATTATCTATCGCGTTGGCTTAACATGAAGATTGTTCAGAAGTATTAAATACATATATTAGCATCAAGCGTATAAAAAATTAATATTTAAAACTGTATTTAATGTAAGTCCACTTCATAATGATATATAAGTAGAAAATAAAATTTTCTACTCAAGAAGTTAAGTACGAAATAAATACTTAATAAAAATACCTTTGTGGTTTGACATCTGAATTATGATTTAAGTAGACACATGGCAGATAAAATGCATGAAACGGGAAAACATCTCTTCTCTACACAAAAAGAAAAAATGCAATACATGCAATCAATGCTCTTGTTTATGCTTAAGAAAGCTATTTCTAGAACGTTCTTAAACATAGACCGACGTATTAGTTACTGAAAAAAATGGGATCACATCCTTGAATAGATATATTTCTAGAAAAAATGTGGCTGAAGATATAATTAATTAGAATTTCTGTCCAGTATCTGCTAACATATCATGTGCTGAATTTTTATATAAAAAGTAAAACGAAAAATCTGAAGACCTTTATATAAGGTTATTGAAATAGTTTTCATGTACTATAATAAAATGATACACTAAATGTAACAAGCGAATCTCAGAAAAACAATAAACACATAATTACTTGGAAATTAAAATTATTTATCGCGTTGGCTTAAGATAAGGATTGGGGAGAAGTATTTAATACATATATTAGCACCAAGCGTATAAAAAATTAATAATTAAAACTGTATTCAGTGTAAGTCCACTTCATAATGATATATAAGTAGAAAATAAAATTTTCTACTCAAGAAGTTAAGTATGAAATAACTACTTAATGAAAATAGATTTGTGGTTTGACATCTGAATTATGATTTAAGTAGACACAGGGTAGATAAAATGCATGAAACGGGAAAACATCTCTTCTCTACACAAAAAGAAAATATGCAATACATGCAATCAATGCTCTTATTTACTCGAATGCTTTAGGAAAGTTATTTCTAGAACGTTCTTAAACATAGACCAACGTATCAGTTACTGAAAAAAATGGGATCAAATCCTTGAATAGATATATTTCTAGAAAAAATGCTGCTGAAGATGTAATTAATTAGAATTTCTGTCCATTATATGCTAACATATCATGTGCTGAATTTTTATATAAAAAGTAAAACGAAAAATCTGAAGACCTTTATATAAGGTTATTGAAATAGTTTTCCTGTACTATAATAAAGTGATACACTAAATGTAACAAGCGAATCTCGAGAAAAAAAACAAATACATAATTCTTTGGAAATTAAAATTATCTTTCGCGTTGGCTTAAGAGAAGGATTGTTCAGAAGTATTAAATACATATATTAGCATCAAGCGTATAAAAAATTAATAATTAAAACTGTATTTAGTGCAAGTCCACTTCATAATGATATATAAGTAGAAAATAAAATTTTCTACTCAAGTTAAGTATGAAATAAATACTTAATAAAAATACCTTTGTGGTTTGATATCTGAATTATGATTTAAGTAGACACAGGGCAGATAAAATGCATGAAACGGGAAAACATCTCTTCTCTACACAAAAATAAAAAATGCAATACATTCAATCAATGCTCTTGTTTACTCGAACGCTTTAAGAAAGCTATTTCTAGAATGTTCTTAAACATAGACCGACATATCAGTTACTGATAAAAAAAATGGGATCAAATCCGTGAATAGATATATTTCTAGAAAAAATGCTGCTGAAGATATAATTAATTAGAATTTCTGTCCAGTATGTGCTAACATATTATGTGCTGAATCTCTATATAAAAAGCAAATAGAAAAATCTGAAGACCTTTATATAATGTTATTGAGAGAGTTTTCATGTACTATAATAAAGTGATACAATAAATGTACCATAAGAATCTCAGAAAAAGTATAAATATATAATTTTTTGGAAATTACAATTTTCTATCCCGTTGGCTGAAGATAAGGTGCAGAAGTATTAAATATATATATTAGAACTAAGCTTTAGAATAGAAAAAATAATGCTCGAAGTACATATCTTGAGGGGAAAAAGAATCACTTATTAATAAGCTATTAAAGTAAATATTAGTTTCGTCTGATATCATGTTAGATAACACAAAGATACTGTTTCCGATAATGTTTTATCGTACTTACACTTAAATGATAACAAACATTTTGTGTCGTAACGGTAGTGTTTTGTAAAAAATAGCATTTGTGTTAAGGCTATAAAGCTTATCTTTTTTATATAATATTATAAATAATAGTGATTTTATTATATAAGTTCAAGATGCGCAAGGAGCAATAAGTAAAAAATCTTCATAATTTCAAAATTACGGGGCATTAGATCTCTATTTATAGTGAGAGAAGTAATTAATGTTAATTAATATATATTTCGTACTTTATATAACCAATTTATTCCAAAACTGTTAAAATCTTTAAAATAAATCAGCTAGTTAATTTTATCTAAGTTTATATATACTATGTCACACAATTATCAGTTTTCCTATTAATATGAAATATTTTAGTAAGACTTTATTACTCAACATTTCTCTCTAAACCTTAAAATATAAAGATAAAATTAAAAAAAATGATAAAAAACAAAACAAATGCCTTTCTAAATTAATGTAACATTTGTAATTAAGCAATGTTTTCTATCGTTTAATATTGTCTAAAGTGCAAAATTATGCAACAATATTTCTTTCAACATGTGTATAATTCTGCAGAGTGCTTGTATAATATAATAATTTAAAGATGGAGAAAGGATCAATAAGTAAACAACCTTTATAATTTCAAAATTACCGGGCCTTAGATCACTATTTAAAGTTAGAGACGTAATTAATGTTAAGTTATATAACTTTCTTAAGTAATATAACCAATGTATTCCAAATTTGTTAAAATCTTTAAAAAAAAAATCAATTAGTTATTTTTATTTAAGTCTATATTTACTATGTCACACAATTATTAGTCATGAAATCCATGATTTCTAACTTATTGTTGAATATCCTCCACAAAGTATTACATTTTTGGTACTTATCTTCGAGACGTTCAAACTTGTTTCACCTTTTGTCACTTACTACTTGGATGTTTTATTCTCAAATGTAAAAAATTCTGTGTATTCCTGACTGTATAATGCATTTCATTCAATGTACAAATTTTAGGCGTTATATAGCTTGTCATTTTAAATTTCATCCAATTTCTTATTTTGTGATTCACCACATTCCAATCTGTTTGATTTCTTAAAAGATATCGGTGTTGTTGGGTACATTTGACTTCATTGGGCTCATCATCTTCCTATCTTTACATCTTTTTACGTGTTTGCTTTAAATTCACTTTACTGTTTCTATCCTTACTGTTTTTATTTCGTTTTCTTGGACGTAGTTTAACTTTTAACAATTTGTTTGGAGCGAACAATATGTCCCAAGAGGCCTCAGTGCCATTAAATTCCATTCAACTCTACTCAACTCGACACCGACTTTTATTTTCATCCCTCGAGACGCTAAAATACCTCCAACAATCTACTGATTTCCTGCATTTGTACTTTCTTTGTTGTTTGTTGTGTTTCTAACATATGTTAGTAGTCTTAATTTACAGACTTTCTCACAAATAGTCGTTGCACCAGTGCCTTTGAACTTTCATGGTTTACAGTGTTTCTTGTATATGGAAGTGGTAGTTCAGTAAATAGTAGACTATATGTGTACCTAATTTCGTAAGTAAGCATTTGCTGTACTTTTTTTTACGAAGGAATAGAGCAGAGTTTTATTGTATCTCCCTTGGTGTCATTCGTGTTGCGAATGTTATTTATGTGATTTTCGAATACTATATATATATATATATATATATATATATTAGATGGAAGTGGTAGTCAGTAAAGAGTAGACTATATGTGTACATAATTTCGTAAGTAAGAATTTGCTGTACTTCTTTTCACGAAGGAATAGAACGAAGGAATATAGTTTTAATGTATCTTACTTGGTGTCATTCATGTTGCGAATGTTGTTGGATGTGATTTTCGAATACTACACTTATTTAATTCAATGCAAAAAATTTGCATTCTCTATTATAGATACTATTTGTGATAAAATGTTCCTTCCAGTTACAGAAAAATAGCTTTATTTAACCTGAAACTAGTCTCATTTATATTTAGAGTACTAATGCTCTCTATTTGCTGCTAATAACGTTACAGAATAAATACAGATTTATTTTACTTCAATTTGCTATCAAAATTAGATCTTTTACATGCTTTTTAAGGGGACACATCACCTTTAAGCAACTTCAAAATGAGGTATTTTTGTTATTTTTCGATTTGCCATAACTTTTTTTCTTATTTTGGAAATTACATGGAAATTTTAGCATTTTTTCTCTAAATATAGCTAATTATTTTCCTGTATTTACTTTATTGCTGGTAAATAAGAACTTTTTTTATATAAAAAATAAAAGTGCTTCTTTTGAAAATGCTGAAAGGAATGTAGGAATGACTTGTACTTGCATTGAATCAGAGGCTAAGCATTCAAAGATATTTCCAAGGAATTTCTCCATTGAAATATTAAGGATTGCATTTTTAGTTTCATGTAAGCAAAGAATAGGATATAATAGACTAATTCCAGATTATTTTCACCTTAAAAAGTTATTTACTTTAACCCGTAAATGAAAACAAGCAGATATTAATAAATTCTATACTTCGAAGAATTTTAACTGTTGACAAGAATGTATGTACCTATGTCATAATTATATTTTTAAGTACTTTGTTTATTAACAAAACAATATGTGAAGGTGATAATATTACAATGTACTAATGTGTATGATAAATTCATTATCTTATTCATTATTCTTTATTGTATCAGTTTTATAATTACAGATGTATAATATCGTTAATTAACAGTAATGAACTATGCACTTTTAAAATTTTATTTATAAACATATAATGATCAACTGAGAAACTTTATCTTTGAATACAAAATTGACATTGTCTTAAAAATTATTTACAAACTTTAAAATGTTCTTAAAAATGTTAGTAAAACATATGTTTTTTCGGCTACTTAAATTAATTCGTAAAAAGGAATTAAGTGATTAATACAATAAAGTAATGTACATTTTAGTGTAGCATCTTTCAAAATTTGGCAAGTTTACAAAACATTCCTACCAATTTAAATATGAGAAAAATACAAAGAATTAGATCCTGTTTAAAATTCTTAGAACATCTCAATTGTTTAGATTCTGGAGTGTCTCACCCCTTCCGTTTTCTTTTCCGTTCCAATAAAAGGATTTCGATTGTCTTGCTAAATCCAATTATCTATAATGGCACAGTTCAATATTGAAAGTTTAGATTGAATTCCTTGCGAAGATTGTGGGTTACCAGGTTTATTGAAAAGATAGCTTAGCTCTCATGAATAAAATGACAAGTGAATTACTAAATCGTATTTTCAAGTAACGGCATTATAAGTTAGAAATATTAGTAACATTCGGAGTAATTTAATATTTATATATAAGTCTTGCAATCATGTAAATCTCTTTAAACAGTCTCCTTTTTTAGCATTTATTTTTAATCATTTATTGATATGCTTTTATAGATTAAAAATTTAAACTAAGATAAAATACATTTTAATTTTTTAGTCCTTTTGTTAATTTTCCCTTAATATCCTCTTTATTTTTTTGCCCGCAGTTAAGTTTTAATCATGATGATAGCATGTAAAATTATTAAGGTTATTTAAAAGGAAAGTCATTTCTTTTGCATTTACGGATATATTAAGATTTTATATTAATAAACAGAATAATATATTAAAAGTGCATAATTTTTCTATAGACTTTTTTGCACAGGTATTTGATATGCAGAAAAGGACGTTATATCTTCAATAAAAAATTTGATATGAATAGCTTTGCGAAAAGCAGTGGAAATTTATTTGTCTGTAAGTTTACCGATCCTAGGTTCATTTTATTTCAGGATTATGGGTAAAAAAATGTCAATTTTTTAGGCTTATTTCCTTACATACATAGCTTTTTAAAAATAACAGCATCATTCGCATACAAACTTTCCTAAAAATCAATTTAAATAAATGAGTAATTTACGGTATAGTTGGCTTTCTGTGAGTCAGAAATCATTAGACTTTGGAGTCAATTAACACTAACTATAAATATAAAGCTTAGAATATTTATCTTTTATCTTGAATTAAATTTTATTTATGTCGTTTGCATTTACAAAAATGATTATGAAATTATTAATCAAAATTTGATCGTGTATGATACAGTCCAAAACACGGTACTGCACAGAGTACAACATCGCAATCTGGACAGTAGAACCTTGTTTCTCTCCTTACCTTCTTCCCTCTGGTGTCTCTCTTTGACCAGCAAATAATCTAGTAGCCAGAAAAGTAAACAAAAGCATTCGAAACCACAAAAAGCACATGTGAGAGAATTCGGGAGAAATTGATTGCACAGTGTAAAATTTCATAGTGCCCGAACTACACTCGGGATGAGCCAGGCTGGTACATTTCGTCTGTCCGAGTTCAGCTCAGGATAAAACCAGGAAGGAGTTAATATTCACTCACATTAACTCACAAACTTGCATTTTTTTTCACATTAAGCAATTAAGTATTAATCAACCTGATTTTATGTCCGTAATTATGCATCATCTGTCATTTTAGCTTATTCCAAAAACTGTAAATGTTCTTGTGATAACACATTTCCTATAAATCCTATAAGGTTTGAAATTAATACTCCATACAAATATTTTTAATTTTTTGAAACATAGTATGTAACTAAGTACAAACTGTTCCTTCTGGGAATGTAGACATTCGTTTTTGTTGTAGCGTTTAAGAACATTAAGGTAATCAACCATGCAATCCGTAAGATCACAAAAATCATTATTATTCATTTATTTTGAAATCTAATATACCTTGTATTTTATATTATATGTTTAGATATATGTTTTATATGGTTTAAATTGGGTTTCTAGATGTATAAGATGTATGTGGAGGAACGCACACTCCCATCATTAACTTACTTCACTTGGTGTGACACCCTGGAGCTATTGGCAGGTTATCCACCTGATTAGATACCTAAGTTTTAATAATCAGGAGCCTATGATACCTCATGAGGGTCCCAAGTGGAAATTCTAAGATGGGGTATCGAAGTGCGAAGCACTGTTGAAGCACTGTATTAATCCATTTATGTTTTACTAATATTTTAAATATTTAAGTAATTTTATAATCTAGACAATTTAAAATACTACATTAAGTCATTATACATCGCTTGCAGAATATTCCTAACATTTTTTTTAAATAACTTTTGTGTTCCGGCTGTTTATGGTATTTCTAGCGTTCATAAATATCTGTTATGATTAACTTCAGATTTTTGGTCATAGATATATTAGGAAATAGATAAAATGTTAAAATGAGAAAATGTTTCGTAAAATTTAGTGTATAGATAAATACACTAAATCATTACAAACAAGTTTGTGTAGAAAATTTGCTATTTAAATTGATTTATTAGATTTATATTTAATAGGTTATGCTATGAAGAAATATAAAGGACTTGTACTTGCACAACGTAAGACTAAACAGAAGTCTACATAAAGATTTCAACATCATAAAATTTGAGCAAAAGTTATTTATAATCAAATTTTAACATGAAATAAAACTGAAATTTCCAAGAACGGCAACATGTCAAAAGGGTTTAATACTTCTCTAAAGGAATTTTAGATATCGCATTAACTACTCAACCATAAAAATAATTTCTGGTGACAGACTTTTTATTTGTTCACTTGCCAAATAAAAAAAAGAGTGATATCGTCGAAAGAAAGTTTTAGGTCCAACAAAATATTTCAAAATATTAAACGCTTTCTTCAGTAAAATTTATTTTAATGTATAACATATATTGTTTAATTTTAAGGACACGTATTGATTAAATTCAAGATTATATTCTTGAATCTTCATTTAATGTATATTTTTTTAACAATAAAATGTGATTTTATAAATTTTCTAAGATTATAAGTTTCTGTGCTAAAAAAAATGATCTTCAAGAATATATTTCCATTATTTAAATAAATAAATAAATAAACATATATATATATATATATATATATATATATATATATATATATATATATATATATATATATATACATATATATACATATATATATATATATATATATATATATATATATATATATATATATATATATATATATATATATATATATATATATATATATATATATATATATATATATATATATATATATATATATATATATATATATGAATGTATGTATGTATGTATATATATGATGAAAATTTCTTTGCGATAGAATTACTGCAAGGAAGAACATGCAACATAAAAGAAACTTTGAGTCTCTTCTAAAGATGGTTTGTGATGGAAAAAATATTAATGTTCTTTCACGGATGCTCCGTAGTAAAATGAAACTTTTAGAGGAAGTGGTTATATTTCTTTCATCAATTTTCAAGAAATTTTCTAGAACTCCTTGAAACAGTACAATACCTTCCATGTTTCCTATTTTTTTATCAGAACAGTAAAACACATAGAAATGTTTTAAAGTAAAAAAACAATAATAGTCTTGAAATTATTTATTTAGGTGCTATATTCCTAGAAACAATTCAATGTTCTACATCGTTTTTTAAATTAATGGTCTGAATAGGTAATAGACTGTTATATCCCTAATGAAATTATATATAAATCACCTTATAAAAATAGTTCATAAAGTGTTTTATATGTAATTTTCGCATTTTACTTTAAAACTGATAAATGTCCTGATGTATTGAAATTGCTTCAGAATTCAATTTAATTTAAAACATACGATCTATGACATTTTATTTTTATTTCATTTATATTGACATAAATGATAGAAAGAAAAAAATGTTCATTTTATGACTCAAAACTGTTTTCCACCTGTAAAATAAAACTTGTCGAAATGTAATGATGACATACATTTCCTGTATATTATCATAAAAGAGAATTGCTACGTGAAATCAGATGCAGCATAAAAGAATATTTACTTTACTTTAGAAAAATATATTTTTGATATAAAGAATATTAATGCTCTCTTACGGAATGCTTCGGAGTAAAATGAAACTTTTAGTGTGAGGGGTTCTTTTTATCATTAGTTTCCATGATATTTTCTTAAAATTTGTCACTGTAAAATACATTTTTTCATATTCACTTGATTTTGTTATGGGAAATGAAAAGCACATAGAAATATTTTATTGTAAATGAGAGTTATTATCTATGAAATATTTATTTAGATTTTAGATTTATATAAAGTGTTTTATAAAAATTTCCTTTCTATTTCATATTTGAAATCCACAATAATTTCAACGCATTTCTATAATAATTATGTTTAAAAAAGACCTTATAGAAAATTTTACTCCTAATTTTCATACTTTGGTTGTAATTGTTAGAATCTCCCTACTTATGATTAAATTATTTAAAATAGCACTTTATTTAATTTATAATATAGGAAATTTTTTTAAACTTTTATTGATTCTACCAATAATAACACTAATAAAGTTAAAAGGTGTGTCTATTATGTGATTAGAAATTTTCTTCCATTTTTTGGTGTTGTTTAATGTGCTACGTTGACAAACCAAGCCCGTTTGAGCTATACACTACTCGTGTTAACCCTTTGAAGGGTATATATAATATACCGGCTGTTTAAATATTTTTTCTCATTTATATAGAAATTCATTTCAATTCTACATCAAATTGTCGACAGTTATTTTTTTCCCTTCTTTTAGTTATTCCTGTCAAAATCTTCTTTTAGAGTCAAGCTCTATCCAAACCCTATCCTAACAGCAACATTTCGATTTTTCAAAGTTAAGACTTTAAAATAAAAGTAAATTTCTTATCTATTTGATTTATACACCCTTTTAATAAAAATTATTAGTCATTTTTAAAATATTATTAAAAAAAGTGTCACTTTCATGCTATTCAAAGGGATGTGATTACACAATCAAATTAACCCTCGCTTATTCCTCGAGTAATATAATTTATTTTTCATACACTTTATATTTCAATGGTCCATAGATAACATTTATAAACTAATTGGAAACTGAAGAGATTCTGCGGGTGCCCCTCAAAGGGTTAAACCCTTGAGGACCAACACGTAAATGCTATACCAGTCGGCCGTTGGGAAAACCGTTGCCGTATACGCCATCTAGTAATTAAATCTAGCATTTATATATATATATATATATATATATATATATATATATATATATATATATATATATAATATATATATATATATATATATATATATATATATATATATATATATATATATATATATATATATATATATATGTATAATATATATATATTGCAATAGAAAGGTTGAATATAACAGTGAACCTTTTGTAGCTGAGAAAATCTTGATTAGGAATTTAATATTTCTAATAGTAAAATATAATCAGAAATTTTGAATGAAAATAATTTTATTAAATTTAACATCTTAGAACGAACATAATTATTGCTACAAATACAATACACTTATTTCTTTTAAAATTTAAAATTTATTTTTTTACATCCTATATCTATTTTATGATTACTTCAAATAATGCAGTCGAATTTCGAACTATCATTCCCCTATGAAATATACTTACTAATCGTCTTAAAGTATAAAAAAAAAAGTTAGACAAAATTAAAGTTTTGAAATTTAAACATTTTTAGTTCCTTAATTTTTAATATATTGGCGATTACAGGATACACTCAATATTTTAACAGTTATATGTATGTTTAAAACACACGGTTTTTCTTTAGATATATTTTTGTAATAATAAAACTATTTTTAAATAATTAATAATTAACACGCTATAAAAACTGTTAATTTTTGCTTTTTTAATTTAATTACTGTTGCATGTGTACATTTAATAAAACATATTAACTGTTTATACGATTTTATCAAATACAAAATAAATTGATTTTAAGTTCGCTTATTATTTAAGTTCACTATACATCAAAAGTTTAATATTAAATTAAGTTTTAAAAGTTAATATTAAATTAAGTTTTAAAAGTTAATATTAAATTAAGTTTTAAAAGTTAATATTAAATTAATTTTTAAAAGTTAATATTAAATTTAATATTAAAATCAGTGTTAAAATGTTTAATATTAATTAAAGTGAATATTAAGTAATAAAAGAGAACCAACATAAATGAAACATATAGAATATCTAAGCAAAATATGAAGACTTAAAATTGATCTCTAGAAATAATAATAGGTTGCATAACCTAAAAAATAGGAAACTTGGTAAAACTTGAATGTACTAAAAAATAAATACTTATTCGTTACATTTTGTAAAGCAACAAAAACAGAAGAATAAGTAATATTTACTTACGCATATAAATATTTACAAAAATATTTCTATAGTTATATGAATTTAATCTAAGAGTTTTCAAAATTTTCTAATACCTCTAAACCCAGAAATCAATTTAATTCTATTAAAGGATAAAAAAATATGGTATTAAAATTAAACTATATATCATTTTTTGAAAGAGAAAATTTTTTTGAAAGATTTATAGAATTTGAAAACCTGTATAGGTAAATAAAGAAAAAGTTCATTTTTCACTTCATAACATTTTTATGTGTTTTACATTTCCCATCACTCTTTCCATACACTCTTTTTAAGAAGTATGGAAAATATATTTTACTATTAAATTTTTTATAAAATATCTTAGAATTTAATAAAAGAAATATAATTACTACGTCTAAAGTATTCATATTACTCCTTAGCATCCTTGAAAGAACATTAATATTCTTTCCCTCAAAAACCCTCATTTGAAAAGAACCGAATCTCCTTTCATGTCGTATCTACTTTTTGTACTAATTCTATCCTATATTACTAAGCAGTAAAATTTTTTCATCATTACATTTCGACATATTTTATTCTATTCATGAAAAATTTTCCAATCAATGAATGAGTGCATTTATTTCATTTTATTCAATCATTTATAAAGACGTAAATAAAAGAGAAAAATGACACAGCCTGTCTTGTATTTTTTAAAATTAAATTGAGTATAATTTGACAAGTTCCAATGCATGTGGATATTAATAAAATTATAATTAAAGTATCAGATCTACATGTAAACGCTACTATAAAACGATTTAAGTTAATTTCCCGTACAAATAATAATTTTGTTATAGAAATGATGGTTGATTTTGCATATGATTGGTTTGGTTTGGTTTGGAGTACTACGGTCTACTGTTTTGCACACGAGGGCTAATGAGACCGGGACCTACTGCTTAAACCCGATTCCGAACGGCTACGAACACACATGCCATAGTGGAATTCGAACCCACGAACTCCGGTACCGACGATCAACGCTCTAACCAATCAATCGGCCAGCGTTCGGCGATTTTGCATATAAAACAGAAAACTTTTAAAAATTCATTACAGAAATCTAAAATCTAAATAAATATTTTATAGTAAATTATTCTTACATAGTATATAAAATTTCTTTGTGCTTTTCTATTCAGACATTTTAAAGAGTGTGTAAAAGTAATTTGCGGGTATAAATTCTAAAAAAATTCGAGAAAACTGGGGAAAAATTGTAATTTTCCGTACAAATAATAATTTTGTTAAAGAAATGATGGTTGATTTTGCATGCGAAATAGAAAACATTTAAAAAATCCTTACAGAAATGTAAAATTTAAATAAATATTTTATAGTAAATTATTCTTACATAGTATATAAAATTTCTTTGTGCTTTTCCTATTAAGACATTTTAAAGAGTGTGAAAAAGTATTTTGTGGTTATAAATTCTAAAAAAATTCGAGAAAACTGGGGAAAAAGTGTAATTTCCCGAACAAATAATAATTTTGTTAAAGAAATGATGGTTGATTTTGCATACGAAATAGTAAACTTTTAAAAAATCATTAGAGAAATCTAAAATCTAAATAAATATTTTATAGTAAATTAAACTATATATCATTTTTTGAATGAGAAAATTTATTTGAAAGATTTATAGAATTTGAAAACCTGTATAGGTAAATAAAGAAAAAGTTCATTTTTCACATCATAACATTTCTTTGTGTTTTAGATTTCCCATAATTCTTTCGATACACTCTTTTTTAAGAAATATGGAAAATATATATTACGATTAAAATTTTTATAAAATATCTCAGAATTTAATGAAAGAAATATAATTAATACGTCTAAGGTTGATTTTGCATATGAAACAGAAAACTTTAAAAATATCATTAGAGAAATCTAAAATGTAAATAAATATTTTATAGTTATATAAAATTTCTTTGTGCTTTTCCTATAAAGACATTTTAAAGAGTGTGTAGAAGTAATTTGCGGTTATAAATTCTAAAAAAATTCAAGAAAACTGGGGAAAATTTTTAATTTCCCGTACAAATAATAATTTTTTTAAAGAAATGATGGTTGATTTTGCATACGAAATAGAAAACGTTTAAAAAATCCTTACAGAAATCTAAAATCTAAATAAATATTTTATAGTAAGTTATTCTTATATAGTATATAAAATTTCTTTGTGCTTTTCCTATTAAGACATTTTAAAGAGTGTGTAAAAGTAATTTCAGTTATAAATTGTAAAAAAATTCGAGAAAACTGGGAAAAAGTGTAATTTCCCGGACAAATAATAATTTTGTTAAAGAAATGATGGTTGATTTTGCATCTGAAACAGAAAACGTTTAAAAAATCATTACAGAAATCTAAAATCTAAATAAATATTTTATAGTAAATTATTCTTATATAATATATATAATTTCTTTGTGCTTTTCCTTATAAAACATCTTAAAGAGTGTGAAAAAGTATTTTCTGGTTATAAATTTAAAATAAATTCTAGAAACTGGGGAAAAATATAACCATTTTCACTAAAAGTTTTATTTTAATTTGGAGCATCCATGAAATAATGTTAATATTAGTTTCTTAAAAATAATATTTTTTCGTGTTTTTATGATGAAACTATTTTTTTGCAGTAATTCCATTACATAGTATGTTGAAAAGTATTTTTATCATTTCTTTTCCGCATGCTTCTTTTAGAAACGAAAGAAAATTTCCAATATTAGATTAAATACATGTCATTATTTTATTAAATTTATACTGTATAATATTTCTATTTTTTACATTTCTATAACACATTTTAAAGAGTGTGAAAGAGTATTTTGTGATTATAAATTCTAAAAATTCTCCTGGTAGCTGGTGGAAAAATGTAACTTCTGCCACTGAAAGTTTCATTTTAATCTGGAGTAACGTGAATATTCTTTCCACCCAAAGTTACTTTTAAGCTGCATTTACTTTCCTCAAGTAATTCTTTCCACGATTAGCCCATTGAAAACAATTTTCACCATTTTTTTCAACATGTTTAATTTAAAAATTTAAGAAAGCCGCTGTAGCTCAGTCAGTAAAGAAAACTCTCGTACGTAGAGGGTTGTGGGTTAGGAGCCCGAAGCTGCCGAAAATCCGCCGTGTCCGTTAAATTTGACTGGGTCACGTAAAATATGTTCGTGGTCATAATTTCCTTCAAGGTTTGAATCAATACCTGTGAGATGTTACGAATTAGTGGAATGTATAATTAAATATATAAACTATAATAAAGACTGTGATTGAGAAATGACCAAAGAAGAGGGATTTGCTCACAGTTTATTGTAGATTCGAATTTGATATTACAAAGCAAATATATTACTATTAATAGAGAATTAATGACTACTAACAGTTAGGATTTTAACACAGTACAATAGATAAAAATAATATGAACTAGGGGGATACATAATACATAAACACAATCAAATAGAATTAAATGTATATGGATTGGATCAGCGTTGGGAAAATGAAAGCCCAATAAGATTCATGATTTAACCCATCCACCGACCACCCTCCCCACCGTTTTCCCTTTCAAAGCAGTCACCCCTTTCGTAAATTCCAGACGGATCTTGCCGCACCATACCAGAGTTGTCCGTTTAAAAGTTGCCAGGCTACTTTTATGTTATTTTCCCTGCAAGGTAAATGAGTTCCGTTACGCAAAATTAGTTACTTTCAATTATTATAGCTTTGCAATATTTTTTCAAAAATGTGTTTCTACAAGTATTATACATACAGAAATATTTATATAGACAGATATAAATATTAAACCTTCAAGCGGTCGTCAAAAATGCAACACGTGGGGTGAATAAAATTTTCATAGAACCCAAAAATTATTTCAGCCCACTTGATTGATATCCTTTCTTAAGTGATTTCAAGAGAGATTTAGTACTTAACTTTAACACTATGCATTTACTTATATTTAAAATAAAACCCATTTCCCTTGTTCAAAATATTTGTCAATTTCAAAGATTTTATGAATTAATTTCAAAACATATATTCTTTTCTCAAGAAAATTATCAATACATTTCGAGGCCACTGTCTGGAGTTCAGAGAATGAGTGATTATGTGGTTGGTTAAATGCAAAAGCTTAAGAATAGAGTAGAGCAGGTGCCAAATAATCCCCAGAGTATTGCAGTGAAATGCGCCATGAGCGCCTGAATAGTTTGACGACATGTAAACGGCGTGACAAATTTCAAACAGACCACCTGCGTCGAAAGGGTGACGGCCGTGCCGAAATAAGAATAAACACAACGAACGAGAACGGGTCGACAGGTCCGTTTTTGAACAGGAATTCGCTGTCGAACCCCCATCGACGAGTCCGTTCAGTGGGTTATGGAATGAAGAATTTACTTACAACAATTACTTTGAATATTTTCACTCCAAACTTCGTCCAAACCATCCAATTTAAAGAAACCAAGAAAAAACAGAATATATAGCCGATTTAATCCCCTCGCTCCGCGCTCTCAGAGAACACTATTGTATTATTTTTTTTTAGATGGCGCTGAGCTCAACGGTAACTATTAAGCAATTGCTGCCGCTGATCCAGCATCATGGCTGCTAGACGGAACAATACCTATGATAGTGGCATGCCAAACCTATAAGTCTCCTGCTTTTTCCTGCTTCTAAATTACGAGGACACACTTATTCGTAAATCGCATTTCCCCCCTTTGCCTTAACCCCTTCGTGATCAATGTCTTGTATACTCGAAGCAGCGATTTCACTCTTATCATTCCAGCGTCGTCTCCACGACATGATCTACGGTTGATATTGAAAGACCAGCTTCACGTATGCGTAATAGAAGATCTGAACGTTTTATTTCATTTTTTAAATGCTAGATTTAATTACTAGATGGCCTAAATGGCAACGGTTTTACGAACGGACAACTGGTATAGCATTTACGGGTTGGTCCTCAAGGATTTAACCCTTTGAGGGGCAACCACAGAATCTCTTGGTTTGTCAACGAAGCACCTTAAACAACACCAAAAAAATGGAAGAAAATTTCTAATCACAAATAGGCACACCTTTTAACTTTATTAGTGTTATTATCGGTATAATCAATAAAAGTTTAAAAATATTTCCTATATTTTAAATTAAATAAAGTGCTGTTTTAAATAATTTAATCATAAGTAGGAAGATTCTAACAATTACAATCAAAGTATGAAAATTAGGAGTAAAATTTTCTATAAGGCCTTTTTAAACATAATTATTATAGAAATGCGCTGATCGTTGAAATTATTGTCGATTTCAGATGTGAAATAGAAAGGAAATTCTTATAAAACACTTTCTATAGATCTAAAATCTAAATAAATATTTCATAGATAATAACTCTCATTTACAATAAAATATTTCTATGTGCTTTTCATTTTCCATAACAAAATCAAGTGAATATGAAAAAAATGTATTTTACAGTGACAAATTTTAAGAAAATATCACGGAAACTAATGAAAAAAGGAACCCCTCACACTAAAAGTTTCCTTTTACTCCGAAGCCTTCCGTAAGAGAGCATTAATATTCTTTATATCAAAAATATTTTTTTCTGAAGTAAAGTAAATATTCTTTTATGCTGCATCTGATTTCTCGTAGCAATTCTCTTATATGATAATATGCAGGAAAAGTATGTCATCATTACATTTCGAGAAGTTTTATTTTACAGGTGGAATAAAGTTTTGAGTCATAAAATGAACATTTTTTTCTTTCTATCATTTATGTGAACATAAATGAAATAAAAATACAATATCATAGATCGTATGTTTTAAATTAAATTGAATTCTGAAGCAATTTCAATACATCAGGACATTTATCAGTTTTAAAGTAAAATTTGAAAATTACATATAAAACACATTATGAACTATATTTATAAGGTTTTTTATATATAATTTCATTAGGGGTATAACAGTCTCTTACCTGTTCAGACCATTAATTTAAAAAAACGATGTAGAACACTGAATTGTTCTAAATATAGCACCTAAGTAAATAATTTCAAATAAATTGTTTTTTTACTTTAAAACATTTCTATGTGTTTTACTGTTCTGATAAAAAAATAGGAAACATGGAATATATTTCACTGTTTCAAGGAGTTCTAGAAAATTTCTTGAAAATTGATGAAAGAAATATAACCACTTCCTCTAAAAGTTTCATTTTACTACGGAGCATCCGTGAAAGAACATTAATATTTTTTCCATCACAAACCATCTTTAGAAGAGACTCAAAGTTTCTTTTATGTTACATGTTCTTCCTTGCAGTAATTCTATCGCATGGTGCTAGGCAGTAAAGAAATTTTCATCATTACTTTTCGACATGCTGTATAGAAACAACAAAACGAATTTCATATTATAAATTATGAATGAATATTATTGTTTTCGTTATCTATTAAACTAAATCAGAATATTTTCACATATTTCTAAATCACAGTATCTGTGAATATAGAATTAAAGTAGTAAAATTACAAGAAAAAGCACATAAATATCAGATATAAAATTTAATGTTAAATAATTGAAAAAACTAGAGTACTTTTTCTTTAGTAAATATTTCTTATTAGAATATAGCCGGTCATTTGAAGCAATCAGTAAAATTTTTGATTTTCCAGAAATGTAAAGAACCCTAAGACGCAGGTGAAAAGTGGTTTGTTTTGGGATTAAAAATTATCTTGCACACTCTCTATAATTTGTTTATCTTTGCTGATCACATGTTATTTGCCACCTTTAGATTCTTTTGTTACGTTATATGATAGGATGAACAGCAGAAATTTTAATATTGGCAGTGCTTATTTGGCGGTATATATGAATGATGTCCAAAATTTAGAGAATCGATTGAAAACTGTGCGGTGATGTATAAAAAAAACACACCAGTGAACAAATTTCTTAATTTTTAATATATATATATATATATATATATATATATATATATATATATATATAATATATATATATATATATATATATATATATATATATACATATATATATATGTATATATATATAATATATATATGTATAAATAAATAAATATGTATATTATATATGAATATATGCATATATATATGTATATATTATGTATATATATATATATATAATATATATATATATATATATATATATATAATATTTATATATATATATATATATATATATAATATATATATATATATATATATATATATATATATATATATATATATATATATATAATATTTTATATAATATATAATATATATATATAATAATATATATATATATATATATATATATATATATATATATATATATTATTTATTCCAAACAACTTATCTAGCTATGCACCGATTACCCTGGCTTGTTAAGACACAGTGTATGCACATATATGCATTGGTAGAACTTCTTACGGAAGAAGAGTAAATTCAGCAATGTAAAATTTTATAAAAATCTCAAATCACTTCAATCAATTTAAAGTTTAGAAAAAATTGTAAAGACTTATCGTCTACTAAATCCAATTATACCGACGCAATTGAGAAATGGCGACATCTATTGCTTCTTTACAAATTACTCAAGGTGCAGTGAAACGAATGATTTGGGCGTGGACTAAAGCCTAGTTACACGTCTAAACTTCCACTCCCTAAATTTAACATTGATTAATCGTAGCTCTTCATTTTTCCTGTTTAAAAAAATCGTCACACATTACGAAATACTGAAAATAAAATAAAAGTTTTCTATAGTACTTATTAAAATTACCTCCCAATAAACTTTTAAATAGGGAAAAACACAACTAATCAGAAAAATAACATTATACTTTACATTATTTATACATATACACCCACAGAAACATATATATGCATGTTGTGATGAGGCGATTTAGATCCGTAATATAATTGAATCATTCATTCAAGAAGTAATATGCTCGGGATCTAAATCTGACCTCATCACATCTTTGTAAAAGACAGAGGACCATAAAATTATATTCTACGGATATTGTTATCTTGTACAGTAGTCTTGGGTGGGGTTCTGATTTCAGTACCAGATTAGAATCCCGTCTCCGTACTTGACATTAAATAAGAATGTACCTTTGTGGAGTATTTATGAGTCCCTACGGGACAGTGCCCAATTACAAGGGATAAGTTTTTCCCGTTGGCGGTCTCAGGGCGGGGTTTAAGCAGACCAATTAGATTATTATAACTATCCCGATTGGACGATAAGAAGGAAGAGGGGACAAGTATAAAATTAATAAAATAAGACAAATCTAAAAAAAGAGAAGAGGTTCGGGAGTCCAGACGAGGACAGAGTCCGAAGGAAGGTGTTCGGTAGTCCAGACGAGGAGACAAGTCCGACGGGAAGTGTTCCTGTATCAAATATGACGGCCGCACCCCAAATACTCAGAAGGAAGCCCCTGACCAGACCGACGGAAGATCCATACATATCCAATCCTGATCAGCCATCAACCAGCAGTGTTCCGGGCACAACATATGAACTCGCAAATGTACCCCCTTTTGCATACATTTTGAAATTGAGATTAGGTCCTCTCTCTTATATTTACATGATTACTTAAGTGATGAAAAATTGTCAGAACTAATTTAGAAATGCACCGAATTTTGAAGTTGTTGATAAACCATATTTTATGAAGGTAGAATCAGTCTGTGTGTACATAGATGTTTATATATCATTATAATAAATTTACTTTTTTTTTATTTTAAACTGGTTTAAGAGGCTATAAATTTA
>CM063511.1:73996215-74003715 GCA_032207245.1 Pardosa pseudoannulata | reverse complement strand
GATAGTAGCGAAAGTTTACTACATGACCTGGATAGTAGTGACTCTGATAGTAGTACAGATCTAATATCAGTCAAGCAAGACAATTTTTTGAAATTAATTGTAAAAATTCTTCGGAACCGCCTCCTAGATTTGCTTTCAATGGAATTCCAAAAATTAACTTGTATATCGATGAGACTAATGGTAAACTTCAGTTCTATGATGCTTTCATAAAAAGAAAAAAGTTATAATAAATGCTTAAAATATTAGAAATGTTAATTGTAATAACATATCTTTACTTCAAAATGAAAAATGAACAAAAAAATTCAATAAAAATGTGACATTTTTTTGACCGAATTCTGGAAAAATTGAAACTGTCAAAGGGTTAAGGAGGTAATGTAATACCTCTTTATAGCAATATCGTAGAATAGTGAGGAATATATGCTGCCGGTTCAGAAGTTGTGCGACACTGACTGCTCCTCGGACACCATCGACCAATCTATGTACAGCTCCGAACACACTATTAGTATCTTTCACCTTTTCTTTACCTGGACGACCATCTCTCTCTCTCTATATATATAAAAGTAAAAATTTCGTGACACGTGTCTATATAGTCTGTACACATTTCGAGAACTGGGGCAGAAAATCTAATTAATAGAAGAATCATTAAAAGAAGTAATGCGATACCATTAACAAATTGAATTTAAGCATCAGTATTCATTTAACATGATAATAGATCAATCCTCAAGCGTTTGTGTATATCGTAGGATCCAAATATTGCTTGAAACGTAGACTTAATTAAAACTAAGTTTGTCTGACAAATATATTTTATTACCAAGTACAGGTTTATTGAACTGATAGTTAGAGGAGAGCGAGCAAACAAACATATGGTGCTCAGCTTAAGACGCAAAACTCAGACATATTTATGATCTTAATGTTTTGATGTGTGTGTGTGGGTGCATGTTAGATCTAAAACATCGACATGCTTCGGAATAAAAACCAAGCTTTACCTAGTATGGTGCTTGTAAAACTCGGCAATTTAGTCTAGTATTGAAAGTGTTTCTTTAAACACGCACAATAAAACAAATATACCAAATGTCTGGAAGTAGAATGAAGAGCTAATAATATGCATCATTACTGTTTATAAGAAAAAATAGAAGATAAAAAAGTTGGTATAAATATGTTTAAGAGGTAATATAAGCTGAAACTACAGCACATGTTTCTAAGTTAATCTGAATTAAAGCAAGATTTCCAATACTTGTTTATTTTAAGCTATTACGCAAAACTAGCTATGCATTTGTAATTTTATCATTTATAATTCTTCTTCATTTTCCGTCGAATATTTCTGATTTAATATTCCTGAAGAGAGAAATCTATTATCCGAATATTTTACAATAACTTCCGTGTTGAAATATATGTATTGTTTACAAAGAAAATATTTCGAAAAGAGCATTTAGTAAAAGTTATGACATGTATTTAAATATTTCGTGATCTCTTTCTAGAGACAAAACACACCATGTAAACAAATATTTAGCTTTCATTGTTTTCCAAACATCTATAACAATTCCTGAAACTGACGGATTATTTATTTTAAACTCTATTTCAAATAATTCACAAATATTTGCATTTGTTTTTCTACGTGACTTACCTCGCAAATTATTTTGCAAATCAATTTCCTTATATAGATGTGAGTACAATGATTTCTGTGAGAACATTCAACTGAAAACTAGAAATAGCTTAGAAAAAAAAAACATTATTTATAGCAATCTTTACAATTACTTGTATTAGAGTCATAAATTGCTGAACTGTTTGCAGAAATATAGAAATCAGAATATGGAAAACATTACAATTCTTGCTATAACTGCATTATATATATATATATATATATATATATAATATATATATATATATATATATATATGTGTGTGTGTGTATATATAAAATATATATATATATATATATATATATATATATAAATATATATATATATGTATATATATATATAACATATAATATATATATATATATATATATATATATATATAAACATACAAATATATATATATATATAAATAATATAAATATATATATTAAATAATATGTATATATATATATTATATAAATATATAAAAATATATATATAATGTATATATATATATATTCATACATACGTAGCTTTTTAAACGTAATAGCATCATTCGCATACAAAAATTCCTAAAAACTAATATAAAAAAATCAATTTAAGTAAATGTGTAATTTACCTGTATAACTAGCTTTCTGTACGGCAGAAATCATTAGACTTTGGAGTTAATTCACAAAAACTATAAATATAAAGCTTAGAATACCTAGCTTTTATCTTGAATTAAATTTTATTTATATCCTATGCATTTACATGAATGATTATGAAATTATTAATCAAAATTTGGTCGTATATGATACAATCGAAAACACGATACTGCACAGAGTCCAATATCGCAAACTGGACAGTAGAAACTTGTTTCTCTCGTTACCTTCTTCTCTCTACTGTCTCTCTTTGAGCAGCAAATAATCTAGTAACCAGAAATGTAAACAAAAGAAATCGAAACCATAAAATCACATGTGAAATAATTCGGGAAAGACTGGGTGCACAGTGTAAAATATCACACTGCCCGAGCTATACTCGGGATGATCCAGGATGGTAAATTTCGCCTGCCCGAGTTCAGTTCTGGAAAAACCTGGAAGGGGTTAATATTGATTTCTAACTCATTTGCACTGATCTCATTTTTGGTCACAATTCTTATGTAGTGGTTGTTTACCCTGATATGACAGATAAATAATACTTTGTATCACTTATTAAAAGTATTATGCCTATGTAATTAGGTTTGCATGAAAACATGTACAATGAAATATTATAAAGGGATAAGCTCATTTTCATACATTATTTAAGTATACGCTTCATTTCAGTCTATCAATAATAAATAGTGTTATTCTTGTGAAGACTACAAATTTTGTTGTTTAGACACTTTTTTTAATATCAAATATCTTAAAGATATAAAATACTCAAACCAGACTTTTATAATACATAATTTAACGAAATAAAATATATTTAAGAGATAATGAACAGGTACAAAAAATTTAACTTTTGTTTATTATTATAGGGGAAATAGTTTTATATTTTTTAACTCTATTACTTATTAATACTATGTAGTGTTTTTAGTTCAAAAGTAAAACTATTTATAGAGTAATTGTTATATAATACTGTAAATTTTTGTACTATATACTTAATTTTGTTGTTCAGATATTTTTCAATATCAAATATCTTAAACATATATAATACTCAAGCCAGATTTTTATAATACATAATTTAACGAGATAAAATATATTTAAGAGATAATGAACAATTACAAACATTTTAACTTTTGTTTATTATTATAGGGGACATAGTTTTATATTTTTTAAACTCTAATACTTATTTATACTATGTAGTGTTATGGTTCAAAAGTAAAATTATCTGTAGAGTAATTGTTATATTATATTGTAAATTGTTATATTATATACTAAATTTGTTGTTTAGACACTTTTTTAATATCAAATATCTTAAAAATATATAATACTCAAGCCAGATGTTTATAATACATAATTTAACGAAATAAAATATATTTGAGAGATAATGAGCAGGTACAAAGGAATAGTTTAACTTTTTTTAATATCATACAGTAAATGGTTTTATATTTTTAACTCTAACAGTTATTTATTCTATGTAGATTTTTTTAGTTCAAAAGTAAAATTATTTATAGAGTAATTGTTATATTATATTGTAAATTGTTATATTATATACTAAATTTGTTGTTTAGACACTTTTTTAATATCAAATATCTTAAAAATATAAAATACTCAAGCCAGACTTTTATAATACATAATTTAACGAAATAAAATATATTTAAGAGATAATGAACAGGTACAAACAATTTAACTTTTGTTTATTATTATAGGGGAAATAGTTTTATATTTTTTAACTCTATTACTTATTAATACTATGTAGTGTTTTTAGTTCAAAAGTAAAACTATTTATAGAGTAATTGTTATATTATACTGTAAATTTTTTTTACTATATACTTAATTTTGTTGTTCAGATATTTTTCAATATCAAATATCTTAAAAATATATAATACTCAAACCAGATTTCTATAATACATAATTTAATGAAATAAAATATATTTAAGAGATAATGAACAATTACAAACATTTTAACTTTTGTTTATTATTATAGGGGACATAGTTTTATATTTTTTAACTCGAATACTTATTTATACTATGTAGTGTTTTGGTTCAAAAGTAAAATTATCTGTAGAGTAATTGTTATATTATATTGTAAATTGTTATATTATATACAAAATTTGTTGTTTAGACACTTTTTTAATATCAAATATCTTAAAAATATATAATACTCAAGCCAGATGTTTATAATACATAATTTAACGAAATAAAATATATTTGAGAGATAATGAGCAGGTACAAAGGAATAGTTTAACTTTTTTTAATATCATACGGGAAATAGTTTTATATTTTTAACTATAACAGTTATTTATTCTATGTAGATATTTTTTAGTTCAAAAGTAAAATTATTTATAGAGTAATTGTTATATTATATTGTAAATTGTTATATTATATACTAAATTTTGTTGTTTAGACACTTTTTTAATATCAAATATCTTAAAAATATATAATACTCAAGCCAGATTTTTATAATACATAATTTAACGAAATAAAATATATTTAAGAGATAATGAACAGGTACAAACAAATAGTTTAACTTTTGTTTATTATTATAGGGGAAATAGTTTTATATTTTTTAACTCTAATACTTATTAATACTATGTAGTGTTTTGGTTCAAAAGTAAAATTATCTGTAGAATAATTGTTAAAATTTATACTAAATTTGTTGTTTAGACACTTTTTTAATATCAAATATCTTAAAAATATATAATATTCAAGACAGATGTTTATAATACATAATTTATCGAAATAAAATATATTTGAGAGATAATGAGCAGGTACAAAGGACTAGTTTAAGGGGAAACAGTTTTATATTTTTAACTCTAATACTTATTTATACTATGTAGTGTTTTTGTTTAAAAGTAAATTTTTATAGAGTAATTGTTATATTATATTGTAAATTGTTATATTATATTCTAAATTGTGTTGTTTAGACACTTTTTTAATATGAAATATCTTAAAAATATATAATACACAAGCAAGATTTTTATAATATATAATTTAACAAAATATAATACATTTAAGGGATAATGTACCGGTATAAAGAAATAGTTTAACTTTTTTATTATCATAGGGGAAATAGTTTTATATTTTTAACTCTAATTGTTATTTATAATATGTAGTTTTCTTTATTTTAAGAGTAAAATTATTTATAGAGTAATTGTTATATTATATTGGATATTGCTATATTATATACTAAATTTTGTTGTTTAGACACTTTTTTTAATATCAAATATCTTAAAAATATATAATACACAAGCAAGATTTTTATAATATATAATTTAACAAAATAAAATACATTTAAGAGATAATGAACCGGTACAAAAAATAGTTTAACTTTTTTTATTATCATAGGGGAAATAGTTTTATATTTTTAACTCTAATAGTTATTTATACTATGTAGTTTTTTTAGTTCAAAAGTAAAATTATTTATAGAGTAAATGTTATATATATTGTAATTGTTATATTGTATACTAAATTGTTGTTTAGACACTTTTTTAATATCAAATATCTTAAAAATATATAATACACAAGCAAGATTTTTATAATATATAATTTAACAAAATAAAATACATTTAAGAGATAATGAACCGGTACAAAAAATAGTTTAACTTTTTTTATTATCATAGGGGAAATAGTTTTATATTTTTAACTCTAATAGTTATTTATACTATGTAGTTTTTTTTAAATTATTTCTACCGTAATTATTATATTATATTTATTTTTACATTTCAAGAAGTAATAATTAAAGCATCGTTTCATTGCAGCCAAAAAAAAAAAAATTCTAAAGAATTCACTGAATTATTCCTTTATTATAATAGCTATAAAATATATATTCTTCCTGTGATATTTAAAAAAATCGTACGTTTCAAAATAAGGTCTTTACAAACTGTAATTGTATGACAATATATTGTAAACATTTATAAAATTTAAAAGTTTAGAAAGGTTTTTATACATAGAATCATAATATATAGCATTCCCAAAGTGATTTTTCATTGCATGTAAAAAAACACATTATAGCATAAAATATTTTACTTCAAACATTCCTTTAAACTTCTGAAGTGTCGAAAAAGATTGAAACGAATATCTTCGAGCTGATGTCTGCTTTTCTAGAAACAAAATTCTTTACTTATAAGACCATGTTTTCCCACAGTTTAAAACCCTTTATCCTATAAATTTTAATTTCAATGCTTTCAACTTTATTTTTAGAAGTAATCGCTTTAGAAAAGAAACTGTTTTACAGATCAAATTCTATTTTTATAGAAATGATATTTGTTTTACACATATTTCGGATGCAGTTTAAAAATTTAAAACGACTTTATTGTCTCGAATTTTTTTCAGTTCTATGCAGTATCAAATAAAAATGCAATTTACTTTGAGTCACATTTATTTTTATTTAAAGCAATGATTATTTTTTGTAAGAGAGAAAATCATTCGTCAGGTTTGTTCATCTTGTTTTTTCATTCACGCATTTTTCTAATCATTTTCCTTTCAAATAAATGGAGTCAGGAACTCCAGAATAAAAGTTTTGACTCCATTATTAAAAACATAACATATTTTTATTACATTGCATTTTTATACAGTCATACCGTATTATTTTCTGTTATGTCATGCATTTAAATACAGTAATATATGCTTACAGATAAAACATCATAGATTAACTGTATATATATAATATATATATATATATATATATATATAAACTGTGTGTGTATATATATATGTATATATATATGTGTGATATCTATATATATATATATTTTTTATATATATATATATATATGTATATATATATATATATATATATATATATATATATATATATATATATACATATATATATAATATATATATATATAAATATATATTTATATATATATGTATATAAATTATAATATATGTATATATATGTATATGTATATGTATGTATATATATATATGTATACTAGCAAATGTGCCCGTGCTTTGCTACGGTGAGCTTAATATATTACTTTTAAACAAAGATTTTTTTTCGTGCATAACTCTCTAAATTCGTCACAGTTCAGTTCGAGTAATTGGCATGTTTTATATATTTCTATCATAAGCGTATTATAACATTATTCAGTTGTTATAATCGAATTTGTCGTATATTAAATTTGCTCAAACTTTTTTTATTGTAAAATATAAGCTTAACCCTAAATTGCATTACTGTATTACTACTGTAAGTTGATTAGCAAAGTTAACAGATCTTGTCATATTACGTGATAGAATAGGAAGCACAGGTTTTGA
>CM063511.1:73968715-73991215 GCA_032207245.1 Pardosa pseudoannulata | reverse complement strand
TATTTTAATTAATGATCTTTCGTTTATTACTTATTATATTAAGTACTTGTTATTGTATCAGCTCAGGACACTTAAGGTAAAATTAATATAGATATATTATAAAATTGTCTATAATAATAAATTAAACAACCATTGTTTACAATAATATGCAGTCATCGCTAGAGCACAAATCGAAAACAGCAATTTAGCTTAGTTTAAAAAACACTGCAACATAAAGGATTTGATGAATAAATAGTAGGAATGAACAGAATAGTGTACTTGTTTCATCAATTAATCTTATATTTAATATTTTAAAAAGTTTAAAGCCATTAGAAAAATATTTCTTTAATTTTATGAAAATGTCCTTTCATTTCTAAATACAGGGTGTTTCAAAATGACCGGTATATTTAAAAAATCAATAAAAACTAAACGGACAGTGATAGAAATTCACATTTTATTGCAATATGCTTGGGGCAATAGTATAATTTTCAGGCAGACAAACTTTAAAATTAGTTATAATATTTCACAACAGATGGCGCTGCAGTCTGGTAAAATCTAAACTACCATATTTGTCTGCGGGGACTCTTAAAAGACCAAGTGTGCCGCCAATATCCAGAAACAATTGAATAACTAGAACACTATATCTGTTCTGCATGTGAAGTTATCCCGCCTGAGACGGGTTTATACGGGTTTCTGATAATTTCGGTCTGAGAATACGCCATATTATTGCTGCGCATGGTGGATATCTGGAAAATATCGTAGTTTAGATTTTTCCAGACTGCAGCGTCATCTGTTGTGGAACATTGTAACTAATTTTGAAAGTTTGTCTGCCTAAAAATTTAATATTGTCCCAAACATATTGCAATAAACTGTGTATTTCTATTACTGTCCGTTTAGTTTTTATTGATTTTTCAAATATTACGAAAATTTTTGTATGTAACCTGCTGTGGTGTAGTACATTGCTGTTGTCATTTCAAAGCATTTTATAACCCAAGTTTACTTTATATATTAAAAAATATTTTTTAAAAATTAAAAATTAAAAGAAGCACTCAACGTGCTACGCCTGAAAAAAAATTGCCAATGTCCAAGAGAACGCTGATTTCTTTTCCATCCTTCTTCCTATACTTTTTCTATTATTCTGTGCTGATGCCTTCCTTTTTTATTGTCTTTTGAACAATGCGTCCTTTCCCGGCTTTTCCCAGAAGAACCGAGATTCCAAGGATGGTCTTGAATCGCCTCCTGGTGATCAATCACAACTCTCCAAAACTTGGTGAAGTTTAAGTGCAATCATTTTCACTGGCCATACCACAAGCTTCCTGGAGTCGCGAAAAACACTTAAACATTCAACCCACAACGTGTGAGTGTGAAGAGCAAATCAGTTTCGCAAACCTTATGTCAAACATACCTGCAATCTCACATAATCTTCAAGGACATTAGCTATTTTAATTTAAGATTTAACAGAAATATTTGAAATACAAAACTATAATTTCTTTTAAACATATACTTTTAGTACTCCAATTTGTTTTCTTTGAAACCTAATATACCTTTAATAAATATTTATGGATTAAATATTGTATTTTATTCAAGGAAAGAAATTATCTTAGTATTTTTATGATTCGAAAATCCATGACATACATTTACTTGAAATAAAAATTGGGAAGATTAAGAAATTACTGTAATTCTTTTCTTTTTTCTAAATATTTATTTATATATGGAAAGAATTTTGATGCCACATATCGAAACCAAGCTGCAACTATTAAGATAATTAAAAATAATCTTTTTTCTAAATCTGTAAATTTTTATTTTCTATTAGAGTAAAATATTAATTTTATAAAATTTAAGAAGTTCTGGAGTCTAATAAATAGTCCCATGAATAAAAGATTAAATTTAAAGCGTTGCATTAACACTGAGGACAAATATAAACTGTAATTTATAAATTATAACAAAACCATATTCATCATTATTATTTTACTGATGCTGACAAACAAAAGTGATATTCAACACTAGAGATAAAGTTAAACGAAATTTAGTATTCCGGTGATGCATAAGTTATTATTAACCAATTTTATGTCATTAATCATGTTGAGCTAAATGATTGTTAGAAATACGTTGTCACATAAAAACGCTATTTCAATATCTATATGCATATAAATGAATAAACAGATAACGGTTTATCAGCTAAATACAATGTTTCAGAAAGTAATATAAAGTTCCATTTTAATATTGAAAATCACTAGAGTAATTGTTGAAAGATAAACAAATATGATACAAATAACTAGTGATAATTAGTAAAAGAAATGTGATGTATTATGCATGCTTCGTTACTGTAGAAATAAGGCTTGAATTGTTTTATCTTTCTAAATGAGGGAATTATCTTATTATTTTATAATTATTTTCACATGGATTAATAAAATAGCAGAGATATATTCTTTAAATAAATAATGTTTTCTAGGTGAATTGGATATATCCTTTTTTTACTTAACATAATTTAATTAAGGTTGGGATTTAAATTAGAGTTTCTGGTTTGCGATTACACTGTAAACATGTTACTATTGGTGTTACTAACCCCAGTGGCCTAGGGCATATATACCACCTACACGAAACCACAAAAAGCACTGTAATATTAACTGTTTAAGTTCGGCAGTAGGTCCAATGGACTCATGGTTTGAAAAATTGACTGTATCATTCGATTGTTGATCTAAGTATTAAAATTTCTGAAAGTGAGAAACAAATTGTAGGAATTCCAATAAGCAGTTTTTCT
This sequence comes from Pardosa pseudoannulata, assembly GCA_032207245.1. Classification (NCBI taxonomy): domain Eukaryota; kingdom Metazoa; phylum Arthropoda; class Arachnida; order Araneae; family Lycosidae; genus Pardosa; species Pardosa pseudoannulata. The sequence goes on along the minus strand of CM063511.1, from coordinate 73,988,475 downwards.
TGGTTACAAAGTTAAAATTTTGTTGTATAAATTATCTTCTACTTTTTGTTATTTTTAGCGGCAAAATATTGTTAATGTTGTTACTAATGCTCTTCAGTACCTAATAGCAGAAATCCAAATATATGAACCATCAAGTTTTACTGTTTCTTTTCACTTCTGTGGCTATAACTGTGTATTTGGAGCCAGCTCTCTCCCAAGTATAACTTATTCTTACTATCATTCCGGAATCTAATTCACATCACAAAATATAAGGCATCGTTTTAGTTTTGGTTAGTTTTTTGAGTATTTTTTCGCAAACTTTAAACATTTATGCTTATTTTATTATTATTATAAAGGGCTAGCATAATGGTACCTTCTTCCAGGAATTTGAATTAAATTATTACAAACAATCGACTATTCTTCAGGAATATGTCATGATTAGTTTCTTATCATTTTTACGGTTTCGGAGGGAACTGTTTCGTGGTAAATATCTCAAAGTCTAATCCTTAGTGTGGGCTGTTTACCACGGAGGGTTAATTGTCATTTCATTCCGTCATACCTTACTCAAAAACAAATACATTTTCGTTATATTATACCAAAATTAATAAGATGTATAAAAAAGCAATGAAAATTAAAAGGGAGAAAAAGTAAAAGTTCAAAAACTTTTAAGAACGTTTAATACGTTATGACAAATATCGCAACAATTTTTTTTCATATCAACCGCTGAGGTACTACGCTTCTGAAACTCAAAAATGATTTACCTGTTTTATTATTTGGCTGGCCATTTTTGCATTATTTTTCCATTACAAACCTAGAAATAAATAGGGTTTTATTATTTATTCAGCAAAAAATTCAGCCTAAAATTACTGCATTTAGCACTACTTTAAAGTATAAAATGAACTAATAAATGACTAAAGGATACATAGAAAGGTCATTAGGTAATATCCAAAATATCTCCTTTTATTTCTAAATCTTTAACTTTCATGGACATTAGCGTTTTCAACTTAAGATTCAGTTAAGAAAATTATAAATACGAAATTTTAATAATTCTATTTTTAGTTTTCTTTGGACATATACGTCTAATACAAATAACTTTTTTAAAAGTTCAATTCAAATATGTCTTAAATATTTATGGAATAATTATTGTATTATATATAATGGAAGACAGTTTTTAACATATTTTTTACGGTATTCGCAAATTCATTACATAAAATTACTTGTATTATTAAATTACACTGTACCTTTTACTATTAAATGGTAAAACTTACAGCTTTTCCCTAAGAAACTTTGATGCTATCTAAAATATTCCGTAAATCCTCTATCTAAAGTATCCCTTTAAATATATTTTTTCCCATCTTCATTAAGTATTTAAAGAATTATGACAGGTAGAGCATACAGATTTTGCCATAAGACTTATAACTTCGAAGGTAAGGTTAGTTCTTAATTAATCATGTTAAAAGAGTAAAGTAAAAAAAATATCGCATATAAAAATTATGTGAATTAGGAAAAAAATGCTTCATCATGATAAATGAAAAATATTGTATAAGGTACTTCGTCCAGGGTTACTTAGTCGTGAGCTTATTAATAAGTTTGCTTTTTGCTTTATGTAGGTTAGAGTGATTAATCCTCATTAATTCCGTGATAATTATACTTTCAAAGATTCATAAATAATCATGAACTATGATATTGATATTTATAGCTACTGAACCTCAAATCTGACATTTAATCATAAATAAGTGATTTACCGTGTTTCTGTCCCAGAAACTCCAGGCCTATAACTATGGCATTAAGTGAAAAATAATAAATTAGTTAAATTTAAATTAAAACAGTCATAAAGTCAGTTTAATAAAAACAGTCATATACACACAACCATATATATATATATATATATATATATATATATATATATATATATATATAGATATAGATATATCTATATATAGATAGATAGATAGATAGATAGATATACATAAATACACACACAATTTAATATAAATACGTGTCAACTTAAATGTCATTCAAGTTTTAAAATATTTACTAGAGACAGTTACTAAAACTACAATAACATTAATTTGTTAACTTTGAACTGTATATATTTATACAAATTAATTTTTGAACAATTTTCCAACAATAAATACAGAAATGTCATAAATATATTCCTGGCAAATGTTTAATGACGTATTTAAAAGTTATGATGATAAGCCTGGGTATTACTGCTAATTTCACCTTCCTCTTCGTCGCTAGTTATGAAACGTTAATCATATAAAAATGACAATCATCTTAGTAATGTCTGTAACCCTTATACTGCATATTTTGAAAACAAATACGTTATTCTGCTTACTATAATAATTTACGTATCAACAATTATTCATGATTCCTTTTCTTTTATAAAGAAATATATTAATTCTCTTTTCATTTCTTTTTTTATATGTGCCTAAATGATGACGCGGTTTGAACGTCGTGTTAGTCTGTATACCATAATAATTTACGTATGCTAAATTGTTACACTATCTTTGATGGTATAAATAAACACATAAGTTTACTGTATTATCTACCTTATAAGGGTATATTCAAATATAATTAAACACATATAAACATTTCAGAGATATTTTAATTTTTATATAGGTAAACGTTCCCCTCTATAAGTGAATTCCATAGTAAAAAAAGAACAAATATTCATAGTTTTCAATGAGTCCAAGATTCTCGAAAGACATATTTTACTCGATTACTTTCATTGCTAAATAATATTAAGAAGAAAGTTGGAATGTACATAACTATTTAGAAATATTATCGATAAGTGATATACGTGTATGCAAATTGGGAAAAAAAGTAATAATTCACTCGCAGTTAATTAATTAATCGAAGTAGCAGAAATTAGTGATGCACGAGAGGTTTTACTGCAGTAGATGCACAACAATGTGGAAGAACTTTTTATAAGAATAGTATCTAGACTTCTCGAAACATTCTTAAGCACGTGCTTCAGTTGGGACATGGACAATGGATTTAGGCTAATACTTAGAAATGATTACGGATATGAAAACTAAAGTTTACTTGTGAAATGGCTGGAAAAATAAAGGAACGGGGTTATTGTAATTATTACTAATCAATGAATATAATATAATAACAATATAAAAATACATTTAGAATAGATTTCCTGAGTAACATTTCGAAACAGAGAAATAATTCAGCTATTAATAATATCTATGTTTAATATCTCAAATATAGACAAATATAATAAGGTAAAACTAGAAAATGCATTGCTAAGAAAAAATAAAATATTATTTTCTTTGCATCTTCAAGACAATCATGCAGTAAGGAATTAAAAATATATATTGCCTTAATTAAAATTTATCATCATAACCCTGGATGTTCCTGCTAGCCACTCATCTTTGCCAGATAATTTTATAATCTGGTAATCTAACAACGATCACAGTCCTATTATTATCGTACTCACAATATCTGGTACCATACATTTTTTAAAATATGTTATTATGTTTACTATAGTAATTTACTTATCAGCAATTAATCATAATTTGTTTTATTATATAAATAAAAATATCAATTGTCTGTGAATTTTTTATATGTGTCTACATGATATCGAACTTGTGTTATTCCTTTTACTATAATAATTTTAGCATGATCACTTTATTAAAAAATGAAAAATAACTATTTACTGCATATCTTTTGTTTGTTAACAACAAAATGTTTGATTCGAATTTAGTATAAATAAGCATATTTTTGGCAAATTAATTATTATCCAAATATGCTTATTGAAACTTTCTTTAGTAGGTACTTCAGTTATGACATGGACATTGCATTTAGGCGAATACTTAGAAATGATTACGGATATGAAAACGAAAGTTTTCCTGTGAAATGGCTGGAAGAATAAAGGATCTGGGTTATTGAAATTAGTGCTAATCAGTGTATATAGTATAATAACAATATAAAAATACATTTAGATTAGATTTGCTGAGTAACATTTCAAAACAGAGAAATAATTCAGCTATTAATAATATCTATGTTTAATATCTCAAATATAGACACATATAATAAGATAAAACTAGACAATGCATTGCTCAGAAAAAATAAAATGTTATTTTCTTTGTAGCTTCAAGACAATCATACACTAAGGAATTTAAAAATTATATTGCCTTAATTAAAATTTATGATCATGACCCTGGATGTTTCTGCTAGCCACTCTTTAACATTCTTTACCAGTTAATTTTTTAAACTGATAGTCGAACCAAGATCACATTCCTATTATTATCGTATGAACAATAACTGATATTATGCATTTTATAAAATATGTTATTATGTTTACTATAGCAATTTACGTATCAGCAATTAATCATAATTCTTTTTATTATATAAAAAATATCAATTTTCTGTGAATTTCTTATACGTTTCTATATGATATCGAGCTTGTGTTATTCCTTTTACTATAATAACTTAAGTATGATCACCTTTATTAAAAAATAAAAAATAGCAATTTAATGCATATCTTCTGTTTGTTAACAACAAAATGTTTGATTTGAATTTAGTATAAATAAGCATGTTTGAAATAGATTATATTGTTATCGAAATAGACTTATCGAAACATTCTTATGTAGGTACTTCAGTTGAGACATGGACAATGGATTTAGGCTAATACTTAGAAATGATTACGGATATAAAAACGAAAGATTTCCTGTGAAATATCTGGAAAAATAAAGGAACTGGGTTATTGAAATTAGTACTAATCAATGAATATAATATAATATAAAAAGACATTACTTTGTAGCAAAATTACGATTCGATTTGCTGTATAATATTTCGCTACAGAGAAATAATTCAGCTATTAATAAGGTCTATGTCTAATATCTCAAAAATAGACACATAAGATAAAACTGGAAAATGTATTGCTATAAAATAAAGATTTTATTTTATTTAAAACTTGAAGTATCATATCAAGACAATCATCCACTACGTTTTTTAAAAATAAAAGACTTAATTAAAATTTATGACGATGATCCAGGATGTATCTGCTAGCCATTCTTTAACCTTCATTGCCAGTTAATTTTATAATCTTATAGTCCATTTAAGATCACAATCCTAATATTATCGTATGCATAATATCTGATACCATACATTTTATAAAATATTTTAATATGTTTACTATAGTAATTTACGTAATATATTATTATCTTTAATATAGTAATTTACGTATCAGCAATTAATCCTGATTCGTTTTATTATATAAATAAAAATATCAACTTTCTGTCAATTTTTTATATATGTCTAAATGATAACGAACTTGTGCTATTCCTTTTACTATAATAATTTAAGTATGATCACCTTTAATAAAAAATGAATAATAACAATTTACTGCATATCGTCTGTTTGTTAAACACAAAATGTTTGATTCGAATTGAGTATAAATAAGCATATTTTCGGCAAATTAATTATTATCCAAATAGACTTATTCAAACATTCTTAAGTACATGCTTCAGTTGGGACGTTGACAATGGATTTAGGAGAATACTTAGAAACGATTACGTTTATGAAAACTAAAGTTTTCGTATGAAATGGTTGGAAAAATAAAGGAAATGCGCTATTGAAATTAGTGCTAATTAATGAAAGTAATATATTAACAATATAAAAAGATATGTTGGAGCAAAATTACGATTGGATTTGCTGAGTAACATTTCGCAACAATGAAATAATTCAGCTGTTAATAAGATTTATTTCTAATATCCCAAATATAGACACATAAGGTAAAACTAGAAAATGCATTGCTAAGAAAAATAAAAATATTATTTTCTTTGCAGCTTTATGTATTAGCTGAAAACAATCATGAACTAGAGCTTTTTAAAAAAATATGATGACCCTCTAATCTAATACTATACATTTTATAAAATATGTTATTATATTTACTATAGTAATTTCTGTATCAGCAATTAATCATTATTTTTTTGTTATATAAATATAAAAATATCAATTTTTTGTCAATTTGTTATATGTATCTACATGATATCGAACTTGTGCTATTGATTTTACTATAATTTAAGTATGATTACTTCTATGAAATAATGAAAAGTATTAATTTACATTATACCTTCTGTTTGCTAAACACATACATGTTTGATTCAGATTCTGTATAATTAACCATATTTTCAGCAGATTAATTATTATTGAAATAGGTTTTCTGTTTCGTCGCTGAAACAAGCTAATACTGATACTTCTGATAATAAAATACTGAAATTACATATTTTCAACGCTAGAGTGTTACAAGAAGCAAATTAAAATATACAAATATTATGTTTAATTAATATACTTTCGTTTACAGCTTGAAAAAACGTAACAATTCCCATAAAGTTTATTAATAAGTACTAGAAATCAGTAATGCATAAGATATTTCACAGCAGTATATATAGCAATAGTACATGCTTCAAAATTATTATGTAAACATTGTTAAGGGCTTGATTTATTAGGTGAATAGCAGAACTGGATTTAGGCAAATGCTTCGGATTGATCATCATTATGAAAACGAAAGAATTCCTGTGACATCTCTCGACCAAAAAAAAAATAAAAAAAATAACTGGATTATTGAAATAAGAATTAATTAATTAATATAATATAATATCAGTATAGAAGAAAATTTTGCTTGAACAAATATTGCAATTAGATTTGATGAGTATCATTCCATAACAAAGAAATAATACAGCTATAAAAGAGATCTTTACCTTACACTACGTCATATACATACAGAAGATTATAAGGTATAAAATGACTTAGATAAAATTAGCAAAAGAAACTAAAAATGTAATTTACATTATACTTTCAAGAGACACCACATGGCAATTAAACACTGTGTTTTTTTAAACTACTAAAGCAGGTTGTAAATCTTTCTTCTAAGATTTATCCTTATCCAATAGTGAAACGATTCCTATTTTTGTAATTATTGGCTGTTTGTATGTTGTTAAAAGAACAGCCTAATTTTCATATATGTAAAAAATGTCTTTAGAAATATTAAAATGCTTTACAATATACAAGGAAATAAGGTTACATACATAAAAAATAGTATAATCAATATGAATATAGTTATATTTTGAAAAACTCAACGAATTAATAAAAATTAATAAATAATGTTTTATGTTTATGATATGGTTTAAGAGGAACATGTGAACAATTAACCAAATGAGTTGATTTGATTAGTAATTTGATAAAAAACACTCCAATTTTCATATAATGTACAACAGTTCTTTAAGAATTTAGTATTATAAATATCTACATTCGTTATGAAAGAAAATTGAGTAAAATTCAGTTGATAAAATATGTATTTTTACCTTTTTTCTGGGAATAGAATAATCCCTGCAATATTGATTAAAAATCCAAAGAACCATGAATATGTCTAGAATTTAAATAAGAAACTGAATTTTGGCATCTTCGTTTGTATCACTTACGTCAGTTTCTATGAATATTGTAACGATCCGTTACATGACCCTAACAAAAGAGGAGCGGAAGATGACCTTTCGCTGCAGACAATTACGGTTAGCGGCAGATAGAAACGGGTGGTCTGACAATACACGTGTGTACTAGGTCCCGGACTTTGAATTGACCCGGAATTGAAAAATGTCCGTGTCTGGAGCCAGCGCATCTGAGAATTTGTGAGACTATTGAGTGAAAAGACTAGAGGAAATGATTGTAAATTATTAGAGTGCCACATGTGCGCCCATTAGCGGTAGCGAAAAAGGAAATTAAGTTGTTTGGATAGGATGATTTAAAGACGGCTTTTCGGCCACATATGGAAACGAAACAGCTGATTCAGGCGGGAAGTGACCGCAAGATTGCATCATCCTGCTTCTGGAAGGTTCCAGAAGAATCACGTAAAGGGAACCGGGACCGCTGTAAAAGAAGAGTGTAGCAGATAAGACGGGCGTTTTTTCTTCTCGAGGCTTCTTCTTGAGAGTTGCTTTTGGAGCTATTGTGTGGAGCTCGAGATGAGTCCACTCGTCTCTCCGATTTCCGGAGTTTGCTCGTTTTAGAGACCGCCAACGTCTCCGTTTGCTACGAAGTCGACTTTTGACTTTGGAAGCCCATTCCCGTTATCTTACTAGTTTTTTACTTCGTGAATAGAAGTAGGTCGCTGAGCGTGACCCTTGCTCTCATTTTGGATCGTCTTGCATCCCGAGTTTCCTTCACGAACTCCAGCGTGATACGCACTCTGAGCGTTTGAACCTTGGTGTGAAAGCCGACTGTACTAATCGTCAACCCAGAGGTGATAGTGTCAACGTTCCGTATCGGAACTAATTAGCGAACTGTTCCAGTGATTTAGAAGCCCGAGCCACATTGTTCACAGTACCCACGCATCCTAATGGCGTGAATGTTACCTCAGCACGAAATCCTAGAATATTTAGAAATCTACTGAACCTGTACATAGCTGTACATAATTTATTCACCTGAATAAAATATTTAGTCTAGATTAAACAGTTTTCTAGCCTGTTTCATTGACAGCTTCGCCTACCATGTACCCAGTACGTTACAATATAAAGCAAGATTTCTTTCTAAATTCAATTCTCAAGGAAATAAAAATACATACATAAATCACATCAAGTAGTATAATCAATATAAATATTTACTTATTTTCCAAAAAAACATTGCAATTTATAAATGAAACAGCAAAATATTGTGACAAGTTTTACCGCAAGTACGAAAACCAATTCCAGCAAACAGTGAGTGAGGAAAGAAGATCATGCCTTCATACATAAAAGGGAACGTAATTTTTCACGGAAAAACAGCTTCCACCATTAAAGAGACGAAAGAAAGAACTTCTATAAAGAGTTACAAATGTACAGAATCTTTTTTATGTCACCACAGATCTTTTAACATTTCTTTAGCATTCGTTGCAAGCCCATAACATTTCTCATGATTTTTTTTGTAGGGTTTTTTTTTCTAACAAAGATAAATCGTCTTTTTTATAATGAGACTTTACCGAGGGATTCAGATTTGTTCATGTTTTTAAATTTAAGGATTCATTTCCCCACAGGAAATAAAACATAGCTTGGAAAATAGAATTAAGCTCGAAGTGTTTGTATATATATTAGGGCTAATGAATACCTGTATATTTAGGATATAAAATTAAATAACTGAAATAGAAAAAATATAGAATGTAATGAAGACAAAAATTGCTAATAGGGATTTAGGCATAGGATGAATTAAAGTGTGAAAAATAATATGATATGAAAATTAAAGAATTTCAAAAGAAAGTTTAAACGTAGCTAAAACTTTAACATTAAAGTCATAATGTGGCCAGAGATCTTTTTAAATTTCTATAGCATTTGTTGCAAGCCCATAAAATTTTTCGTAATCTTTTTTGTAGGTTTTTTCTAACAAATATAAATTGTCTTTTTTATAAGGAGTCTTTAGCGAGGTATTAAGATTTGTTTATGCTAATGAATAGCTGTATAACTAGAATTTAAAACTAAATACCCGAAGAAAAAAATACAGAATTCAACGAAAATAAACTTCGTGATAGACATTTACACATATAATAAATTAAAGTGTGAGAAATAACATGATATGAAAATTAAAGAATTTGAAAAGAAAGAGTAAACGTATAAAAATAATAATATTAAAATCTTTATGTCACCATAGATGTTTTAACATTTCTTTAGCATTCGTTGCAAGTCCATTACAATTCTCATGATCTTTTTTTTTTGGTTTTTTGTAACAAATATAAATTGCCTTTTTTATAATGAGTCTTTACCGAGGTATTAAGATTTGTTCATGTTTTTAAATTTAAGGATCTATTTCCCCACAAGAAATAAAACATTGCTTAAAAAATAGTTTTTATTTCGAAGAGTTTGTATATATATATATATATATATATATATATATATATATATATATATATATATATATATATATATGTGCTAATTAATACCTGTATATTAAATATATAAAATTAAATACTTGAAACAGAAAAAAAAATGTAGAATTTAATGAAGACAAAATTGCTAATAGACATTTAGACATACAATGAATTAAATTGTGAAAAATAATACGATATGAAAAGTAAGAAATTTTAGACGTAGCGAAAATATTAACTTTTAAGTCAATATATCACCACATATTTTTTAATATTCTATAGAGTTTGTTGCAAGCCCATACAATTTTTCATAATCTTTTTAGTAGGTTTTTTTCTAATAAATATAAATTTTCTTTTTTAATTGTCTTTACAGATTTGTTCATGTTTTTAAAGTTAAAGATCTATTTCCTCACAGGAAATAAAATATCTCTTGGAAAATAGAATTAAGCTCGAAGAGTTTGTATATATATATTAGGGCTAAAGAATACCTGTCTATTTAGGATATAAAATTAAATAACTGAAATAGAAAAAATATAGAATGTAATGAAGACAAAAATTGCTAATAGACATTTAGACATACAATGAATAAAAGTGTGAAAAATTATACGATATGAAAATAAAAGAATTTCAAAAAAAATTTTAAACGTAGCGAAAATATTAATGCGTAAGTCAATATGTCACTACAGATTTATTAATATTCTATAGAATTTGTTGCAAGCCCGAAATATTTTTCATAATCTTTTTAATATGGTTTTTTTTCTAATAAATATACATTTTTTTTAATTGTCTTTGCGGACTTTTTCGTGTTTTTAAGTTTAAAGATCTATTTTCCCACAGAAAATTAAATATCTCTTGGAAAGTAGAATTAAGTTTTAAGAGATTGTGTGAATATTAGTGCTAACGAATAGCTGTATATCTAGGACATAAAACTAAATACCGGAAGCAAAAAAAATATAGCATGTAACGAAATCAAAATTTGCTGATTGACATTGAGATATACAATGAATTAAAGTACGAAAAATAACACGATATGAAAATTAAAGAATTTGATCAGAAAGTGTAAACTTAGCGAAAATATTAATATATATATATATATATATATATATATATATATATATATATATATATATATATATATATATAATATATATATATATATATATATATATATATATATATATATATATATATATATATATATATATATATATATATATATATATATATATATATATATATATATATATATATATGTATATATATGTATATATATGTATATATATATATATATATATATATATATATATATATATATATATATATTATATACATATATATATATATATATATATATATATATATATATATATATATATATATATATATATATATATATATATATATATATATATATATATATATAAATATATATATATATATATATATATATATATATATATATATATATATATATACATATATATACATACATATACATACATATACATATATATATACTACATATATATATATAATACACACATATACATACATGCATACATATATATACATGCATATATATATATATATATATATATATATATATATATATATATATATATATATATATATATATATATATATATATATATATATATATATATATATATATATATATGTATATATATATATATACACATGTGTGTGTATGTATAGATGTATATATGTATATTTATTACAGATATATTTCATAATTTAATGTAATTTAAGATAATTTATAAAAAATATAAGGAATCAAATTTTATTCACTTTTAAGTTTATTTTAACTGTAATACCTTAATCTGCTAATAAGACATTAAAGTTATTACATCAAATAAAACAACCTTACTCTAATGTTATCACTCTCCCCGCTCAAAGGCAAAAATTGTATTCCGTGTTATTTTAAGATAATTAACTTCTTCCACTGCATATTTCTCTCTTGAATACTTGTGTAACACAATTCTAACTTATAGCTACAATTTAAAATTATAATGAGAACTGAATTATACCCAACATATCTTCATAAGCAAAATTGTCAAAACGTTCTAGAATCTCTATTTCTAGAACTGAAGATATGTAATGAGAGAAAATCCAACGTAACACGGGTTTTGTTCCTAATGATTATCTGTGTTGCGGCAAGAACATTCTGTAAATAGTACTTGTAACTATTCGAACACGACATTCCATGTTCAGATACTCCGACAAAGGAAGAAAATAAAGTAAACCCTAATGGTTTTCAAACTTATCACCTCTGTGTAACATTCAAATATACATGAATTTAGAATAATTTTAGTTAATGTGATATCATTAGGAGGTCTTTCGTTTTAATTTTATTCTTTCAGAAATGAACTATTTTTCTAATTTTTATCTGACGTTTTTAATATGATCTATTCAAATTTGAATACTACGATATGTTTTTGAGGATTAAAATAAAGTTGTATAAAAATCAGTTTAGGTCATTTGAAGAAATATATTTTTATTTTAATATTGATTATAAAAATACCTTGCGATGTAATAACTATTTCCTTCAATTTTAGAATAAGACCTTAAAGCACACTTTATTAAAGAAATATATTTAACTATTCGATTAAAGCATTAAAAAATTAGTCATATTGAAAATAGTATTAACAGAAATTCGTAGTACATAAAGCATTTTTAAATTTGCAAGTAATGAATATTATTTAAAATGTAGTTAATTACACTTTTATATAAACTATTACTTATTTGTTTTATTTACTTTTAATATTAAACAAAAAACTACTAAGAAAATAATACAACAATCCAACGAGAAATAAGGTGTATTTCACTAACAAATTATTCCTTTTAAAATAAATTAATTTTTATGTAATTATGGAATTTATTAAGAGAAATAATTTTTGCGAGTGATAAGAATAATTAAAATGTCCAAATATATTATAAGATACCTAGAAATAGGGAATCCCAGGAAAAATTCGTTAAACAAAGAACATTTAATAAAATATTATTAAGGGGTTCGTTTATGAAGATTTTAATAAAATTTTTTAATTCCAAGGAAATGTTCACAAGTGGTTTGACAATAATTAGAATAAATTTACCAAAGAAACGGTTGATATATTATTATAAAATTGTAATAATTTACCACATAATTAGTCAAAATAAGAATTGTGTTAATGTAATATAATTATTAGGTCTTAATTTTAAATTTTATTTTTGACACATGATTTATTTTATACCTTTTATATGATATTTTAAAAATAGCTTATTTTATTTAAAATACAATGATATGTTTAATCATATTAATATAAATTCATCTAAAACCATAACTAGTTATTTCAAAATTTAGTTTAAAAAACTAATGTGAAGTTACGATAAAAAACTTTACTAATTCCTCTTATTTTTAAATATCACAAAAACGACATAGAAAATCCCTTTTATGTTAATACATTTATTACAATAAATATAAAAAAAACAAAATTTTAGTATATATTTTTCTATTTAAAATATTAATCTCTTCAAAATATAAATTTTAAAGACAAAAAGATAAATGTAGATTCGAAATTATATTTAGTTATTTATTAACGTTTGTTCATAAATATTTGCATTTCTACCTTTGTATAGATTTCTACCTTTGTATATTTTCTGAAATTTCAATATAGAAAAGCTATAAAAAGATATATCATTTCCTATTTATTTAATTTGTGTGAATAAACTTATAAACTACTTAAAAATATATTCCTACACATTTAAATACACAAAAACAATGTTTTCAAAGTAATAATGTTCAATCTACAAATAAATTTTGTTCATTTTGGAAAGAGTAAATGATCATATCAGTTAAATAAATTCTCGTAATTAACTCGTAAATTCTCGTAACATACTTATTACATGTAAAATGCAGAGGAAAACAATTTTTTATGAATTTTATAAATAACTTTAATTAATATTTTTTTTAATTTTCTCTTTCCAAAGTCGTAAATATACAATAAAGTTGAATACAACAGCGAAAGTCAAGTCTTATCTATTACTTACGAACAATGTAGCAAAGACATACATTATTACATATTTTCCTATTTAAAATATAAATATTAAAGACAAAATAATAACGTAAATGAAGATTCGAAATTATATGTAGTTACTCATGAACGTTTCTTCATAGTTATGTACTTTAAAATATTAAAAAATAGATATATACCGTTTAGGTAAATTTAAATACAGTGGTATGCTTAATTTTATTAATATAAAAAATACAAAACGATAAATACTTATTTCAAATATTATTTTAAAAAGTAATAATAAGTGAATATAAAAAAATCTATTAATTCATTTTAGTTCAAAATATCACAAAAACGACATAAAAATCACAATTATATTAATAGATTTATTACAATAAATATATAATTAAAGACATATTTAGATATGCATTAGTGTATATTTTAGTATTTAAAATATAAATTTTAAGGACAAATAATAAAGTAAATAGAGATTCGTAATTATATTTAGTTACACATAAACGTTTGTTCATAGTTATTTACTTTAAAATTTTAAATAATAGATTTATACCTTTGGATATTTTCTCAAATATCACCCAATATAAAAATGCTAGAAAGAAAAAGTCATTTACTATTAAGTAAATGTGTGTGAATAAACTTATAAAATACTTAAAGTATATTTTCTTACGTATTAAAATATACTAAAACATTGATTTAAAAATCATACGTTTAATATTTAAATACTTTTCTTTCTTGTTTCAAGGAGTAAAAACACAAAACAGTTAAATTAATTTTCGTAATATAAACACATCTATAACATGCAAAATACAGAGGTAAATTTAAATACAATGGTATATATGTTTAATCTTATTAATATAAAAAAATATAAAAACATAAATAATTATTTCAAATATTATTTTAAAAAGTAATAATAAGTGAGGATAAAAAACTGTTAATTCATTTTATTTCAAAATATCACAAAAACGACATAAACATTACAATTATATTAATAAATTTATTACAATAAATATATATTTAATGACATATTTAGACATACATTAGTATATATTTTCGTATTTAAAATATAAATTTTAAGGACAAAATAATACAGTAAATGGAGATTCGAAATTAAATTTAGTTACACATAAATGTCTGTTCATAGTTAATTATTTTAAAATATTAAATAATAGATTTATACCTTTGGATATTTTCTCTAATTTCACCTAATATAAAAATTCTAGAAAAATTCATTTACAATTTAGTAAATGTGTGTGAATAAACATATAAAATACTTAAAGGATATATTCTTATGTATTAAAATATACAAAAACATTGATTTCAAAATAATACGGTTAATATTCAAATACTTTTTTTCTTGTTTCAAGGAGTAAAAGTACATAACAGTTAAATAAATTTTCGTAATTTAAACATACCTATAACATGCAAAATACAGAGGTAAATTTAAATACAATGGTATGTTTAATAATATTAATATAAAAAAATTCAAAATCATAAATAGTTATTTCAAATATTAATTAACTTTCGTAATTTAAACATACATATAACATGCAAAATACAGAGGTAAATTTAAATACAATGGTATGTTTAACCATATTAATATAAAAAATACAAAATCATAAATAGTTATTTCAAATATTATTTTTAAAAGCAACAATAAGTGAGGTTAAAAAATCTATTAATTCATTTTATTTCGAAATATCACAAAAACGACATAAAAATCACAATTATATTAATAAATTTATTACAATAAATATATATTTAAAGACATATTTAGACATAGATTAGTACATATTTTCGTATTTAAAATATAAATTTTAAGGACAAAATAATAAAGTAAATGGAGATTCGAAATTATATTTAGTTACACATAAACGTTTGTTCATAGTTATTTATTTTACTATATTAAATAATAGATTTATACCTTTGGATATTTTCGCAAATCTCACCTAATATAAAAATGCTAGAAAAAAAAATCATTTATTATTTAGTAAATGTGTATGAATAAAATTACAAAATACTGAAAAGATATTTTTCTACGTATTAAAATATACAAAAACATTGATTTCAAAATAATATGTTTAATATTCAAATATTTTTTTCCTGTTTCAAGGAGTAAAAGTACATAATAGTTAAATAAATTTTTGTAATTTAAACATACCTATAACATGCAAAATACAGAAATAAATTTAAATACAATGGTATATTTAACTATATTAATATAAAAAATATAAAACTATAAATAGTTATTTCAAATATTATTTAAAAAGTAATAATAAGTGAGGATAAAAAAATGTGTTAATTCATTTTATTTCGAAATATCACAAAAACGACATAAAAATCATAATTATATTAATACATTTATTACAATAAATATATATTTAAAGACATATTTAGGTATAAATTTTAAGGACAAAATAATAAAGTAAATGGAGATTCGAAATTGTATTTTTTAGTTACCCATAAACGTTTGTTCATAGTTATTTATTAGAAAATATTTAATAATAGATTTATACCATTGGATATTTTCTCAAATTTCACCTAATATAAAAATGCTAGAAAAAAAGTCTACTATTTAGTAAATGTGTGTGAATAAACTTATAAAATACTTAAAGGACATATTGTTACGTATTAAAATATACTAAGACATTGATTTCAAAATAATACGTTTAATATTCAAATACTTTTTTTCATGTTTCAAGGAGTAAAAGTACATAACAGTTAAATAAATTTTCGTAATTTAAACATACCTATAACATGCAAAATGCAGAGGAAAACCATTTTTTATGCATTTTATAAATAAATTTAATTAATTTTTTTCTCTTTCCAAAGTCGTAAATATACAATAAAGTTAAATACAACAGTGAAAGTCAAATCAAATCTATCACTTACGAAGAAAATAGCAAAGACATACATTATTACATATTTTCCTGTTTAAAATATAAATTTTAATGACAAAATAATAAAGTAAATGGAGATTCTAAATTATATTTAGTTATTTATTAAAGTTTGTCCACAGTCATTTACTTTAAATTATTAAATAATAGATTTATACCTTTTTATATTTTCTCCAATCTCACCTAATATATTGAAAAGCTATAAAAAGATAAGTCATTTGCTATTTAGTTAATTTCAGTGAATAAACTTATAAACTACTTAAAAGATATATTCCCAATATTAAAATATAAAAAAAACAATGATTTCACAAAATACGTACGTTTAGTCTGCAAATATATTTTTTTTCTTGTTTGAAGGAGTAAATGTAAATAACAGTTAAATAAATTATCGTAATTTAAACATACCTATAACATGCAAAATACAGAGGTAAATTTAAATGCAATTGTATATTTAACCATATTAATATTAAAAATATAAAACCATAAATAGTTATATCAAATATTATTTTAAAATGTAATAATAAGTGAGGATAAAAAAATCTATTAATTCATTTTATTTCGAAATATCACAAAAACGACATAAAAATCACAATTATATTAATAAATTTAGTACAATAAATATATATTTAAAGACATATTTAGACATATATTACTGCATATTTTCGTATTTAAAATATAAATTATAAAGACAAAATAATAAAGTAAATGGAGATTTGAAATGATATTTAGTTACTCATAAACGTTTGTTCATAGTTATTTACTTTAAAATTTTAAATAAGATTTTTATACCTAAGGATATTTTCTCAAATATCACCTAATATAAAAATGCTAGAAAAAAAGTCTTTTACAATTTAGTAAATGTGTGTGAATAAACTTATAAAATACTTAAAGGATATATTCTTATGTATTAAAATGTATAAAAGCATTGATTTCAAAATAATACGTTTAATATTCAAATACTTTTTTTCTTGTTTGAAGGAGTAAAAGTACATAAGAGTTAAATAAATTTTCGTAATTTAATCATACCTATAACATGCAAAATGCAGAGGAAAAATTATTTTATGCATTTTATAAATAAATTTAATTGTTTTTTTTTCTCTTTCCAAAGTCGTAAATATACAATAAATTTAAATACAACAGGGAAAGTCAAATCTTATCTATCACGAAGAAAGTAGCAAAGACGTACCTTATTACATATTTTCTTATTTAAATTATAAATTTTAAACACAAAATAATAAAGTCAATGGAGATTCTAAATTATATTTAGTTATTTATTAACGTTTGTCCACAATTATTTACTTTAAAATATTAAATAATAGATTTCTACGTTTGTATATTTTCTCAAATCTCACTTAATATAGGAAAGCTATAAAAAGATATGACATTTGCTATTTAGTTAATTTGAGTGAATAAACATATAAACTACTTAAAAGATATATTCTCAATATTAAAATATAAAAAAACAATGATTTCACAAAATACGTACGTTTAAACTGCAATTATTTTTTTTTCTTGTTTGAAGGAGTAAATGTACATAACAGTTAAATAAATTTTCGTAATTTAAACATTCCTATAACATGCAAAATACAGAGGTAAATTTAAATACAATGGTATGTTTAATCATATTGATATTAAAAATATAAAACCATAAATAGTTATATCAAATATTATTTTAAAATGTAATAGTAAGTGAGGATAAAAAAATCTATTAATTCATTTTATTTCGAAATATCACAAAAACGACATAAAAATCACAATTATATTAATAAATTTATTACAATAAATATATATTTAAAGACATATTTAGACGTACATTAGTGCATATTTTCGTATTTAAAATATAAATTTTAAGGACAAAATAATAAAGTAAATGGAGATTCAAAATTATATTTAGTTACTCATAAACGTTTGTTCATATTTATTTACTTTAAAATATTAAATAATAGATTTAAACCTTTGGATATTTTCTCAAATTTCACCTAATAAAAAATGCTAGAAAAAAGTCATTTACTATTTAGTAAATGTCTGTGAATAAACTTCTAAAATACTTATAGGATATAATCTTAGGTATTAAAATATACAAAGACATCGATTTCAAAATAATATGTTTATTATTCAAATACATTTTTATTGTTTCAAGGAGTAAATGAAGAAGAAAATAGCACAGACTTACATTATTACATATTTTCTTATTTAAATTTTAAACACAAAATAATAAAGTAAATGGAGATTCTAAATTATATTTAGTTATTTATTAACGTTTATTCACAATTATTTACTTTAAAATATTAAATAATAGATTTATACCTTTGTATATTTTCTCAAATCTCAAATAATATATTGAAAAGCTATAAAAAGATAAGTCATTTGCTATTTAGTTAATTTGAGTGAATAAACTTATAAACTACTTAAAAGATATATTCCCAATATTAAAATATAAAAAAAACAATGATTTCACAAAATACGTTTAATCTGCAAATATTTCTTTTTTCTTGTTTGAAGGAGTAAATGTACATAACAGTTAAATAAATTTTCGTAATTTAAACATACCTATAACATGCAAAATGCAGAGAAAAACCATTTTTTTATGCATTTTATATAAAAAAAAATTAGTTAATTTTTTTTTTCTCGTTCAAAAGTCGTAAATATACAATAAAGTTAAATACAACAGCGAAAGTCAAATCTTATCTATCACTTACGAAGAAAAAAGCAAAGAAAACTATTTCACTCTCGTGTATTCATTCTTAAAAGGATGTATTGCGTACAAACGTAAGGCACTCTCCTACATTAGGGAATTGTTTAGTTTCTTCTGGTCCAGTCACAATCATTTTCAGACTCCATTACACAAGTAGAAAAATCTTCATTTTTCACATTATCCTCTCCATTATCTAAACCACACTCGGTAAACACTGAACTGAGAGCTTCCCTCTGAGACCAGTTTAAAAGAAGTGCTCCTATTTTCGAGAAAAATAGCAAAATACGGACCATATTGACCATATATATAAAGAATCT
>CM063511.1:73948715-73953715 GCA_032207245.1 Pardosa pseudoannulata | reverse complement strand
AATATATATATATATATATATATTATATATATATATATATATAATATATATATACATATAAGATATATATATATATATATATAGATATATATATATAAATATATATATATATATATATATATATATATATATATATATATATATATATATATATATATATATATATATATATATATATATATATATATATATATATATATATTATATATATATATATATATATATATATATATATATATATATATATATATATATATATATATATATATATATATATATGTATATATATATATATATATATATATATATATATATATATATATATATATATATATATATATATATATATATATATATATATATATATATATACATATATATATATATATATATATATATATATATATATATATATATATATATATATATATATATATATATATATATATATATATATATATATATATATATATATATATATATATATATATATATATATATATATATATATATATATATATATATATATATATATATATATATATATATATATATATATATTAGAAATCAGCATATAGCTTCACATTTTTTTTTTTTGTTTTGAAGGATCGCACTTTAAAAATAGAAAATATTAATTCCATCAGATGAAAAACGAATGGTTCTAAATAAAAAAATCTTGTAATTGGATTTCAAAAGATATTATGTGTGCTGTAAAATATAAACGTAAGAAAAATTATTATTAAGATCTCACATAAAACAACCATATATTGATATATGATTGAAATACACGAATATACATTTTAATATTTTAAATTTTGTTTAAAATTGATTAATATATTTAATGGTTTTAAACAGTAGATAAACATTCTAAATTTTAATTAGAAATCAGAATAAAGCTTTACATTGTTTATGTATTTTAAAGAATCACGCTTTAAAAAAATAGAAAATATTTATTAAATCAGACAAAATACGAAGTGTTACAAATAAGAAATATCTTGTAATAGGATTTAAAAATATATTCTGTGTGCTGTAAAACATAAATATAAGAAAAATCGCGAATTAGAAATCAGCATACAGCTTCACATTGTTTATGTATTTTATAGAAACACACTTTAAAAAAATAGAAAATATTTATTCCATCAGACAAAACACGATGGGTTACAAATAAGGAATATCTTGTAATCGGATTTAAAAATATATTCTATGTGCTGTAAAATATAAACATAAGAAAAATCTCGAATTAGAAATCAGCATACAGCTTCACATTGTTTATATATCTTAAACACACTTTAGAAAAATAGAAAATTTTTATTCCATCAGACAAAAAACGGTTAGTTACAAATAAGGAATATCTTCTAATCGGATTTAAAAATATATTCTGTGTTATGTAAAATATAAATATAAGAAAAATATCGAATTAGAAATCAGCATACAGCTTTACATTGTTTATGTATTTTAAAGAAACACACTTTAAAAAAATAGAAAATATTTAGTGCATCAGACAAAAAAGGAAGGGTTACAATTAAGAAATATCTTGCAATTGGATTTCAAAATATAATCTGTGTGCTGTAAAATATAAACATTAGAAAAATCTTGAATTAGAAATCAGCATACTGATTCACATTTTTAAAAATTTTTAAGGATCACACGTTGAAAATGGAAAATATTTATTACATCAAACCTAAAACGACTGGTTATAACGAAAACCTAATAATGAATATTCGATTTGTAAATGAGTGAATAACATTATTTTAATAAAAGCCTGTAATTACTTTATCAAAAAGAGAATAAACTAATATAAGTTAAGAAGGTTTAACGTAAATCATTAATTTAATCACTTTCATTTTAAACCTAATTTTATTTTATTGATTAAACACAAATTATTTTTGAGAGATTGAGTTAGACGCCTGCTGGGTTTCAAGAACAATAGTCCGACTGCAAACTAAATTTTCTATTAAAACAAACTTTCAGAAGTAAATCTCTTCTATTCTATTAACTTTAAAAGAATAACAATTGAAGAGCCTTAAGTCAAAGGAATTTTAGGAAAAAAAGGGTTCTGAAATTTTAAAAGAAATTTCTAAGCATGCTTACAAGAACATGGGCTATTGATTCTGCTGTATTAAGTCTTCTCAATTGTTTATAATTACTTGGAGAAGTGAAGCGCGTCATAAATAAAAAAAATAATGAAAATTAGAAAAGAAAAATTTCTTTACAAATTTTGTTTAAGTAAAGATTCTCCGCTCGGCTATTTCCTTTAATTTGTTTCAAAGAGTTTAATTATGTCATAGTTGGATATAAAATAAATTATTTTTAATTCTTTAAATTGAAAAGAAATGGTACAAAATGAATTACAAAATGGATATTTTTTTTATTTCTAATTATAGAAGAGGAACGAAAATATCAATTTTTAAACGCTACATTTAATATTAAATCTCAACGTATTTTTTAACTTAACATTTTTAAGCTGAAAAAATATCAGTGTATTAATCACAAATATTTGGCAGTTCGAAGGAGAGTAATTAATGTTCTTAAAAGCAGCTAAAATGTTTCGAAACTGTTTTCATATTGTTGAAAAATGTTTCCAACATTCACTTTAACATAGACTCGAAAACAGAATCGTATGAGATTATTTTTCTCTATTCTTAACATAATAATTGATTTACTTAATAGAGAAGTCATTCTATATTTCAAGCATTATGTAATCATCTCCTTTAGAAAGGGATTCGTTTTAAGCAAATAATGAAATAAAGTATCAAACTTATTTTATATCCGCAAGAAGATATATATTAATTTGTCATTTCTATAGGATAAACATTGTATTCAAATACGTGTGAGATATTCTTACACACACACACACACACTCTCTCTCTCACACACACACACACACACACACACACATATATATATATATGTATGTATGTATGTATATATATATATATATATATATATATATATATATATATATATATATATATATATATATCTGACATACACATGTCTCTCCCTCCCTCTCTCTTTAAAAATTATTACTTTTTTAAAATAGTAAAGAAAGGAGTACAGAATAAAATAACATGTATCTCTAAAATAATGGATAACAAAAATACCTAAATTTAGCCTACGAGTTTATGAAAGTACATATTGTACTGGTACATTACATAGAGTCATCAGTTTTTGGAAATCTACATTAGAACCCTCAGGCTATTACTAGTACTTAGTTTCATAAGAACTTATATTCTAGTAAAAACATAGACACACATATATGTATATATATATATATATATATATATATATATATATATAATATGTCTATATCTTTAAAAATTATTACTTTTTTAAAATAGTAAAGAAAGGAGTACAGAATAAAATAACATGTATCTCTAAAATATATATAATATAAAATATACCTAATATTTATCCTATATATTATGAAAGTATATATATATATATATATATTACATAGATATATATATATATATATACATATATATATATATATACTATATATATATATATATATATATATATATATATATATACATATATACATATATATATATATATATATATATATATATATATATATATATATATATATATATATATATATATAATATATATATATATATATATATATATATATATATATATATATATATATATATATATATATATATATATATATATATATATATATATATATATATATATATATATATATATATATATATATATATATATATATATATATATATACAGACAGGGTGTCCCCGAAGTCCGTGTACAAACTTGGAGGAGAGGTAGAGAACTTCGTGAGAAGTCATAATTACATAGGAAAGCATAGGCGGAAACGTAACCCTTACGAGATAAAGAGACACAAAGATAATAAGGACACTCGCACAGAATGTAATGTAAAACGCTTTATCATACAAAAAACAATAATAATAACAAATAAAAAGTATTGCAGGTGTTCGAAAGTGCTGCCATTGGCATGAATGCACGCACGACACCGACGCGACATGGTTGGAGGACATTTTCGAAAATGACGGGCGTTTCACGGATCGTAAAAGCAGCAATGGATATTCGTGGCACCAGGTCCATAGCATAATTGAAGAACGTGTCATACACAAGGCTCTTCATGGAACCCTAGAGAAAAAAAATCCAGAACAGGGATCTGGGAGACCAAGCGACGGGGCCACCACGATCAATCCACTTGTTTGGAAATCTCCGGTCTAAGTGCTCACGAACACATCCTCTTCGAAACGGGTGTTCGGGATGTTCGTGGCCGTCCAGAACGTACATTCGTGGCTCTGAAGGATCCATGTTCCGCGAGGTTCTGATGCAACCTGGCGAACATTTGATGATTCGGTTGCCGCCTCGTTGGATACATTTCCCGATACAACCGAACAGCAGCACGTCCATTTCCGTTGGCTAGACCGTAGATGAAATGGATATCTGCCAACTCGGCATTCGTAAAATTATTCACGTTCATCCCACGCTGTCTTTGTCTGAACTGAGGAAACCACACGTGCCGATCTTGCGAGGTCGCGTACAGCGCCACCTATTGCTTTCCGCCCATGCTTTCCTATGTCATTTTGGCTCCTCACAATGTCCCTAAAAGTTTGTACACGGACTTCGGGGACACCCTGTATATACCACATCTATACATACACACATACATTCATTCATATATGTATTTATGTATGTATGTATGTATATATATATATATATATATATATATATATATATATATATATATATATATATATATATATATATATATATATATATATATATATATATATATATATACAGAGAGAGAAAGAGGGGAAGATTGATATAGATCGATCGATAGATAAATAAATAAATAGATAGATGCATAGATAAAGAAAAAGCTAGGGACATATGCAAACAAAGCTTGTGATATAAATAAATAGTAGGATTTAATTTTTGTTACTATCATATACAAAATCGTTAATATAAACAATTGTGGTGTATTCCTT
>CM063511.1:73911215-73928715 GCA_032207245.1 Pardosa pseudoannulata | reverse complement strand
TGTCACGATGATTCGAATAAACACACCGTTTAACGTAACAGAAGAATTTATTGAAGCTAAGTAGCAACTCGCAACTTTACAAGACCGGGAAGTTGCCTACAACTAGTGGGTATCAGCTTTTATACCCGAACAGAATATTCGAGAAATAAATAATTTACATATTAAAGAAAGATCTAGAAAGTTCAAGAACATAAGGAAACATAAGGAAACAATAAATAACATTTTTAAATTAAAAATCCGTACTATGGATAAACAGCCACGGCAAGGATCGAACCCACAATCTTCGGGTCTGGATCGCGTGCTTTGACCATTCGGCCACTTAGCTCGTTGGCTAAGCTTCTTTATGCGGCATTGCCCCTTTCTCAAAAAGACAGCGTCTCGCTGCTATTTAGATCTGGAGCGTGTCAAAGGTCCCTTGTAAATTTCTTTTGACTTCTCTTCCGGAAGAACGACACCTGGATTTCGTCCATCTTCACTTTCGGTCTGCTTCGTCGGATCATGGTATGGCTTCATACGTAAAACATGGACAACGTCTTTTGGTTTTCTTTTTCGGGAGGCAGGATCGAAATCTTGCACTTCATAGGTAACGTCGGATAAACGGCGCAACACTTGATAGGGACCAAAATACCTCCTTAAGAGCTTCTCTGAAAGACCGACCTTTCGGACCGGGGTATAAACCCATACGAGGTCTCCAGGACTATAAAACACATTCGGTGCTTCGAGTCATAACGTCGACGGTCTTTATCTTGCGCTCTCAGAGTATGAGTTCGAGCCAACTGTCTAGACTCTTCTGCTCTGGAAATGGTCTTGGCTATGTAATCGTTAGTTGCATCATCAGGGCAGAATGGAAACATCGTGTCCAGAGTCGTTTCGGCTTCACGTCCATGAACTAGGTAGAACGGGGTGAATCCTGTTGTCTCCTGCTTAGCAGTGTTATAGGCGAACGTCACAAATGGTAGAATTTCGTCCCAGTTTTTCTGTTCGGTGTTAACATACATGGACAGCATATCGGCTACAGTTTTGTTAAGGCGCTCCGTCAAACCATTTGTCTGGGGATGATAGGCCGTCGTCATGCGATGATCGATATTACACAATTCGACGAGAGCGGAAACAAGTCTGGATTGAAAAACAGCACCACGATCTGTAATAATGACTCGAGGAGCTCCATGTTTTAGAAGAATCTCTTCGAGCAGGAACTTGGCTACTTCTTCGGCTTCAGCAGTTGGTAAAGCTTTAGTTATTGCATAGCGTGTACAATAATCGGTGCAAACTGCGATCCATTTATTACCATGGGCAGATTTAGGAAATCTCCCAAGCAGATCTATCCCAATTCGATGAAAAGGTGCGACAGCAGGAGGGATAGAAACCAAGCGTCCAGGTGGTACTTGAGGAACTGATTTTTTCCTTTGGCATTCTCGGCAGTGCATGACATATCTAACAACATTTCGGTACATCCCCGGCCAATAAAATCTTTTACGGATCCTGTCGTACGTTTTCGCAAAGCCAAGATGCCCTGCGGTAGGTGCGTCGTGAAAATGCTTCAGTATGTCTGCTCTCAGATGTTTGGGAATGACGGGCAACCATGTCTTTCCATCTGGATCAAAATTCTTTCTGCACAGGACTCCGTCAATTAACTCAAATTTATTTTCGGTGGATGAGCCGATCTTCGGAAGGATCATTTTTGCTATGTCTGGATCTTTCTTCTGCTCGACAGCGAGGTCTATACTCGTGGTTACAGCTAAAAATTGATCTCGCGTCTCAGTCTCTTCGTCTACTGGATTCCTCGAGAGAGCGTCGGCATCGTTATGCTTCCTACCGGATTTGTATTTTACTGAAAAATTATGTTCTTGGAGTCGAAGAGCCCACCTTGCCAGTCTGCCTGAGGGATCCTTGAGATTCATAAGCCAACACAATGAATGGTGATCTGTCACAACCGTAAAATGTCTTCCAAACAGGTATGGCCGGAATTTATTGATAGCCCATACGACGGCAAGGCATTCTCGTTCTGTAGTAGAATAATTTTTTTCGGCCTTGGTCAGGGTCCTAGAGGCGTACGCTATGACCTTTTCGGCTCCATTCTGAATTTGAACCAGAACTGCTCCAATACCATATCCGCTGGCGTCTGTATGAATTTCTGTAGGGCATCTTTCGTCGAATATGCCCAATACTGGATCAGATGTAAGCGCCTTCTTCAGGTTGTCAAAAGACTTTACCTCTTTAGAACCCCAATGAAATTTCGCATCGCCTTTCAAAAGCACCTGCAGGGGCTCGGCGAGATAGCAAAAGCCCTTAATGAACCTTCTAAAGTAGGAGCAAAGTCCAAGAAAGCTTCGTACGTCATGTA
The DNA here is from genome assembly GCA_032207245.1 of Pardosa pseudoannulata. NCBI lineage: Eukaryota > Metazoa > Arthropoda > Arachnida > Araneae > Lycosidae > Pardosa > Pardosa pseudoannulata. The sequence continues at coordinate 73,926,371 of CM063511.1, read as the reverse complement.
AGTTCTGCGGAGTAGGGAAATTGGTCACGGCTTTCACTTTGTCAGGATCTGGACGGACACCGCTACTGGATACGAGATGGCCTAGTATTTTTACTTCTTTAGCAGCAAAAAGGCACTTCTTAGGGTTAAGTATGAGTCCAGCTTCTTGAATGCATTTCAGAACTGTCCTTAACCGGATAAGGTGGTCTTCATAATTATCGGAGAAAACTACTATGTCGTCCAGGTAACATAGGCACATAGTCCATTTAAGATGGCGTGCCGGGTAACGATTTCGCCATTGTGGATAATTCTGACAGTGTTCGCAGAAGTCTCCGTTTAAGAGGATTACCTCCGGAATTTGGCCTTTACAACCCAGAAAAAAGAAAGAAGCAGATAATGCCCGAAGATACAAAGCCTGTCGTGGTAACTCCTACCTACCCGGCGCCTCCACCAAATTTGTCACGATGATTCGAATAAACACACCGTTTAACGTAACAGAAGAATTTATTGAAGCTAAGTAGCAACTCGCAACTTTACAAGACCGGGAAGTTGCCTACAACTAGTGGGTATCAGCTTTTATACCCGAACAGAATATTCGAGAAATAAATAATTTACATATTAAAGAAAGATCTAGAAAGTTCAAGAACATAAGGAAACATAAGGAAACAATAAATAACATTTTTAAATTAAAAATCCGTACTATGGATAAACAGCCACGGCAAGGATCGAACCCACAATCTTCGGGTCTGGATCGCGTGCTTTGACCATTCGGCCACTTAGCTCGTTGGCTAAGCTTCTTTATGCGGCATTATATATATATATATATACACACACATATATATATATATATATATATATATATATATATATATATACATATACATATATATATATACATACATATATACATATACATATATATATATACATATACATATATATATATATTATATATATATATATATATATATATAATATATATATATATATATATATATATTATATATATATATATATATATATATATATATATATATATATATATATATATATATATATATATATATATATATATATATATATATATATAAGTTTATGTTGTAAACAGTAAAAACCAAGACCTGTCTATATATTCTTTTAAAAATTGGGGGGTTAAGATGTGAGAAATAATTTTAACAAGTTAAGAACAATATATAGTACTGTTGAAACATTTGTTTTTTCTGCTTTTGATGTCATAATACGTATGTGATTTTAAATACTACTGGAAACAATTCATTACATTTATTTTCGAGTATTAGTTATAGAAAAAAGGTATAGAAAAAGTTTTTAAAAGACTAATGTTAATTTTTAATATTTAATTAATTTTATCAATTAGTAATTAATTGAATTGCTATTTGGTACAAAATATAACTTCACAATAAAACATTTATATTTAATAAGTTTTTCGTCAATTGATGCTTTAAATATGAAAAGCAATATAATATTTTGTACCACATAGGTAAATACATGCGTTATTTGGTATGCAGTATAAATAAAGTTATTATTTTCTGTTTAACTGTTTAACTGTTTTAACTGTATTTCTGTTTAACTGTATTAATATAACTTTCAATGGAAAAGTTTGAATTTCCATTTTGTTATTCAAATTCAAAATTTATTGCACTCTGAATTTATCTTTATTTGCATAGGTTTTTAAAATTAAAAAAAAAATGATAATTAACATAAAAAATTATAAGTATTTAACACATTACAAACTATGTTAAGATTCCGCAATTAGAAGTGAATCAGCATTATATTTGTATAGACACATTACACGGGGAAATGAACTTGAGCTACATTATAGACTAAGGACTATTAATAAATATGTTTTTAAAGAAAATATTCTTTTCTACAATTTAACAAAATGGTACAGTTAAATTTATATCAGATCAGTATAACATATCACACTTAGAAGGCACAAGTATTTCGAAGGTCTTATAACTCCTAAAATAAATCCATACCTTCTGAAAACTTAATTTGATCTAACATAGGTTTCAATGTAATAAATTATTAAAATAAAAAATTAAAATTGACAAAAGTGTGTAAGATAAAGACTTATTTCATCTGCTGTAATATTAGGAAAATATCCATCTTAATTATTCTAACAATGGAACATTTGATGTAATAAAATTAAGATAGAAGAAATTAAGTATCTTTCAGATAATTAATACATAATTCTATACTCCGTGTCTTTTCCCTAATTCTTATGAAATTGAGTCATAATGGAATAAAAATATTACTATATTATTATTCTATTCTATAGACTGATACCACTGTAATTTAATTATATAGGTTTTTTAGGTTATATTCTGACTTAAATTATCTTGCGTGAGCGTAATCTAAATTATACATTTTTTCCTATTTCTTAATATATTAATAGTTGTATTTTTTATTCGAATAAACTAAAAAAGGAAATATTTAATGATTTTAAATGAGTTTAAGAAAAGGTTGTAAAGGCTTCATATATTTATGTCTAATAATAGTATGCATTTAAATAGGTGTGGACTATAAATATATACAATATTGGTATGAGAATACGTCAGTTTTTAACTAATTTAAGATTATGGAAGCATTGTGCTTTGTGCAATATACAATTGCTCTAATTATTGGTACTATCTACAAAGTTGGAGTTTGTTTAGAAATCTGTGGTTCTCTACTACATTTTTTTGCTATATCGCAACATGTTTGATTGTTAGATTGTTAGATAATTCGAATACTGAATGAATATTTACGTTCGAAGTGTATATGAATCTAAAAACTCCAGAGTACAAAAAAGCAATATAATGTAACAGATAGGGAGATATAATTACTTAGAAAATATAATTATTTGGTTGTGTGACAGACAATATTTGCTGATTAGTAGATTTCGTTTCTGTTTTGAAGCGATACCTTAAGCCTAAACTTGCGATTTTTATTCTGTTGTTAAGTTTTACGTTACCAACAACAAATACCAGCATACTGAACAAGTTTCAACAAGTTTAAAAAGAATGTAGGAACATGTAATACATTTATAGCACTTTCAAAATGAGAACTATTTTTAGCATTGTGGTCAAATAAAATCTTATTTTTCAATTTTAATTTATTGGTATTCAGCTGCGAAAAGTTGCATCTGGCTTCCGAGGCCACGCGTTCTTGTGTAACTGTGAAAAGAGTGCTTAATCGCCGGTTATAAGTCGCTGCACTTTAAATGTTACTTACTGCAGACGAAAACATTTTACTCTGAAGTTACAGATGTAACACTGTTAAATACATATACATTTTTTAATTTTTATTACAACTTTCTTCATATGTACAATTTCAAAAACTATGATGATAAAGTAAAATATAAAGTTAAAGAAAGTAAATAGCATATTTTCTCCCCTTTTACAATTTCACATGCCTGAATGGAAAACAGGATACCTTCTTTTTGAGAAAAATAGCATTTTCAGCTGTGTAATTACCATATTTTGCTCATTTTTTAAAACAAATTCTGCCAAAACGTGAAAGTTTAAAATATTCCAAAAAGAAACTCGGAATCTTATTTACATTTCTATATGTACTAGAAACTAAATCTGTTGCATTTTGATAGTGCCTGAATGTGTGAAATAACTCTGCTTTAATGCTAAAATTCTTGCTGTGCGTATGATTTATTGCAATTCTAAGATTTCAGAGAAAATATTTCCCAAAAAGTGTTTCGAACAGAATGACAAAAGTGATTATACGCAGACGAAAGTGACATTTTCATTCTACAAAATTATACTCTAACTGTGACTCCGTGTAAATTTATTTTCAAGATATATACTAAAAAATATAATATACTATTTAAAATACCAGTGTAATATTAAATAGTACTCACAATTAATTCATTTTAACTTTTAAGGAAAAGAATTACCACAAAAAAGTAAAAATTCTTATTTTTAATTTTCTAAGATTTATCAGCTAATAACTACTTTTAAACAGTTGAAAATTAAAACAGACGAAAGTGACATTTTCATTCTACAAAATTATACTCTAACTGTGACTCCGTGTAAATTTATTTTCAAGATATATACTAAAAAATATAATATACTATTTAAAATACCAGTGTAATATTAAATAGTACTCACAATTAATTCATTTTAACTTTTAAGGAAAAGAATTACCACAAAAAAGTAAAAATTCTTATTTTTAATTTTCTAAGATTTATCAGCTAATAACTACTTTTAAACAGTTGAAAATGTTTCCTACGTATAACCATTTTCAATATATGATCACCTCTACACCTCCATTTGAAATTAAAAGAAAATTACTGTTTTTTATATCTCTTGTTTATATATATATATATATATATATATATATATATATATATATATATGTATGTATATATATATATATATATATATATATATATATATATATATATATATATATATATATATATGTGTGTGTGTGTGTGTGTGTGTATACATATTTGTGTGTATGTATCTTAACTACTTAAGCCTGATTTTATTTATTTATATATCAGTTTAGAGTTTTCTCATAAAAGGAGCGTTGAAATCTGACAAATGTACCTAAGATAAAAATTAATCTATTGAAATATTTTTAATTATTAGAATTCATAAATTAAAATTAATTGAAAAGATATAAATTAATAATTGGACTATATATCGTTGAATTACATAGCACATTAATATCTAATATCGACTGATACAATTCTTATTTCATTGTTTTAATATTGGAATATATTACTACTTTTCTTTGTTACCCTGACACAAGTTATAGTTATAATAAGTATAAAATCACATTGCTCTATGAGATTTTATTTTCATAATTTGTATTTATAAAATTAAATCGAACTTTTAAACACGAGTTTTGTTACGGGTTTTATTTTGGGTAAATGTTATATTTACTTACTTAAACTAATAACATAAGTATATAATAGCATAAGTACATAAATAACAAAATAATTATGTACAGGCAACATTGAGAATTTGTACAATGAAATGCAAAGAGAACTGACAAAAATTAAAGTTTAGACTATTAATAGTTTTATCAGATTGTTTCATATTAAGTATAGTCTGTTTTTGCTTTCCAATTTAGCGTAGTATCAGTGTTTACTTATTCCATTTACGTTATACATACCCTTATAATATATCTGATCTTCAATCTCACTGAAAATTATATTAAACACATGATCTGTACCAGTTATTATTGCCCGTACAATTATTATTTTTTGCTATATAGGTATAAAATAAAAAAACAACTCTTATAAGTGTTTATTTCTCTTACTATGTTAAGTTCAGAAAATGGTTGAACTCTCATATTTGGCATTATTATCATCTGATATATTTTATTCCACATATGATATATGTACGAAGAAGAAATGAGAACAAATATGCATATAAGAAACTATGTTAAATGGCAATTATAACCAAAGAATGTGACTAAAGTTTTGGTAAATATTCCAAAATGTCGAGGCGTTAGAAGATTGGTTTTTGTTAGATGCAACTTATTGTTAAACTTAGCAATAAAACACCAAATCTGATCACTGTAATCAGCAATATACGGTGTCATGAGGTTGTGACGTTGCTTTCATACCAGACTGAAACTTTCCCAAATACAAGCCTGCGAACGAAGAAGCTAGTATCTTATCACTCTCACTAAATATTTTAACTTAGTTCAGACACAAAAAAATCAGCATATTTTCAGTGCTAAAACTATAGAAGTGAGATTAATACAATCAGAGTTACATTAATTGTACCAATTTGGTTATTTTAGAGATTAATTTAAAAAATTGAAAACGTATTGAAAACTATATTTCCTAATTCTAAAAGTTTATGTCTAAACCGTAACATATTTTATTACCAAGATACTGGAGTGAAATTAAAACTGCATTTTACTAATAATTCCTTTAAAACCTACCTTAAGCGACAGCTTTAATAGAATATTGTAAAAGCTTGTCAGAGTTTTCCTTTATAAATTAGAAATCAATAATTTCATCACTTAATAGAAACTTACGTTGTTCTAGAGGGAAGGATTTATTTGAAATTCAAGAATTTTATCTCCGAATAATTTTATAGGAAAACTTTAAGACATGCTTTTAGTATGAGGGAAGGCTTAATTAACTTGAGGAGAGTGTATTAACTTTAGGAAGTTAAAAATCAACAGGATACTGCTAATTATTAATGAAGAATATACAGAAAGTTATATGGGTGATAAAATAGATATAACATTTCATCAGAATCGAGAGATATTAATTATAATGCTTCACAATTGGTAAGGTACGCAAATACTTTTTTAATGAATAATCATAGGTAATAATGAAATAAATGAAACTAGGTAGTACTATTGATTATAACGTTTTTCATTCAAAATTGTAAAGAATGCACCTTATGAGAAAAAGAGGAAACAAAATATAATAAACTAGCACACAGCCCGTCATATGACGTGATCAGTAAATTTTTAATTTTCCAGAATTATAAAATACCCTATGAGTCAGGTAAAAAAAGTTTGTTTTTTGGCTGACAATTATCAGGTACACTCTGAATAATTTGTTTATCTTTACTGATTACATGTTAGTTGCCATCTTTAATTTATCTTGACACGATATGGTTATGTATAAAAAAGAAACACATAAAACAAAAATTTTAAATTTTCAAAGATATATAAACTTTGTATCAAAGATATAAACGTTAGATATATATTAGTCCGTAAAATGCGCTCCTAGAATTTTATGAAAATAATTGTTGTTAAAACAGGAGACAAAATTTCCATTGCAACAAAAATAATTTATGATTAAATTTAAAATTACCACATATGTACCTATTCTATTATTTAAGCCAAATATAAAAGACAATTATTTACATAATATCTGAGTTCAGTGATAAAACGTACGAAATAAATGCAGACTATATTTAAATAATTTAAAATAAGAAATGAATAAATGAGATAGTTAAATATCGTATCATTCCGCTACTTTGCTCTCGTATATTTTTTGCTTACGTAATGTATTGTCTTGTTTTATGTTTATAAAAATAAAAAAAAACTGAAAAAATGCTTAATAAAAATTTTTAAATTTTACAAAAACCAAAAATATATCTTTTCGTTAGTGATGTCACTTTTAGTTTATTTTTATTTACCGTGCCAAGTTGCAACTTTTTTTATGTTCCTATTTTTTATTATTGTATTACCTATTTTATATATTTTCTGAGCTTTATGTTGTTGAATCAATGTATTGCTGTTAACCATATATATATAGATATACATATACATATACATATACACACATATACATATATACATATACATATATACACACACATATATATATATACATACATACATACATATATATATATATATATATATATATATATATATATATATATATATATATATATATATATATATATATATATATATATATATATATATATATATATAATAGATAGATAGAGAGAGAGAGAGAGATAAAATGATTTGCGTGCACTACAGAAATTTTCTTATGAACAGAAGCGAAGATTTGTGTCTCCATTTGATGTAAGCGAGTAGAAATCAAATGGACTTTCAGAAATTATTTTGTAATTGAAACCCCCAACAAATTGAAAAGTTAACTCCCTCATTTTTGTCCTCGAATACTGTCTCCATAGCAACTGCAGCCCTGGGAAATCAACTATGGCAGAGTTTAATTCGCAATTCTAAACTAAACGGACTTCTTTTAACTCGTGTTCCTACTTGATAATGTAATCGGAAATTAAGTCGGTTGTATTACGAGATACGGACAAAATTAGTCTGGGATTGAGTACGTTAAATGAAATCATAAAAATCTATTTCTAGTAGTTGGAGAGCTAATAGATATGTTATTCTGAAGTCTGAAACATTTTTCTGGTATGCTACTAAAAGATTTCAGATATTCATTAACTCGCAAAGGTATATCGTATTTCCGAAAAGGTAGAAAGTTTTGATATCGAAACCTCAATCCTCCATATAATAATGACCGAAGTTGTCTGTCGGCGAATTTTTGAAGCGGTTGTACCTGGAATGGATAGAGGCATTCATATTGGATTTTTCTTGAGTAAGGGTTAGCAAAATTGAAAGCGAGTTCGAAATCCACCCATCCCGCCTTTTCGAGCGTTTAATGCTATTATTTCAAGCCTTAACCTTCCTCCTATTTTATGCTAAATTCATTTTTGATAGGATTGCAAAGGCGGAGAGTAATATTTAAATTTCTGGACTGTTTCTGCTTAAACCTTCATATAGTCTAATTAGTTGACTCACAACGTGCAGGCGTTGTACGTTTGGTAGAATGTTTACCCACTTGATCGTCGTGCTTCTCGGGTTGACGGTTCTATCCCCGACGCAGCCAATTTTTTTTTAATGTCTAATGAATTTAATATTTTCTTATTTTTCTTTTTAATTCTTATTCCGAAAGTTGTTTTATTATTTTAAAAATAAATTTGTACTATTTTTTCAACTTTTTATAATTTTTATTCTTTTTATTTTAATAAATTCACGTATTGCTTTACGGATGTCCCTGGCTACATAAACATTTTGTTGTGTATCCTTAAACTTTCTTCTGGTAATGTTATAATAGCCTAAGTTATCTGTCCGTCTGTCCTCGAAGTTATGAAGCTTTTGGACCTGGAATGGATAGAGCATCCATATTGGATTTTTGACGAGTTAGGGTTTGAAAAATTCAAAGCGAGTAAAGTTTATCTTTTCCTAAACTATAGATCCGATTCTGAAGTAAATTGGTATGAATAAGCTTGGTATCACAGCGAAAAATACTGTCCTGTTTAAAACGTTCGAAATACACTCCGTCCCCTTTTCGAGCGTTTAATGCCATTATATCAAGCCCCATTTTAAGAGCAAGCGATTAAATTTATCACATAATAAATAGGTAAAAATAACAATTTTTTCTAGCATTATGACTTCATTCCTTTAACCAATCTCATAATAACCATCTCATTTAATCATTTCTTATTTTAAAATATTTAAATGCATTCTGCATTATTTCCATACGTTTTATCACTAAACTTGGATATTACATAAATAATTTTCTTTTTTATTTGACTTAAGTAATAGATTAAGTACATATGTGATAATTTTAATCGATTATTTTTGTTGAAGGATAATTCTCAGTAAAAAAAAACCTGCCTTATAGGGTTCTTAACAATTTTGGAAAAATAAAAATTTTACTAATCCCGTCATATGACGGGCTATATGCTAGTTGGTATAGATTACTTGAATATTTTTATTATGGTAATTACAAATTTTTTTCTTTACTTCTTTTCAGGTAACCTTTAAATATAGGCTTAATATGTTTTGATTTAGAATTATTTCAAAATTTTTTACAGATACTGGAAAAATAATATTACTTAATATTGGTGTTATTGTTTTTAACTTGAATTGTACAAGAATGCAAATAATACCGTAGTTTTCGATAAATTACAATTTTAATAAAACTGAGACAGTGTCTCAGAACATGATCTTACAATATTATAGATTAGAAAAACTTAGTAACCATCCTTTATATAATAATAACCTAAGCTGTTCTCGAATTTATGAAGCGGTTTTACCTGGTATGGATAGACGCATCCATATTGGACTTTGATGAGTTAGGGTCCCTTCCCCCCTTTTCTAGTCTTTAATGCCATTATTACAAGCCCTATTTTCTTCAGTTAAGAGGAGGCAATTAAATTTCTCGATTTATCACATAATAAAACAGTAGAAAACAGTAGTTTTCTACTTTTATGAGTCATTCTTTAACCATCCTCATTTAATCATTTTTCATTCTTTTAATTATTCAAATATTGTTTGCATTATTTTCATGTGTTTTATCACTGAATTTAGATATTACGTAAGTAAATTTATTTTATATTTGGCTTAACTAGTAGATTAGGTACATAAGTGATAATTTTAAATTGAATCGTCGATTATTTTTGTTGCAATGAAAATTTTATCACTGGTATTAATAGCAAATTCTATCTACCTCCAGGGTGTAAATGATAGTTTCTTTCCTTTACTTTCATTAATTATTGTGACAAAAAATTTGGGAAGAACTTAACGATAATTATGAGGTAGCTAAGAAAACTTAAAATGATCTTTCTAATTAAATTCAATGAGATTCTAAACTGGATTTACAGCATCGGGAGACCTTAGAAGAGCATGAAGGTGAAAAAAATAAACTTGCTTTCGCCTTACAATTACGATATTATAAGTATTTGAATATAAGAGAAAAAAATATTTACGATATATTACGATATTATAAGTTTATAGCAAAAATAAACTTGTTTTCGCCTTACAATTACGATATTATGTGTATTTGAATATAAGGGAAATATTTAAGATACATTGCAATATTATAAGATTATAGCAAAAATAAAATGTTTTTTTTCTTATAATTGCTATATTATAAGTATTTGAATATAAGTGAAAAAAATATGAACGTGTACCAGATAATTCTCAGCCAAAAAACAAACCATTTTTACCTGCCTCATACGGTAATTTACAATTCTGGAAAATTAAAAATTGTACTGATACAGTCATATAACGTGCTATATATAAATGTTCATCGAAAACACAAGAAAATTATTGAATATAGTGAAAATAGTTTCTATTAATATACAGATGACAATAGAAATGTTCTTTTTCCTATTTCATAGATCAAAAAAAGGTTAAAACTTTTTTCGGACACTTTATTTGAACCAAATATTATTTTGAATGCTACAACACAAACGTTGACCGATGACATAATAGTTAGAACGTTAATCTTTCGGTAAATCTTACCATGGAATGGATATTTGTTGTCATTCAAAATTGACTTTAGCAGTAGGTCCTTTTATTATTAGCACTCGAGTTACAAAAACTCGAGGGTACGTTACAATTCTGGAAAATTAAAAATTGTACTGATCCCGTCATATGACAGGCTATATATAAATATTCATCAAAATCACAAGAAAATTATTGAATGAATAAAATAAGGATATAATTCCAGTGAAAATAGTTGATATGAATGTAGAGATGGTTAAGAAATGTTATTTTTCATATTTCATAGATCAAATAAATCTTAAAACTTTTTTCGAAGACTTTATTTGTATCAAATATTATTTTAAATGTTACAACACAAACGTTGAAATATGACGTAATAGTTATAACGTTAATCTTTGGGTAAATCTTACCATGGAATGGATGTTTGTTGTCATTCAAAACTGACTTTAGCAGTAGGTCCCGGTATTATTAGCGCTCGAGTTGCAAAAAGGTGGACCGTAGCGCTTTAAACCAAACTACAAAGAAATCAGATTACAATGGAAAGTACGCACAGTGCATTTAAAAACTAATAAAATACGTAGAATTTAGTTGAAAATTAATTAAAAAAATATTATAACAAGTTTAGTAAAAGTTCAGTTTTTAAATTTGCGTGTATAATATAGAAAGATAATGAAACGAATATAAAATAAATTATCATAAAGAATTATTATTACTCATCACACTAAACTGTAAGATTATTCACAATAGAAACTACCCCTTCCAAGCGGCAGCAACTTTAAGAAGATAATGTATTTTCGATTGGTATTTTCAAAAAATCCTGTCTTCCGCCTCATGCCACTTTCCATTTCATTAGAAGAAATAATTCGTGGCAGTGGAAAAGGAATTGGAAGCGCCAAACTCAGTTTAAATGACGGTAAGTTCACAGTTAGCTCAAGTGTGAAATTAGCCCGAACATTATCTGTTTTGTAATGGGAAAAGTTCAAGAAATTGCATTCAGACTCATGCCACTTCCAAATGCTCAGACGCTTTTAATTTAATATGTCGCTTTCCAAAACAGAAATTAGAGATAAATAGTGTCGAAAGCAGTAGCAGATAGAGAGCGAAAAAAGAAATATATCGATGATTGTGACATATCCCACTGCTGGAATATAATTAAAATACCTAAACTGTAAATTTATCTATACTTTCACAGAAACATTATTATTTTCTATGATTTTGATATACTTAGATTGGTTTTTTAAATAACTACATCCTTGAGTCTATAAGGTCGTATATGTGTACCCTGTACACATTTTTTTGCCTTGTGAGCTCTAAAAATATCTCGTGATAACAATAATTAAACGCTACAAATTTACAAAAATCGTCTATTTTAATTATGAAAAAATTTTATCATTATTAAGTTTAAAAGAGCTATCCAAAAAGTATATTAATAATTGATATTATAAATCATGTAATTTTAAAGTAAGTTTTACTTTTTACTGGTTAACTCAAATTCATATTATGTGTAACAGTTACTATCTTAATCAAAATGAGCTAGGATTCAGAAGGAACATCATTTCTATGTAATAATTAGAATTGTTGTAGAATCATGGACAAACTCAGAAACTCTGAAAGAGCATCTTAATCGAAATCACGATCATATTATAAATTTTAAATACGTGTTTTAATTCATCATAATCATTAGAGTTGCTTTAAAGTTCTTACAACACAAACACCAGTATTCGTTCTCAAATGGGAAACACGGTAAAATATACACTATAGAATTAAAGGAAAATACATAATATTTAAAGTAAAACATTTATTATGTACAATACTTACAAATTAATACATCACTTGATTTGTATTTAACATGACCTGCAATTATTTGGTTTTGATATTCATCAATATTCTTGAAATAGTATTCCTTATCAAAAGAGCCGAATGCTGGCCGATTGGTTAGGTCACTGATCGTCGGAACCGGAGTTCGTGGGTTCGAATTCCACTATGGCTTGGAGGTTCGTAGCCGTTCGGAAACGGCTTTAAAAAGTAGGTCCAGGTCTTATTATCCCTCGTGTGCAAAACAGTAGACCTTAGCTCTCCAAACCAAACCAAACCTTATCAAAAGATTCGGAGACCCAGGTAACAATTATGAATATTATTAAGTTTAACTCTAGCAATTACAAGAGAGCAGGCTGGACGTCGACAGGCTGGACGTTGGTGCCGTTATTTTGCTGGACGTCTATGATGGTGTGCTGAACATACGCAAGCAGGTTCGGAAATCGATTGCATGCCCGGGATCTCTGGTATGCTCAAAGGATCTAGATTTCCAGCAACTCTTGAATCCCGACACCGAGTCATTTTCCCTCTTTTCTTCCATAAATTTACACCTCGGTTCAACGCCCCCTTTTCTCTGCCCCAATCACTTGATGAAAATTTCCCACATCTGCATCCACTTCGGGTGTGCAGGTGGGCTCATTAAAAAGAACCCCTTTGGTGAAAGTTGACAATTACTACTTAGTCCGTGTCCCCATATCTCATGGCTACATCCCTGCCTGGGCTTGACCGTTACACTTGTGACACTCCGTGAGCTATATATAACTCCTCCGCAGGGGTCCCATTAAAAATTGAAGTCAACAGCTGCACCTAAATTCGTCTTGAAAATTTAGTCCAAATATAAAATTTTTAAATAAAAGAAATTACTCGAAAATAATGTAGATTGTGTATAAGATTGAATTCTACCTAGTCTAAAAAGGCAAAATACTTCTAAGAAAACATAAAAGTTCTATAAGCTATATTTTACTGGTATCTAAAAGGCATTCAATAATGGGTTAATAAGGTTCTTAAAATGCGTCTATTTTTTATATTCACATTAATTTAAAACCTTTAAAATTGTAGGCAAAAAGTAATTCTTATGTTCCATTTAGATTTGCTGGATTAAGCCCTTGCCCCTATATCTCACAACTACAACCTTTCCTGGGCTTGACCGTTACTCTTGGGTCACTCCATGATCTATAACTGCTTCGCAGGGGTTCCCACTAAAACTCTGAGCCAACAGCTGCACCTAAGTTCTTCTTGGAAATATGGTCCACACCTGTGTATGCAAGTGCTCACCATCGTGGGAAAGTACATAGGTACAAAATTTATATATATGAAATAATCCATTTGAGTTTCCTAATAGAAGTTCACCTTGTTTCTATTAGCGAATTCAGCCTTTTTTAAAGTACTTTATTGATTTAAAATATAATAAAATTTAAAATACATAAATTATTATAAAATTAAAAAAATCATTTTTCAAAATACATAAAATATATAAAAGATTAAAAATATATAAACTAATTAACTAACAAAAATATGCACCTTGTTTAAATATAAGTTATCAGATTCTAAACTTGGGATTCAAAAATCGAAAAACAATGATTTTACTCTAGATGTTTGTCAAAATGTTTCCTTAGAACAAATAACGATAATTTTTAATATATATTAATTGCTGATTAAGATTAACATTAAGAGGTATTTTGATAAAAGTTGTAAGTATCGAATATTTTCTTTCTTGGGAAACACATGGTTCAATGTTTCTTGCTACTTTAGTAATAATCTGGCAGATATACAGGTAAAAGCTGATAATACACAGATAAAAATATCCATATCAGCCAATAGATATAAATATATAAATTATAAATCTCTTTAACAAATTTTTCAATTATTAGCTTTTGAATGATTACTTGAAAAGTAATTTGATTTATAATTCTTTAACCTAAATGGAAATCTGCAAATTCAATCTACAATTTGTTTCAGTAATAATTTAAAAATAGGCATTATAAAATAAATATATTTATTAATTAGATTTTTTTTTACTTTTATATAAAGAGCTCCTCCTTTCCACTTGTATCCAATTCTTGAAAATTTCAAAATAAGCCATTATATTAGATGTATCAGACAACTTCGCAAAATATATATTTCCTCTATATATCTATTATTTTTATATAAGATGTATATTCGTGTTTATTAATACATATTTCAAAGGGAAAGTGTAATTGATTTTTGAAATAAGAAAATACAGGACTATTCGAAATATGCGAATGAGAAAGCGAACAAAAATTTAAATCATTAGATATATAATCTTGTAAATTAATTTTCTTGTAAATTAAGAAATTCAATTTATTTTAAATTGAAAAACTAATTAAAACTTTTATTGAAATTGTGAAAGATAAACATGAAAAGGATTTTAATTTAATGAGCAAGAATTATATCACAGACATATAACAATTTTATGATGGGATATGGTAATGCTTCCTGCTTGAAATAATTAATCTAATTAGTTTTCATTGATAGTGTTAGAGATAATGAATAGCAGCACACTTTTTGGTATTCTTAGATTATCAGATGAAAGAAAACAAATAAATAATAAATATAAAAAAAAACAGTAAATTCCAA
>CM063511.1:73898715-73906215 GCA_032207245.1 Pardosa pseudoannulata | reverse complement strand
ACACAAGTTGAGAAATATTAAGTTAAAATTTTGTAAGCTAAATTTCTTTACAATTAATAGCTCAGACGTTTTTATCCATATTTCTTTTCAATATTGGAAATTGTTTATTCGAATTGTTTTAAAATGATAAAAACATATATTTTTCTGAAAAATCTAATTTTTTGTCGATTTAGCAATCGTATAACCCCTTAAATAGATATTTGTAGAGAGTAATACATGTTATATTTTATAAAATGTCTGTTCGAGATTAATATGAGTATCATATTATTATTTAAACATGTTAATTTAAATAAATATTATTTTATTTAATAGCCACTTAAATCATAATATAAGTATGGACACATTAATCTGTGTCCCAAAATGTCCTTTTTGATAATTTTGTTCTAATTTATAAGATAAATATCATGTAATTGTAGCTGTGTGATGTAGCGCATGAAGGTGTTAGAAAGAAAAGATGTTAAAAACACATAACGTCTACTCTTGTACTTTTCTATTTGGAGACCAAGCAGTATTGATATTTTAAAAATATTTTATAATGTTTTATTTTTAATTTTTTTATACTTTTTTTTTATTAAGTTTACTAAATATTTGACGGCAATATACATACTTTATGCTGTGAAAAGCTCAACATCAAGAACAGTTGTCCCGCTTTTTGTGTTCGTTCAGTAAATGTCTGAGATTTACTTAAAGTAAACTCAAAACTCTGTTTATATCAGGTCCAGAAAAATTATTTATAAATCTTTTATATACAGAATCCTTAAGTTTTATGTATAGATCTTTAACTCCTGGAATAGGCTGAATACTACATTATCATTAATATTAAGATTACTTATTTCATCTATACAAACACTTGAGTGAACAAGTTAGACCGTTATCACAAGTGGAAAGGAGAAAAAAATTAAAATTAAAGGGGGGGGGTGAAGGACTTTTTGCTGTCAAAGAAATCCTTAAAATTAAAAATCGTATGTAGTCTTCCATCAATATTCTCATGCAATCATAATTAGTATAAGCATCGATTTTCATTAGTCATTATTTGTCGGTATTTTGTCATTCAAAATTATACGAACATGGCTTAATAATAAAAATTTGTTTTTTAGCAGCACTACTTTTTACACTTAAATGGTAGCATCGGAAATCTTACGAAGTAACTATGGAATCTTCGTACTTTAATTTCTAGTCCCATTGGGCATGTGATAAATTTTATAGACTTGAATGTTTCTTTCCCATTTTCAAATAGTATCTAGAATTAGACATTCAGTAACCAGAAGTTACCCAAAAGTTGATAGGAGTAAAAGTAGACAATTGCTTTTGAAGAATGATTTTAAAACTCTTGGATAAAAAGAATTAGAGTTAATGTGTTCACACCCATATGTATACATATTTTTTTTTAAAAAGTTATTTTCGAAATAAAGAAGGTCTACACGTAATAACTATCAAAATATCAAAGTTTAATTTTAGAACGATTACACTACTTTCTTTTTACTATATATACGAGAAAGGGAAATGAATGCAAATTCAGGTAACAGCAACATTCTGTAAAAAAATAGAGATTATACGGAAAATATTAGATTATGAGGCGTTGTTAATGTACCGAAATTTTATGTATAATATTTTATGTAACTCTTATTATAAGAAAAGCTGAATTAATAATACTTAGGATATAGTAAACACAATTTATTGCTTTACACAACGTTTAAAAGTTTTATTTCTCTTAAGTGGAGATAAAGCATATGTAGAACAATTATATTCCTTTAGCTAATATAAAATAATATTTGGTTAAACAATATATTGTTATTTACATTAAAAATATAAACTATAAATTAGTATAACGGGTCAGTTGTACATTAGATATAGTGTTTATCATTACAATATACGTCATAAAGTATACATATTACTTATTTAAATCTTTATTTTATAAACGGTAAGGTAAAACAGAAATAACACATATCAAATACATGTATTAATTTTGTTAATAATAAAATACACTAACAAAGTACGATTAAAAGCTGCTACAGTGAATTGCGCAAAAAATAGGGTTATATTCCAGTAAACAAAGTGCAGCTATAGTATTATTAACAAATACATCATATATACATTTATTATTAAAACTGTAGTTCTTATACATTAAAGTTTAAAATAAAGTCGACAAAGAAAAATATTAAATTTATTTCCTTTAAAATTTCTAAGATAAATAATATTGCAACATATCTCTTTTTAAAAATAGGACATGTCTTTTCAAAAATATACAGAAAGATGAAATTTAATACGAATAAGGCAAAAGCGACATTTTATTTCTAAAAGGTTAAATATTTATGGTCTCATAGTTTATTCATTATTTTGCTAAAATTTTATATTTAAATAACTATTTTATTTCATTAAAATTTTGTCATATAGCATCATTTTTAAAACAAAACATTATTTTTTCATTTTTACATTGTAAAACATTGCACACACACACACACACACACACACACACATATATATATATATATATATATATATAGATATATATACATATATATGTGTGTGTATATATATGTATAAAGCGGAACGATGGCCGAATGGTTAGGTCACTGACCTTCTGAACCAGAGTTCGTGGGTTCGAGTCCCACTGGGGCATGGATATTCGTAGCCCTTCGGAATCGGCTTTAAACAGTAGGTCCCGGTCTCATTAGCCCTCGTGTAGCAAAAAGTAGACCGTAGTGCTCCCAACCAACCAACCGTATATATATGTATATATATGTATATATATATATATATATATATATATATATATATATATATATATATATATATATATATATATATATATATATATATATATATATATATATATATATATATAATGGATGTTCGTAGTCGTTAGGAATGGGCTTTAATCTGTAGGTTACGGTCTCATTAGCCCTCGTGTTGCGAAAAGTAAACCGTGGCAATCCAAGTCAAATTAATATAAGGACTATTTAAATAAAGTGTATAAAAATTATTTTTTACATTTAATTAATATTTTATAAATACCGAATATATAGATGGAATTAAGATCATAAGTAGATATACAATCTACATAGATTTTATTTAAAATTTATTTTCAGTGATTTAAAAAAATATTTAATTTTTTTTTATTTTTGGTTGTATTTGTTACATTTTAAATAATAGTGTTTTTGATATTTTATTTTCTAAAACACAACCATAGAGGAATGCTTTTAACTTTAAAATTTCGTGTTTAATATTCACTTAAATATTACTTGGTATTCTATATTATATTTTTTACCTATATTCGAAAGTATTTTTTAGTAATTTTTACATTGTGAAGTTTTTTTTCATTTACGGCTTATTTTCACCATAAACATGTTATAAATACGTGCATAGATTCTGATAATATCATGGATATTTAAATTAAGGAAACTACCTCTGAAAATAAAAAAGAATGTGTTAAAATAATCCAATCTATTTTATTTTAAAAAGGTTTTTGGTAAAATTTTATCTGAATATGATAATGGAGTAACAGTTTTTTCTAAATCGTAATCCAGTATTAGACATAATTTCAATTTTGACTGAGAGCTGGTTAAGGTAGCATAAGTTAAATCATTTAAAATTATAACTAATATAAAGAAAGAAAGCTAAAAATTTCTAGTTATTAGGTTAACTCTGTATGGAATTTATTTTTATTATTTTATCTTTACACTTTAAAATAAAAATTCTATTATTGAAAATAGCCATATATTATTAAAAAACTATTATTCTAAAAAATTAAGGAATAGAGTCTGAAATAAACCGTCTGACACATTCGTAGTGTCCCTTGTGTTTATATCAGTACAAAATTAATAGTTAATTCAAACGTATATCTGGCATTTATAGAAAGAACTATTTTTCATAAATTTCACTTTTATAAATTTTATCACACATTTTGTTGTTTTCTTATTCCTAATAACAATATTTTAAACTTTCAAAGCCATTTTAAATGTGATCAAAGTAAGCATTTATCTTTCATTGTTTATTCCTGAATTATTCAGCGTAATACAGTTAATTTGCAAATCATTTTACCGGTAGCTAATTATACAAATTATTATTTTTTCTCTTAGTACGCTTATTCACTCAATAATAATCCATTTGCACTATTATCAGTGGTTATGCTGTTAATAATTGTAGCCAAAAATATTTATATTTATAGAATTATATTTATAGAATAGAAAAATAGATAATTATTTATAGACTAGAAAAATAGATAATAAATTATAGATTTATATTTATAGAATAGAAAAATATTTATAGAATTCATTTTAAAAATCAATAATTATTTTTGTTAGTTGGTTTGGATTGCCGTTGTTTTGCTATACTAATAAATATTAAATTTGTGTCAGAAAATCGAAAGAGCAAATTAGATATTAGAAAACTTAAGCAAGTTTCTAAGCAAAAAATTTCTAAGCATATTAGAATTAGTCAATTATTAGTACTTTCATGTATATATTTTCAAAACCCATGTTAATAGATGCCGTTTGCTATATTCAGCAGAGTTTTGAAAATTATCAGAAAAAAAAATGACTGTTTCCTATAGTTTCGTAAACTTGCACACGTTTAGCTACTATAGTATAGAGTTCAAAGTTGATAATTCATAATTAAATGTAATTTAAACATGCATTTGTATGATCATTAACATCTTAATGGCTAATATAAGCTTATTTGAGATTAACACTCATAAAATTTTAATTGGAGAAATAGATGTAATCGATCATGTCGTAAGTATAACTTATAGATATATTAAGGGCCGGTCTCCCCAAAATCGTTTAACGACTAATCGCGATTAACAGAGATTGATCTTGGTTAGCAGTTAAACGTCTTTCGTGAGACCAGCCGTTAGAAGACTGGTTTTTAATATATCTAGCATTCTAGCATACATGACCACAAACAGTTACACGATTTGTACAGTAGGAAGTTTATATTTTATTTGCCAAAAAATTATACCAAGGGTTCTTCAAATGCACACTATTTGTGCACATTAATGAACATATTGATTGCTTAGAGACTGACTAGTTAAACGAGAGATAAGAAGAGCGTGAGTTATTGTGCCGAAACGTATTACACGAAAATTTAAGGTAATTCACCATGTTCGTAATTTACAGTTTATAGATAAAGAAGATTAAACTATCGAGTGTTAAAAAATTTCAAGAATACAAATGAGTAACAAATGAATTTAAATAAGCTTTTTAGCAATATATTGTATTTTAAATTGTCATTTTCACCTGTTATTTAATGATAAGTATACTTAGTTACAGAGTTATAGAAATTTTATTATTTGATAAAGCAATTTTATAATAAAGATATATCCTGCATTACAAATAAAAATAGAGATAACCTCGGTAAAATAACAAGAAATTTTTTCATCCATAGTAAAGTTTCTAATAAATATATATTTGATAAAACTGTAACTACAATTGTATACAATCTTTATAATGTGTATATCATTTCATAAGTTAAACTAAAAGAAGTAAGAAATTAGTCTAAAATTTTAATATTAACCCTCTAAGCGGTTTGCACGTACAATTCCGCCAGCTGTCACAGAAAATTTTCGAGCTCCAAAAACGTTCCAAAAATAGATGTATTGTACATTTCTGACAGTGCTTTCCAACATGAAATTATGAGGTAGGAGAGTCAGATCGATTGTTTAGGAACCCCTCTTTGACATTTATTGAGGGATGCACCCCTACTCTCTGAGGAACAAAGACACTGATAGCTTCTCATGGTTTTGTCCATCTCCATTTCGAAGTATTTAGTTTGCGGTAACATACATATCTTTAATTGCACCACTGAAATATCTTGGATGACTTTAGTAATATATTATATATATATGTATATATATATATATATATATGTATATATATATGTATATATATATATATATATATATATATATATATACATATAAATAATTCTGAAAAAAAATTTATTCGTAATTTTAGAATACATTATTTCTTATGTGATGATTTTCGAGACTTGAAGAGCTTTATGTGTATTAAAAATTAACAACCAATAATGTCTATTTATATATCTATTTATAACCGGAAGTCAAGTGACAATAACGAGGGTGGGGCAAAGGGTGAAGTAAAAAATCATAGAACACTTTGGTCACTGACACAATAAAACTTCAGCGTATTTTTTGGAGACTCTTTTTTCCCCGGTGTGTTCCACTCGGAGGGTTAATAATTCGGAAGTTAAAATAAAACTCTAATTGTAACTAAGCCTCCAGTGTATAATCGAAACTATGTATTTATACTATTGCACAAAATTGTACGATGTGAAATATTTTGAGAAAGATATCCTGTATTCAAACTAAAATATACCAAAACTAAATAAAATTTAAATTTAAATTATTCACGAACTTATTACATGACACATGTAATTTAGGTAGCTATATTATTGCTACAATTATCACTTCACTTGAGATGTGATAAAAGGAATTTTATCAAACTATGTAGAAATGTTTTCAGTTTAATATATTAAAAACTACAAATGTGATAAAAATAATTTTATCAAAATATGTAGAAATGTTTGCAGTTTAATTTATTAAAAAAAACTACAAATGGAAATTTTTAAATAATTATCATAAAACATTTAAAGCATATTTAGCTGTGGTGTTATGTTACTGTGACATTATAGAAAGTTTGAAATATTTTTACAATGCAAAATTGCAATGTCAATGAATAAATTTAATGCATAAAATTTTACTCTAATACTTTTCCAGCAGATAACCATAATTATGAAATTGAATAATGACTTATTGTTTTAATGGATAATTTTTGAATTGCGGATGATGTTTTTATATTGGCGTTTTCAGTATCCTTTTTAGAGTCAATAGAGAATTTAATAAAAGGAATCATTAATAATCCTTTTTTATTGGTTTACCATTTAAAGGCAGCTTTCATCGTTATTTTAACAAGTGAAGTTTTATTTTGGCTTTAGCAAATTTTTTAAAAATTGAAAATAGTTCATTATTAAAAATGCCTTTCTAAAGGTTTAAATATCATTAATTTTGTGTAGTATTTCTGTTTTGAATTATTATAAAAATGTGAATATGATAACAGGAAAAATACATAATCCTTTGAGAGTTTATCATTGGAGATTTTTAAATATGTAAATTTTTGTGTGAAACAAATTACTAATATTAACAATAATCCGATTAACAATATTAATTTTTATTTTGTTGGAGAAAAATGTTGTTGAAATATTTTAAAGCGATGAATTTTGTATCTTTTTAATATCGGGTATAATTTCAGTTTTCTTTTTAGGATAAATTTTCTGCTCACATTAAGTATGTCTTACTTTCTAGCGTAATTAAATAATTAATTCACATTGAGTTCAAATCTTTCTAATCTATCAAATTACAAAACAGTATTTTGATGTATAAAATTAAAATAAAATATCAGGATATTAAGAACATTTGTTTATTAATAAATTCAAAATTATTTTTAAATAAGTTTACTTTAAAGAATTGAAAACCACCTATTT
>CM063511.1:73863715-73888715 GCA_032207245.1 Pardosa pseudoannulata | reverse complement strand
TCATTATTTGTAAAGTAAAAAATTGTTAATAATATTTAAAAATTTAATCAAAGTCACTTGTTAAATACAATGTTAGTATTATCACTTTATAAAAGGAATAATCTACAACCCCATACACCAATAAATATATAAAAAATTACTCAAAGCAAAAATCAGAAACTTCAAATACCTTTAAATGATTTCAAATGAGGTATTAAATATCGTAAAAAATTACACACGCAAAAATATTTAATCATGTAAATTTACATGTAACATTCTTATTTGCAAAGTAAAAACAATTGTTAATAATAATTTAAAAACTTAATAAAAGTACTTGATAAATTTCCAAATAGTAGGATTATAACCTCCCGGAATGAATAATCTGTAATTAAATATGTAAATAAATATTAAAAAAAAACTTTATCAGAGCAACAAAATCACACTTAAATTACCTTCCAATAATTTTAAAAGAGGTATTAATAATAGTAAACATTTTACAGAACGCCTAATATTTAATCATATAAATTCATATTTCCCTCCTTATTTGTAAAGTAAAAGGAATGGTACATAATAATTTCAAACCTTAATCGAAGTTACTTCGTTGGTGTAAATGGAAGTATTATCACTTCCTGGAAGGAATAATATGTAATCATGTATACCAATAAATATAAAAATACTTAATCAATGCAACAAAACAGAAACTTAAATTACTTCGAATAATTTTGAATGAGTATTCAATACCGTAAAATTTTATACAACGTCTAATATTTAATCATATAAATACACATTTAGCAAGCTTATTTGTAAAGTAAAAGCAATTGTAAATAATAATTTTAAAACTTAATCGAAGTTACTTGTTAAATACAAATGTTAGTATTATCACTTCTTGGAACGACAAACCTGTAATCACATATACCAATAAATGTAAAAGAAACATAATCAAAGCAACTAAAGAGAAACTTAAAATACCTCCCAATGATATTAAATGAGGTATTTATAACAGTAAAAAATTACACAAAGACTAATATCTAATCAAACAAATTCACATTTAGCATCCTTATTTGTAAAGTAAAATGAATAGTAAATAATAATTTAAAAATTTAATCCAAGTTAGTTGTAAAATGCAAATTGAAGGATTATCACTTCCTGGAAGGAATAATCTGTAATCATGTATACCAATAAATATAAAAATACTTAATCAAACTAACAAATCAGAAACTTAAAATACCTTCAAAATGACTTTAAAAGATTTATTAAATGCTCAAAAATATTACACAATTACTAATATTTAATCATATAACCTCATAATTAGTACCCGTTTTTGTAAAGTAAAAACAATTGTAAATTATAACTTTAAAATTTAATCGACGTTACTTAGTAAATACAAATTGGGGTATTATCACTACCTGGAAGGAATACTCTATAATCACACATATGAATAAAGATAAAAGAACTAAATGAAAGGAACAAAACAGAAATTTAAAATACCTTTGATAACTTTGAAACTTAAAATTTTGAATGAAGTATTATATAAAACATTTACATAATGACTAATATTTAGTGATATAAAATCACATTTCTCATTCTTATTTGTAAAGTAAAAACAATTGTTAAGAATAGTTTTAAAAACTTAATCGAAGTTAGTTGGTAAATAGAAAGGGAAAGATTATAACTTTTTGGAAGGAATAATCTGCAATTAAGTATACAAATAAATAAAAAAATACTTAAAGAAACAAAACAGAATCTTAAATAACTTCAAATGATTTTGAATGAGTATTCAATACCGTAAAATTTTACACAACCACTAATATATAATCATATAAGCACACATTTAGCACCCTCATTTGTAAATTAAAAGCAATTGTAAATAATAATTTAAAAACTTAATCGAAGTTACATGGCAAATATAAGTGTTACTATTATCACTTTCTGGAAGGAATAATCTGTAACCACATATGTGAATAAATTTAAAAAAACTTAAAGTAACAAAACAGACACTTAAATTACCTTCGAATGATTTTAAATGAGGTATTAATAATAGTAAAAATTTACACAACGACTAATATATAATCATATAAAATCCCATTTATCATCCTTATTTGTAAAGTAAAAGGGATGGTAGCCGAATTATAGCCGATTGGTTAGGGTGCTGTCCATCGATACCGGAATTCGTAGGTTCGAATACCACTGCAGCATGGATGTTCGTAGCCGTTCGAAATCGGCATTAAGCTGTAGGTCCCGGTGTTGGCACTGTTATTGAAAAAAGTGGACTGTAGAAGATCCAAACCAAAATTAATGGTAAATAATAACTTAAAAACTTAATCAATTTACTTCGTTTATGAAAATAAGTATTATCATTTTCTGGAATTAATAATATGTAATCACGTATACCAATAAATATAAAAATACTTAATCAAAGAAACAAAATAGAAATATAAATTACCTTCAAGTGCTTTTAAATGAGGTATTAAATACCGTAAAAATTTACATAACGACAAATATTTAATCATATAAACACATAATTAGCAGCCTCATTTGTAAAGTAAAAGGAAAATAAATAAAAATTTAATAAATTAATCGAAGTTACTTGGTATATACAAATGTTATTATTATCACTTTCTGTAAGGAATAATCTATAATCACATAAACCAATAAATATAAAAGAAACATAATCAAAGCAACAAAAGAGAAACTTAAAATATCTTCAGATGATTTTAAATGAGGTATGAAATACCTTAAAAAAAGTGCACAACATTAAATATTTAATCATATAAACTCATATGAAGCATCCTTATTTGTAAAGTAAAAACAATTGTTAATAATAATTTAAAAAGTTAATTGACGTTACTTGATAGATACAAATGGTAGGATTATCTCTTCCTGGAATTAATAATCTGTAATTACATATGCGAATAAATATTAAAAAAAACTTAAACAAAGCAACAAAACAGACACTTAAATTACCGCCCAAAGATTTTAAATGAGATATTAATAATAGAAAAAAATTTTATACAATCAGTAATATTTATTCATATAAAATCACATCTATCATCTTTATTTGTAAAGTAAAAGAATTGGTAGCAGAACGATGGCTGGTTGATTAGGGTGCTGGCCTTCGATACCGTAGTTTCTGAGTTCGAAACCCACTGAGGCATGAATGCATGAAGCCTTTCAGATTCTGCTTTAAGCTGTAGGTCCGGGTCTCATTGACCCTCTTATTGCAAAAAGTAAACCGTAGCACATCAAACCAAAAGGAATGGTAAATAATATTTTAAAAACTTATTCAAAGTTACTTCGTTAATACAAAAGGTAGTATTATCACTTCCTCGAAGGAATAATCTGTAATCACGTATACCAATAAATATAAAAATATTTAAAGTAACAAAATAGAAGATAAAATTACCTTCAAATGATTTTAAATGAGGTACTATATACCATAAAAATTTACACACTAAAATTTCATCATATAAATACACAATTAGCAGCCTCATTTGCAACGTAAAAGCAACTGTAAACAATAATTTAAAAACTTAATGAAGTTACTTTTTTGATAATAGTGGTAGTATGACCACTTCCTCGAAGAAATAATCTGTAATCACGGATACCAATAAATATAAAAATAACTTAATGAAAGCAACAAAACAGAAACTTAAATTACCTTAAAATAATATTAAATAAGATATTTTATATCGTACAAATTTACCCAAAGACTAATATTTAATCATATAAACACACACATATCATCCTCATTTGTAAATTAAAAGCAATTGTAAATAATAATTTAAAAATTAATCGAAGTTACTTTCTAAATACAAGTGTTAGTATTATCACTTTCTGGACGGAATAATCTGAAGTCACATATACCAATAAATATAAAAGAAACATAACCAACGCAACAATACAAAAACTTAATATATCTTCAAATGATTTTAAATGAGGTAAAAATTACAGTAAAAATTTACACAAAGACAAATATTTGATCATATAAATACACATTTATCATCCTTATTTGTAAAGTAAAAATAATTGTTAAAACTAATTTAAAAACTTAATCGAAGTTACTTTGTAAATACAAATGTTAGTATCATCACTTTCTCGACGGAATAATCTGAATTCACATATACCAATAAATATAAAAAAAGATAATCGAAGTAACAAAACAGAACCCCTCATGTGTTGTGACCTTGTCGTGGTGAGTGGGCTTACGTGTGCCAATGACCTGATGGGCTATGTCGACGGTAGTTTTACTACTGGTAGGGTCACCCATGTCGAACAGGCTGTCAGTGAGGTACCTGACGAACTACAACACACAAACTTACAAAACATGATGGAAGGCCCGAAAAAGATTAAGGATGCTGCATCGTCCGTCGCGCAGTTAAAAAAGGGACGCGTTCAGGATTTAGGTAGAGGATCCTGTTCGAAAAGTTTGTTACAGTCTCCTGGGTCAGCTGGTTCTTCGCGAGCCGCTGACAACTCTAAGCTTTCTCTGTTAGAGAAAGCAACATCCAGTGAGAAGGCCGGTCCTCCCTCTGATGTTGCCTGTGGTGACACTTGTCAACCAGGCAGCTCAGGGGCGGAGTCGAGCTGTATCACACCCTCAGCTTCAAGTCAAGGAAGGACTGAGGTCCAAGGTCCACCGCTGGGCGAGTGTGCGGGCCCTAGTGGCAAGCAACTTGCCCGCGGAGGCGCTGGATCCTCTGGTCTAACCAAGACTCAGAAGCGAAATCTGAGGCGGAAGCTGAAGTCTGCGGGCAATACGACCGTGCCCATTGTTTCTTCTGGGAGTGGTGCTGGTTCAAAAAGACCTTTGCCATCCAGTTCTACCCCATCACCCGGTCTGAAGGCGCCCCTTAAGAAGTCTAGGAAGGATCTCCAACCTAGCTCTTATGCGGGTGCAGTGAAGACCATTAAGTTAGCTGTTGTGGGGATAATTACCCAAACAACAAGCTAACTGAAGAGAAGACACATGTCATCAAGCGTGCCATTCTTGAGCGGATGGATTCTGTTCCTCTGGACAATCTGCCGCTCAAGGTTGCTAGCACAATGTTTTGGAGAGGGGATAATATATATATATATATATATATATATATTAAAAGAGACCAACAGTTACATGAGAGTAACAGACCCATGAGACTAACTGCTCGACACTCTGCTAGCCCTATAAACCCAAATATCATTAATAAATAGCCTCGTAGATAGTGTGCTGTCTGTTGTTAAAAATACTGTTGGAACAAAAACTTTAGAAAGAAACGCGAATTTTGTGGAAGGATTGCGAAGTAGGAATTAACCTCGAGCCTTGTTTCGAAATTCATCATAAAAGACTTCATTTCTAATAAATATTTTGTAAATCTTTTGCATTTTTTATTTAGTCTATACGTTTGTATTTTATAAAATAAATGATAATTTAACCATTTTTTTTTTAAATTTTGCTTTTGTAACATTATTCTTCAATTTCATTATTCTGAACACCTTTATTTAGGACCTAATTCTACATAAAAAAAACTGTTTTACAAAAATTTTTTGTATATTTTAACTCTAAAATGTATATAGATTTAAAATATGTAATAAAAAAATTACGCAATTTTTTTTATTACTCAGCGAATTTTAAATACTTAGCCAGAGAGTTAAATAAACTTAGCATGCATTAAAGTAAATATTTACCTTCTTTAATCTACACACCTATCATCACGTTCTGTTACAAATGTCCCCCAATAATGACTATAATCAAACTTTCAGCACTTCACAATTTTAATATTTTTATATCTATTAATATGCAAGAACTTCTCTGTTTATGTTCGATGTGTTATAGCTTTATGTTGTTTCAGGATAAAATTAAAAACAAACTGGTATAACTTCTGCTTCCAAAAACACGATAGAATATTAAACTCATACAACTTTTATTTGAAAAGGTGTAAATCACTCAATAGAAAAGCGTAGTTCTCAGAAAAGAATAATTAGATATAAATTCTATGTAATAGATGGGGCACAAGAGGGATAATGAATGGCATTTAGTTGTTTCAACAAATGTTTTCTATTCAATGAAATATTAGTCATTTAGTTTATTAGTTTAGTTAAATGTATAATATTTTCATTAAATTTGATAACTTCAATTTATTTAAAAAAATTATTTACTCTATTTTTACTTTATAGATAACGCTTAAATAATTTAGCGTGCACTTAAAACTTTTCATTTAAAATGATTAAAATCCATCAATGCAATCAAGAGGAAATATGGAAAATCTGTAAAACTCATAAATTTTCTACAAATGTTAAATATTTAAATAATTCTAACATGTTTAAAGTGGGAAAGGGCAGAATTTTAATTTATTCTAGTTTAAAAATCATCTATAAAAGTTATTTCAAACTCTGCAACAAAATAATAATAGATTTACATTAAGCATGAATAAAGTTTGTTTACATTTATACTCTGCATATACTATGGAATGTAATTTTAGTTGAATCATTTATACTATTCACCCGAATGTTTCATTTTATGTTATTCATTTATAACTTTTAACTTAAATGTAAACATATTTGATAAATTTCTAAAGTTGTATATACGAAGGAGTATAATTACCAACAGCTATGAAATTAATTATTTTTAAACTTTAAACACATTATCGAACACTGTAGCTTATTTTCTAATTTATAAAATGAAAAGTTCAGTTTTAAATATTTAAACAAGTACCTTCAAAATTGTAATTAAAAAATTTCCACGAGAACTTCCAAGTTAGTACAAACACTTGGTAAATACAAACGGTAGTATTATTACTTTCTGGAAGTAATAATCTGTAATCACGTATACCAATAAATATAAAAAAATGAATCAAAGCAATAAAACAAAAACTTAAATTACCTTTAAATGATTTTGAATAAGGTACTAAATATCGTAAAAAATTACAAAATGACTAATATTTAAGGATATAAACTCACATTCAGCATCATTATTTGTAAAGTAAAAAATTGTTAATAATATTTAAAAATTTAATCAAAGTCACTTGTTAAATACAAATGTTAGTATTATCACTTTATAAAAGGAATAATCTACAACCCCATACACCAATAAATATATAAAAAATTACTCAAAGCAAAAATCAGAAACTTCAAATACCTTTAAATGATTTCAAATGAGGTATTAAATATCGTAAAAAATTACACACGCAAAAATATTTAATCATGTAAATTTACATGTAACATTCTTATTTGCAAAGTAAAAACAATTGTTAATAATAATTTAAAAACTTAATCCAAGTTACTTGATAAATCCAAATAGTAGGATTATAACCTCCTGGAATGAATAATCTGTAATTAAATATGTAAATAAATATTAAAAAAAACTTTATCAGAGCAACAAAACTCACACTTAAATTACCTTCCAATAATTTTAAAAGAGGTATTAATAATAATAAACATTTTACAGAAAGCCTAATATTTAATCATATAAATTCATATTTCGCATCCTTATTTGTAAAGTAAACGGAATGGTACATAATAATTTCAAACCTTAATCGAAGTTACTTCGTTGGTGTAAATGGAAGTAATTTCACTTCCTGGAAGGAATAATATGTAATCATGTATACCAATAAATATAAAAATACTTAATCAATGCAACAAAACAGAAACTTAAATTACTTCGAATAATTTTGAATGAGTATTCAATACCGTAAAATTTTATACAACGTCTAATATTTAATCATATAAATACACATTTAGCAAGCTTATTTGTAAAGTAAAAGCAATTGTAAATAATAATTTTAAAACTTAATCGAAGTTACTTGTTAAATACAAATGTTAGTATTATCACTTCTTGGAACGACAAACCTGTAATCACATATACCAATAAAAGTAAAAAAAAAACGTAATCAAAGCAACAAAAGAGAAACTTAAAATACCTCCCAATGATATTAAATGAGGTATTAATAACAGTAAAAAATTACACAACGACTAATATCTAATCAAACAAATTCACATTTAGCATCCTTATTTGTAAAATAAAATTAATAGTAAATAATAATTTAAAAAATTCAATCCAAGTTAGTTTTTAAATGCAAATTGAAGGATTATCACTTCCTGGAAGGAATAATCTGTAATCATGTATACCAATAAATATATAAAAGCTCAATCAAACTAAAAAAACAGAAACTTAAAAGGCCTTCAAATTACTTTACAATGAGTTTTTAAATACTAAAAATAGTACACAATTACTAATATTTAATCATATAACCTCATAATTAGCACCCGTTTTTGTAAAGTAAATACAATAGTAAATTATAACTTTAAAATTTAATCGACGTTACTTGGTAAATTCAAATTGCGGTATTATCACTTCCTTTAAGGAATGCTTTGTTATCACACATACGAATAAATATAAAAGAACTAAATGAAAGGAACAAAACAGAAATTTAAAATACCTTTGATACCTTTGAAACTTAAAATTTTGAATGAAGTATTATATAAAAAAATTTACATATCGACTAATATTTAGTGATATAAAATCACATTTCGCATTCTTATGTGTAAATTAAAAACAATTGTTAAGAATAGTTTTAAAAACTTAATCAAAGTTAGTTGGTAAATAGAAAGGGAAGGATTATAACTTTCTGGGAGGAATAATCTGCAATTAAGTATACAAATAAATAAAAAAAAATACTTAATCAAAGCAACAAAACTGAATCTTAAATAACTTCAAATGATTTTGGATGAGCATTCAATACCGTAAAATTTTACACAACCACTAATATATTATCATATAAGCACACATTTAGCAGCCTCATTTGTAAATTGAAAGTAATTGTTATTAATAATTTAAAAACTTAATCGAAGTTAGTTGGTAAATAAAAATGTTAGCATTATCTCTTTCTGTAAGGAATAAACTGTAATCACATATACCAATAAATGTAAAAGAATCATAATAATTGCAACAAAACAGAAACTTAAATTACCTTCAAATGATTTTAAATAAGGTATTAAATACCATAAAAAATTACAAAACGACTAATATTTAATCAAACAAATTCACATTTAGCATCCTTATTTGTAAAGTAAAATGAATAGTAAATAATAATTTAAAAATTTAATCCAAGTTAGTTGTAAAATGCAAATTGAAGGATTATCACTTCCTGGAAGGAATAATCTGTAATCATGTATACCAATAAATATAAAAATACTTAATCAAACTAACAAATCAGAAACTTAAAATACCTTCAAAATGACTTTAAATGAATTATTAAATGCTAAAAAATAGTACACAATTACTAATATTTAATCATATAACCTCATAATTAGCACCCGTTTTTGTAAAGTAAATACAATAGTAAATTATAACTTTAAAATTTAATCGACGTTACTTGGTAAATTCAAATTGCGGTATTATCACTTCCTTTAAGGAATGCTTTGTTATCACACATACGAATAAATATAAAAGAACTAAATGAAAGGAACAAAACAGAAATTTAAAATACCTTTGATACCTTTGAAACTTAAAATTTTGAATGAAGTATTATATAAAAAAATTTACATATCGACTAATATTTAGTGATATAAAATCACATTTCGCATTCTTATGTGTAAATTAAAAACAATTGTTAAGAATAGTTTTAAAAACTTAATCAAAGTTAGTTGGTAAATAGAAATGGAAGGATTATAACTTTCTGGAAGGAATAATCTGCAATCAAGTATACAAATAATTAAAAAAATACTTAATCAAAGAAACAAAACAGAAACTTAAATTACTTAAAATGATTTTGAAAGTGTACTCAATACTGTAAAATTTTACACAACGGCTAATATTTAATCATATAAACACACATGTAGCATAGTTATTTGGAAATTAAAAGCAATTGTAAATAATAATTTAAAAATTTAATCGAAGTTACTTAGTAAATACAAATGTTAGTACCATCACTTTCAGGAATTAAAAATTTGTAATCACATATGCCAATAAATATAAAAAAAACCTTAATCAAAGCAACAATACCGAAACTTAAATTACCTTCGAATGATTTTAAATGAGGTATAAATAATAGTAAAAATTTTACACAACGAGTACTATTTAATGATATAAAATCACATGTAGCATTCTTATTTGTAAAGTAAAGGGGATGGTAGCCGAATTATGGTCGATTGGTTAGGGTGCTGTCCATCGATACCAGAATTTCTTAGGTTCGAATACCATTGCAACATGGATGTTCGTTGCCGTCCGGAATCGGCATTAAGCTGTAGGTCCCGGTGTTGGCCCTGTTATTGAAAAAAGTGGACTGTAGAACACCAAACCAAACTAAACCAAAATTAATGTAAATAATAACTTAAAAACTTAATCGAATTACTTTGTTTATGAAAATGGTAGTATTATCAATTTCTGGAATTAATAATATGTAATCCCGTATACCAATAAATATAAAAATACTTAATCAATACAACAAAACAGAAACATAAATTACCTTCAGGTGATTTTAAATGAGGTGTTAAATACCGTAAAAAATTTACACAACGAGTAACAAACGCACATTTAGCGCCTCATTTGTAAAATAAAACCAATTATAAATAATAATTTAAAAACTTAATCGAAGTTACTTGTGAACTAACCTCGATTAAGTTTTTAAATTATTATTAACAAGAACATGAATTTTTACTTTACAAATAAGAACGCGAAATGTGATTTTATATCACTAAATATATTACTAAATTAGTCATTATGTAAATTTTTTACGGTATATAATACCTCATTCAAAATTTTAAATTTCAAAGGTATCAAATTATTTTAAGTTTCTGTTTTGTTCCTTTCATGTAGTTCTTTTATATTTATTCGTATGTGTGATTAAAGATTATTCCTTCCTGGAAGTGATAATACCACAATTTGAAATTACTTAGTAACATCAATTATATTTTAAAATTATTATTTACAATTGTTTTTCTTTAAAAAAAGTCTGTTAATTATGAGGTTATATGATTAAATATTAGTAATTGTGTACTATTTTTAGTATTTAAAAACTCATTGTAAAGTAATTTGAAGGCCTTTTAAGTTTCTGTTTTTTTAGTTTGATTGAGCTTTTATATATTTATTGGTGTATGTGTTTGCAGATTAGTTATTATACTAACAAGTGCCAAGTGTTTTTACTAACTTGAAAATTAACGTGGGATTTTTTTAATTACATTTTTAAATTTATTTGTTAAATATTTAAAACTAAGCTTTACTTTTATTTGTTGTATTAAATGTTAGTATTAAATGTTAGTATCACTTTTTGGAAGGAATAATCTATAATCACATATACCAATTAATATAAAAGAAATATAATCAAAGCAACAAAACAGAAACTTAAAATATCTTCAAATGATTTCAAATGAGGTATTAAATACCATAAAAAATTACACAACGACAAATATTTAATCACATAAACTCACATGTAGCATCCTTATTTGCAAAGTAAAAGCAATTGTAAATAATAATTTCAAGACTTAATCGAAGTTTTAAAACAGTATAACCGGAAATGCATGAATTATTTCGCAAAACGAATAAATCATTGTCACGATGAATACAATGAAATAAACCAAGCATTTAATATCAAGGATAATAGAATGCCGTTACTTGTTTCAATCTATCATTATGTGTTTACAGCTAATCACCTGTCCTTTTGCAACTTTTCAATAGAATTCTATTAATTTTAAGTACACCCATTGTTACGAGTAATTTATTCCCAGAAAAGGAATCTGTAACCTCTATTGAGGACATGAACTGCGACGAAATATTTCAACATTTGCGAAAATTTTCTGTCCTAATGGACGATAATGTGAGATGAAATAGGAAGTTATCACTTCATCATTTTATCTGACAATCCGTGGTACAAAATTCGACTTGATAAATAAGCTTATGCATTCTTAATAGTTGGTGGTGTTCCAAATTATGCTTTAAATTGAAAATATATCTGTAAGTATTTAAAAAACAGGGAATTCACACTATAATCCGATAAATTACGTACATTTAATCATACATGGCATGCATTTTTTTATTGTAAATTCCTGTTTGATACAGAAATAAACCAAATTAATTTCATTAACTGGTTTATATTTAAAATAAAGATTTTACTTATACTTTACTTTTCCAGATAAAGTTTATCTATGCTAATCAAGTTATAATGTTGTATTACTAGCGTCTATATTCATCTTATCATAAATATACTACATGATTTCTTTAGAGAACAAATAACCTGTAAAATATATGAAATTTGATTACTCAAAACTAGCATATAGCACGTCATATGATAGGATCAGTAAACTTTTAAATTTTTCAAGTTGTAATGTACACTATAAGGCAGATAAAATACTCTTTAATACAAAAGGTAGTATTATCACTTCCTGGAAGGAATAATCTGTAATCCCGTATACCAATAAATATAAAAAGAACTTAATGAAAGCAACATAAAAGAAACTTAAATTACCTTAAAATAATTTTAAATGAGCTATTTTATATCGTAAAAATTTACACAACGACTAATATTTAATCATAGAAACACACACTTATCAGCCTCATTTGTAAATTAAAATCAATTGTAAATAATAATTTAAAAATTTAATCGAAGTTACTTTGTAAATACAAATGTTAGTATCATCACTTTCTGGACGGAATAATCTGTAATCACATATACCAATAAATATAAAAAAACATAATCAAAGCAACATTACAGAAACTTAAATTACCTTCAAATGATTTTAAATGAGGTGTTAAATACCGTAAAAATATTACACAACGAGTACTATTTAATGATATAAAATCACATGTAGCATTCTTATTTGCAAAGTAAAAGCAATTGTTAATAATAATTTAAAAACTTAATTGAAGTTAGTTAGTGAATACAAATGTTAGTATTATCTCTTTCTGGAAGGAATAAATTGTAATCACATTTACTAATAAATGTAAAAGAAACATAATCAAATCAACAAAACAGTCACTTAAATTAGATTCTAAAGATTTTAAAGGAGGTATTAAATACAACAAACAGTTACACAACCATTAATATTTAATCATATAAACTGACATGTAGCATCCTTATTTGTAAAGTAAAAGCAATTGTAAATAATAATATTAAAAATTAATCGAAGTTACTTTTTAAATACAAGTGTTAGCATTACCACTTTCTGGAAGGAATAATCTATAATCATATATACCAATAACTATAAAAGAAACATAATCAAAGCAACAAAACAGAAACTTAAAATATCTTCA
Organism: Pardosa pseudoannulata; assembly: GCA_032207245.1. Classification (NCBI taxonomy): domain Eukaryota; kingdom Metazoa; phylum Arthropoda; class Arachnida; order Araneae; family Lycosidae; genus Pardosa; species Pardosa pseudoannulata. The sequence continues at coordinate 73,875,517 of CM063511.1, read as the reverse complement.
AATGATTTCAAATGAGGTATTAAATACCATAAAAAATTACACAATGACAAATATTTAATCATATAAACTCACATCTAGCATCCTTATTTGCAAAGAAAAAGAAATTGTTATTAATAATTTAAAAACTTAATCGAAGTTAGTTGGTAAATAAAAATGTTAGTATTATCTCTTTCTGGAAGGAATAAATTGTAATGACATATACTAATAAATGTAAAAGAAACGTAATAAAAGCAACAAAACAGACACTTAAATTAGCTTCTAATGATTTTAAAGGAGGTATGAAATACCATAAAAAATTACACAACGACAAATATTTAATCATATAAACACACATGTAGCATAGTTATTTGCAAAGTAAAAGCAATTGTAAATAATAATTTCAAAACTTAATCGAAGTTTTAAAATGGTATAACCGGAAATGCATGAATTATTCCACAAAACGAATTAATCATTGTCACGATGAATACAATGAAATAAACCAAGCATTTAATATCAAGGATAATAGAATGGCGTTACTTGTTTCAATCTATCATTATGTGTTTACAGCTAATCACCTGTCCTTTTGCAACTTTTCAATAGAATTCTATTAATTTTAAGTACACCCATTGTTACGAGTAATTTATTCCCAGAAAAGGAATCTCTAACCTCTATTGAGGACATGAACTGCGACGAAATATTTCAACATTTGCGAAAAGTTTCTGTCCTAATGGACGATAATGTGAGATGAAATAGGAAGTTATCACTTCATCATTTTATCTGACAATCCGTGGTACAAAATTCGACTTGATAAATAAGCTTATGCATTCTTAATAGTTGGTGGTGTTCCAAATTATGCTTTAAATTGAAAATATATCTGTAAGTATTTAGAAAACAGGGAATTCCCACTCTAATCCGATAAATAACCTACATTTAATCATACATGGTATGCATTTTTTAAATGTAAGTTCCTGTTTGATATAGATATAAACCAAGGTAATTTCATTAACGGGTTTATATTTAAAATAAAGATTTTACTTATACTTTACGTTTCTAGATAAACTTTATCTATGCTAATCAAATTATAATGTTGTATTACTAACTTCTATATTCCTCTTATAAATCTACTACATGATTTCTTTAGAGAATCAATAACCTTTAAAATATATGAAATTTAATTATTAAAACTAGCATATAGCCCGTCATATGACGGAATCAGTAAAATTTCCAATTTTCCAGAATTGTAAAGTACCCTATGAGGGAGATAAAATTATGGTTTGTTTTTTGGCTGAGAATAATCTGGTACACGCTCAATAGTTTCTTCATCTTCATACTCCGCAAAAGACTCCCGATACTCTGAATGCAGTTTAAAATCACGTTGAACTCGTTTAGAATGATAATTCGGAGTTTTCTTAGATACGTCGAAATTATCGTTAAGTTTCTAAGAATTTTTTGCCAAAATAATTAATGAAAGTAAAGGAATGAAACTATCCTTTACACTACACCATGGAGGTAGATAGAATTTGTTATTAATTCCCTTGATAAAAGTTTCATTGCACCAAAAAATAATCGATGATTAAATTTAAAATTATCGTATACATATCTAATCTTTTATTTAAGCAAAATATAAAAGAAAATTATCTAAGTTAGTGATAAAATGTATAAAAATAGTGCAGACGATATAAATAATTTAAAATGAGAAAGGATTAAATGAGATGTTTAAAAGTATGACGTCAAAATACTAGAAAAAAATGTTATTTTTACCTATTTATTACAGGATAAATTGATAAATTTAATCAACTGCTCTTAACCGGGGAAAATAGGGCTTGCGATAATGATATTAAATGCTCGAAAATGGCGGAATGGATGGATTTTGAGAGTTGTTAACCCTAACTCATCAAAAATCCAATATGGATGTCTTTATCCATTCCAGGTACAACCGCTTCATAAATTCGAAGGCAAACGGTCAAAAAACACTTAGAATATTATTATATAGGGGATTTATTTTATATAATGGCTAATATTTCTTTCTATTTCCTTCCCCAATCTCTACTTTCTTTATTACCGCTATTACGAGTGATTTAAAACTGATATTACTTAAAATATATTTTTTCAAATTATCTAATCAATATCTAAAGTATGCTTTAAATATAATAAATTGATATATGATGCATACATTACTGTTAAGATGATAATTACGATGAAGAAAAGATTTAAACTTCAATGTTTTTAAATCTTAAAACATTTGTTTTAATAAAAAACTAAATTTTCAACTGTCTGAAATACTGAATAAAAATATACCAATAGTAAAATAAAGTAAATTGTTTGTGCTGCATGATACCATTTAACAGCAATATTATTAAACATGACAACTTCCTAACTATTAGATATTTATCAATATCTATTAGATATCTATTAGATATTTATCAGAAATTTTGAAAATAACTGTAAATTATAGTACTATTTGTTACACTAAAATAAGTCAACTGTGTATTATTTCGGAATAAAAAGCGCAAAAAAGATCACATTTAAACCTGTTTATTAATTTTTAGAGGTATTTTGTCCTCTTAACCTATTAAACAATAACGTATTTTGTTTAAAATATATTTTAGCACACTTAAGTATTATTTATGGCCAAATTTAATACATGAAGCTCTATCTATTTTCTGTTGTATAATAAATACACTACTTTCAAATTTCATGCTCTAATATAATCTTTAATATTAATATAGATATTTTCTCATCTCTTATCCGTATTACCTAGTCATAAATGCTTTCTTATAGCAAAAATAAGTATAAAGAAAACACAATCTTCGCATAACACCTCATAACAAGGTAATGTACAAAGCTTCCAATTTAAATTCCAAAAGCATCTCATATATACTGTACCTCCCGAATGACTTAATATTTCCAATAATAAACCTAAATGTCCGAATGTACAATGCACTACTTTTCGGTACTACAATTCATGGGTTTGAATTTCACAGTTGGTATGGCTAGCCATTTGCAATCCGCTGTAAACAGTAGTTCATAATACCATTTTCTTTCCTGCAGCGAAACAGTAAACAATAGCACTCCAAATAGACAAGCATAAAAGAATTCGTTAGGAAAGGCGTCATTCTATTAATAACATCCGAGTAGTTCTGGATTTTTATTCTCTTCATTCAAATTTCTTTACTTTCAGGAAACTCGCATGTATGCTAACATTTAGTTTATATAGCAGAGATTATATAGCATAATTATTAGATTATATAGTAGAGATTGAAATTTCCATTTTTTTCTTACGCAACAGGATGCCACATATACACGAATAAATAGCTATTGTCTCTAAGAATAAAATATTTAGATTTTCTCTAATTTCTGTATGGCATTTATCTGTAGTAGAGTAATGAAATGCCATTTAGATTTTCCATTACCCGTAACGAAGCTGATATCGAGGCATAAAAGATCCTGGAGGACACATTTAGAGAAAAAGAGGTACGCATTACAATAAAGGAAATTAAAGACCATTCGCAACTGTGTATTCAGCCCTGGTGAATTCGTTTCATTCCTTTAAAGTATCTTTAGCATATATATATATATATATATATATATATATATATATATATATATATATATATATATATATATATATATATATATATGTATATATATATATATATATATATATATATATATATATATATATATATATATATATATATATATATATATATATATATATATTATATATATATATATAATATATATATATATATATATATATATATTATATATATATATATATATATATATGTATATATATATATATATGTATATATACATGTATATATATATGTATATATATATACATATATATATACATGTATATATATGTATATATATGTATATATATATATATATACATGTATATATATATGTCAGTGGCGTGTGGTCCATATGTGCAGTGTGTGCACTGCACACCCTGGCAAAATTATGAGACACATTAATTTTCTTCACCTATGTCTACCTATCTTTATATGGTATCTATAAAATATTATTTATAGTTTATTCTAATATTATGTTGATTTGCTTGCTTGCATTCTCCAAGTGGGTGCGGTACTAGGTGCTGCACCACGTAGAGCGTTCAAAAGCAAACGAACATAGGAAGTTCTGATGTGTACGCACTGCGCACTAAATTAAAAATCACACATTATATGTATGAGCTACTGGAGAAGCACAGCATACTATAGCACTGAATCAAGTGCAGCTATTTTTCCTGCACTTGGCATTCAGACTCATCCGAAGGTACGGTTTATTAAGCGTTGTATGGGGCTTACGTGCTGAAGCGCTTTTGGTTTTTTAACTGATTAACTGGTTTTTAACTGTTTAATTGATTTTTCAGGCGGTTAATGTTTAAATTTATATATTGTAAGATTTTGTTTCAGGGAAATATAAAAGAAGTATTTTATCAAAATAAAGTGAAACGTTTCAGTGTGGTAAAGTAATTTCAGTGATGTATTATATTTATTGAAATAATTCGCTGAAAAACAATGTTCTTTTGTTAGAAAAAAAGAAACCAATTTTAACAGAACAGTCCAAAATTTACCATTCATAGTGTTTTACAGACAGTATATAAGTCATATCTGTAACACCATATCCCTGGTTTTGTTTTTAAAAATTGTCAAGATGTTTTTTGTAGAATATATGATTTCCAAATGTTAAAAACAATAAGTATAATTTAATCCACTGACCGAACAAGAAACAGTTCGTTCTATTGTGCAAGCGTGCAGTGAAATCCTCTGCACGTGGAATAGACGTTTGGTTTGTCGGTATCAATGAGCATCCTGATGAGGCACGGCAGCGTGGGCGATATGTGGTGCTACTTTTGCTGAACATATAAGTTTTTCGTGGAAGCCCGAAGCGTTGCTCTTTCGACGCCGATATGACTCCATACAACACAAGATATCATTTTTGCTTCAGTGCTAGTAGAATTTTCATAAGTTTATCTGTTCTTATAGTTATAACTCGACTACTCGTAGGTAAATATTTTATTTATTGTAATCTTTAAATTTATATTCATAATAAATAACCCGTTTCAGAATGAAGAACTCAGATGTCTCAATAATTAAAGATTCATTGGAATATCCAGGTTCTCTGCATACCCTATATTAAAACCTACCGCACGCCATGTATGTATATATATATATATATATATATATATATATATATATATATATATATATATATATATATATAAATATATATATATATATATATATATATATATATATATATATATATATATATATATATATATATATATATATATATATATACGGGAATTATTTTTCAGAAAGAAACATTTATATTAGTTTTACCTGTAGTTTGATTGTGTAAAAATTTGAAAAATTTACAGTAAGAGTGTCATTAATATATCTGGTGTTTGGTGATCATATGATAAAAATGTATTAGGCTTTACTAATTTTAATCATTAATTTTATATTCGATCAAACATGTCAGTTGCCATCTACTTTATCCAAGTAATATATCCTATTAAGGCTAGTATATATTATTTTACTATCAAATATTACTTTGCATAAATCAATGTTGTTTAATTAATTACTCTACAGAGCATCTGAGTTATATCTATGTGTGTATACCAATTTGCACAGTATACTGTAAATATATACTATCTAAATGACATTTCTTCTATACGTACAGCATTTATGGGGAAGTATGTGAAAATGTTTTACCAAGAATCTAATACATACTTAAGTGGTAATACATCATCTATTGGCTTACTGTAGATAATTCGGTGTTTTTTATATTCCGATAATTTTTCTGTGAAATTATGGGATTACAAAATTCAGCATCTGCATAGGCTGTAATACGTTATGTATAATGATATATTTACATTATTATAGATGAAAATATTTTATTACATAGAAAAAAATTTCATCAGTCTTTAATTTTTCTACAGAGAACTTTGAAACAAAAATGTGTAATAAAAGGTAAAATTATTTACTCATGATTTATAAACTGTTTTATTTTCATTTTATAAACTATGTAATAATGTGTAATAAAAAAAATCATTTACTCATTATTTATAAAAAAGTTTTTTGTTTTAAAAATCATTTAATATTTAATACTATCAATAAAGCAATAAGGGAAATTTTGCCTTGTTTAATTTTAAAGTTATTTATTGTGTAATTTTCATACCGAAAATTATAATTACAATAGATTTTTTTTGGTCGATCAGGAGAAAAAGTTTTCAGTGCATTTTAAAATATTTATTAGTATGAAATAATAGAAGTATGTGAAATATAATATGACACTGATTTTATAATGGTTTTATATTTTTTTCTAACGTCCAACTTTATTTAAAGTAGATTTTTATAATAAGTAATGAAAAAGAAATCCATTTTTGCATATTTTAAAACCATTCTCAAATTTATCCTTATTTTTAAAATTTGATCTAAAAACAACTTATAATTTTTTATAAGCAGTATTGAAAATGTCGATAGTTTCCGAGAAAGTGTTTTGCATATCTAAGAAAACTGTAAATGGAAAATTCCAGGAAACTCTTTATGGAAACGAGAGATATTTTTAAAAATATCAAGATTACAATATGCTTTTTAAAGAGCATATTGCTGGAAAACCCCTTTCATATTTTAGGGTTTTCTCCGCAAATATGTGGTATGCGCCTTATCGTGTAGTCACGCCACACCTGTAAGGTATAAGGCTAAATTTTACAATGACTTTCTACAATGTTATTCACAAACCCCGTTTAGAAATTTAAGGCTTTATCCAAAAAGAAGGAAATTGCGGCGTATGTATAAGTCCGCCACACCTGGTAGAGAATAAGAAAAAGTATTATAAGAAACGCTTATGCCTCGCACATTCTTAGAAATAGAAGTTAGTAGCTAGGTATTATGAAATTAAAGAAAGGACAGTCTGAGGTCCGAATAATATAAAATTGTGGTCAACACTTCAAAAGAAGACCGGCTCGTAAAACTTACGCAAAACCGCGAGCTCTTGAAAAACACGATTTGAACAGAACGGAATTTAAGCCAGGTGTAATAGGTACAAAGATACCGCACTTATAGATTTAAGAATGAGAAAGTATTTTCGGAAAATCATAAAAGAAGCCGCGTCTGCGAATAACTCCCTCTACCCCTTCAATGCATAAAAGGGTCAGTATACAAAGATATCGAGAAGGAGAGAAAAGGGGGAAAAGATAAAAAGGGCAAGTTCAAGATGGGCATGTTTCGAGAAGGGAGTTTAGAAAAAAATATAAATATAAAAAATGCAAATAAATAAATAAATACGAGCGTGGGGTACTAATCCAATGAAAAATCAGAATTTGAGAACTGACCACCTGAATTTTCAAGAGTGGCTATTTTCCCAAATGGGACGGAAAAAGGAGGGGCTAAGGATTAGAGGATATATACGAGGAAAAGAGGAGAGAAAAGAAGATGAGGATTTTTAGATTAGATTAGATAGGATGGAGATAGCTTTTTAATTCTCGCAGAAAATATTCTGCGGTATTTTATGCATCGTGTTAGTAACAGATTATTTTGATGCACTCAAGATGGGTTTTCCTCTGCAGTGGGGTAAGTTCTGTTTTTACTATTCTATGAAGTAGTGACCAATGAAGAAATATTGTTTTTTGTATATATGTAAATAGTAAATAAATTCTTTTTTTTAATCTAAATTCCTTTTGATGTCTTAATGAAATTAATTAACCTGAGCTGAGAGGGTTGAACCTGGGTAACCTTATGGATTTAAGGTCAATTAAATTAAAATATATTATTAAGAATTAAATGAGTAAAAACAATATTTAAAGTAAAAGGGATCGGCTCAGTAACTCCGAGCATCGGCTTAGCAATATATTTTTTTTAATTCTTCCAATTTGAATTCATGTGTAGTTTTATGATTGTAATTCAATATATTCTATCTAAAATGCGTTTTCAAATAACTCTAAATTTAAATAATGCTATTTATAATATATAAGAAAATTATAACATATTTATAATATTTAACAAATATATAACACAATTTTTACATTTCAGACCAACATTCTATTGAAATAATAAATTAATTTTAATTGCACATTATTTTTGTTTGTCGAAATTTCTAGTAAATCTTCCTATTTACTTAATTAAACTATGATTAAGATTATATTAAAATATATATTTATAAATTGTAACTATAAACTTTACAAAACAGTTTCACCTAAATTCCACATAATTGAAACTATAGTTTATTTTATTAAGAAGAGCAATGTATTTCACACTGGTTTTTAGTTTTGACTTTCTTAATTTATTTTTCTTTCAAACTATAGAGTAATTTTATAATTCTCGAATAAGATTGAAAAGAGTAAATATAATGCTTATTATTGTTTACTTCTTGTTTAAGCTTTTTTTATCGTGTATTTTTCATACCGAATATTATAATTACAATAGATTATTTTTGGCTGATCAGAGAAGAAAGTTAATTTTCAGTGTATTTTAAAATATTTATTAGTATCAAATGATAAAAGTATGTGAAATATAATAAGACGTTGAATTTATAATGTTTTTCTATTTTTTTGTAAAGTCAAATTTTACTTAAAATAGATTTTTATAATAAGTAATGAAAACAAAATCCCTTTTAGCATACTTTAAATCCATTCTCTAATTTATCCTTATTTTTAAAATTTGACCTAAAAACAAGTTATAATTTTTTATAAGCAGAATTGAAAAAAGTCGAGAGTTTCCGAGAAAGTGTTTTACATAGCTAAAAAAAATTTAGATTTAAAATTAAATTCCGGGAAATTCTGTATGAAGACGAAAGATATTTTTAAAAATATCAAGTTTACAATATGCTATTTAAAGAGCATATAATTTTTTTTAATTATTCCAATTTGAATTCATATATAGTTTTAGGATTGTAATTCAATATATTCCATCTAAAATGAGTTTTCAAATAATTGTAAATTTAAATAATGCTTTTTATAATAAAATATATAAGAAAATTATTACATTTTAGAACAACAATCTATTGAGATAATAAATTAATTTTAATTACAAAGTATTTTTATTTGTCGAAATTTCTGGTAAATGTTTCTATTTACTTGATGAATCTATGATTAAGATTATATTACAATATATATTTATAAATTTGTAACTATAAACTTTACAAAATAGTTTCCCATAAACTGCGGATAAAGGAAACTATGATTTTTTTTATTAAGAAGAACAATGTATTTCACACTTTTATTTAGTTTTGACGAAGGTAGTAAGTAAGGAGAATGCTTACTATTGCTTACTCCTTGTTTAAGCATTTTTTATTGTGTATTTTTTATACCGAATATTATAAATAAAATCGTATATTTTTGGCTGATCAGAGAAGAAAGTTAATTTTCAGTATATTTTAAAATATTTATTAGTATCAAATGATAGAAGTATGTGAAATATAATATGACACTTACTTTATAATGATTTTCTTTTTTTTCTGAAGTCCAACTTTACTTAAAATAGATTTTTATAATAAGTAATGAAAAATAAATCTCTTTTATCATACTATAAAACCATTCTCTAATTTATCTTTATTTTCAAAATTTTATCTAAAATCAAGTTATAATTTTTATAAGCAGTATTGAAAAATTCGAGAGTTTCCGAGAAAGTGTTTTGCATAGCTAAGAAAAATTTAGATTGGAAATTAAATTCCGGGAAATTCTGTATGAAGACGAAAGATATTTTTAAAAATATCAAGTTTACAATATGCTATTTAAAGAGCATATAATTTTTTTTAATTATTCCGATTTGAATTCATATGTAGTTTTATGATTGTAATTCAATATATTCCATCTAAAATGTGTTTTCAAATAACTGTAAATTAAAATAATGCTTTTTATAATAAAATATATAAGAAAATTATTACATTTCAGAACAACAATCTATTGAGATAATAAATTAGTTTTAATTACAAAGTATTTTTATTTGTCGAAATTTCTGGTAAATGTTTCTATTTACTTGAGGAAACTATGATTAAGATTATATTACAATATATATTTATAAATTTGTAACTATAAACTTTACAAAACAGTTTCCCATAGATTGCAGATAAAGGAAACTATGATTTTTTTATTAAGAAGAACAATGTATTTCACACTTTTATTTAGTTTTGACGAAGGTAGTAAGTAAGGAGAATGCTTACTATTGCTTACTCCTTGTTTAAGCTTTTTTTTATTGTGTATATTTTATACCGAATATTATAATTAAAATCGTATATTTTTGGTTTATCAGAGAAGAAAGTTAATTTTCAGTATATTTTAAAATATTTATTAGTATCAAATGATAGAAGTATGTGAAATATAATATGACACTTACTTTATAATGATTTTCTTTTTTTTTCTAAAGTCCAACTTTACTTAAAATAGATTTTTATAATAAGTAATGAAAAAGAAATCCCTTTTAGCATACTTTAAAACCATTTTCTCATTTATCCTTAAATTAAAATTTTTATCAAAAACAAGTTATAATTTTTTATAAGCAGTATTGAAAAAGTCGAGATTTTCGTGGAAAGTGTTTTGCATAGCTAAGAAAAATTTAGATTGGAAATTAAATTCCGGGAAACTCTTTATGAAGATGTAAAAATAATAATGTTACGTTGGCCTAGTGTTTGAGAAAGAAATTAAGACTCATTAAGAATGTATTTCACACTTTTATTTAGTTTTGACGAAGGTAGTAAGTAAGGAGAATGCTTACTATTGCTTACTTCTTGTTTAAGCATTTTTACTGTGTATTTTTTTATACCGAATATTATAAGTAAAATCGTATATTTTTGGCTGATCAGAGAAAAAGTTAATTTACAATATATTTTAAAATATTTATTAGTATCAAATGATAGAAGTATGTGAAATATAATATGACACTTACTTTATAATGATTTTCTTTTTTTTTCTAAAGTCCAACTTTACTTAAAATATATTTTTATGATAAGTAATGAAAAAGAAATCCCTTTTAGTACACTTTAAAACCATTTTCTAATTTATCCTGAAATTAAAAATTTTATCAAAAACAAGTTATAATTTTTTATAAGCAGTATTGAAAAAGTCGAGATTTTCGTGGAAAGTGTTTTGCATAGCTAGGAAAAATTAAGATTGAATATAAAATTCTGGGAAACTCTTTATGAAGATGTAAAAATAATAATGTTACGTTGGCCTAGTGTTTGAGAAAGAAATTAAGACTCATTAAGAATGTATTTCACACTTTTATTTAGTTTTGACAAAGGTAGTAAGTAAGGAGAATGCTTACTATTGCTTACTTCTTGTTTAAGCTTTTTTTATTGTGTATTTTTATACCGAATATTATAATTACAATAGATTATTTTTGGCTGATCAGAGAAGAAAGTTATCTTTCAGTGTATTTTAAAATATTTATTAGTATCAAATGTTAGAAATATGTGAAATATAATATGATACTGACTTTATAATGATTTTCTTTTTTTTTCTAAAGTCTAACTTTACTTAAAATAGATTTTTATAATAAGTAATGAAAAAGAAATCTCTTTTAGTATACTTTAAAATCTTTTTCTAACTTATCCTTAAATTAAAAATTTTATCAAAAACAAGTTATAACTTTTTATAAGCAGTATTGAAAAAGTCGAAATTTTCGTGGAAAGTGTTTTGCACAGCTAAGAAAAATTTAGATTGAAAATTAAATTCTGGGAAACTCTTTATGAAGATGTAAAAATAATAATGTTACGTTGGCCTAGTGTTTGAGAAAGAAATTAAGACTCATTAAGAAACACATGAAAAATAGGTCTTGATTAAATTATTTAATAATTAGATAAATGCCT
>CM063511.1:73831215-73861215 GCA_032207245.1 Pardosa pseudoannulata | reverse complement strand
GTGCATTTCGTTTCGTGAAAATTTAAAAAACAAAAAAAAACATGCCAATTGAAATGAAACTATCGGAGAAAACTCCGTATATATATATATATATTAATATATATATATATTTATATAATATATATATTATATATAAAAATATATATTATATATATAATATAAATATATATATATATATATATATATATATATATATATATATACTTAGATCACTATATAAACGTAATAATATTTACTACATATATGCATTCTTCTGTACGTATTCCGAATTTATTGTTTCTATATTACTATACTATGATTTTATTATTACAAAATTCATACATTTTGAAGGAACATTTTCTTTGAAACATTTTATTTTAGTTTAGTAATAAAAGAAAATTTTCTCCTAACATGTACAGTAATATTTACTTTCACCGGTAACTATTTTATATTTCAATTTTATTATACACTGCCATATCATGGTGTCTAAAAATTCTCATTTTAAAAAATAACAAGTTAGATACATCTGTGCATACCTATAAGTTAAATTTAAATTTTAAATTTTAAATCTAAGCTTTAACGGTGGATACAAATATTTGTGTATCTTGTAAAACTTGAATCTCGGATAATAAATATTTTTTCTTCCCTCGACCGTAAAATTAGCTTTAAAAGCAAAATAAAAGAAAGAAAAAAATATTTTTAAAATCCGTGTTTTAAAAGCGGAAAGAAATGAGTGCATTTCTGTTCGTGAAAAAAAAAAACCCATCGCCGATTGAAAATAAAACTATTGGAGAAAAACTCCTGCAAACAAGCGATTCTAACATGAGGGTTTAAAGTCATAAAAGTAATTGGGTTGTCTCCGAGCCATTCGCTTCTTTGTCACCAAGCGCCTATCCCACTCAGACGGTGGAGGATAAAATATGTTGCTGACGCTCGAGATGTTTTTCAAGAGTATTTTTAAACTATCTTGTCTTTAGGTTGATATGCGATAAAATAAGTAATAGGCTAGTGTTGCAGTTTCCTCACAATTTTAGTGATAAAAACGGAGTTTCTTTTAAAGAAAGATTTATATTTTTCTCATAATTTAGTTACAAGAGCTCAGAAATATAACGTATGAATATATTTGCACATATATTTCATATTTAATATTTTAGTTAAATAAAATAAATACTACATTTAAAGTTGGTTTATTTAAGAGTTATTTGGAATAGTTATATTTTTCAAAACTATTTACACATTTAATCATATCAAGTTTACTTACAAGTGTGATTTATTTAGAAAGATATAATTTATATTATCAAGTGGACGGAGTCATAAAACTTTAAAATTAACAATAGATTTTAAAGGAAGTTTTTTTTCAAAAGTTATTTGTAATAATTATATTTTTGAAAACGTTTTACACATTCAATCATATCAAGTTTACTTACAAGTGTAATTTGTTTAGAAAGATAGAATTTATATAATCTTGTGGACTGAGTAATAAAACTTTAAAATTAACAACAGATTTTAAAGGAGGTTTTTTTCAAAAGTTATTTGGAATAATTATGTTTTTGAAATTTTTTACTTATATAATCATATCATGTTTATTTACAAGTGTGATTGAAAAAAATAGAATTTACATAATTATGTGGATGGAGTAATATAACTTTAAAATTAACAACAGATTTTAATTAGGTTTTTTTAAATAGTTATAGGAATAATTATATTTTTCAAAATGTTTTACACATTTAATCATATCAAGTTTACTTACAAGTGTGATTTTTTTAAAAAGATATAATTTATATAATCAAGTGGACGGAGTCATAAAACTTTAAAATTAACAGTAGATTTTAAAGGAGGTTTTTTTCAATAGTTATTGGAATAATTTTATTTTTCAAAACGTTTTTTACAGTTAATTATATCAAGTTTACTTATAAGTGTGTTTTTTTAGAAAGATATAATTTACATAATCATGTGGACGGATTCATAAAACTTTAAAATTAACAATAGATTTTAAATTAAGTTTTTTTCAAAAGTTATTTGTAATAATTGTATTTTTGAAAACGTTTTACACATTTAATTATATCAAGTTTATTTACAAGTGTGATATTATTAGAAAAATAGAATTTATATATTCATGTGGACGGAGTAATAAAACTTTAAAATTAAAAACTGATTTTAAAGAAGGTTTTTTTTTCAAATGTTATTTGAAATAATTATATTTTTAAAAACGTTTTACACATTTAATCATATCAAGTTTACTTAAAAGTGTGATTTTTTTAGAAAGATAGAATTTATTAAATCATGTGGACAGAGTAATAAAACTTTAAAATTAACAACAGATTTTAAAGGAGGTTTTTTTTTCAAAAGTTATTTGGAACAATTATATTTTTGAAAACTTTTTACACATTTAATCATATCAAGTTTATTTACAAGTGTGATTTTGTTTTAGAAAAATAGAATTTATAAAATCATGTGGAGAGAGTAATACAACTTTAAAATTAACAACAAATTTTAAAGGAGGTTTTTTTTTAAAAAAAAGTTATTTGGATTAATCATATTTTTGAAAACGTTTTATACATTTAATCATATCAAGTTTACTTACAAGCTTGATTTTTTAGGAAGATATAATATATTCAATCATTTGGACGGAGTAATAAAACTTTAAAATTAACAACATATTTCTATTATTTAACATTTCATTTCTACTTTATTATATCATAAATTAGCTAAATTCTAGAGAAATATTATCTTTTGGTTGATTTCGGTAAAATAAGAAATAGGCTACTCTTGCTGTTTCCTTACAATTTTAGTGATAAAAACGGAGTTTCTCTTCAAGAAAGGTTTATATTTTTCTCATAATTCTGTTGATACAATTCAGAAATATAACATATGAAGAGATTTTCACATATTTTGCAAATTTAATATTTTCGTTAAATAAAATAAATACTACTTTTAAAGAAGGATTTTTTAAAACTTTATTTGGAATATTTATATTTTTAAAAGCGTTTTACATATTTAATTATACCATGTTTACTTACAAGTGTGTTTTTTTCAGAAAGATACAATTTGTATGATCAAGTGTTCGGAGAAATAAATATTGAAATTAACAATAGATTTCCATTTTTTTTAATTTATTCTCAAAATTTATTTACAACATCTCGGAAATGTAACATATGGAAAGATTTGCACATGTTTTGTAAATTTAAGAGTTTCGTTGAATAAAGTAAGTAATATTTTTTTTTCAAATGTTATTTGGAATAATTATATTTTTGAAAAAGTTTTACACACTTAATCATATCAAGTTTACTTATAAGTGTGATTTTTTAGAAAGATAGTATTTATATATTCATGTGGAAGGAGTAATAAAATTTTAAAATTAACAACAGATTTTCATTTCTCTTTTATTATATCATAAATTAGCTAAATTCTAGAGAAATATTGTCTTTAGGTTGACATTCGATAATATAAGTAATAGGCTAGTGTTCCTATTTCCTCATTTTTCTTTTAAAGAAAGATTTATATTTATCTCATAATTTAGTTGATGCAACAGAGAAATATAACGTATGGAAAGATTTGCACATGTTTTGTAAATTTAATAGTTTCGTTGAATAAAATAAGTAATAATATTAAAGGAGGTTTTTTTCAGAAGTTATTTGGAATAATTTTATTTTTGAAAATATTTTACACTTTTAATCATATCAAGTTTACTTATAAGTGTGATTTTTTAGAAAGATAGAATTTATATAATCATGTGAACGGAGTAATAAAACTTTAACAACAGATTTCTTTTATTTATCTTTTCATTTCTCCGTTATTATATCATAAATTAGCTAAATTCTAGAGGAATATTGTCTTTAGGTTGATTTCGATAAAATAAGGAACAGGCTACTGTTGCTGTTTCCTTACAATTTTAGTGATAAAAACAGAGTTTCTTTTAAAGAAAGGTTTATAATTTTCTAATAATTTAGTTACAACAGCTCAGAAATATAACGTATGAAGAGATTGAATTATATGTTGGAAATTTAATGTTTTTGTTAAATAAAGTAAATACTACTTTAAGAGGAGGTGTTTTTCAAAGTTTATTTGGAATATTTATATTTTTGAAAATATTTTACACATTTAATCATATCATATTTGCTTACAACTGTGTTTTTTCAGAAAGGTGCAAATTATATGATCAACTGTTCAGAGTAATAAAACTTTGAAATCAACAACTGGTTTCGCTTTTTTTAAAATTTGATCTCATAATTTAGTTGAAACAGCTCAGAAATATAACGTATGATGGGATTAACACATATTTTGTAAATTTAATATTTCCGTTGATTAAAATAAATGCTGCTTTTTAAGGAATTATTTAAAAGTTATTTGGAATATTTATATTTTTTAAAACGTTTTACACATTTAATTATGCCATGTTTATTTACAAGTGTTTTTTTTTCAGAAAGACACAATTTGTATAATAATGTGTTCGGAGTAATAATACTTTGAAATTAACAACAAAATTCCTTTTTTTTAAAAAATTTATTTTCATAATTTATTTACAACAGCTCAGAAATATAACATTTGGAAAGTTTTGTAAATGTAAGAGTTTCGTTGAATAAAATAAGAAATAATTTTTTTCGAAAGTTATTTGAAATAATTATATTTTTAAAAACGTTTTACACATTTAATCATATCAAGTTTACTTACAAGTGTGATTTTTTTAGAAATATAGAATTTATATAATCATGTGGACGGAGTAATTAAACTTTTAAATTTACAAGAGATTGCTTTTATTTATCTTTTCATTTCTTCTTTATTATATCATAAATTATCTAAATTCTAGAGAAATATTGTCTATAGATTGATATTCGATAAAATAAGTAATAGGCTAGTATTGCTGTTTCCTTATAATTTTTGTGAGTTTCTTTTAAATAAAGGTTTATATTTTCTCATAATTTAGTTGATACAGGTCAGAAATATAACGTATGAACAGATTTGCACATATTTTGCAAATTTATTATTTTTGTTGAATAAAATAAATACAATTGTAGAGGAGGTTTTTTTAATTTATTTGGAATATTTATAGTTTTGTAAATGTTTTACATATTTAATCATACCACTTTTACTTACAAGTGTGTTATTTTAGAAAGGAACAATTTGTATAATCACGTCCGGGATAATAAAACTTTAAAATTAACAACTGATATCCTTTTTTTAAATTTATATTTTATTATATCATAAATTATCTAAATTTTAGAGAAATATTAATTTCACATGATTTCGACTTTTAAACGAGGTTTTCTAAACAGTTATTTGGAATATATATATATATATATATATATATATATATATATAATATATATATATATATATATATATATATATATATATATATTATATATATATATATATATATATATATATATATATATATATATATATATATATATATATATATATAACACTTTACACATTTAATCATACCATGTTTACTTACAAATGTGTTATTTTAGAAAGATACAATTTATGTAGCAAAGTTTCCGGGTTATTAAACTTTAAAATTAACAACATAGTTCCTTTTTTTTAATTTACACTTTATTATACCACAAATTAGCTAAATTTTAGAGAAATAATAACTTCACATCATTATGCAATCATTTGTACAGGTTTTGTAAATTAAATTTATTATACTATGAAAGAAAATGTATTTTATAATACTCATTTGAACTATTTATAATTTGAAAAATCTTTTATATATTTAATCATGTCACCTTTAATTTTATTTATGAAAAATTTTATTGTAAAATCATATAAATCATAGGTTATTGCCGTACTTATAAAACTTCCCCCCAAAAAAACCAATTTTATTTTTAAAATGTTTTCATTTTCTTTTTTTTCTTGTCAGAAAATAAAAAATGCTAAAAAGTATGATATATTTATTACCATTTAATAACTTTTACATTGTTAAAAAGCAATTTTTTCCGCGATTAATTGGAATATTACTGCAAAGACAAAAATGTTTTTAGAAAATTATTCGGATTATATATATTTTTGAGAATATACTATTCCAAATTTTGGTTTCCTTATACACTGCATTGGCTTTAGCCCGATATTTTATTTTATAATTTAGTTATGTCGTATTTCTATAACTTCAAAAAAAGTTCTTTAATTTTTTTCATTTACTTAATATGTATGTTAGAATCTAGAGAAATATATATTATGAAATAATTTTAACACATTGTGTAAATGAAATTAATTTTTTGCGTAAATAAACTATTACAATAAATATAAAATAATTTTGAAACAATATTTGAATAATATTATTACTCTATAACATAATATGTTTTTTGTAAATTGGTTTATATTTTATATTATTTAAGGTGTACTTTAAAATTGGATTTTACACGTCATTTTACAGGATTTTATTACATTTAAATGCGTTACCGTTTAAATAATAATTTAAAATCAATAATAATTTCAATTAATTATTAAAGGGATATTTGCGACTTATAACTAATAAATTAGTTTTATGTTTATTAAATATTAAAGGTATGTTTGCAAAATAATTAAGAAAAATATTTTGAATAATGTTAGAAATAGAAGTAAAACATTTTTATGACTGCAGAGGAATATTATCCGTGAAAGTTTATAGTAACACGTAATGATGTGAAAGTCCTTTTATGGAAATATTGCAGTATTACATTTTAGTAAAAATTGTTTATACAGGACTATAATTTACAATTTATGTTTTCAATAAACTGCTAACCACATCATTGAGTCTTGCACAAATATTATACTGATAATACTGTTAAAGTATTTAGGGAACTTTTTACTGTATTAACATTAGATAGATATCAATAAAAACATGTATCGGATGTTATAGAAATTGAATTTTTGGTTTAAGCATGCCCATATTTCATGTATAAAAAGTCACACTGATCAGGTTCATAAATTATGTATTACTTTAATCTTAACTGTACATTAACACTCAAAATGTTCAGAAAATCATTTTATAAAAATAGTTTTCCAAGTATTATATCAAAGAAGCCATATTTTATTTTTTACAATACATTTATACAGAAAACTTTCACGTAACAAAATTATTTTCGATGATTTACTTGCACAGAAGTTCAAACCTCAAATCTCCATGCTGAAAATATAATTTACATAGGTCTGGTGATTTATTTAACTCAACGTTTAGATGATGTCGTTTATAAGGTAAAGTAATATAATTATTTTATTTCGAGGGATGATTTGACTTTGAGTAATTGTTAACGTTTTCCATATAAATATATGCATTTGTTTTTGTGTGTTACATACAGTGTGAATGTTATGCAATAAGATATTACAATCGTAAATATATTATCGCACGGTTATTATAAAAAAAAATAAATAAATAAGTAATCATGTGTGGTTTTAAATGCAAAATATACATTTCTTAAAAGCTCGTACATTTAAATCACTCCATATAAATTTGTAATCGAGATATGTTTTACTGATATAAAAATATTAGAAAAACATGTATATAATAATTTGTTATTTATGTAATAATACATATGCTATCTTAAAACTTTTATTTGTTTTTTAAAGTGGGTATACAAATAATATTTGTTTTAATGTAAATCAGTCTGGTTCACTTTTCTGAAAGCAAATAAAATATCATGATAAAATACTAATTCTTTTATAAGTTTCTATTTTTCAATATTTTTTAATATCAATTTGATTAAAACGCTGCATGCGCAAACGCTGTATGTCTGTTTTTAAACTGTGCATTTATATCTTGTACAAAAAGTATTTTTTATTATAATTTCATACCGAATAATATTAGAATAAAAGTGTAATAGAATATTAAACAAAAAATTTCCATTTCCTGTTTAGCTGTAACTACTTTCTTAAGCATGATTGTGACAGATCATATGCTTGGAATGTATTTATTTTTTAATTTATTTTATAATTAAACGGTAAATATTGTCACTTCCCAATATAAGATTTTGATTTCTTTCGAATTTATCTTTTTTCTCAATATGTAATTTTAAATGCGCTTATCTCGGCAATTTATAGATTCATTTTGTGCCTCATACTTTTTGAATAGAATGAAAGAATACTTAAAAGTTATTCTAAACATATGATTTATAAATATGTTTTGAAAGGTATATAAATGATTTTCTTTGTTTACTGTAATGATATTTTCTTGAAAATAATTTTTAATTATTTTGTAAAATGCATATTTTTTGCATATTTTGCGTTACTGTTTGTAAGAGGTCAATGAATATTTGGTCTATGAAATTTCTAGCTTATTAACCTTTTGAGGACGGGTGGTTGATATTCAAACAAATTGATCGAGAATCAAAAGTACGAACGTGGTTTAAATATGCACAAGTACTTCCTACGTCCTATCTATTTCTGCTCATCCTTCATGTATGGTATGGCAGAGTCGTTCTTAATATTAATATCTATCATTAGCCCTATTTTCGTACTATTACTTTTAGGACTGACTTAACACGAGAATCCTGTAAACATCTACACGAATATAGAGAAAATTCCCGTCATATAAAGGTAAAACCAATTGAGGAAGAATTAGTATCATTTTCTGAATTTCGAGACCTGAATTTGAAACTTTTTAGGTGCAAAGAAAGGATGAATGAGATAGACGAAAATAAGAAATTTCTACTGTCATATAGCCATTTGAAGAAGAATTTGTTTAATTTCCTCTCGGATCTTTTCAAATGCAAATAAAGATTAAGGATGTGGATGAAAATTTGAATATTTTTTTTATTCTAATGCAACCATTTCAGGGATAATCGGTATAATTTTTTGACTTTGCAGTCGTGGAAACCAAACTTTTTAGATGCAGAGAAAAAATAAATGTGGTGGATGAAAATTTTGAATAAAAATTTTCTAGTCTAGTACAACCATTTAAAAATGAATTAACTTAATTTTCAAACTTCCTAGAAGTGGATTCATAACTTTTTCAGTGCAAAGTATAGCTGAAGGAGATCGATGAAAATTTGTATTCAGAATTTTCTGCGCTAATACAACACTTTGAAGAAGAATTGGATTAATGTTTTGAATTTTTAAGACATGGATTAGAAACATCTCAGTTTCAAAGAAAGAACTAATAAGATAGGAGAGAATTTGGAATAAGAAGTTTCTACTGTCAAACAACCATTTCAGGAAGAATTAATTTTTTTTATCTGATTTTATAGATAAGGGTTCAAAAATTTTAGATGCAAAGATTTCTAAGATAAAGACATTTTTATATTGAGCTCAAGAAAAAAAATAAGGAAGTTAATTTTTCAATTTATATGGATAATAATGCGCATTCGGATGTTATATAATATCACTTTCATACTGGAAATTAATTATGTATATACAATAAGCATATAAAGAGTTATCTTTAATATTTTGTATAAAATAATTATTTTCAGTATTCGTTTAAAATAATTTATGAAAGAAAGAAACAAATGAACAAGATTGTAAAAAGTTAAAATGAGGATGTTATATGTTATATGAAAGAAGGATATATTATTCATGTTGCACATTAATGAAACTACTTCATTATTAGTTTGAAATCAATATGTAAACTGGTAAATTGAAGTTAAAACTAAGAGAATTTGTTATAATTAAAATAAACATAATTTATATTACATTTATTAAAATTGTTCTATATAACTTACTTAATATGTAATAGTTATTTAAAGTATTTTAATATGAATGTGAACAAAGGACTACAGCTCGAATGTATTTTACGATTTACAAACTTTAAACCTCTTTTACATTATAAAATCTAGGAACATACTAAACACTTGTTTATATTAAATATGTGTTAACTTCGTTGTCTACTTGCCACAATCACATTAAGGAAAAGTAGTGTAAAATGTCATGTAAGCACTAATGCTTTTACAATAAATTGCTTCATTAACTTGAAACAGTACGCCTGGGCTTTAAATAAATGTAAAACAAATTTTCTTCTGTCATATATCTTGTAGCCGAAAGACAAATAAACTCTGACTTAAAAGCCCTAAACCATTTAAAATTCTATGTTCGCTTACACTTGAACTAGGAAGTTAGTCATTTGAGTTGGGAAGCTAAATGTAATCCAAGAGGAAAAAATGTCTAACAGCTAAAAATTATTATACTACAGAGCTTGCAGAAATAAACTGTCATGAGTAAAGCATATGTATCTTATCTATTATAATTCCAAAAATTTATCTCTCGGAAATCATTCAAGGGTATTCTACGAAAAACTTTATATGTGTATATATATATATATATATATATATATATATATATATATATATATATATATATATATATATATATATATATATATATATATATATATAAGAAAACCACATATTAAATATAGAAGTGTTCTTACTAAGAAGGACTAATTATTCCATTCGCCTTAACACTGGATCGCGTCTTAACACGGATATATATATATATATATATATATATATATATATGTATATATATATATATATATATATATATATATATATATATATATATGAAACATATCTTGGCCTGCTATGCTTCGCGGCTGTAGCGTGGTCGAAAAAATGAATACGAAGATCCAGGATAAATTTTATACATGTTTATTAGGCAGCATACAGAGCAAAACTTCTACAGAGAATCGTCGCGAAGCCTTATATAACCTTGGGGACGCTAACCGCTTGAGAAAGGAATTTGTTATAAGTGCTTTTAAGTGCTCTTCAAGTAGGTTGGCGAGTTAAGCTCGCCAACAGGAAGGAAACAAAAGAGTTTAACGCCGAAAGGCCACTAAAAAGATGAAGAAATTGCGGATTTGGTGGTTTTTTAATAGAGGTGTTAGTAATTTTAGTTTAGGATTAAAGCGTTAAGTTTTTACATTACAGAATATACCCCCCATCTGAAAAGGCTTGAAGCCGGGCGCCTCGACCCCAAGATATTCCAGATAGTGAGCTGGAAACTTAGTGGTTTAATTGCTGCATGATTGTTAGTGTTAGCGTCCCCCAAAAATATAAAATTACAATGAAATTATAAAAATAGTATACAAAATATAACATGAGAACAGACTACTATAAATAAAAATATACTTCATATGAACATGAAAATCTAAAGATATTAATTGTAAAACATTATGTAAATATTAGAAAATTATTTGAAATATTACCGAATTTAATAGGTATTATGAAACATGAAAATAAACATAAGATGTAATACGCAAAATGTAACAAAAATAATATTAATATGAATATGAATATGTAAAAATATATAGCACTAGAACACTTTAAATCAAATATTTTGTGATATTCAGTTCTATAAAACAAGAACCTCAAAATAATTATATTCAAAATTAAAATATTAAAGTTCTCAAAAATATATTTAGACGTAAGACAAAAAGCTTCAAAGGTATTATTCGTTATATACAACTCAATTAATAAAAAGCAAAACTCAAAAAATGATGAAATACAAATTGGCTAAAAATAAAATATGAACAGAAATGTAGCATATAAATGAAAACATCAGAATATTATTTTGTATATCGTAACTCGTAATCAGTTCTTCAAATCAAAACCACACTCAGCAGAAGTATCAAAACAAAGTTCAAGTCACAAGTGTCGTCACATCTGTTAGACCCTCTGCATAGAATAGGGTTCAGCAGCGTCCTGTCATGACTCACTTTCAGCTCTAGAAGAACCATCAAAACAATTTTTGCACAGTAATCGATTCAGTTCAGACCGAAACTGTTATTAAGTTGTATGAGTTAGGAATACACAATCTGATTAAATAATTAAATCTGATTAAATAATAAAAATGTTATTATATTTTAGGATAATTTATATAACAAAATTTATAAATGAAATCACAACATCGTAAATCACTAATACAATATCAGTATCAATTTGAAATTTTAAGATTTTCAATATTGTCACTGAATTTCAACATGAACTTTAAAATCAAATTCAATCAATTATTATCAATATTGAAATGATTTTCTTTTACAAACAATAAATATGAAAAAAATATAGTATTATTATATTTTAACACTGTGAACAATAATAAACCAGCAGATATGTACAAGTATAACCACTTCTTTAATATTATAAATCAAATTAGAAAAACAACCATAATCATCTTTTTATACAATTATCACATATCTAGAAATATTATTCATGGTGTAGTTTAAAACTTCCCGGTGCATAATAAAATCTCAATTTGGAAGCATGGACAATCTCAGTCGATTTTTTTGTTTGATAATTTTCTTTATCTATTTCATAATTAACTTCTGACAATTTGTTTACAATTTGATATGGACCGGAAAAGGGTGAAGTCAGCTTACGTGTGTTAGGGAACTCAAATTCTTCAAAAAGGACTAAGTCACCAGGTTGGAATTTAACGTTTACAAATTTAGTGTCATATCTACTTTTATTTCTTTTATGATATTCAATAGTTCGTTCTTTGGCCAATTTTCTAGCTACGTCTAATGGAGGGTAAGTATTTTGATTAATAGGAGATTCAAACGGAAGATTACCAAATAATAAGTAGGCAGGGGTAAATTTTGTTACGGTATGAGGAGAATTATTGTATTCGATAATAACTTGTTCTAGTATTTTAGTCCAAGGTATTTTAGTGGAAGTAGAATTTACTTTACATTTTAATCGACTAACTATTGTTTGATTTACACGCTCCACTTTGCCATTAGTTTGGGGATGGTGAGCAGTAGTTAAAAGTTGTTTTACATTATAATTTTGAAGAAATCTTCTAAATCTAGATGAAGTAAAAGCCGCATTTCGGTCACTAAGGATTTTTTCTGGGACTTGAATTTTGAATATCTGAGTTAAACAGTTAGCATAGGTCTCGGTAGTAACACTTTTAGAGGGAAATGCCCAGACGTATCTTGTTGCATGGTCAATTACTATGTGTAAGTATTTTTTTGTAGAATTATAATAATTAAACCCTCCAACCGTATCGATAGAAAGACATTCAAAGGGTTTGTCCGTAGGGGGTATTTCTTGCATAAGTCCAAATTTTTTTGTCTTTTTCTTCTTATTAATTTGGCATGTATGACAATGCTTTACATAATTTCCAATGTCTTCACTAATATAAGGCCAATAGTATTGAGGGGTAATTAAACTAAGCATAATTTGTACACCAGGGTGACCGAATTTCTCGTGAGTTTCAGTTAACAATTTCAATCTTAAAGATTTTGGTACAACAATTTTAAAAACATTCTTTTTCTTCATTACAATCATATCATTTCTTTCCATATAATTTTTCCCACACACATTATCTAATTTCTGTTGTCTAATTATTTCTTCACTATCAAGTAAATGCACACTGTGTTGGAGATGTTGGGAAATAGAATGCCTAGAAAGCATATCGGCTTCAACGTTTGCTGAGCCTTTTTGGTATTTTACATCGTAATCAAACATGCTGAGTTTAAGGGACCAACGGAACAATCTACCCTTTAAATTTTTTACACTTTTAAGCCAAACGAGAGCCGCATGATCCGTATGAATTACAAATTTTTGTCCGTGGAGATAATAGTAAAATTTGTCTAGAGCATCAACAATAGCCAAACATTCTAATTCCGTGATCGCGTAATTTTTTTCGTATTCTTTTAAAGTTCTAGAGTGATATGAAACAGGGTGAAGTATATTATTTTCGTCTGGTTGTTTCAAAACAGCTCTAACAGCAGTTTGCGACGCGTCAACATACACATGGCAGGGTTTGTTAGCATCATACAGTTGTAAAACAGGTTTGGAAATTAAAATTTTCTTCAGTTCATGAAAAGCTTGTTGACATTGGTCATTCCAGTCCCATTTAACATCTTTCTTCAATAATTTGTTTAAAGGATTTCTCAGTTGGGCATAATTTGGTATAAATTTATGATAAACATTGACACTTCCTAGGACTCTCTGTAATTCTTTTACATTGGTTGGGTACTTCAACTTTTTTATACTTTCAATATTTTGGTTATCAGGAATGATTGTACCATTTTTAATTTCATAGCCTAAAAAATTAATCTTATCTTTTGCAAATACACATTTACTTTGATTTAATTTAATATTTTCTCTAGTAAAGACTTCAAACAATATTCTCAAATGTTCTAAGTGCTGTTCTTTAGAGGATGAATATACAATTATGTCTTCAAAGTAACTGCACGCAAATTGAATTTTATTTTTATTCAATATTCTTCTAATGGTCCTATTAAATATTGCGGGCGCATTTTTGTACCCAAAAGGGAGTCGTAACCATTCATAAAGTCCGAAATTTGAGCTAAAAGCCAATTTTTCAGTATCGTCGGGGTGAATAGGTATATGCCAAAATCCCGATCTTAGGTCGATTGTGGAAAAAAACTTTTGATTTATTTAATTTATCTAACAAAACATCAATTCTCGGGAGGGGTTCTGAATCTGTCTTGACTATAGCATTTAACTTTCGAAAATCGATACATAATCTTGTTTTTTTGCCTTCCTCACGTTTTAATACTAGTGTGACTGGTGCTGAATATGGGCTACAACTCTCTTTAATTATTCCAACACTTAGCAATTGATCAATTTGATTTTTAATTTCTTCTTCTTCCTTAATGGAAGTTCTATAAGGTCTTAAAGACACAGGGAGGTCCGAAGTTAATCTAATTCTTTGCGGTTCGATATTAATTTTGCCTACATCGTATTTATGCTTTGAAAACACATTTGCATATTCATGTATTAATTTATCTAATGCACTTTCATTATTTTTTGCATAATTTCCTTTTACATAATTTTGATTTTGAGAGCTTGTCTCACCTTGTTTTACAAAAGTTTTACCAACATGTATAGAATTTTCATCATTGTTACAACTATATGTTCTTAGGTGGTCAGTTTTCAGAGTTCGGGATATTGTGACATTATCATTTTTAAAAGGTCTTTCGTCAATTTGCATGTGTAGTGAAGTATCAATACCAGTACTCACATAATTTGAAATAATTTGAGATTCTTGAGTTATTAACAATTTGCAACAGTCTATTTGTAACTTATATTGTTTACATTCACTTAAACCTAATATAATATAATCTAAATCAGTTTTCAATACAAACATTTGAATTTGTCTTGTAATTTTACCAATTTTCATACATACTTTACATATTTTGTTTAGAAAAAAGTTTCCTTTTGTTTGTGTTACTGAGATTCCTTTTATCCGTTCAGTTTTTAAATTTAATTTTTTCGCTGTTTTTTCGGAAATAAGGGATAATGTTGCTCCAGTGTCAATTACACATTCTACGGTTTCTAGGTCTGACAGAAATCCCAGGACCCTTAATTGCCAAATTTTAGAAACATTTGTGGAATTTTGATTAGTTTTAACCTGGGATACCCCATCTATTTCAAATCTTTCTTGTCTAAAAGGACACACTTGAAACCAGTGATATGCGTTTGGTATTCCTCTCTGTGTACAAAGTCTACATGGGGATGGAGGTAAATTATTATAATTGTTACTAGTATGATGGCTGGAAAATCTAGGTCTGTGATTATTGTAAGAAGGATTAGGACCCCGAAGCCTTTGAAAATTACTTGGTCGATAATTATTATTCCTCGGATAGTGATAAAAGTTTGGATGACTAGTAGCTCTCGGATTTTGGTGTTGAAAATTAAGATTTTGATTATAATTTTGGACGTTTTCAACACGAGGAGTAATAAACTTGGGATTTTCGTTTTGATGCCCCTTAATCTTGATTAATTTATGGGCCTGATTTAGCCAAGTAATAGGGTCCAACGGTTCTTTCATTGTCATTAGGACTTTTAAATCTGTCGGTAGTCCTTCAGTCAGTCCTTCCAAAATCATTGACTGGCTTAATTTTAATTGTGTACCTATTTCCATTTTTTTCCGAAAATATTGCGTTATATCATCCCCAGTGTTGTATTTATAATTGGCAAAATCGCCGAAGGTGGTCAAAGTTGGGTCTACAAAGTTCTCTCTTAGTATTTGGACAAATTCTGGATACGTTTTTACCTCTTGAGAATGTTTAACATAAAGCCACAGGGTTTTCCTTTTAAAAAACGAGCTACATTTTTCAGCTTCCAGAGCTCATCTTTCTTTTTTTCCTCACATATTTTATCAAAATAGAGTAACCAAGAATTAATGTCACCAAAATCTGTTTCTTCAAAAGAAATTATTGTTAAATTATTCTCAGCTCCAGATGTAGCTATAGAATCATCTAAGTTATCTGGTTCCGTCATTTTGTATTAATTTCAACAGAATATAATTGTACAATAGATATATTAGAGTACAACAAAATATTTAAATTGTTCTTAGAATTCAACTATTTAAATTGACATTTCACCAGAAAGTACTATTACTTTTTAAAAACTTTTACCTTTAGCATGGGTAATCCGTCCGAAAGAGAGAAGAGAAAAACAAAATCTGTATTTACACATCCACAGGGCTATGACCCAGAAAAAAATAATCACACTCTATAGCGAGCACTGCTGTAGATTCCCTGCTGTAGATCCAAGGACACCTCCTCCGCAAGGCTAAATCACCGCACTTGTCATCGCTCCTATGGGGTCGCCGAAGAACTCCGCCGACTGCATTGAAGATTTTTCGAAAACAAAACACATCTCGTTGCGGGACTGGCTTTTCGCTCCACTTTTGATAATTTTGTAGAATCTCGTAAATGCACTGTGAAATGAATCTCTTTTCCCGCAGCAGGAACCATCCTCGCCGACTTTTGAAACATATCTTGGCCTGCTATGCTTCGCGGCTGTAGCGTGGTCGAAAAAATTAATACGAAGATCCAGGATAAATTTTATACATGTTTATTAGGCAGCATACAGAGCAAAACTTCTACAGAGAATCGTCGCGAAGCCTTATATAACCTTGGGGACGCTAACCGCTTGAGAAAGGAATTTGTTATAAGTCCTTTTAAGTGCTCTTCAAGTAGGTTGGCGAGTTAAGCTCGCCAAAAGGAAGGAAACAAAAGAATTTAACGCCGAAAGGCCACTAAAAAGATGAAGAAATTGCGGATTTGGTGGTTTTTTAATAGAGGTGTTAGTAATTTTAGTTTAGGATTAAAGCGTTAAGTTTTTACATTATATATATATATATATATATATATATATATATACACATACATATATATATATATATAGAATATATATATATACATATTTATACATACATACATATATATACATATATATATATATATATTATATATATATGTATATATATGTATATATATATATATATATATATATGTATATATATATATATATATATATATATATATTATATATATATATATATATATGTATATATATATATATATATATATATATATATATATATATATATATATATATATATATATATATATATATATATATATATATATATATATATATATATATATATATATATATATATATATATATATATATATATATATATTATATATATATATATATATATATACATATATTATATATATATATATATATATATATATATATATATATTATATATATATATATATATATATATATATATATATATATATATATATATATATATATATATATATATATATATATATATATATATATATATATATATATATATATATATATATAATATATATATATATATATATAAATATAAATGTGTGTGTGTGTGTACTATAAGATGTTGCCCTGTTTTAACGCCATAATTCCAAGATTTGTAAAATGTTGTTATATTCATTATAAATTGGATCGTTTAGTTGAAAAAGTAGGAAAACAGTTACTTTAAAAATATTTGATGCCACCACGCCTGCATCATCAAAATGTAATTTGATTAAATTAAAATTTCCCCTCCGCCTGTACGGGGATTTGACACCTAGACTTATTTTACTGAAGCCCGATGGGCTGACCACTGCTTCACAGATACTTTGGTAGTGAAGGGTTTCAAGAGGCAATAAGCTCGCAATTCTGAATTTTTAATTTAAAAAACTTTTTTTATCGGATCAAATTGTGAACCTAAGCCATTCTTGAATCCGCTTAATTGCATGCACAAAATCTCATCAAAATCAGTCCAGACAGACCATTACAAACAAGCGGACAGAATAATTTTATATATAAAGACATATGTATATTATAATACCTTAAAGCCATAATTAAACATAAAATAAAATATTTTGAAAATTTACTTATGATTTACATGAAAAGTAAGATGTAACAAAATATAGTAACACTTCTTAAAGCATCTGCTGATCTATGGTGACACATTTTAGATTTCCATATTTAAAGAGAAAAATTATTAAAATGACTGAAATGTAATTATTTAACTAATTTTAAATAAATTGTTTGTAAATTTTTATTGTAGATTCATAAGTTTAAATAACAGTTTAGTTTTTTATTAGGTTAATAATCTTAAATAAATCTTTACCTTTTTATTTGGTATAAATTTTGTTAATTTTTTCTATTTTTCAAGTTATTAAACTCATTAAAATAATTACAAATATGTTTTGTTGCTCAAATTATATTACAAAACAGTTCGGGTTTTTTTTCTGATATTAATATTTTAATTTTTTCTAAAGCAGTATTTTAAATTTTATTCTAAGATCTTATTTATAATCTCGTGTTTATGTAAATTATAATCTAACAAGTGTTCTGTAAATAATTGCTTTTGAAATGGTTTAGAATCGAGATTAAAAACGATGAATATGGATGGAAATATAATTGTTTCTTATATTTCAAGCATCCGGAATTAAATGTTTTTCTTTAGAATAACTATTTGGAATGGAATAATCTTGTATGAAGCAACAATTACCTTTAAGTTTGTGTAAATTCTACTTACCAAATAAATTCTACAAATATAATGACTTATTTAGTATAGCATATTAAATAAAAACATTTTTATCATTAAAAGTAAGATATTTAAACATATTTTAATACTTGCAGATCTTTCAAAGCTATTGTAGTGACAAACAGCATGCTATTTTGAAATTTATTGGATTCTTTTAAATTAATAAAAACCCGTTTTAATTTATAATACATTACTTTTGTGTGATTTCGTTTACATTATATTTTTAAAATGGAATATATCCTTTAGATCACTCTAAAGGGTAACATTTTATATATCTTGGGAAGAATAAGTATCATTTTCTGAATTTCTAGACCTGAATTTGAAACTTTTCAATCGCAAAGAAAGGATGAATGAGATAGATGAAAATTTGGATTAAGGAATTTCTACTGTCATACAGCCATTTGAAGAAGAATTTGTTTAATTTCCTCTCGGACCATTTCAAATGCAAATAAAGATTAAGGAGGTGGATGAAAAGTTCAATAATTTTTTATTCTAATGCAACCATTTCAGGGATAATCGGTATAATTTTCTGACTTTGCAGTACTGGAATCCAAACTTTTTAGACGCAAAGAAAGAATAAATGTGGTGGATTAAAATGTTGAAAAAGAAGTTTCTAGTCTAATACAACCATTTAAAAATGAATTAACTTAATTTTCTAACTTCCTAGAAGTGGATTCGAAACTCTTTAGTGCAAAGTATAGATGAAGGAGATAGATGAAAATTTGTATTCAGAATTTTCTGTGCTAATACAACACTTTAAAGAAGAATTGGATTAATTTTCTGAATTTTTAAGACATGATATGAAACATCTCAGATTCAAAGAAAGGACTAATAAGATAGGAGAGAATCTGGAATAAGAAGTTTCTACTGTCAAACAACCATTTCAGGAAGAATTAACTTTTTTTATCTGATTTTATCTGATTTTATAGACACGGGTTCAAAACTTTTAGATGAAAAGATCTCTAAGATAAAGACATTTTTATATTGAGCTCAAATAAAAGAATAATTGAGCTCAAATAAGAGAATAAGTTAATTTTTTCAATTTATATGGTTAATAATGCGCATTCGGATGTAATATAATATCTCTTTCATACTGGAAATTAAATATGTATATACAATAAACATATAAAAAGTTATCTTTAATATTTTGTATAAAATATTTTTTTCAGTAGTAGTTTAAAATGATTTATGAAAAAAAAGCAAATGAACAAGATTTTAAAAAGTTAAAATGAGGAAGTTCTATGTTATATGAAAGTTGGATATATTTTGTGTGTGGCATATTCATGAAACTACTTCATTATTAGATTGAATTCAATATTTGAACTGGCAAATTGACACTTAAAGTAAGAGAGTTTGTGATAATTAAAATAAACATATAATAACTTATATTACATTTATTAAAATTGTTCTCAATAACATACATAATATGTAATAGTTATTTAAAATATTTTAATATGAATGTGAACAAAGGACTAACGTATTATTAACGTATTATATAACGCTAAATTAGATGATTAGATCAACAGAGTAGAAAACAAGTCATATGATTTTAAAGGGTGTATCAAAGAGGACCTAATCTCTACATACTAGCATTTAGCTCGTCATATGGCGATATTATTAAATTTTTTAAATTTTCCAGAATTGTAAAGTACTCTATGAGGCAGGTAAAAACTGGTTTGTTTTTCGGATGAGAATTATCTGGTACATGCTCAATATTTTGTTTATCTCCATACTCCTCTAAAGTCACACGATAATTTGAATGCAGTTTAGAATCATGTTGAATTAATTTAGTCAAACCATGGGGTTATGTATAGAAAACAAACACACGAATGGAAAAACTTCTTATTTTTCAAAAATATATAACTTTAACGATAAATATTTATTATTCCCTGAAGTAGACTCCTAGTCTTTTATGAAAATAATTTGTTATTTATACCGATGATAGAATTTTTATTACATCAAAAAATAATCGATGATTAAATTTAAAATTATCACATATGTACCTAATCTATTATTTAAGCCAAATATAAAACAAAATTTTATTCAGAGATAATTATTTTCAGAGATAAATCGTATGAAATTAATGAAGACAAAATCTAAATGATTTAAAATAAGAAATGATTAAATAAGATGGTTAAAGGAATAACGTCATAATGCTAGAATAAAATGCTATTTTTACCTATTTATTATGTCATAAATTCATAAATTTAATCGCCTGATCTTCACCGTAGAATATAGGGTTTAAATAATGGCATTAAACGCTCGATAATGAGGGAAGGGGTAGATTTCGAGCGTTTTAAAAATGCAGTATTTTTCGGTTTGATATGAAACACATTTATGCTAATTTATTTTAGAATTAGATAGATAGTTTAGGAGTCTCAAATCTATTGATTGAATCTAGATTTGAGACTGTAAAGCAGTTTATATACCTAGGTTCGGAAATTAATACACAAAATAATATATCTGTTGAAATTCATAGCAGAATTACCTCTGCTAATCGATGTTTGTTTGGATTAAGGAAATATTTAAAGTCTAAGTACATTAAAAGTTTGACTAAAATAATATTGTATAAATGCCTAATAAGACCTGTTTTGACTTACTCAGCTGAAACGTGGGCATTGACAGAAAGAGACAAGGAAACCCTAGAAGTTTTTGAGAGAAAAATATTGAGAAGTATTTTGGGGGGAATTAATGTAAATGGTATATGGAGTAGAAGAACAAATATTGAATTATACAAAATATATAAAAACCCAGATATAATTAATTTTATTAGCTTACGAAGATTAAAATGGGCCTGACATCTAGTTCGACTTAATGACAATATATCCACAAAAAAAGTTTTAACGGCCAAACCAATAGGAACCCGAATGACAGGACGACCAAAACTTAGATGGTTAGACTGCATTGAGAAAGACATAAGATCCTTGAAAATTTCAAATTGGAAATCAAGAGCCAATGATAGGATTGCCTGGTATGGAATTCTAGAGATGGCTAAGGACCATCCTGGGCTGTCATGCCACTGAGGAAGGAAGGAAGATAGTTTAGAAGAAGATAAACATTAATTGCTTTGAATTTTGCAACCCTAAGATGCTCCTATCTATTCGAGGTCCAACCGCTTCATAAATTGGAGGACAGACGGACAGATAACTTAAGGCAATATTATATAGGGGATAGAGAATTAAGATCTTATTAATGTGTCAATGAAAGAGCTGTGGCATAGATTTTTAGGGATTCACCCCTTTATGGAATATAAACTGGGAAACACAAAGAAAGAAATCATTCTGCTGAGAATATGACACCTGTTCAGAAAATAGCCATTTATATTCTTAAATTTACCATGAATAATGAGAGAACTACAATGTGAATTTTCAACTACATTTTGGGATTGGTGTCCGTTAGAACACAAAAGTACGGAAAATAGTCTATGATATATTGATAAAGGAGGATTTAAAAAACAATTATTTTTTGTGTTGTAACTAACACTCCTACGCAGATTTCAAACCTAAACCTATTCCGTTAGTATGAATGCGAAACACATAAATCTAAAACAATTACAGAGCACTCTATTACCTATTATGGAAACCAAGCCTTAAGTATTAATTGAATCCACATCTTCGGCGGGAGAGAAAAATAAGCATTATGTCGACTCGAATGCATTAGATGAAGTGGAATTCGCCACTGAAATAAGCTTCTAGAACGTGTGGGATAGAGTAACTAGATCCTATACATGCTGATGGAGCAGGTCGCCTAAAAAATGTGATATCATTGATAAAACTTTAAAAAATCGAGAGATTTTTCTTATTTTATTTTTTTAAGTCATAATAGTTTAAAAGATCATACTTTCTTTTAAGATTGGTAATTTATTTACCTTAAATATAACAATAATCCTTATTATGTTTTCAGCCTTAAGCGCAAATCTTAGTCATCATTTCTCTTCTATAGTATTATAAATTTCACTCTAAAAAAACTTATTCTTATACTCACTTAATAGATAATCTCTGTCTTTGAAAGTTATTTTACCAGGTGTTTATATAGTATCACAACTATTAATTTTTCAGCTAATAGGTAATATTTGAGTCATTAAATTTTTTATAGAAAAGACGATTAAATCTTTAAAAATATGTGTTATTGTAAATTTTCAATGACAAATATAATTACCTGTTTTTTAACAAAAAACGTGTTACTTCTGTGGCCAATCCTCAAGTGGGAAATGATTTTCTGGAACTGATTTGTCTAAATTAAAGTTTGTAATTAGAAAAAAAAGTAAATAGAATTTTTAAAAGATAATATTTTTTTTAAATTGGTAAATTTATTTACCATACATATATATATTATATATATATATATATATATATATATAATATATATATATATATTAAATAAATAAATAAATAAAAATATATATTATATATATATATATATTATATATATATATATATATATATATATATATATAATATATATAAATATCCCCTTATGTTCAGCATTAAGCACAATCCTAAGTCTTCATTTTCTCTTCTATACTATTATAAATTTCACCTTAAACACTTATCCTTTATTAATATGTTTTTATCTTTGAAAGTTATTTTACCAGTGTTATATATAGTATCACAATTATTATTTTTTCAGCTAATATGTAATATTTAAGAGTCATTAAATTTTTTTATAGGAAAGACGGTAAAATCTTTAATACTATGTGTTATTTGTAAATTTTCAATGATAAATATAATTACCATTTTTTTTTCAAAAAACGTGTTACTCGTGTGACAAAATATTACGGGTGTGAATTAGTTCAGAATACTTTTGAAAATTCTTAATTAAAAGTACGGTGTTCAACAATAATAAATAAACCGAGCCATACAAGGATGTAAGTAATAAATTAATTTATCTATTCTAACTTTTATCAATAAATTTAAATGAAGTGGAATTCGCCACTGAAATAAGCTTCTAGAACGTGTGGGATAGAGTAACTAGATCCTATACATGCTGATGGAGCAGGTCGCCTAAAAAATGTGATATCATTGATAAAACTTTAAAAAATCGAGAGATTTTTCTTATTTTATGTTATGCTCTTACTTAAAAAAACCTCACAGTTCAAAATCTTGCAATACTTTCTAATACACCCTTTTATATATTCAAATGGGAAATGATTTTTTGGAACTGATTTGCCTAAGTTCAAGTTTTTAATTAGAAAAAAGTAAGTCCCATAAAAGTTTTAAAAGATAATACTTTCTTTTAAGATTGGTAAATTTATTTACCTTAAAATATAACAATAATCCCTTAAGTTCAGGAACGATGGCCGAATGGTAGAGCACTGCTCTTCGGACCCGGAGTTCGCGGGTTCGAATCCCGCTGCTGGCATGGATGTTCGTAGCCGTTCGGAATCGGCTTTAAACTGTAGGTCCCGGTCTCATTAGCCCTCGTGTGCAAAACAGTAGACCGTAGCGCTCCAAACCAAACCAAACCAAACCAAACCCTCATGTTCAGCCTTAAGCGCAATCCTTACTCATCATTTCTCTTCTATAGTATTATAAATTTCACCCTAAACACTTATACTTATACTTCCACTTAATAGATAATCTGTCTTCTGTCTTTGAAAGGTGTTTTACCAGGTGTTATATATAGTTTCAGAATTATTTTTTCAGCTAATAGGTAATATTTAAGAGTCATTAAATTTTTTTATAGAAAAGACGGTGAAATCTTTAATACTAATGTTATTTTTAAATTTTCAATGACAAATATAATTACCAGTTTTTTTTCAAAAATAAAAAACGTGTTACTCGTGTGACAAAATATTACTATATCATACGAAATCAGTCGTAATTAAAAAACTAAAAATTTAGAACAAACAATATAGAAGAAAATTGAGAAAAAGTAATCTATTACATTACGGTACATATGAAGCATGCTGAACTAATTAATCATTAAAATAACTAAAGTATTTAACTGCCTAAATGATAACAATTCATTAATAGAATTATATGCATAAAGTCATGACTATGGAATAGGTGTTTATTTTATCTTAAGAATCATTATATAACATAATTTTAAATTCTTCAATTTTTGTTAATCTATAACTTTATTATTATCAACTAAGGAATAAAAGGAGAGAGTTTAATAAATGTATAATTATTTTTCATATTTTTGTGTAGTGTTATTCAGCATTCAAAAACAGATGAAATGTAAAAAAATACATCAAAATTCAATTTAAAGTTACCAGAATTAAAATGTAATATGGCTGGATCACTGAGTTTAATTAAATTTTTTAGTTATAACTAATTGCAAGTGAAAAGTTTTCAAGGAATTTACAGATATTAGAAATTTAGATACAGTAACGCTTCGAAAAATTATATTAATCCCAATTACAATAAATAAAACAATAAGAATTACAAAAATTCATATTGTTTTGTAACTGGATTACCACATAACAAAATGTATATGTACTTACAATAGACATATATTTGATTGTGAAATCTGTGTGAAAATAACAAATACGTTAATAAATTAATTTTTCATTAATATATTACGCCATAAACAAAAATTGTGTAATGGATTTAGTCTGTTACACTTTTAATTCCCCAGAAATAAAATTGTCAAAATTATTAAACAACAAAGCGAGAATTTAAGCTCTTTGACAAAATGAAAACATAATTTAATTAAAGAATATTTATTTTTAAACACTTCGCTAAATTAATATTATTATAAAAATTGCTGAAGATTAATTAAATGGGAATATTAATTGTAGTTACATTGCACAAGAGGCAGGGAAATTAAT
This sequence comes from Pardosa pseudoannulata, assembly GCA_032207245.1. Classification (NCBI taxonomy): domain Eukaryota; kingdom Metazoa; phylum Arthropoda; class Arachnida; order Araneae; family Lycosidae; genus Pardosa; species Pardosa pseudoannulata. Next base: position 73,835,681 of record CM063511.1, on the reverse strand, counting down.
TTTTTTCCTTTTCAAAAATGTAAGAAACACAGTGTTTACTTCTGAAAACACTTAATCCATGTAATAAAAGTTTTTATTTAAAAATCAAACCTTAGAGTAATTATAATCATGGGTAGCATTAAAGATTTTTCGAATCACATTACACCTAAAAAAGCTTAAATTAATTTTATTTTTTGAAATAATTCCAACATACCAATGTATAATATATATCACTACACACACACACACACACACACACACACACACACACACACACATATATATACATATATATATGTATGTGTGTGTATGTATATATATATATGTATATATATGTATATATATGTATATATGTATATGTATATATATATATATATTTATATATATATATATATATATATATATATATATATATATATATATATATATATATATATATATATATATATATATATATATATATATATATATATATATATATATATATATATATATATATATATATATATATAAACTTTGAAAGTTTTTAATAGTTTTGTATTTAATACTCAATGTATTTTTGTACAATTTCAAAAAGTGGTTAAGAACGTCATATACATATATTTATGTATCAATTTGCATTCGGTGAACTTGAAAAATAGTATAAGTTGAGAGACGGATGAACTGCAAATAAAAGAACAAAATCAATAAATATGTACACAAAACTTTTATACAAACGACGATGTGAGGTATTAGAGAAATTTAGTAAGATTTTCATCTATATATTATTCTCACCCCTTAAAACTTATAAAGAAATTAACTAACTGGATTTCGTCTGTAAATTCCTCTAATGATCATACCATTGAAAATTCTGTGGGTACACTTTTGATGAAACAAAATACAAGTGATCCATATTGTCATAAAGATTTTATCTCTATTTTCGACTATTACACCTATGAATTAATTGCCTGTGCTTTTTGGCTCTGTCATCAACAGATTGTTTACCTGGATTAATTAGTCAACCTGCTGTATTTCAGACCTTAAGATTTCGTTGTTATAAAAATGTCCAGAATGTTTCTTGTTTTAAATATAGTTGCCAAAGCAATGAAGATTATTTTATGTTGGTTTCAAGTTTTTGCCTATGAATGTGGTTATGTCTGTAGTTAACAAAGATTTTGTTTTATAGGACTTAGGACTCCTTCCGTAAAGTAATTGGGTACACTTAACTCACCTTCTTATGCTTTCTAAAACTGAACAGGTGGATTGCTGTTCTCGTTAGAAATGACTGTTCTACGCAGAAGTGATGTATAATGCAAAGTAAATATCCGTATATTGGTTAAAAAAAGGTTTAATTAAATCATTTCAGTAAGGGAATAAACATTTTTTAATTTATATTAAACTCCTCGGCGCAACAGCTCCAATGGGGCCAGGATTTACGGTGCCAATCTCCGTTTCAGTGACGAAGGGACTTAGGGGTGCGTAGCATGTGTTTCGCTTAGGTGATCAATCTTAAACGGAACCCCCAGTGTTTGGTTCCCAATCACTCTTAGTACTCAGTTTTTCTATACACTGAAGAGTTGAAAGGCTGAGTCAACCTTGTCCAGCCCGGGGATCGAACCTCGGACCTGTGGTGTGGGAGAGCGAAGCGCTAACCGAAAGCCACTTAAATGATATTAGGCTATCAAAATTGACGTTAAGAAATAAAACTTATTACAGTTTATATTATTTCGTGAATTAAGTTCTTATTGATATTCATTTAAAAAAAACTATATAATAACTCAGTAAATAGCATCTTTAATTCGTATTATGCAAATTTACACTAAGTATAAATTAATTTCATTTAACATATTACACATATGTCTGTGTGTATATCGTCCTTTAGAATTCTTTCAGTGAACATAACGATAGTATCACAAGATATTTTATAAACGCTTCAGACATTTTAGTGTCTGGGATACCTTAAAACTGGGTATAGCACTTAAAAAAAGTGTAATGTAAAGGCAAAAAATAAAAGCACAGTAAGTAGAAAATGTTATCTCCTAGCAAAATAACCTCTTGCGAAGGCTGAAAATGTAAACAGTTTTTCCCGACTGACTGACATATTAAAAGCATTTTTAATCGAAAACCAAAGTAATGTGACACATTATTTTGATAAAATAGATTACCACTACGTCTTGAATGTAACAAGAATATAGGCTTTTGCAAAAATGTCGTTACTAACCTGTCCTTCCTGTCTCACAGACATTCTGAAAGAAGACAGATTATCTACTAAGTGGAAGTATAAAGGATAAGTGTTTAGGGTGAAATTTATAATAGTATAGAAGAGAAATGATGACTTAGGATTGCGCTTAAGGCTGAACATAAGGGATTATTGTTATATTTTACGGTAAATAAATTTACCAATCTTTAAAGGAAATATTATCTTTTAAAAAATTATGGGTTATAATTCTAATAACAAACTTGAATTTAGACAAATCAGTACCTAAAAAATCCTTTCCCATTTGAGGATAAAAAAGGGTGTATTAGAAAGTATTGCAAAATTTTAAACTGTAAGGTTTTTTTAAATAAAAGCATAAGATAAAAAAAGCAAAATCTCTCAATTTTGTAAAGTTTTATCAATGATATCACATCTTCTAGGCAACCTCCTCCAGCATCATATGTAAGATCTAGTTACTTTATCCCACACATTCTACAATCTAAATGGCAGTGGCGAATTTAACTTCATATAATTTTATTGATGAAAGTTAGAACAAATAAATTAATTTAATACTTACAAGCATGTATGGTTTGATTTATTCATTTAGTGTTGAAAACCGTAGTTATATATATATATATATATATATATATATATATATATATATATATATATATATATATATATATATATATATATATATATATATATATATATATATATATATATATATATATATATATATATATATATATATATATATATATATATATACATATATATATATATATATATTATACATATATATATATATATATATATATATATATATATACATATATATATATATATATATATATATATATATATATATATATATATATATATATATATATACATTTATATATATATACATATATATATATACATTTATATACATATATAGTTAGTTATATATCCTTAGTTATCATTCTATTATATAAATCCATGCATGCATGCAGGATTGCTTTCATACGTCTTTTTAAATATTAATAATGACAAAGCATCCTTAACTACAGAATCAATTCTAAAAAACTGCTCTAAAATTGAAATACTATCTGAAATATACCTAGCAAAACAAATATTTAATTTTTGAAAGTGTCCGAAATGTTTTTCACGTTATAAGTAGCTAAACATTCTGCATCTTTCGGTGCTAAATAAACAATTGAGGAATGAGATGAGAATAGAAAAGGAACATCAACATTCTTTGAACAAAAATGGAAAAATTTTCGTAAACAAAGAGACATTTTAATACACGGTCGTTTTATTTTACGCTTTCAAAGTTTCGGCGGAACTTCATTGAAGCTGCAAAAATTTTAATTCCGCGTATTATTTACTTTCATAACTTACAAAGCATGACGTGTGGAACAAAATATAAAATTCAAGAGACGTAATTTCTACCCGAATGTCAAGAACCGTGTACTTCGAAATTACTTTCATGGGTTTCCCTTTTACGCTTTCTAAAGCTATATAAAAGAGGGGAACAGTGTTGTCAGAGTGTTCTGGAAGGCTTTACATAAAAGGAGATAAATCATTATTTACGATTCATTGGAGAGAAGCTAAGTTTAGGAATACTTTAAGAGCATCCCAGTTAGAAAATGTATTCAGAGGTAGGATATTTTATTATCAGAGGTGCACCGACTAAATACGTTTCGTGAAATAGATTTACCGTTCACGAAATGTATTTCCTAAATGTGTTATGTCGGGCAAAATATTCTCTTTGGAATACAATATCGGATTATCAGTATTTCCCTTTGTAATGGGTTTTAGCATCCAACATAAATTAGGAATAATTATGCACATTTATGACCAAAGATTTGTAATATGGAGGCTGTATAAATATTTAAAGATGAAGTTTTATAACTGCGTATATATATATATATATATATATATATATATATATATATGTATATATATATATATATATATATATATATATATATATATATATACATATATATATATACATATATATATATATATACATATATATATATACATATATATATATACATATATATATATATATATATATATATATATATATATATATATATATATATATATATATATATATATATATATATATATATATATATATATATATATATATATATATATATATATATATATATATATATATATATATATATATATATATATATATATATATATATATATAGCATTTATAATGTTCAATCCAAAAAATACATAAGTTACAGAATATACTATAGAATTAATACAGACTTATAGCCATATATATATATATATATAT
>CM063511.1:73796215-73826215 GCA_032207245.1 Pardosa pseudoannulata | reverse complement strand
ATATTGCTTGGAGTCAGAATCACAAAGGAAAGGATAGCCGGAAATAGGTAGGTATGTCACTGACGTAGATCCCCCAAGGTCTTAATACGTGGTGTAGCTTCATATTCAGGCATTGTTTTGGACATTTCAAGCATTAAATTAATGCATAAAAATGATAATAGAAAAAGATGTCATACTTTCATAAATTTATTATTAGCCTTAAATTATTTTATCTATTCAATATTGATGAGACACTTACCTGACACACATAAACGGATAAAAACACAGTATGTGCCGAATCTTTGGAGAATAATTGGAGGGCAGAAATGTTGCTTGGAGTCAAAATTACTAAGGAAAGCATGGTCGGAAATAGGCAGGTGGCACTAAAGTCGATTGATTAAGGTTTTAATCTGTGGTGTAGCATGGTATTCATGCATAGTTATACACGTTTTATGCAGTAAATGAAATATGGAAACTTCAACGGAAAAAAGGCTTCATAGTTTCCTAAAGCTACTATTAGTCTTGAGTTATTTTATCTATTCAATATTTAAGAGATACTTAACACCATATATGGATAAAAATACAGGGTGTGCCGAATCTTTGAGGAATAATTGGAGGGCAGAAATGTTGGAGTCAAAATCACAAAGGAAAGCATGGCCGGAAATAGGTAAGTGGCACTGAAGTCGATAGCTTAAAGTCTTAATCTGTGGTGTAGTATGATATTCAGACATTGTTTTGGACATTTTAGGCAATAAATGAAGGATGTGAACTTCGATGGAAAAAAGTAGTCATGGTTTCCTAAAGCTACTATTAGTCTAATTAATTTATCTATTCAATATTTAACAGATACTTAACACCATATACGGATAAAAATACAGGGTGTGTTGAATCTTTGGGGAATAATTGGAGGGCAGGAATGTTGATTTGAGTGAAAATCACAAAAGGATTGCCTCAAATAGGTAGGTGGCACTGAAATCGATAGCTTAAGGTACTCATCTGTAGTGTAGCATGATATTCAGACATTGTTTTGGACATTTTACGCTGTAAATGAAGGATGGAAACTTCAATGGAAAAAAAGCGCCATTGTTTCCTAAAGCTACTATTAGTCTTGAATTATGTTATCTATTCAATATTTAAGTCTTAACACACTTAATGCTTAACATACATATATGGATAAAAATATGGGATGTGTTGAATCTCCGGGGAGTTATTGGAGGGCAGTAATGTTGCTTAGAGTCAAAATCACAAAGGAAAGCATGGTCAGAAAGAGGTAGGTGGCACTGATGTCGATAGCGTAAGGTCTTAATCTGTGGTGTAGCATTATATTCAGGCATTGATTTGGACGTTTTAGGCATTAAAAGAAGGATGGAAACTTCAATGGCAAAAATGCGTCATAGTTTCCTAAAGCTACTTTTAGTCTTGAATTATTTTATCATTCAATATTTAGGATATACTTAACACACATATATGGATAAAAATACAGGGTATGCAGAATCTTTAGGGAACAATTGGAGGGCTGTAATGTTGCTTGGAGTCAAAATCACAAAAGAAAAGGATTGCCGCAAATAGGTAGGTGGCACTGAAGTTGATCTCTCACGATCTTAATATGTGGTGTAGCATAATATTCACGAATTGCTTTCGGCATTTTAAGCTTTAAATGAATGGATGAAAATGATAATAGAAAAATATGTCCTACTTTAATAAAGCTATTATTAGCCTTAAATTATTTTCTTTATTCAGTATTTATGAGATATTTATCTGACACACATATACGGATAAAAATAAAGGGTATGTTGAATCTTTGTGGAATAATTGTAGGGCAGGAATGTTGCTTGGAGTCAAAATCAGAAAGGAAAGTATGGTCGGAAATAGATAGATGGCACTAAAGTCGATCACTCAATGCCCTGATCTGTGGTAAAGCATAATATTCATGGAATATTTTGGCCTTTTACTCATTAAATAAATAGATGGCAATGATGATATAAAAAAGATGCCATACTTTCATAAAGAGACTATGAGCCTTATAGTATTTTATCTATTCAATATTTAAGAGATACTTACTTAAAAAACATATAATGATAAAATTGCAGGTCATTCAGAGTCTTTGAAAATAGGGCAGGAACCTAGGAGTGAGTGTAATAAAGCATGAGCTAAATTAATGCATGAACGGAAATATTTAGATAGGTGTTACTGAACTCAACTTCTCAAGGTCTTATTATGTGATGTAACGTAATTTGAAATCTACACATCAAATAGTTGAAGAACTTACCCTTTTAGTTATTCTACATGTAATAAAAGTAAGGGAACAAAGAAATGTGAGGAGATATTTTTCAATACATCCACCTGATGCAAAAGCTAGTTGAATGTTATCAGAATGTGTGGGAAGTGAAATATCTACAGTTGTCAATTTAAAACAGTTATCATAAGAAGAACTTTTGTCTGAATCAGTTTCGACTCACGTGGAGAAAAATTGTGCATACACGTACAATACTTTAAACACTGAATAAGCTAAATCATTTTCAACTGGCATCTGAAATGAGAAATTCACAGTTGCCCATTTCATACCATTATTGTTGAACTGTAGTAAAAAATTCGGATTGCAGTTAGAAAAATTCGAAAAATTAACGTTTATTATCGAAAAATATAGTTGCCTTCGCTAAAGATATAGAATAGGCAACTGATATTCAAAATAACACAGCAAAAAATATGAAGGCAGTTGACACTCAAGTAATTGAAAGCCATATGTATTTTTCGAAGGAAAGATTAACTATAATGTGGTATATTTTATTATATTAAAATTTGGCATATGCTTAGGTATTTAAGAAGATTTTGTTTTCACATGACAGCACAGTCTGGTATATAAATTCTGCAAAATGATTTACATGAACTTATCAGTGTAGTCTCTTCTGTATATTAAAACATATCCATATGAAAAGCTTATCTATTTAACAAACTCTTTCACTTTATATATGGAATACTTCTATACCACCAATATAGTTTCTCTGCTCATTTCACATTTTATGAATAGAAATTAATTTAAAATTTAAAATTTAATTTCAAATATAATTCACCAGTAAATGTATTCAACATTACTTTTAGTTCATTCTTTGTGGGAGATTATGAGTCATCGTTAAAGAATTCCCTCCACTACAAAAGTATTAAAACTTGTGAGAGTGTTGATTTCTGAAGTGAAATTATTTGATTAATGACCATAAAAATCCCTTTTGAAAAATTGAAATTCACTGTTGCGTGTGAAGATGCCGTAAATCAATTTTTAATTATTCTTCCTTCCACGGCGTTCTTAATCTTCTTGGTTACTTTCAGTTTTAAAGATAATTAAGTTATACATTAAATTTTCTTCATAAAAGTGTTTCCACTGCAAATATCTGTTAGCGTCTTTTGATAAATGCTTCTTGTAAACTTTTGAAAGAAATAAAATGTATTGGTTAATAATTTTTCTTTATTGTTTTCCGTGTATAGCCATAGAAAAAAGAATCTTATGATCAGCAAATTCGGAAAATTATAACAAAAAAAATTTACTGATTTCAATTTTATGTTGTACTTGCTGTAGTGTTAAAAAAAAGTTGCTAATGATGCATCAATAAAGTCTTTTTGTTAAAATTTGATAGATGTTTTTAATTTTGTGTCATACAATTTAACTACCTGCTTAATAGTATTCAATTACCTAACTTGACATGGTGGGTAAAACTAGGCTTGAACATTTTCGATTCCGAATTTTTTCAAAATTGTTATAGAAAAAGTTAAAATGTATGATTTTAATGAATTAATTAATGTAGTAAATAAAATTGATTTAATTTATCGCCCATTAAATTTTGAATTGTAAAATTATATTTCGCAGTAAAAATTATTTTAAATCGCATTAAGGGACTTTATTAGTTAGCTCTGAGTGTTGTCTGAAGTGACACATACACTTGTACTCATGTATGATATGTGTCGTGTCCATCTAGAAATCATATGGCTTCTACTAGAAAAATGAGTGCCATTGCTTTCAGAGGTGGAATTTCTTAGAGTGGGTACTCGTAATTTAGAAGGAGGAACCAAGCATTGCTTCAAAGATCAACATTTTTCGTTTGGTAACTTGACTTACATTGAGACTACAAACTTATTTTATGCACACCAGCCTTTATTAACCCTCTCGCGGCAGGCGGTTGAAGTATCTACCAGAAGGTGAAGTTTACAAAAAGACGGTTATGGTTGAGATATCAACCAGCACTTACCTGACTTAACTGCCTGGAACATTTTCGAGTCCGAATTTTTTCAAAATCATTATAGAAAAAGTTAAGATGTATGATTTTAATGTTCTGGTTGAAATATTAGGCACCACTGCCCATTTTTGAAAACATTGTCATCAGAAACATCGGTATCTATCACTGGTTTTATTTTCTATTTTACGGAGGGGTGCATTTCTCCCCAATGTGGAAATTCCCTTGAGTCATTCCCTAAAAAGGTAACAACTTTTATTGTTATTAGTATTTACAGTATTTCTTACATTTGCACTTGATAATTTTTTCAGGAATCCGGTGAAGGAAATTTTATTATTCATATGATTTCAGTTGTTATAGTAGACAAAATTTTCAAATTGGTAAAGAGATGCAGAAATAATTGATAGCAAATTTAAAAGAATTTGACTATTTTAACATGATTTATTTGTCAGTGTTATATCTATATGTGCAGGTATTAATTGTTCAATGCTAATTTAAATATTAGTAAGAAAAGAGAAAAAAATAATTTAACAATTTGAAAATTTTCCTGTATATTAAATGGTATGTTCAAAATAAGTATATAGGTATATTTAAAAAAATAGCTAAGAAAGTTAGTAATTACATTAAAGGCCTGGCTAAGTAACATTCATTTCCAGGACACAATTATAAATTATTAATTAATATATATAATATATATATATATATATATATATAAATATATATATATATATAAATATATATATATATATATATATATATATATATATATATAAATATTATATATATTATATAATATATAATATATATGTATATATATATGTATATATATATATATATGTATATATAATATATATATATATATATATATATATATGTATATATATATATAAATATATATATATATATATAATATATATATATATATATATATATATATTATATATATATATATATATATATATATATATATATATATTATATATTTATATATATAATATATATATATATATATATATTATATTTATGTATATATATATATTATATATATGTATATATATATGTATATATATATATATATATATATATATATATATAATATATATATATATATATAAATATATATATAATATATATATATATATAATATATATATATTTATATATTTATTATATATATATATATATTATATATAATATATAAAATTATTTATAAACTTTAATATTTCCTTAAAACCTATATTATTTATATATTATATAAAAAATCTTTTTAACTCTAAATGTCTTAATATAGCACTGCGACTTAAAATTCGTTCGATACGTTTATATTTCTATCCTTTACATGTAAATTTCTGTCTATTCAACACGTTCAATGTAGAAATTTCCTTAAGTCATTCCCTAAAATTGTAACAACTTTTATTGTTATTAGTTTTTACAGTATTTCTTACATTTGATAATTTGTCATTAATTCGGTGAAGGAAATTTTATTATTCATATGATTTCGGTTGTTATAGTAGACAAAATTTTCAAATTGATAAAGAGATTCAGAATTAATTGAAAGCAAATTTAAAAGCATTTGATTATTTTAACATGATTTATTTGTCAGTGTTATATCTATATGTGTACGTATTAATTGTTCAATGCTAATTCAAATATTAGTAAGAAAATGGAAAAAAATAATTTAACAATTTGAAAATATTCCTGTATATTAAATGGTATGTTCAAAATAAGTATGTAGGTATATTTAAAAAAATAGCTAAGAAAGTTAGTAATTACATTAAAGGCCTGACTAAGTAACATTCATATCCAGCACACAATATAAATTATTAATTAATATATATATAAATATATATATATAAATATATATATATATAAATATATATATTATATATATATATATAATATATTATATATATATATATGTATATATATATATATTATATATATATATATATATTATAATTATATATAATTTAAATATATTATAAATATATATATATATATATACTATATATATAAACTTTATAATAATTATGTATATATATATATGTATATATATATGTGTGTGTGTGTGTGTGTGTATTTGTGCGTGTGTGTAATATATCAAAATTATTTAACTTTAATATTTCCTTAAAAACCTACTCTCTCCTATTCTGATTCATTAAAATCTTTTTCCAGACTCTAAATGTCTTAATCAAAGCAGTGTCTGCGACTTAAAATTCGTTCGATACGTTTCCGAAAGCTTTCTATCCTTTACATGTAAAATTCTGTCTATTCAACACGTTCAATGTGGAAATTCCCTTAAGTCATTCCCTAAAATTGTAACAACTTTTATTGTTATTAGTTTTTACAGTATTTCTTACATTTGATAATTTGTCATTAATTCGGTGAAGGAAATTTTATTATTCATATGATTTCGGTTGCTATAGTAGACAAAATTTTCAAATTGGTAAAGAGATGCAGAAATAATTTATAGCATATTTAAAAGCATTTGATTATTTTAACATGATTTATTTGTCAGTGTTATATCTATATGTGTACGTATTAATTGTTCAATGCTAATTTAAATACTAAAAAAAGGAAAAAATATTTGAACAATTTGAAAATTTTCTTGTATATTAAAATTATGTTCAATAAATAATATGTATATATTTAAAAAAATAGCTAAGAAAGTTAGTAATTACATTAAAGGCCTGACTAAGTAACATTCATATCCAGCACACAATCCAGTTTGGAAGGTGAAAATATTACATTTAATTCAAATGTTACAGTTTATTTTTATACTATCAAATTCACATATTATAGTTGGCCTTTTAAAAAATTATTAATAGAATTTCCTAGTATTTATACTGCACAAATTTTCGTGCCTAGGACATGAAACTGATGGATTTTTAAACGTATCATAAAATTGTTTTGAAGCCAAAAAGCTGCTATTGTTTAAATGACATCTTGTTGCCGTCTTATTGTAAACTTTTAGAGACATTAAATTTATCGGTAAATACTTTTCTTTACTGTTGCTTACGTATAGGCGTGGAAACAAAATCTGATGATCAATAAGAATGGGAAATTATAAATGAATAAAATATATTACTACAAGTAAAATAATATTATAAGTTTATGTAGTACTACTTGTAATCTAGAAAACAGACTGATAATGACGCTTGAATAGATCAGTTTTACTAAAAAGTTAGATAGTCTTGATTTTGCGTCATAATATATGCTTACATGCTAACATTGTTTTATATTTGATTTAATATGCAGCGTGCAGTTAGGTTTTCGAGTGAAAATCTTATTTGTTTTCTAGTATAAACGTACAATGTAATCAGAAAAAAAATTCAGAATTGTTATTATGCAATATCGTTAAGATTTATTACCATAAATAAAAAATAAATTTTTAAAACAATACTTTAAATAAAATTTTATTTGTTCCTTAAATCCTGTTTATAAATATGTAATATATATATATATATATATATATATATGTATATATATATATATATATACTATATATATATATAAATATATATATATCATATATATATATATATACATATATATACATATATTTATATATATATATATATATATATATATTTATATATATACATATATATATATATTTATATATATTTTATATATATATATATAATATATTATATATATATATATATATATATATATATATATATATATATATAATATATATATATAAATATATAATATATAGATATTTATATATATATATATATATATATATATATATATATATATATATATATATATATATTTGCTATCCAAGTATGACAAGATTGTGTTACATCATACTGTGACCATTTCAAGTCTTATTATCATGTAAAAAACCTATTTTTAAAATGTTTTAACATTTAAAATCTTGAATTATTCATTCAGCTTTTATTTAAATCTTGACGAATTTATTTTTAAGTTTATCTTTTTTTTGTGTTCTACTTTTTTAAAGATAAAAGGAAATGAAACTTTAAAAAGAAACCTGGGAAAATATTCAAGGGAAAATGCCATTTACATTCGTTTCGGTAAATATAAACAGAAGATAAATCGTTTGTTTTCCAGAGATGACTAAATCGATGACAAAAAGAGATCTGTATCCAGATTTCACAGGATATAAGATCTATTCAAATTCGGGAATTATTCTACGCTGTCTAACATCTAACTAAGAGCAGTTTATTCCTATAGAACATTGTTTTTTTCTTTTCAAAAATAAAAAGTTTGTAGTGGTGTTGTAACGTACATACAACCTATACACCATTGTTCGTTACAAGGCGGAAACACAGAATGAATATAATACTTTATATTGAGATTCAGACATTTAATCTATACATTCATTTACAAATATATCCTTGATTTTCATATATCATAATCATCAATTATTTATGTCTTCTATTTACACTATAATTATCACAATTCTCTTTATAAGGAGTTATTATTATTAACAGAGGCCTAAGTTAAGTGACTGTAAATATTATTTTATAAATTACCTCCATTAAAGTCACAGGGGAGCAGGTAGGGGCTTTTCTCCCTACGTCAGTCTTCAGTTTATGCAGAGGGTCAGGTAGAGGCTTTTCTCATATGGTGAGTCGGTCCGGGTGTTCGGGAATACGGAACGAGTCGATGCTGGTGGATCCTTGTCCCACCTCTCTCGAATCCCGACTTCAACTCCACTCCTGAACTTCATTTTTCCAAACTCCTCACCTCGGTTCCAACGCCCCTTTTTCCTTCTTTGCCAATCATTTGTTTTCGGGAAATTTTCCCACATTTGTATGCCCTTCGGGAGTGCAGGTGGGCTCATTAAAGTAGCCCCTTTTGTGCAAGCTGACATTACTTTTTAGCCCCTGCTCCCATAACTCAAGGTTACAACTCAGTGCGAGCTTGACCGTTACACTGTCATTCCGTGATTTATACCTTCTCTGCAGGGGTCCCTAAACTTGACGTGAACAATTGGAGTCCTAAATTCCTCTAGGAAAATCCTCCCACAGCTGTGCGTGCACGTGCAGATCACCGTAGGAAAGTACCTCGGTACAAGTGATATACAAGAAATTAGAAGCATAGGTAAATACGCATACATACACATATGTGTTTGTGTGTGTTGAAGGTTTGTACAAAAAGTATGTAGTGGTCACCAGCTGTTAAGGTCTAATGTAGCAGATCAACGCAATAAATTGCATCAAAAGGAGATTTTTGGTAGAAACCTTTTTTAAAACATTAATACGTATTTAAGAAATTAACAAAGCAAAATCTAACAATCATTATGGCAAATAAAAGTGATGATAATATCGGAGATGAGTTTTCTAGATCTGAGCACTCCGTAGGCAAGAGTGAAATGTGCTATGTCGAGTTAGCTTCCGATGTCATATGTGACAAAACTAATGTGCATGTAACAGTGAAGGAAATCTATGTTTGATGGGAGCTTCTGTTCGAACGTAAGAATGATACAAGTAAATTGACTCATGTCATAAAAACTTTATTTTACAAAATGATAGGTACACTAATCTTATCCCCAGCAATTATATCTTTGTAACAATATATTGTATAGTTCTACAGTGTTCACCATTTTTTTTTAATTCTGTCTCTATGTTGAAGTCTCCATGAATTAGCAAGGAACTAAGTATGGTAATTAGAGAGGTTGATTAACAAGTGTTGGTATCAATTTACGGACAAGAATATTCTTTTTATAGTTGATATATATAGGGATATGTTCATTATATATCACCTAATATGTCCCTTATATGTCCCTATATAGGGATATGTTCCCTTTATAGGGATACGTGCATTCACGACAACAGTGAGACTCAAATCCTTCCATTACATTACCAAAGAACTGAGAGTCTCATTTAACTATGACTAGTACTCATGTATAACAGATAAATTACTTTCGGGAATATTAACTACAGATGCATTGTTTGTTTACCGAAGTATTTTACAACTTAGATAAGAAAAATTAATCTTTGTTTCTATAGAATGTGCTATGTGGTATTTTTAAGGGGACACATCACATTTAAACCTACAAAAATCATTTTTTTAGTATTTTGCATTTTTAGAATCTTTGTAATTTTCTGAATCGTTTGAAACAAACCCCATTGAAATATTCGAATTAGAACTCGTAAAACTAGAACATAAAATAAGAAACACTGGCACCATGGGTCATTTAAATCACCCAGCTGGTGTTTGTTTATGTTCTCCCTGCCGTTGTGTCATCACTTTTAGCATTGAAACTGTTTTAAGATTAATATTGTTCAAATGTTGGTAAATGAAGCATTTTATGTATTTAATAATAGTCATGTTGTTTGAACCAGTGTTATGCAAGAACTGTCTTAACAAATTGGTAATTATTCAAGAGTATTTACATACAACAGTGATCAACAGCTGATTCGTTGGGCTGAAATCATGTTACGTTAGTAGCTTGCAAAGCAAAAAAAAAAATATATAAAATTGCTATAAACGTAAAAGTATTAGAAATAGAAGGGACAATGTATACATACAGGCAATTTTAAACCATTTTATCAAATGATTTAATGGAAATATGATGAAAATATCTAAAGTTTTAACTTTAAATGCATTTTACTCAAAATGATGTTATTGAAACTTACGCACACTCAAGAATAAAAACTATTGCACGTATGGATCTATAATTATCAAGGTTAGTACATTATAGTACTATAATGAAACTCCACCTACTTTTTTGAAAGTTTTTTATTTTATGTGATATTTATTGTATTTGAAATTTATTTTTTCAACGTTATTTTAAGTTTTTTGAAAATTTATAATCCCAGTGTAAAATTTCTGTTAGATTTTAAATTTGAAATAGGTGGAGAATAATACCTTATGTTTTTTGTTTATAACAATGCAGAAATTATTGCTGAAATATAGTTTATGTTGCTGTAATACTGCACGCAGTGTGATAGCAAAATTTTTAAATTTTCAAAACAAGAACTTTTTTTTATTATATAAAAAAAGTTCTTATATACCAGAAACAAAGTAAATACAAGAAAATAATTAACTAGATTCAGAGATTAAATGCTAAAATTTCCAAGTAATTTCCATAATAAGAAAATAAGTTATGGCAAATCGAAAAATAACAAAAATTCCTCATTTTGAAGTTGCTTAAAGGTGGTGTGTCCCCTTAAAACTGAAGTACTATGTTGAACCAATAACCTAAGATGTTAATGCAAAAATTTCCAGCTTAAATTGGGAATAACAACTTACATATCTGTAATATAATGTTTTAAATACTTTTATTATATATTTAATACATTTAAAGAGAAAACCACTACACACTCACATGTAGGTATGTTATGTGTATTATTTTTTTATAAAATAATGCACATTAAACAAATATTCAAACTAAATAGTTTTGGTCAGTAATATTAAAGGCAATGCTCTCGTAACTGGAGGGTTGTGTGTTCGGAGCCCAAACCGGCCTAAGATTTGTTTGTTCGTTAAAGGTGACTGGGGAACATAAAATATGTTCGTGGTCACAATGACCTTCAGGTTCTTAATCAATATCTCTAACAGTCACCTAAGGGTCTTCTGTTTGGTTCTGCTTCTAAATTACGAGGACCCACTTGAGCAAGAAGTCGTACCGTCACCCTTCAGGTTCTTGTTAAAATGAAAGGCTCACCCCTTTCCCTTAATACGAGTAGCGAATTGCTCAATCGTGGGTGGTTTGACCAAGTCGCACAAAACGACAACAACTTGTACCATCTTCCTTTGCCTGCCAGGTGGGATCAACCAATATGGTTATACACTCACACCATTTTCCCGCATTGGAGCAGTGATTACAGTTTGTTTTAAAAACGATTACTATTAGGGTTTTTTCCAACATTTTTATATTTTTTAAACATTTTCTCATTATCATTTTCTCATCCAAATTTCGCCGAACGATGGTCGAATGGTAGAGCGCTGATCTTCGGAGCCGGAGTTCGTGGGTTCGAATCACGCTGATGGCATGGATGTTTGTAACCGTTCGGAATCAGCTTTAAACTGTAGGTCCCGGACTCATTAGCCCTCGTGTGCAAAACAGTAGACCGTAGCGCTCCAAACAAAACCAAAATAAACCATCCAAATTTGACTATTTCCGTAGTAAATAAATGCATGTTCGTGTTATGAAACTTTTAAATTACGAAAGTTTTTAATTCGTTAATAATATGTCATATTTTTTATTTATTACATCGTACGGGTATAGATTAATTTTCTTCAAAGCTTTTATATTTGCATGTAGTATAAAATTTAACTTAGAAAACATTAAACTTTTCTTCTAAGTTCAATCTTTAAAGTTCAAAATATTATATGCTCATCTGTCTTTTAGAAAAGTTTATCCCTTTTATATTATATTATATATTATACAAAAATACATATTATATTAAAATATAATTGAGTTTCATATTGGAATTAGTATTTTTATATTTATATGGGGTGACATTAGCATCTGCCAATCAAAGTGCAAGGAACTGTATTATTTTGATATTCAGCATAAGTAACACAATAAACTCTTGTTCCCCATTCTTAGAAATATTTTACAATTCGATGAAATAAAGTATTATATTTTCAATGAAAATTTGCCCGTCTAAAATCCCCAATCCCCAAAGCTACTTATAGCTTTAATATATATATATATATATATATATATATATATAATATATATATATATATATATATATATATATATATATATATATATATATATTATATATATATATATATCTATATATATATTATATATATATATATATATAATATATATATATATATATATATATAATAAGGACATACGAAACAATACATAAGTAATACAATACAATGAATACATACGTAAAATTATATTCATTTTCAAAATAATTTTCCTTAACACTGTTTCGGCATAGATTACATATGTAAGTTGAATCCCTTATAAAGATTAACACTTTGCCAGATTGACATGTTCATTTATATATACATTAATGTACTTTTAAATAAATTATTTATAGCAAAAAAAAAAATTATCGTTATATTCCGAAAGGCAAAATATATATACAAATTATTGTTAAAAGAAAGTGCCAAATATGTACATGATAGAAAGAATAGAGTATATATATATATATATATATATATATATATATATATATATATATATATATATTCTATAAATATATTCAAATATAAATAAAAGATAATTCTAACTGAAAATTTTAGAATGGTATATATAATATTTTTATTTATTACATCGTACGGGTATAAATTAATTTTCTTAAAAGCTTTTATATTTGCATGTAGTATAAAATTTAACTTAGAAAACATTAAACTTTTATTGTAGGTTAAATCTTTAAAGTTCAAAATATTATATGCTCATCGTTCTTTTATAAAAAGTTTATCCCTTTTAAAATATATTATATATTATACAAAAATACATATTATATTCAAATATAATTGATTTTCATATTGGAATCAGTATTTTTATTTTGAAATGGACATTAACATCTGCCAATCAAAGTGCAAGGAACTGTATTATTTTGATATTCAGCATAAGTAACGCAATAAATTACATTCTCCATTTTAAAGAAGAAGCTTTAATGTTATTGTACTTTTAATAGTTAGAAATTGACGGAAAGGCTGAAATGTGAAATGCTTATGTTAATAATCATTTTCCCTTATGTTAGCTAAATTTAAATGGTCAGTTTCCAAATAATGTATTTTGAAATTATGTAAGTAGTTCCGTATTTTTCAAATATTTATCTAAGCAATATAATGCATTTGACTAGGCTTATAGGTAATTTGTATACGGAACAATACTCGCTTTTAAAATTTGTAATCCTCTGTGACTTTTTGAGTGCTTGAATTAATACAGATCTAGATTAAATTCTAATTACATTAAAATACTGTTTAATACCATTAAATGTAGATAAGGTGTTGCTTCATAAATGTCTCTCTAGAAATTACCTGAAATTGCGTTTCGATAAAGTTAAAATTTAAGTAGAATTTCCTACTTTGAGCTAAACTGATTATTAGACAGGAAGTGATTAGTCATATAAACATTAGATTATTTTCTCTTGGGAGATGCATCTTCCTTAATTAGTATCAACAGCGGAGTAGAAGCGATGGTTTGGATCTTAATTGATTCTAAATTGTAGACATGTTTTCTGTCACAGCTTGCTATTCAAAAATTAATTCTGACGTTAAGTTTTAACGAACATTCCATGACCCTGTATTCTGAATAAATGTTATAGCAAATAGGACAGACAAACCTTATTGCCATTGAAATGAAATAATACCGTAAATTTACGTAATCTATACTATGCATATACAATATAATCGAGATCAATGCCAGATAATTTGGGAAGTATTAAGCTATTATAATAGATACTAAACTATATTAACAAATAACGTAAATAATTTATGAGAAGCTTTTAAATATTTAATTTTAACATAGTGTTATGCAACAAGGACAATTATAATCGGATACACATCATTTTAAATTAAATCAGACAATGTATTATGTTAAAGACATCATCCAACAAAGAACATATATCAATAAAATTTTAAAATAAAAGAATTAAGTATTTTAAAAAATACACAGTAATTATTTAAATGTAGCTTTATTGAAAATGACCCATATATATATATATATATATATATATATATATAATATATATATATATATATATATATATATATATATATATATATATATATATATATATATATATATATATATATATATATATATATATATATATATATATATATATATATATATATATATATGTATATATATATATATATGTATATGTATATGTATATGTATATATATGTAATATATATATTATATATATATATATATATATATATATATATATATATATATATAATTATATATATATATATATATATATATATATATATATATATATATATATATATATATATATATATATATATATATATATATATATATATATATATATAATATATGTATATATTCCTTAATTAGTATCAACAGTGGAATAGAAGTGACGGTTTGGATCTTAATTGATTCTAAATTGTAGACATGTTTTTTGTCATAGATTGCTATTTAAAAATTAATTCTGTCGTTAAGTTTTAACGAACATTACATCACCCTGTATTTTGAATAAATGTTATAACAAGTAGAACAGACAAACTTTATTGCTATTGAAATGAAATAATACCGTAAACTTACGTAATCTACACAATGCATATAGAATATAATCGAGGAGAATGCCAGGTAATTTGGGAAATATTAAGCTATTTTAATATATACTAAACTATATTACGAAATAACGTAAATCATTTATGAAAAGCTTTTAAAAGTTTAATTTTAACATAGAATTATGCAACATGAACAACTGTAATCAGATACACATCAATTTTAATTAAATCAGACAGGGTAATATGTTAAAGCATCATTCAGCAAAGAACACATGTATATGAATAAAATTTTAATATAAAAGAATTAAGTATTTTATAAACAACTACGCAGTAATTATTTCAATGTAACTTTATTGATAATGCCCCATATTTATAATCTTGTTTACGAATAGGAAGTTCACATTTAACCATAGGATAATCTTATTTATTATAAATTTTAGCTTTTATTGTGAGCATTCGTAGAAAATAGTAACAAAATCAGTAATAAGATTTAAAGTATATTTTTTTCGTGTACGAAATGTATATATAACTTGTATTAACCGATTTTTAAGCATTCTAATTTATCTAAATTTTGTTTCAGTTCTTATAGTTAAATGGTCGATGAGTTTCATGTATTTGTAAAATAGAAATTTGTAATGGAATATAGTTCAAAATGTTTATTAGTAAATTTGTAAGCTATAATCGTAATTATAGTTATTACAGAATGATAATTCACTTGCTTCTCATTTTAAGAAATATTTGACAATTCAATGAAATAGAAATATTGTATTTTCAATGAAATTTTGCTCATCTACTACAATTCCATAATACACTTTCTGGAGCGTTGTATATGACAGATACAGAGCTCTGAAATTCCATCCTTTTGAACAGAAAGGGAAATCCCTGACCTTACTCTGAGGAGTATCACAATATCTACTCAAAATGTGCTGTATTGTATTGTAAAATTTCAAAGATTGTATCCGTTTGTCACAAGACAACAGAAGTGATTTGGCATTGATCTTGTTTGTAAATAAATGTTATTGTTTGCATAATGATGAATAAAAATATGTATATGATGGTTGATGGAAAATTTCTCTCATCGTTGTGATCAATTGGGAGTGATCATAAGTGTGGGTTGTTTCTGATCCTGCCTTTCGGAACAAACAGTATTCTGAAATGTGGTGGTAAATAGATTTTTGTGGATTTTTTTTCAGATATTTTTTTTTATTTGTTGGATAGTATTGTAAAATTTCAAACATTGTAATTGTTTTTACAAGCAACATAACCTATGATTTATCATTGATCTCGTTTATAAATAAATGAATTTGTTTGTGCAATAAGAGATATGAATATGCATATGCTGGTTGGTGAAAGAGTTTCTCTCTTCATTTATCTCGTTCTTGGTGGTTATGATCGTTTGAGATCCTACCTTTCCTATCACATAGTAATTAGAAATGTGGTGGTAAATAGATTATTGTGAATTTGTTACAGATTTTCTTTCCATTTGTTTAATTGTATAGTAAAATTATAAGATTGTAATTGTTTTTCTCAATATAACCTGAGATTTATCACTGATCCCTTTTTTAAATAAATGTGTTTGTGTAATAATGGATATTAATATGCATATGTTGGTTAGTGGAGGAGTTTCTGTCTTCATTTATCTCGTTCTTGGTGTTTATGATCGTTTCAGAGTGATCATAAATATGTGTTGTTCCTGATCATGCCTTTCCTATCACATAGTAATCAGAAATTTAGCGGTAAATACAGTATTGTGATTTTTTTTACAGATTTTTTTCCCATTTGTTGGATTGTATTGTAAAATTTCAAAGATTGTAATTGTTTTTCACATATGCATATGTTGGTTGGAGGAAAAGTTTTTCTCTTCATTTATCTCGTTCTTGGTGATTATGATCGTTTGAGAGTGATCATAAATATGTGCTGTTCCTGCTGAAATCATGCCTTTCCTATTACATAGTAATCAGAAATGTGGTGGTAAATAAATTATTGTGAATTTTTTACAGATTTTTTTTCCATTTGTTTAATTGTATAGTAAAATTTCAAAGATTATAATAGTTTGTCACAAGACAACAACACATGTGATTTACCATTGATCTCGTTTGTAAATAAATGTATTTGTTTATGCAATAATGAATATGAATATGCATATGTTGGTTTGGTGGAAAAGTTTCTCTCTTCATTTATCTCGTTCTTGGTGATTATGATCGTTTGAGAGTGATCATAAATATGTGCTGTTCTTGTTCATAGCTTTCCTATCACATAGTAATAAGAAATGTGGTGGTAAATAGATTATTGTGAATTTTTTACAGATTTTTTTTCCATTTGTTCGATTGTACTGTAAAATTTCAAAGATTGTAATAATTTATCACAAAACAACATAACCTGTGATTTATCATTGATCTCTTTTGTAAATAAATGTATTTGTGTAATAATGAATATGAATATGCATATGTTGGTTGGAGGAAAAGTTTTTCTCTTCACTTATCTCGTTCTTGGTGATTATGATCGTTTGAGAGTGATCACAAATATGTACTTTTCCTGATCATGGCTTTCCTATCACATAGTAATCAGAAATTTGGTGGTAATTAGATTATTGTGAACTTTTTACAGATTTGTTCCCATTTGTTTGATTGTATTGTAAAATTTCAAAGATTGTAATTGTTTTTCACAAGACAACATAACCTGCGATTTATCACTGATCACTTTTGTAAATAAATGTATTTGTTTGTGTAATAATGAATATGAATATGAATATGTTGGTTGGTGGAAAAGTTTCTCTATTCATTTATCTCGTTCTTGGTGGTTATGATCGTTTGAGAGTGATCATAAATGTGAGTTCTTATTAATCCTACATTTCCTATCACATAGTAATCAGAAATTTGGTGGTAAATAGATTATTGTGAATTTTTTACAGATTTTTTCCATTTGTTTAATTGTATAGTAAAATTATAAGATTGTAATTTTTTTTCACAATACAATATATCCTGCGATTTATCACTGATCCCTTTTGTAAATAAATGTATTTGTTTGTGTAATAATGAATATGAATATGCATATGCTGGTTGGTGGAAGAGTTTTTCTCTTCATTTATCTCGTTCTTGGTGCTTATGATAATTTGAGAGTGATGATAAATATGTGTTGTTCCTGATCATGCCTTTCCTATCACATAGTAATCAGAAATTTGGAGGTAAATACAGTATTGTGATTTTTTTCCTATTTGTTTGATTGTATTGTAAAATTTCAAAGATTGTATTTGTTTTTCACAAGACAACATATACTGTGATTTACCATTGATCTCTTTTGTAAATAAATGTATTTGTGTAATAATGAATATGAATATGCATATGTTGGTTGGAGGAAAAGTTTTTCTCTTCATTTATCTCGTTCTTGGTGATTATGATCGTTGAGAGTGATCATAAATATGTGCTGTTCCTGATCATGCCTTTCCTATTACATAGTAATCAGAAATGTGGTGGTAAATAAATTATTGTGAATTTTTTACAGATTTCTTTCCATTTGTTTAATTGTATTGTAAAATTTCAAAAATTGTAATTGTTTTTCACAAGACAACATAATCTGTGATTTATCATTGATCTCTTTCATAAATAAATGTATTTGTTTGTGTAATAATGAATATGAATATGCATATGATGGTTGGTGGAAAAGTTTCTCTCTTCATGTATCTCGTTCTTTTTGGTTATGATCATTTGAGAGTGATGATAAATGTGAGTTGTTTCTGATCCTACCTTTCCTATCACATAGTAATATGAAATGTGGTGGTAAATAGATTTTTGTTTAATTTTTTTTTAAATATTTTCTCTTTGTGGGATTATATTGTAAAATTTCAAAGATTGTAATTGTTTTTCACAAGACAACATAACCTGTGATTTACCATTGATCTCTTTCGTAAATAAATGTATTTGTTTGTGTAATAATGAATATGAATATGCATATGTTGGTTGGAGGAAAAGTTTTCCTCTTCATTTATCTCGTTCTTGGTGGTTATGATCGTTTGAGAGTGATCATAAATATGTGCTGTTCCTGATCATGGCTTTTCTATCACATATTAATCAGAAATTTGGTGGTAAATAGATTATTGTGAATTTTTTACAGATTTGTTCCCATTTGTTTGATTGTATAGTAAAATTTCAAAAATTGTAATTGTTTTTCACAAGACAACATAATCTGTGATTTATCATTGATCTCTTTCATAAATAAAAGTATTTGTTTGTACAATAATGAATAGGAATATGAATATGATGGTTGGTGGAAAAGTTTCTCTCTTCATTTACCTGGTTATTGGTGGTTAGGATCTTTTGAGACAGATCATAAATGTGGCTTGTTCCTGATGATACCTTTCCTATCACATAGTAATCTGAAATGTGGTGGTAAATAGATTTTTGTGGATTTTTTTCAAATATGTTTCTCTTTGTTGGATTGTATTGTAAAATTTCAGAGATTGTAATTGTTTTTCACAAGACAACACAACCTTGATTTATCATTGATCTCTTTCGAAAAAAATATATATTTGTTTGTGTAATAATGAATATGAATATGCATATGTTGGTTGGAGGAAAAGTTTTTCTCTTCATGTATCTCGTTCTTGGTGATTATGATCGTTTGAGAGTGATCATAAATATGTGCTGTTCCTGATCATGCCTTTCCTATCACATAGTAATCTAAAATGTGGTGGTATATAGATTTTTGTGATATTTTTTTCAAATATTTTTCCCTTTGTTAGATTGTATTTGAAAATTTCATAGATTGTAATAGTTTGTAACAAGACAACATAACCTGTGATTTATCATTGATCTCGTTTGTAAATAAATGTGTTTTTTGTGGAATAATGAATATGAATATGCATATGTTGGTTGGTGGAAAAATGTTTCTCTCTTCATTTACCTGGTTCTTGGTGGTTATGATCACTTGAGAGTGATCATAAATATGACTTGTTCCTGATCATACCTTTCCTATCACATAATAATCTGAAATGTGGTGGTAAATAGATTGTTGTGGTTTTTTCAAATATTTTTCTCTTTGTTGGATTGTATTGTAAAATGTCAACGATTATAATTGTTTTTCACAAGACAACATAACTTGTGATTTATCATACATCTTGTTTGTAAAAACATTAATTTGTTTGTGCAGTAATGGATATGAATATACATATGTTGATTGGTGGAAAAGTTTCTCTCTTCATTTATCTCGTTCTTGGTTGTTATGATCGTTTGAGAGTGATCATAAATATGGCTAGTTCCTGATCATACCTTTCTATCACATAGTAAACTGAAATGTGGTGGTAAATATATTTTTGTGGAATTTTTTTTTATTTTTTAAATATTTTTTTTTCATTTGTTGGATTGTATTTTAAAATTTCAGCGAATTTTATTGTTTCTTTCAAAATTATTTAGTAGAAATACAGATCAATAAAAATAAAAATAAATTAAACATTATTATTTTAACTATTACAAATATCTTAAGTTATTTTAAACTAAATTATTTAAGGCCGTTATCATAAAAAATATAAATGCAAGAATAAATTAATATTTGAGTTAATCTGTATAAAGCATTATTATGGAACAAATGAATTTTAAAATCAGGACGACGGTCTTATTGGCATAGTGTACAAAATGTATAATAATATTTAGTTGACTTAATTAAATATATATATATATATATATATATATATATATATATATATATATATATATATATATATAACGTTTTTCGTAGAATACCCTTGAATGATTTCCGAGAGATAAATTTTTGGAATTATAATAGATAAGACACATATACTTTACTCATGACAGTTTAATTTATATTGTAGTATATATAATTTTTATTATAGAAATTTTTTTCCTCTTGGATTACATTTAGCTTCGCAACTCAAATGACTAACTTTCTAGTTCAAGTGTAAGCGAACATGGAATTTTAAATGGTTTAGGGCTTTTAAGTCAGAGTTTATT
Source organism: Pardosa pseudoannulata (assembly GCA_032207245.1). NCBI lineage: Eukaryota > Metazoa > Arthropoda > Arachnida > Araneae > Lycosidae > Pardosa > Pardosa pseudoannulata. The sequence continues at coordinate 73,804,882 of CM063511.1, read as the reverse complement.
TGTCTTTCGTCTACAAGATATATGACAGAAGAAAATTTGTTTTACATTTATTTAAAGCCCAGGCGTACTGTTTCAAGTTAATGAAGCAATTTATTGTAAAAGCATTAGTGCTTACATGACATTTTACACTACTTTTCCTTAATGTGATTGTGGCAAGTAGACAACGGAGTCCACACATATTTAATATAAACAAGTATTTAGTACGTTCCTAGATTTTGTTATGTAAAAGACGTTTAAAGACGTGTAAATCGTAAAATACATTCGAGCGTTAGTCCTTTGTTCACATTCATATTAAAAGCTTTTAAATAAGTATTACATATGAAGTATGTTATTGAGAACAATATTAATAAATGTAATATAAGTTATATGTTCATTTTAATTATGACAAACTCTGTTACTTTAAACGTCAATTTGCAGTTTAAATATTGAATTCAAACTAATAATTAAGTAGTTTCATGAATGTGCAAGACATATAATATATCCATCTTTCATATAACATATAACATCCTCATATATATATATATATATATATATATATATATATATATATATATATATATATATATATATATATATATTTATATATATATATATATATATATTATATATATATATATATATATATATATTTATATATATATATATATATATATATATATATATATATATATAGATATATATATATATATATATATATATATATATATATATATATATATATATATATATATAAGGATTGAATATATACATAAAATTATATTCGTTTTAAAAATATTTTTCCTTAACACTGTTTCGACATAGATTACATGTATAATGTGAATTCTTTATAAAGATTACCACTTTGCAAGATTAACATGCTAATGCATATATACTTGAATATGCTTTGAAATAATTTTATTTAAAACAAAAACTTTATCCTGATATCCTAATGGCAAAATATATATAGAATTTCATGTTAAATGGATGTGCCAAATATTTACGTGAGAGGAACAATGGAATTTTTCCCCGAAGATATGTGGCTCCAGAGAAGGATTCAGATTAAACAAAATTTGAATCGGTAATATTTTTATCAAAAATAGGGTCACAATATTTTTTTTTCAGAAATATTTTTTCATTCTTTACGGTTGTCAGATTCATGGTATTTCTAGATGTATATATAATCTAACTATTATAAATGAACTTTATCTTTGTAATTCAGCAGATGAAATGTATATTTGGAAAATAGATTTTAAAATCGTGGTTATTGGTTATAACAAGAGATTATAGTAACATGACAAATACTTAGGTATATAAAGTGCAGAATTTTGCTTAAAATTATAATTTTCACCTAGTAAAAAGAATGCATGTTTAGAATTCAAAGTACTATAAACATCTTGTTTCGATTAAACACACGTAAATGACATTTCCTCGGTTCCAACTCAGAGTGCGAATTATTTGGGTTTTATTCTTTATATGAGTCCCTGAGGTTTTGTTCTGTGGAGACTCGTAAAAATATACTTCTGTTACCAAAATGCATATAAAATTATAAATTCAAGATTCCAACTCGACTGTTTGGAGTTATATTACTTTTCATTTACACAACCGGAATGCAACATTCACAACAGAAGTAAAGTTTAGTGTCTAAGATCGGTGAGGGGTTATATTTTCGATCCCACTAATTTCTTTTCATAACTGAAACAGCCATAATTTTCTATACCCTCCTGGAATATATTTCTTCATGATTTATTTTCTGAATTGTACTGATTGGATGATAAAAGGATCAATTACTGATCGGTGTAGGTGAATCCTCCAGAACCAGATTCTAATTTCTTCGAAACACAGTTAGGTTCGCTTAGAATCCTAAATAAAGAGGAAAAAGAATATTTTCTTAAATTACAGGGAAAAATCTTATTAGAAAATATATGCATTCCTTATAAATATTTTGAAAAATCGAATCAAATTGATAAAAATTTAAAGTAAGATAAACAGAATATACACGTAGTCCGAGAAACCTCATTGCATAAATGATACACTCGGGTGCAAAACTTAAACAACAGGTGGCTTTTTTGCCATCACTAAAAGGGAAATCATCCGAGAGACATAAAAATTCAGAAATAAGGGAGAGTATTATGTACGTAAAGGATGACGAAAGCATCGGCGCTGAAAAAGGAATACAATGTATGGAATCAAACAAAACTAAGCTTAATTGAACGCATAGTATCATGACTCATTACTGTCTATTCAAGAGGAAGAACAACAAGCAAATCTTCCTTAATATGAGAAATGCCCTACCGTACTTCTTGGACCTTCGCACCTTCTCCGTATACTGAGAACCAGCTGGTTCAACTTTTCTTGCGGTAGGAGTGTCTATTGCGCAATCAGAATCTGTTTGAGTTGTTGGGCGTTCTCCGGAAGATGTAAGCGTGCTGCAATGAATCTCCCTAAAACATCTCACACATGTTTGATGGAAATTAAATTAGGGGAATACGCTGGCCAATCCATTCCAGTGATATCTTTACTTTCCAGTAGTTCTTCAAGGAGTTCGGCAGGTCCACGTAATTCGGATAATTTTATAGTAACCCTGCTATATCGGGAAACGAGGGCTTCCATATACATTGTAGAGGATACATGATCTGTTGTTTTTCAAAGTATTTCGTTTGTAACATACACAAACATGTTTTGAATACAACTCATACCTGGAAAAAATTAAAACGTTTAGTGTAAAAATTAACGTTTGATCGAAATATCATTGATATTTATAAAATGATTTGGTACAACTTTGATATATCTCCAAAAAATTACGCGCTCCTTACGGACTATTCCCTAAATCTGGCACTCCCTACGGACTATTTAGGGTTGCTGTTTCTTATTTTGGTGTTGCCAATTTAGGTTATTTTCAGCTTTTAGTTTTTTGCTATTGCCCAATTTAGTATTTTCTTGTATTTTGTAGCATTTTTTGAGTTTTTTTTAAGTTTTGTGGCAACAATTTTTGGATTTCATATATGTTTTACGGCCATTTCATTCATTCGCCACTTCTTTGTGAAATGATCAAGCGGATTTCTGACTTGCTGTATTTCGCTGCAAATCTGGTTGTATTTTCCAATTATATTTTTTCCTATTAATTAATTTTATCTTTTAGCTTTCAATATGTTTACTGCATATAGTGTTGTTGAAAATTTTAAGGGAATTTTGAGTCTGAAAATTGATAGTTGTGTTTCATTTTCGTTACCTTGCGATGTAAATGTTTCGTAAATCATGTTTAGCGGCTAATGTTGATTGTTTCAATAAATTTATTGAAATTACTGCTGGGGTAAATTGGGAGGAATTCAAAATTTCTGTATAAATAATTCTTTTTATTAGATTGGCGACACGTATTTTCAATTGTATTTGTTAAAACTTCTGTGCAAATTGCATATAATATGTTATTTATTTGTATTTTTTATGTATTTATTGTATTTTTTAGGTATTCTTTTTTTGTATTTAATGATTTCGTAATTTTTATGTATTAATTATTTGTATTTAACGAGTATCCATCTTGGCGAGAACAAAATGAGCCAAAAACAGGTATTTTGCTTGGCGAGAAAAAAAGTCACCAAATTTCCGATTTGGGGGGTATATCAAGGTAGTTCCAATGAACTAGTTTATGGTACACATCTTATACTTGTGTTTTGACGAGACCATAAGCAGTTATGTAAATATCTGATTCTGAAAAATCCGAGATTACTTCATAATATTGCTAATATTGCATTTCAATTATTGATGCTTTAAATACAAACATAAAAATAAATCCAAAAGTCTTCAAATATTTCAGGAAATTCTAATACAAAATAATTTTCCATGAAAGTTTCATTTGATCTCCAAATCGCAAAATAATGACAAATATTATGTTACATTTTCCTTTTAGAGATATAAAAGCTTCTGCTTAAACGATATACATTTTAATAAACCAGTACATACATATCTAACTAGTAAAAAGTATGTATTTTATCCTTCTAAAATAGACACAAGATTTAAATTTTTTGACAAAATGCCAAACGGAACACAAATAATCAGTTTCTTTAAAATCAAAACATTAAAAAAAAAAAAAAAAAAAAAAAAAAATCAGGCAATATTTTCAGTTTATGTAATAAAAACATAAGCTCCTATTATAGTCAAAGGAAATATTTTTATATATTACTGTACAAAGGACTATTATCAAGCAAGGCTTTTACATTTATTAAAATCTTTCATATATCATTTATAATTAACTAGCAAGTTTGCCCGTGCTTCGCTACGGTGAACTTAATATATTACTTTTAAACAAAGATTTATTTTTCGTGAATAACTCTCTAAATTCGTCACAGTTCAGTTCGAGTCATTGGCATGTTTATATATTTCTATCATAAGCGTATTATAACATTATTCAGTTTTTATAATCGAATTTGTCTTATATTAAATTTGCTCAAACTTTTTTTATTGTAAAATATAAGCTTAACCCTAAATTGCATTACTGTATTACTACTGTACGTTGATTAGCAAAGTTAACAGATCTTGCCATATTACGTGATAGAATAGGAAGCACAGGTTTTGACAGCAACAGTGCTAATTTTGTTGGTAGTAATAAATGTTTTCCAAAATTAAGGAAATTTATGACAAACCACATAGTTTTGTATGAAACAGAAACACACATTCATATCGACAACCATATGAATATGAAGATAACTATATAAAATGATAGGTTTTATTTGGCCATGAGAGTCACTGAAATTTGTACTTTTTGTACTTAGAATATTGTTGATATGCATTTCATTGTAACATAAAAATGAACCAAGAATTAAATTTAAAATTAGTTCTCATATAAAAATGCTATAATTTGCGTCACATAGAAATGAAAGTGAATCACTTTATATCTCAAATTTCAGTTCAAATCGAATAGATACTAAGCAGACGATTTTAAATAATATAAAATAAGAAATGAATAAATGAAATATTTAAATGAATGACGTCATAATGATAGAAAAATATCATTTTCGCCTATTTATTATGTGATGAATTGAACATTTTAATCTCCTGCTTTTAACCGTGGAAAACTGCGTTTAAAACAATTACTTGGGATGACGTCACATTGCTAGAAATATTGCTTCTTTCCCTTAGATATGATGCGATAAATTAAAAACTTAATCGTTTGCGTTTAACCGGGGAAAATAATGCTTGGAATAATGACATGAAATGCTCGAAAAAGGGGGAAGGAATGAATTTCGAACGTTGAAAATTTACAAAAACCTTCCCAGGGATATACCTAAACATTTCCCAAATTTTCACGGCGATTGGATGCATAGTTTTTGAGTCTATTGAGTACAGACAGACAGACAGACACACACAAATTCATTTTTATATATATAGATTAAAAATTTACATTTCTCTGCTATTAGACTAACAATGAGTAAGAAAGGATACATGGCAATAATGATTATGAAAATTGAACATTAATTATTTACGCTTATTAACATTTATTTTATGGAGTACACAACTGTGTCATTGGAATTCATTTCAATTATTGAACATAGCGTTAAATTCATTATCGAAAACAATTATTCTATACAATGTATAATTGTACTGCTGCAATGTATTGTAAAACTAGCCTCATTGCGTTCAGAGTATCTGTAGATATAATTGTCTTATAGCTTTACAAAGATCAAAAATATTTAGGTATAGATAATATAGTTAGAACCTGATTTATTTGGATATGTTGTTTTAATATTTAGTAGATAATGTCTAACCCAAGCTCTGAGAGGCTACAGTCCGTTTTTAGGCTAATAAATCTAATTTAGTACCTTATAAAAGCACAGTTTTACTCAATAGGATGAGCAAACAAAATTTATATGGCTTTAAACTAAAATGATTAATTATACACGATATATATATATATATATACATATATATATACATATATATATATATATATATATATATATATATATATATATATATATATATATATATATATATATATATATATATATATATATATATATATATATATATATATATAAATATATATATATATATATATATATATATATATATATATTATATATATATATATATATATATATATATATATATATATATATATATATATATATATATATATATATATATATATATATATATATATATATATATATATATATATATATATATATATGTATATATATATATATGTATATATATATATGTATATATATATATATATATATATATATATATATATATATATATATATATATATATATGTATATATATATATGTATATATATATATATATATATATATATATATATATATATATATATATATATATATATTATATATATATATATATATATATTATATATATATATATATATATATATATATATATATATATACATACTTGTGTGTGTAGAGGGAGAAGGGGGATTTATTTGAAATTTAAAACTGAATAAATTATTAAACCTTCTAGGTTGATTCAATATCTTCTCTGTGAGATATTATTCAGAAATATTATACATAATTGAGACTGTAAGACAGTATTTACCATAAGATTTTAATTAACTTACGAAAAATAGGCCCAGTTTCAAAGTAGTGTACATAGGACTAATATGAAGTATATGAGTTAGATTTTTACCTTTCTCTTTACTGAATAAATAACTTTCAAGAATATACGAATATCTTATATGTATAATAAATGCATTTGTTATTGTATTCTACAAACAAAAATAAAATTACACTGGAAAGTTAATACTTTACTACAAGAGTCTTATAAAACTAATTAAATATATTGCTTAAAGGGATTTGAAATGATATATAGTCATTTAATATATCCATTATTATTTCTTAGATAAATATTCACTATAAAGTAGGTAAAATAATACATATCAGGCACAAAGCGAATGAACTAAATTGAGCTTGATATTAATATCGTTATTCAATTAACTTTCCATGCGTCAGGGTATCAAACTTCAAAGACACATTTAATAAATTACGAGTCAAAATTTGTCGTTTGATATGTTCAAAATAATGTATGTATATCAAATTTGAATTATTGATGTAACTATAGATTATTGAACACGGTTGTATTATTCTAATCTCTTGCACTTAATTATCATTTTGTGATAGAATCATATAGGAATTGTATTGGCATTGTTAAAAAAATATTCTTATTTTTAAACATTTTCGTGAAGATAATTAGTTGGTATGATATTTTTCAGCCATAAAATTGCAGTTTTTTGCAGTATTTAACAGTATTAGCAGAAATCTTCATATATAGCCAAGTTAAGTTTTGTTAATTCTTATTATATGCATCTTATGTTTCTGCTTTCGACACTTTCACTACATCAGAAAAATATTCCAGACTTTAGTCACAGAAATAAACTTTTAATGGGCCCTGAGATCGTGTTTTAATCTCCCGTTTTAGAAAAATGTCTCACATTTGTTTAAGTCGACTTAAAATGATGTTTTGGCTACATTAAAATCATGTGTTTTTTACCCTAAATGTTCTCTGTACTTACTTTGTGTTATAAAATTCGTTTATTTCTACCTTTTCATATCTTTTGGTGACGTATTTCTTACTTGTTGTCACTGAAAGAAATCTCAGGATTGGAGGCAAGTTGCAAACAATCCCGTTGAGCTTTCAACAACACTATGTAAGACCAGAAAATTAATTCGCCAGTCACACAAAATTAGACCCTATATTTGTACTTGTCTGGACTTGTCATGGTCACGGTGTAGCCTAAACAACTATCTTATAAAACATGCATAGATTACTATCCTAAGTCCCAATAAGAAAAATTACAAATATTACTGGGAACCATTGAATCATTCACCATTTTGAGAAGGAGGAAATGGTCATTTTTCCAATTAACAATACAGTTCATCGCCATCTTAAAGAGTTGTCTTTTAATGTGAGAAGGTATGGAGGAAATATATACGATCTCAAGAAGAGTCCTGAGAATACTCTAAGCTAGAAGGGGTACTAGAAAGCTGAAGCAACTGGGCACCAAGGATGTTCCCAACCCTTCTAGGTGCAGTTATTTTTATAAATTTTCGATGTCAAAAGCCCTCTATTGGCCACCTAAATCCCGAAACCGTTCCACCTGTCGGTTGCAACTAGGTACCAAAAAAGTTAGAAGGCATACTATAAGCTGAAGCAAAACAACTATCTTATAGAACATACTGCAGTCGGGACATTGCACAAAAAGAAGCGGCACTCAGACGTGGAACTTAAATTGTGTTTGGGAGACAGGCTAAACATGTTTCTCAGTCAAAGTAGAGAAGGAAATGATACACTGAAACATTGTGGATCACACGGTTGGCTCTTAAACGAGATGCGGATGAGAATTCTTTTCGAGTGAAAGTAACTTAGTCAGTGATATTGAAACTAAAATGAACTTAGAGCAGGGAAACTCTAAGCCATTCATCACCGACAGCTTAAAAATGCAGCAGTGGACATGAAAATTGCATTTATTTCAGAGTTAACTTTGGGAAGTTAGTTGGAAGAATAAAAGCCATTTTAAAATGTTACCCACTAATGTTCTAATAATGGAACATGATTTTAAAATAAAAAATTATACTGATACTATGTTTTTACATGTGGTAAAAAAAAAAAAAATTCTTATCAGTATCGCTTTTACATACAATTAAACATGACATTCTAAAGTTTTTTTT
>CM063511.1:73776215-73791215 GCA_032207245.1 Pardosa pseudoannulata | reverse complement strand
GGTATTTCAAGTTTTCTTTCTCTTTGTGCAATGTATTTTTACCATATTTATTATACTTCTACCCCAAAAAATTGTTTGAAATATTTTTTGCTAGGGTTATTGCCTAATACAAAAACTCTAACGTAATAACTATCGTCTGCCATAATCAAAGCTATGCGAAGCTATAATTAATGCTTGATAAATAAATTATTTTCTTAGAACATAGAATTTGTTTAGACTTAAAAGTTTCACTATAACTATTTATTTTCTATAAAACATAATGCTCCTTTTTTATAACTTTAGACCTATTTTAACAATATTGGATATGTTTTAATGTAAGTAAAGCAGAAATATTTTTAATAAACCAAAAAATGACTGCTAGAGTAAAACGTTTCATTTTGCAAGGTACTGTGCTTGTTAAAAAATAAATAAACACAAATCCCCCTTTGTTTATCAAAATCTTGTTTGACTTAAAAGCTTCACTATAATAGCTATTTATTTTTTATAAAACATAATGTTCCTTTTTTATAACTTTAGACCTCTTTTAACAATATTAGGTAGTTTTAATAAGTAAAGCAGAAATATTTTTAATAAACCAAAAAATCTGTGATATAGCAAAACGTTTCATTTTGCAAGGTACTGTGTTTGTTAAAAAAATAAATAAACACAAATCCCTCTTTGTTTATCAAAATCTTGTTTGACTTAAAAGTTTCACTATAACAGCTATTTATTTTTTATAAAACATAATGTTCCTTTTTTATAACTTTAGACCTCTTTTAACAATATTGGATATGTTTTAATCTAAGTAAAGCAGAAATATTTTTAATAAACCAAAAACTGGCTGCTATATTAATAAATATATTTTGCTGGGGTTATTGCCTAATGTAAAAACTCTAACGTAAAAACTGTCATCTGTCATAATCAAAGCTATGCTAAGCTATAATTAATGTTGATAAGTAAATAATTTTTTTAAAAGAACATAGAATTTTTTTAGGCTTAAAAGTTTCACTATAACAGCTATTTATTTTTTATAAAACATAATGTTCCTTTTTTATAACTTTAGACCTCTTTTAACAATATTGGATATGTTTTAATCTAAGTAAAGCAGAAATATTTTTAATAAACCAAAAAATGGCTGCTATAGCAAAACATTTCATTTTGCAAGGTACTGTGCTTGTTAAAAAATAAATAAACACAAATCCCCCTTTGTTTATCAAAATCTTGTTTGACTTAAAAGTTTCACTATAAGAACTTTTTATGTTTTATAAAACATAATGTTCCTTTTTTATAACTTTAGACCTCTTTTAACAATATTGGATATGTTTTAATCTAAGTAAAGCAGAAATATTTTTAATAAACCAAAAAAATGGCTGCTATAGATAAACGTTTCATTTTGCAAGGTACTGCATTTGTTAAAAAATAAATAAACATAAATCCCCCTTTGTTTATCAAAATCTTGTTTCACTTTAATAGCTATTAATTTTTTATTAAACATAATGTTCCTTTTTTATAACTTTAGACCTCTTTTAACAATATTGGATATGTTTTAATCTAAGTAAAGCAGAAATATTTTTAATAAACCAAAAACTGGCTGCTCATTTTTCAAATACTGCATTTGTTAAAAAATAAATAAACACAAATCACCCTTTGTTTATCAAAATTTTGTTTGATATGTCAGCAATATGCATGTGCAAATATTATTCTTTTGTAATTTTTTTATTTTGTTTATTCCTGGATTCATTGGCTAATTATATCAACAGAATTCATACAGATTGAAGTTGGGTGAATGAAATTTCCAGACAAATTTGTTAGTCACGCATATTTTCTCATTTAACTTCCAGGACTACCTGTGGAATGTAGTAGGAACTAGATTCTGTTAACATTAATTTATTAGAGCACTGTTGTTTTGATTCCGATTTAGGAATTTTAGGAAACAAAGTGCTTACTTGGAACTGCTTTTCCTTTTTTTTCGTAATTTCTTTGTTGAATATCCAACTAAAAGCAGTATTTTGATGAAATACTGTAGATTTCTATTTTCCGAATAATAATTGACTTTATTTTACTGTCTCGAAAGTTTGTTTCTAAATGTTATATGAACACAAAGCACATTTTTTTATTTAAATATCATTCACCGTGTCTTAATATTACAAGTATGCACAAATTATTCTTTCTTAATTTTCTTAGTTCGTTTTTTTCCCTGGAGACTATGCCTAATTTTATCACGAGAATTTATATAAGTTTGAGAAAAGTTAATAAATTTTCTAGGTAAATTTATTAATTGGCCATATTTTATATTATTTTTTTATTAATTTAAAATGTAAAATTTCCTAGCTGATAAATAAATTTTAATTAGGAGTATGATTTATAAATAGTATTTATATCAAAGAAATATAACTTATTAGGAATAAAATAATAAGTAATACTCTTTTTTACTGGTATTAGTTTGAGAAAGGTAATTGCTTTTTCGAGGCAAATTTACTAATTGGACATATTTTCTATTATTTTTTAAAATTTGCAATCTAAAATTTTCTATCTCATAAATAAATTTTAATTACGAATATTATTTATATATAGTATTCAAGTTAAACAAATATAACTTATTAAAAATAAAATAATCAGTAATACTGTTTTTTACTGATATAAGTTTGAGAAAGGTAAATGCATTTTCGAGGCAAATTTATTAATTGGCCATATTTTATATTTATTTTTAATTTACAATCTAAAATTTCCTATGTGATAAATAAATTTTAATTAGGAATATCTTCTATAAATAATATTCATGTTAAAGAAATATAATTTATTAGGAATAAAATAATCAGTAATACTGTTTTTTACTGATATAAGTTTGAGAAAGGTAAATGCATTTTCGAGGCAAATTTATTAATTGGCCATATTTTCTATTATTTTTTTTTAAATTTACAATCTAAAATTTCCTAGCTGATAAATAAATTTAAATTAGGAATATCATTTATAAATAGTATTCATGTTAAAGAAATATAACTTATTAGGAATAAAATAATCAGTAATACTGTTTTTTACTGATATAAGTTTGAGAAAGGTAAATGCATTTTCGAGGCAAATTTATTAATTGGCCATATTTTCTATTATTTTTTAAAATTTACAATCTAAAATTTCCTAGCTCAAATAAATTTTAATTAGGACTATGATTTATAAATAGTATTCATATCAAAGAAATATAACTTATTAGGAATAAAATAATTTTAATGATGTAAGTTTCAGAAGGGTAAATGCATTTTCTAGGAAAATTTATTAATTGGCCATATTTTCTATTATTATTTTAAACTTACAATCTAAAAATTCCTATTTCATAAATAAATTTTAGTTAGGAATATCATTTATAAATAGTATTCATGTTAAAGAAATATAAATTATTAGGAATAAAATAATCAGTAATACTGTTTTTAGTGATATACGTTTGAGAAAGGTAAATGCATTTTCCAGGCAAATTTATTAATTGTCCATATTTTGTATTATTTTTTAAAATTTACAATCTAAAATTTCTTATCTGATAAATAAATTGCAATTAGGAATATCATTTATAAATATTAATCATGTTAAAGAATTATAACTTATTAGGAATAAAATAATCAGTAATACTGTTTTTTACTGATATAAGTTTGAGAAAGGTAAATTCACTTTCGAGGCAAATTTATTAATTGGCCATATTTTCTATTATTTTTTTTTAATTTACAATCTAAAATTTCCTATCTGATAAATAAATTTTAATTATTAATATCATTTATTTATAGTATTCACGTTAAAGAAATATAACTTATTAGAAATAAAATAATCAGTAATACTGTTTTTAGTGATATACGTTTGAGAAAGTTAAATTCATTTTCGATTCAAATTTATTAATTGGCCATATTTTCTATTTTTTTTTAAATTTACAATTTAAAATTTCCTAGCTGATAAATAAATTTTAATCAGGAATATCATTTATATATAGTATTCACGTTAAAGAAATATAACTTATTAGGAATAAAATAATCAGTAATACTGTTTTTTATTGATATAAGTTTGAGAAAGGTAAATGCATTTTCGAGGCAAATTTATTAATTGGCCATATTTTCTATTATTTTTTTTTAATTTACAATCTAAAATTTCCTAGCTGATAAATAATATTTAATTATGAATATTATTTATAAATAGTATTCATGTAAAAGTAATATAACTTAATAGGAATAAAATAATCAGTAATACTGTTTTTAGTTAATCATCATTAACTAGTTATAAATGTATAACGTTTAATTAAACCCAGTTGTAGAAGAGATTACCACTGGGTGTTTTAGGAAAGTGTATCCATTCCGGAAAATTATGGAGTCATTTAGAATGAAGTATAATTGCAGTGAAATGTAACATATTCCTGGCACCTAGAGTTCGGTGTAATTATGTTTTAAATTGATTGGCGTGATTCGAATCCTATTAATACCTATTAATTTTATACAGTGCCCCGATTAATAGCACTTGTCATAATATATGAAGTAACAGCCAGTTCAATTACAATGTTACGTAATACTTACGTAATGCCTGCAGCGCTTGATAAGAATGATTTATAAGGTTGTTTGTCTTATGTAACTGGACAAATAGACCATACATATAAAAAATAATAAAATAATTATATTAGATAGTGACAATGTATTATTTATTAAGACAATAGTAATATCTATTAAGATTTTCGATATATTTGTGTAAATAAATATGAAAAACACATAATTAATTAATGTGATGTACATTATGTAATTAATTATCAAGTAGAAAATTAAAAAATGGATTACAAATATTGCAAAATGTGAAACTATAACACGGTACTAATATTCTTTAAACATTTTGATCCCACAATAGTTTCCATAGACAATACCTCTGGGATACCAGGACAGCTGAAGCCATCTGAGAAAATTTTCTTCCCCCCATGATGTGTGACTGCTTATAGCTTACGCTTATAACAATGAGCAGGAAACATATTGTAAACCTTTGATATTTGCAGGTATTTCCCCTCAGGTTTCTACAACGTATTGAGAAACTATCTGTTGCTGGATATGTGCAATATTTCATTACTATTGAATTCTATTTTGGACTCCTTTACTTAGATTGACAGCAGAAAGAAAAAGATTTAATGGGGTGAACTTTGTGTTGGGAACCAGAGCCTATTAGAAATCCTAGTGTGTGGGACTGAAGTTAAAGAGTATTCTGCGATCCAAGAAGATCAGGTTTCATAGAGTTACTTCTACTTAAAAGTGAAATATAACCTTCATTTACGATATTTTTTTCATACAACATGAAGTGGAATGAATTATTGTGACTTAATACTGAACAGAAATAATTACATTCTTAGTATTTTATGCTTGATGGAAGACCTTAATATCAATTTTGCTGCAAATGTCCTTATGGAAATTCTTATACTATGTTGGCAAAGTGCAAAGAGTATATTATTTACGGGAGTAAAATGCTGGTCTTCTCTTTTTCTGACATCCCACGTTTGTTTACTTACATTGACAGGAGAAAGAAAAAAAATTACAGGTGGTGGAGCTTTGTGTTGAAAACCAGAACCCATTAGAAATTCTAGTGTGTGGGACTAAGATTAAAGAATATTCTGCGACCCAAGAAGATCAGGTTTCGTACGATTACTTCTACTAAAAATGAAATATAACCTTCATTTGCGATATTTTTTCATACAACGTGAAGTGTAATCAATTGTTGTGACTTAATACTGAACAGAAATAATTGCATTCTTAGTATTTTATGCTTGATGGAAGACCTTAATCTCAATTTTCCTGCAAATGTCCTTATAGAAATTCTTTCACTATGCTGGCAAATTGCAGAAAGTACATTATTTACGGAAGTAAAATGCTGGGCTTCTCTGTTGCTGACATCTCATGCGTGTTTACTTAGATTGACATGAGAAAGAAATGATTTCTACTAATTTCTACTAAATTCATGATTTTCTACTAATTTAAAATCATGAAATAATTACTTTTACTGAGTAATATGAACATTTTAAAACCATTAAGACAAGATAAATTTGAAAAATAATGAAAATTATATAGCTTGAAAATATATATGATCGAATATTGACCTAATGTTGAATTTAGATATTAACATAGAATATATATATAAATATATATATACATATATATATATATATATATATATATATATATATATATATATATATATATTATATATATATACATACATACATATATATATACATACATACATATACATATATAAATATATATAAAATATATATATAAAATAAATATATATATATAATAGAGTATATTATATATTTTATATATATATATATATATACATACATACATATATATATATATATATATATATATATATATAAATACATACATGTACATAAATATATATATATATATATATATATATATATATATTATATATATATATAAATATATATATATATATATATATATATGTATGTATATTTATATATGTATATATTCATTTTTTTAGAATTACCATGTGTATTAACAAATCGTTGTTATAAATATGATTTTATATACTTGATAAAACATCCTTTTGAATCGGCTCTTAATAAGTCACCATGCTCAAAGTTATTTCTAGAAATAGATAAAAAAAATAAAGTATATCAGAGATTCAACAAAAAAAGAGGCAAAAAAATGAAATTCTTTATGGACATGATCCAACTTCTTATCCCGATTTACAAAAGAAGCGTCAGAGCTACACTGCTAGTGGCATCAAATGGTCTTTCTGAAAGCATAAAAAACGTTTCGTTCTTTAGCATTGTTAAGTGAAGAAAAACATGAATTCTATGTCATTATATTTGTTACACTAAAGAACTTGGCAGTATATATGCACCATAAATATATATTATAATTTATGTCTTTGACAAATATGGAGTAAAAAGAATGACTCGGATAGGGAAGGAAAATAAATTTCCCAGAAATGTATTGCGTTACGTAGCACACAACACACGCACGGAATGTCATTTATTATTTAAGCTCCATAACATAGATTAAACTCAGAAAAATGTTCCTATAAATTATAGGCATTGATTTAATCAGTGATATTTACTGTTTGGTGATTTATTGTAGACATTCTTTATAATTCATAGTGACACATATAGGCTTAAGTGCGCTTTATAATAATTGAATAAAGCTATTACTATTAATAGTTTTAAATGATTGATTGAAGTAATATTTTTACGAATATATGAAACTGCCATTTAAATAGTTAGATATATATTAACACATAAAATAAAACTTAGTTATTTTGTGAAGCACTTTCTGATTTTATACTAATTTAAAATCATGAAAAAATTATTTTACTGAGTAATATGAATATTTTAAAACAATTAAGACAAGATAAATTGGAAAAAATAAAAATTATATAGCTTGAAAATATATGATATGCTCGAATATTGTCCTCATGTAGAATTTAGATATTAACCTACAAATTAACTATGTATATATAATAATCTAAATATATATATATTATATATATATATATATATATATATATATATATATATATATATTATATATATATTATAATATATATATAATATATATATATATATATATATAATATATATATATAAATAAAATATATATATATATATATATATATATATATATATATATATATATATATATGTAATATATATATATGTATATTCATATACAAATACATATACATATAAAATATATATACATATAACATATAATAAATATACATATATATATATATATAGTCAATTACATAAACAAAAATATATATTATATATATATAAATATTATATATAAATACATATACATATATATATATATATATAAATATATATATATATATATATATATATATAAATAATTATATATATAAATATATATATATATATATATATATATATATATATAATATATATATATAATATATTTAAATATATATTATATATATATATAAAAAAAAATATCATTGAGCTGCGGTTCCTCAATCTGCAGATGTAAAGATCATTAACTGAGAAATGTGGTTAACAAGTTGTCTAAGATGCAGTGTTCGTTAAATATAAGTAAAATATGTTGGTGGTAAATGTCTTATATTCTCAATTAATTCCTCTAGAGGTGAGAGGTGAATATTTTCGGCTTGGTACCTGCTTCAAAATTACTTACTTGAGCGAAGAAACAATCTTTCATAATTGTGCTCATTAAAACGAAAATTGTATAATACCAGATCTGCAGGCTTAATATTGTTTGTAAGTGGCATAAGAAACAACAACACCAAACATTAGTAATATTTTTACTATATACAGCAGAACCTCCAAAGTTGACCACCTCTCTATATTGACCGAAATTTATTAGTTTGAATGGTCACAACGCATTTTCAATGGCGATTAACCTCTCTATGTTGACCACCTCCGTAAGTTGTATGTTGACCAATTTTTAGTAGGTTTTACTCTCTGTAACTTGACCACTGATGTTTTCTTGAATTAGATTTTTACCCCGGTTGTTCTCCACCTGGTTTCCAGGAATTTCTTTATCAGTCAATCGGATTATCTGAGCAACACTCGCGATCCCCCCTCTTTGGTGCTTCATTCATTGTTCACTTCCAGTATGGTACTATGGGAGGGAAATACCAGAGAGTACCTAGCCTTTTGTTAAAGAGAAATGATATTCTAGCCCTTTGCATGCTTTCATTTCTTGGATTGGCTGTAATTGCTGAAATCTGTCGAAAAAGGTCAGGAGAGTGGGGTATGTGTGTAGCGGTGTAGCATTGAACGAACTAAGCAGAATTGGAAAACAAAGCGTATCGCTCACATATGAAACAAGTTCTGTTCTTTTTTTCTGGACATCGCGTCGTGGCAGTACCAGTCGTTTATTTGCGAATTTTTAATAAAAATGGCGCAAAGAAAGCTCTAAAGAACTTAAATTAAAGTAGAAAGTGGATCTTTTTAATTTTCTGGAAAGCAGCATCCAAAGAAAGACAGCTGAAAAATTTGGTGGGAGTAAGACAACTGTGAGCAACATTTTAAAACGCAAGGAAGAATATCTGGAAATATATTCTTCCGAAAACGGGGAACTTCAAAGAAAAAGGAGAAAAACGTGTCTCGACGCTGTGAATGAAGCCACATTTCGTTGGTTTACAGAGATGAGATCAATTAATGCAAGAATATCGGGGCCTATGCTTCAGGAAGTAGCAAAAAAATTTGCAAAAGAATTCGAAATTGAGGACTTCCAAGCGTCAGCAGGTTGGCTTGAAAAATTCAAACTACAATACGAGATTTCTCAAAAAGTTTTGTGTGGGGAATCGAATGAGGTTTCAGCTGAAGTGGTGGAGAAGTTTATTGAAAAATTCCCAGAGTTTGCTAAAGGTTTTAAAGATGAGGACATCTTTAATGCTGATGAATGCGGTCTCTTCTTTAAAGCAATGCCTGATAGAAGTCTAATAATGAAGGGTGACTCTTGCAAAAGAGGAAAACTTTCAAAACAGCGTTTTACTGTTCTTCTATGTGCTAGTATGACAGGAGAAAAATTGAAGCCTATGGTGATCGGCAAAACCGCAAAACCCCGTGCATTTAAAAATGTAAAACCTGATGACCTTCCTGTTTTTTGGAGAGCGAATAAATCCGCTTGGATGACCAGTGCTTTATTCGAAGAGTGGGTTAGAGGAATTGACGCAGAAATGAGGAAAAAGAAGCGGTCTATTCTACTTACCGTGGATAACTGCCCCAGCCACCAAAAAGTGAATAATCTCACAAATGTGAAGCTAAAATTTTTGCCTCCAAACACAACTTCGAAAACCCAACCTTTAGATCAAGGCATTATTCAGTCCTTCAAAGTGCACTACAGAGCTCAACTTCTGGAATGGGTGATCACGAAAGCACAAGCCTGTGGTC
The DNA here is from genome assembly GCA_032207245.1 of Pardosa pseudoannulata. Lineage (NCBI taxonomy): Eukaryota > Metazoa > Arthropoda > Arachnida > Araneae > Lycosidae > Pardosa > Pardosa pseudoannulata. The sequence continues at coordinate 73,781,326 of CM063511.1, read as the reverse complement.
CTTCTGCGTTGGCATCATCAACAGCTGCGTCAGTAAATGCTTTGAATGCTGTTCATTGGATTAATTCTGCTTGGAATAAAGTTACTCAAGCCACGATTAAGAACTGCTACAAGAAAGCTGGATTTGTTACAGCTACAACATCGGTGCAAGAGGATGAGCTTCCTCTATCTCCCTTGCCAGTTTTTGATGGAGTTAATTTTGAAGATTATGTTACCATGGACGATGAGTTAGTAACATGTGTTGAACCAGACCCAGAGGCAATCTTCAGTGAGATACTCTCTGGGACTAAGCACAGCGAGGACTCTAATGTACAAGAAACGGACGGCGAAGAGGATGATGATCTAAGTGACGATGAAACTGAAAACTACCCAACTCTGAAGGAAGACAATGTAAAATGCATGATTGAGCAAATTAAAGATTTCGCTGCTGATAAATGCCAAAGCAGGCTTAATGGACTTTTAAACTGTGAAATTGCTTTTTGTTGTTACCAAATGAACAAAAAGAGGACTCAAACAAAAATTGAATCATTCTTTCAAAATTTGTAAAAATGTTCTGTACCTTCAATAAAAATAAAAATGAGTAAGTGCTAACTTTTTGCTAAATTTTTCCTTAAAAATACTAAAAAAGCTTTCTAACTTTTTTCTAATATTTTACTATAGTAAATATTTTTAAAAATTCCCTAAGTTGACCACCTCCGTATGTTGACCATTTAGTTACAGTCCCTTAGGTGGTCAACTTATGGAGGTTCTACTGTATTTTATTTATAAGCATTTTTTTTTTAGAATCACGATAGAGTACTAGACTTTGTGAACTACACCTGCAAAATAAGTGGATGGAGAAACAATTACAAATCTAATTTCGGAACTTTTGCCAACGATAGCGTAGATTCAGGTTGTAGGTTTTATCTCAATGACAGAATTGGAAATTGTTCATCTTAGTGACATAAGGATTTTCTTCTGTATTTCATACTGCACTTAACACAAACCCTAACAACATTATGTAATATATATATATATATATATATATATATATATATATATATATATATAGAGAGAGAGAGAGAGAGAGAGAGAAACAGATCGAGGAATAAGACACCCGAAAATAAAAAGTAATAGAGAAAACGCCTAAGTTTAAGAAATAAACAACTCCAGCAAACAAGATCTGAACTACACATGTAAGTAGGAATCTCTCATGTGTAATAAAATGTTTTACCTTTTGTTCAGTTTAAATGCACAGTATTTCAATCACTTAAATGGTTTTACATTATTTAAATATCATTAATCTATGAAAACGTACGAACTATAACGTCCATATGAAGGCTTAATGTCTGAATTCCACCATTCCTAAGTTTTAAAGTGAATAATACATTAAGTTAAGATATGTTTTACTTTTTATTTAGTATCTTACCAGAAGTATTAAAATGAAATTAATTGTTTCGCACTATGAATTAATTTGCTAGAAATATATTCAGAATCTCAATGCAGTTTATCACCCTATGAGTAAATATTCAATAGTTTTGAAAATAGTTAAACGCGTGTACTTTTATATAAGATATTGAATACAATTAAATAAATCATTACCATGCAGTAAATGATCACATAAAATGGCATAAAATTATTAATATGCATGAAGATACCTTTTAAATTTATACCTTTATGTATTAGTTTAAAAGATTATATAGTTTAATCAATAGTTTTTCTTTTCTTATGGTATATATTATAAATCAATGTTGTAATTTGTTTGTAGAAATATAATTAATTAAAAGCGATTTTTAAGTAAATTTTATACCATTCAAAAACTTTTATCTCGATGTGAAGTCAAAAATAAACGGCAATTAACATACAAAATGAGACTATTTATATTAAAATGATTTGTTTAAACATTTATGTTCTTGATCATATAAATTCTCATAGGAATATAAGTTACTAGAAAGAGAAAGTTTAAAAATTTTAAATACTGTGAAATTATAAAGGCTTAAAATGTATAACTGCATATAAAATAGACAAGTTTTCAATTACCATCTTTTGGACGAAGTTACTTTAAATGTAGTAAAAATTTACTAAACTATTTAGAGGTTTCCAGTGGTGGTATAATTATTATTTTTTGTTTTTATATCTTTTAAAGGTTGTCGATATTTCATATTAAAACGTATACTTTTATATTGAATTCAAATAGTTATTATTATTAAAAATTGTCACCTGTTTGGAAGAAATAATATTCTTTTTGTAAAAATTGTTTATAAGAGAGATGGTTAGTAATTCCATAAAATGCAATCATAAAAACTACTTAAAAAATTCTAAGAAAATGTAATCATTATAATTGAGTAAAGAATTGTTAATTTTACACATCATTATAAGCTTTGTTAAATGTTACAAGAACGAATTTTAATTGAAAGTATAGAAAAACATATTTTTAAATATACCGTTATACGATAATCAGTAAAAGTAAATTTTCCTTACAGTTTAAATTTTCCGAACTGGTGTTTTCTACTTAAACATAATGAACCAAAAAGCTATTTGCCATAAATATTTCTAATTCATCTAATTGAAACAATTACTTTTATTTTTTATCTTACTCTTTCAGTAATGCGTAATCCTTAAGCAATTTTCAGCTTGTAAATCAAAATACTAACATATTATAAAATCACCTTTTGACAAGAAGAGAACAATGAGAGCAAATTTTATCGTTAATGATACCCCAGAGCACATGAAAGAGAAAATTTGATTTATCGGAAAATCCATTCTGAGTTTATTAACTCCTCCAATCCAGAAGTTTAATTTGAAGTTAACGATTATTGTCCATGAAAGCAAACAAAAAGTGACATTCTTCATGAATGTATTTATGTGCAATCGAAATTACTTCCTTCACTAATGTTACTTTCTAAATGAGACTGAAGGAAGCATTTTAAACAATTACTGATATAAAAGTTGGTTTGGGAGGTTAATTTTATCCTCGCTTCAGTTGAAATTAATAAGGCCAATTATTGTTATTAAGAAAATATGAAATATGCATTTTTTCTGGGTAAAGAGTGTGGGTGTAAAAATATTATATTGGGTGATTGTAATGTATTTTCCAATGTGTCTTTTCTAATGCGAAGACATATGCCCTTATAGCTTACTCCAGTACAAAGCAATATATATTATTGAGGCATTTTATTATAGGATCTCCATATAGGCGATAACAGTATTCCATGTGACAACACAAACAAACAATGTGGATTTCGTAATTTAGAAATATGGAGAAGGCAGAATACAGTGATCCCCCGTTTTTCTCGGTTAATGGGGGCTAGAACCTTCCGCGAAAGCTGAAAAACCGCGAAGTAGGACTTGCCCCTAGAAATTTTCATCTATAAGGATACACGAATGTTCTAAATATGTAAACAGTATTTATAACTTACACATTTAAAACAAAAATTACAACAGTATACGTATTTATTTAAATGTGTCAGTGCTAATTAATAAATTTAATTGCAAAATCTTATGGAGTAAAACCATTTATCAATATTGCTTTCTCATAGAGGCGGAGGAGAGGTTCTCACTTAACCCTCCGAGTGGAACACATCGAGGAAAAGAAAATCTCCAAAAATACGCTAAAGGTTTACTGTGTCAGTTGCCAAAGCGTTCTATGATATTTTACTTCAGCCATAGTTGACTAGAATGTAATACGGGAAACCCACCCTCGGTATTGTGCCTTTACTTCTGGTTATAAATAGATATTATAGATTGTTAATTTTTAATACACATAAAGCTTGTCAAGTCTGGAAGATCATCCCTTAAGAAATGTAAGGTCCCTTAACCCACTGAACTGACGCGCCGACGGGGGTTCGACAGCGAATTCCTGTTCAAAAACGGACCTGTCGACCCGTTCTCGTTCGTTGTATCTAGTCTTATTTCGGCACGGCCGTCACCCTCTCGACGCAGGTGGTCTGTTTGAAATTTGTCACGCCGTTTACGTGTCGTCAAACTATTCAGGCGCTCATGGCACGTTTCACTGCAATACCCTGGGGATTATTTGGCACCTGCCCTACTCTATTCTTCAGCTCTTGCCTTTCACCCCTCACATACTCACTCATTCTCCGAACTCCTGACAGTATCCTCGAAATGTATTGATAGTTTTCTTGAGAAAAGAATATATTTTGCAATTAATTCATAAAATCTTTGAAACTGGCAAATATTTTGTACAAGGGAAATGGGTTTTATTTAAAATACAAATATAAGTAAATGTATAGAGTTAAGGTTAAGTATTAAATCTCTTTTGAAATCACTTAAGAAAAGGATATCAATCACGTGGGGTGAATTAATTTTTGGGTTCTATGTAAAATTTATTCACATTGCATTTTTGCTGACCGCTTGCAGGTTTATGCTCACTTCGATTCCAGTGCTAATAGGATTTTGTAGATTGATTTTATTCAGTTACCTGAAGGTCTAAAATTATAATTCAATGGATACGTCTTTTTTAATTGAGAGTTCATCTGACAGTGAAACAGAAAGTAGTTTACGACTTTTTACGATTGAATTAATTAAAAGTGCATTTCCAAATGTAATATTTTAAATCCCATATATAATTAAAACTTATTTTTAAAACAAACATTTCAATGTTTTATACATTTAATTTAATTTCAATAATTTTGTTCCAAAATGTTTCACACATTTAATGAAATATACTTTGACCATGAATATATGTATGAATTTATATAGACAGATATAAATATTAATTTGTATACATGTATATTTATACACTCATATTTTTAATAAGGCATTTTTTGGTTGGGTTTTTAAAAAGCCAAATCTATTGCTTCCCTGCTAGATTTCTCAACTAGTTGTGTGTATGTATATATATATATATATATATATATATATATATATATATATATATATATATATATATATATATATATATATATATATATATATATATAGAGAGAGAGAGAGAGAGAGAAAGAGAGAGAGAGAGAGAGAGATAGAGTATACTTTTAGTAATTTTATGTTGTTTTAGTTAAAAATTAAGGAAAGTTAAGGGAGGGAAAGGGGGAAATTGGGACCAATGCAATTTTTAATTCCGACTTCTCTTTTCAAAAATCACACACTAATTTCAGGTTTGTTTTATGTTTC
>CM063511.1:73758715-73771215 GCA_032207245.1 Pardosa pseudoannulata | reverse complement strand
TCGTAAATCAAACCTATTATTTGCTTAACAGAGTATACGGAGGGATTGTGTGTTGAATAGAGAATTTTACGATTAATATAAATGTTTTAGCAAGACAAAATACCGGTTAATAATACTTTTAATCGTAGATCAAGGTGGTACTAGTTGCCTGTTGTTGTTGTTTCTCATGCCACTTGGACAGATCAAGCACAACAGCCTGCAGACTACTCGTATTAAAGCAAATGGGTGTTCCTTTCGTTTTAATGAGCATCATTAAAATAAAAGAACAACTTCGCTTAAGTAAGTCTTCATAGTTTTGAAGCAGGGACTAAGCAGAAGAGCCTCAGACTTGTCCTACCACTCAAAGAGGTATTGATTGAGAAATTAGAAGACATTGTGACTTGGAACATATTTTGTGTGCCCCAGTAACCCTTAACAAACATGGCGGATTTTTGAGCCGCATCGGGTTCCGAACCCGCAAAGTTTCAGTTTCGAGATCGTTGCCTTTGCCGAACAACAACAGGCAACTAGTACCACCTTGATCTACGATTAAAAGTATTATTAACCGGTATTTTGTCGTGCTAAAAATTTTATAATAATCGTAAATTTCTGTATTCAACACACAATCCCTCCGTATACTCTGTTAAGAAAATAATAGGTTTGATTTACGATTCAACAAGTACACCCATGTTTGTCTTCAAGCTTCACACTGTCACATTCTCTGTGCTGATTTTATTGGCTATAGTCTGGCAACAAACGAATATGTAGTGAAACAAGAAGAAAGATAGATCAAAGTTTAAAATTTACGCTAAGTTAACTCAATAATCACTAACCAATACCATAGCGGAAATTTTAAAACTTAATATATCCTTCTTCTTGTTTCACTACATATTCATTTTTTGCTAGACTATAGCCATTAAAATCAGCATATTTAGAAAGTTTTCTTTATAAATTACAAAAAGAGAATGTGACAGTGTGAATCTTGAAGACAAACGTGGTTGTACTCGTTGATACGTAAATCAAACCTATTATTTGCTTAACAGAGTATACAGAGGGATTGTGTGTTGAATACAGAAATTTAAGTTTAATATAAATGTTTTAACACGACAAAATGTTAACTCAATAATCACTAACCAATACCTTTTCTGCTTTTTAATCGATTTCGTCCTTTATTTTCAACACTTGAACTTTTTAAAAATTTGTGTTAAATGTATTTTTATATAGAAGTACAGACAGTTCTGATACTTTTTTTAAAAAAAATGTTGATCATTAGTTGTAAACTACCTAGGATCATTAGTTGTATTTTTGAATGCTTTACATTCAAACAGATTACTATCCATTACGAGTTTGAATCCTGTGGTCAGTTATTCCAGAAAATTTAAACGCGTTTCAGATTTTTTCTGCAAAAACAGCCATGTACTGCAGAAAAACAAAATATGTGGTACACCATGGCACTTTGACGGAATGGGCTGCCCTTTTAACTCCTAAATATCTATAAAAACATCTTATTTCCACAAGCACCTATTTCTACACCATGTAGACTTTTTCTTACTTCATAAACATAAAATACCCTTAAAAGAGTAGTTCCCGGTCTCATTAGCCCTCGTGTTGCAAAATGTAGACCGTAGCGCTCTAAACCAAACCCTTAAAAGAATGCAATTTGTTATCCATAGATTAAACTCAGAAATATGGGGCAGAAGACTGGCTTGGTATTCATAACATGCTGTCTCAAATGTATTCCATAACTAGATACAATTCCTTCGACTTCTGAGCATTGTTATTTAACACTTAGCTTTTAATAAGATATATTCTTTTCAGATATAATTTTAATGCAAACTAAATATCATTACTTAATATTAAGGTTTAGGATACAATCTTGTGCACGATTGTAGCTAAATTTCGAATCCCCAATGCAGAATATAGCATGCAACATCTTCAAAGTACCAGTGTCAGCATGAAATTATATGGTTTTAATAGTCCTGATGTATTAAAAAAATGGATAGTTAATACATTAAGAAAATATTTTATGGATTAAAAAAAATCATAACAATGCATGCAGAAATTAAGAGGACACGTAATAACAACAAACCACGTGTTCAGAAAAATTAATTTACAAAATTTCTTTAAGCTGTACAAGATTTCATGAATCAGTTTAAACATTTCTCTCTATAACTAATTTTGTTACAGAATTTTTTAAAGGTTATTTTAGTTGAAATAGCCTTTTATTCATGTATATATTTTTACCGGAAAAAAAAAATGTTTTGAAAATTTAACAATAGTGAGAAACTTTAAACACAATTTAAAAATCGGAACTTTTATTTTTATGCACACGATAAGCGTAAATGTAACTTTTTAAAACTCAAAGTTTTGTTATCAGAAACATAACTATAATAACTTCAACTAAAACCAAAGGATGATTGTTGTAATTGTCTGAGAAACGATACCTTGGAAAAATTCTTTGTTGCAAATTAAATGAAAGAGAAGAATTTTCTGTATTTCATTTAACATAAGTACAACAGTATTTAGTTGTATATGTTTTATGAAATTTTCTTAATTCTTATGTATTTTATCGATGATTATTTCATGTTACACAAAATAAATGAAATAACTATTGTTCAAATGTGTTCATGAATAAAAATGGAATGCATTTCGACTATAAATTTCAACTATTCTGGAAATTAAATAATTTTTTATGAAGTCTGTATAATTTGTCACTTAATTTTATAAAATGAAACTTGAATGTGATATTTTAGATTTGAAATGAGCGAAATATATATATATATATATATATATATATATATATATATATATATATATATATATATATATATATATATATATATATATATATTATTGTTTTTTCAAGTTTCGAGAATATTTAAGTCCAAATGATAATGATCTACTAAATACCTGTCCATACATATTATATCTTGTATATGTGTGTGTATAAACAAATTATGAAAACCTTTAAGAAAGATTAGATTTGTAGGAAGCAAAGGTCCTCATATAGATCAAACGCTTTTTAGTGTTAAAATTTGTTTTCAAGTTTTATGAATTTTGCAGCGTTTTGGTTAAATTTAGTGCATTTAATCCATTTCAAATATTATTTTTTTAAACTCAATTTCACTATTTAATAAATTCAAAATATATTTCATTTCCAGGAGTAATAGTGTGGTGATCCTTTGAAAGATAAAAATATGTTTTCTTATATTTATCATTTGTTTGACCCAGTTTAATACTGTCGATTAAATTTAATCAGAGATTAAGTACTATAGACACAAACAGTAAAATATCTCTAATTATTTTGGGGAGTATTTGGGGATACTTCTCAATCAATTTTGGGAAGATAAAGCTTAAGATTTTTTTTGTTTCCTTTTATAGTGACACTGGTAGTTTATGATCAATTTTTCGAAACAGCTCTAGGATAAATAACTAAATATATAAGGTTTTTTCTGAATATATTGAGAAAAAACATGAAGAAAATAAATTAAATGTGTTACTCATTTTATGGAAATGAAATGTTTTATTTTCTTATATATTTGTATTGAATGTGTATCATAATGTGATATTTAAATTAAATTTTAACATAAGTATCAACTTTATTTAGAAAAAGTGCCAGACTTTGCCAAGGGCAAAGTCTGTTTACGAGTGTCTAGTTTTTATAAAAACAATTATGCTTTGAACTGTTTTTACTTATTATTTTAATATAAACACTTCTAATTCTGTCTATTGCTAACAATAAATATTTTCTATCTGGGTTGTTGCCTCTTAATTTAATAAATACTATTTTTTTACATCTATTAACCTTTTGCAGTCAATTTTTCCCAATAGGGAACAGAATATTAATAAAAGTATTTAAAATTAAATTTCATCATTATTGATACAAAAAAAACTAAAAAACGTAATAAAAAGTCTACTCGATGTTTTAAAATGGAATTTATATTTCTATGATTTATAGAAAAATTTATAAAAAATCATAAAAATGACCCTTTTTGTCATTTTCTATAGAGCTCGAATTAAAAATTCACATAAATGTAAAAAAATAACATCTAGTGCTTCTAAAATCCTATTGCTATACTTAAAACAGCTCTAATTTATTAAAAAAATATGAAATTCGACATTAATAATCAGAAATGTACCTGTAATAATTTATTAATTATTGATGTTCCCAATTGGGAACAATGGACTGCTGCCGCTATACTGTTACGAAATAATTTCATCTGCGGTTATTATTTATCATTTGATGAAGGACCTTGCTGATAGAAATATAAAAGCTATTGGAACGATCCGTGAACATCACATAAAAATGCTCATTGATGTTCTAAAAACAGATGAAAAATCTATAAAAAGATTAATTAATCAAGAAAAGAAATGAAAAGAAAAAGTGGACATACAGCAGCCAAATTTATACTGGAACGGGAGGAGTTGACCTTCTAGATAAAATGTTAGGCATCTACCGTCCAATGATTCGTATAAAGAAATGATGGTGGAATTTATTTGTTAATTCTTTAAACATGGCTGTTGTTGCTGCTTGGATTTTACATTCAGCAATGCACTGAAAAAATAAAAAGCTGACCCATCTGGAGTTTCGCCAACAAGTTACAACCGCTTTTCTAAGAATAGCACCAAGGAGAGTTGGGCTTCAACCAGTACACAAAGTTCACAGAGAAAAAGTGATGGCCATTCTCTTGTACAAACAACACAAGGTAGATGTGCACAGTGCGCATTAAATGCAAGAAAAATTCCATTTCTTTCCAGTATATCATGACATAAAGGTATAAACTCATGTTTTTGACATTTGTTTAAGAAAAGGTTGTTTTCATTTAAATTTATAAGTAATAAAATTTATTGATATCTGTGCTTAAATTTAAAAATAATTTTAAATTCATTCTAATTATTTTTGTTATTATTTATTATTTAATATATATATATATATATATATATATATATATATATATATATATATATATATATATATGTGTATGTATATATAAGTATGTATATATATGTATATATATATATATATATATGTATATATAAGTATGTATGTATATGATATCTGTATATATATATATATATATATATATATATAATATATATATATATATATATATATATTATATATATATATATATATATATATATATATATATATATATATATATATATATATCATTCTACTCAATTAGTGAATCCAGTGTATAGTCAGGAGTGGTCAATGTTCCCAATTGGAAACATCATGAAAATCATAAAAGAAAATTTTTTCTCATAATTAAATGACTAACATACCTTTACTGAAGCATTAGATTTAAAGATATGCAAAAAATAATTTAAAATACATCTGGATCTGAATTCGGCCTGCAAATGGTTAATTAATGAAGAAATAATGAAAAATATTATTTATTGATGTATCAGTAAAATACATTCTTTTTTCATTAAACTGCTTGTTAGAAAAAATGTAGTAAATAAGAGATATATAATTTTCAACTTAATTTTTTGTGCTAACTTTATATTTTTATTAAATATGCTGTAATATAAGATATAATTTATTTTCGAATATTGTCATGAATAAAATTGACACTATTTTAATATAAAAGATCAATATTTGTAAATTTTATAGAAATTCATTTTACTAACATATCCATAGTTATAAAAAATTCTTTATATAAAACATAACTTTAATGTTTATTATACACTAAGGTGTATAGAAAACAAAGAAGTCTAATACATAAAAACAAAACAAAAATGTATTCTTTTCATCGTCGCTGAAGCATTTAATGAAAACCGATGTAAAGGTTACATATTCGACTTTATTAAAATAATACACGCCAGTTTTTAACACGGTATTATTAAACAATCGTGAAAAAAATATTTTCATAATTTTCACCTATGAACATGTGCATTTCGTATATTTTTCTATCATGCTATCACTTAGCAGAAGTACACAGTTAAAACAAAAATTGGGGTGTCTGATTTTCTTCTTGCAACTTCTAGAATGCTGGAAAGTGTTAAAAGAAAGATTAGAAGTCATCTTCTAAATTCCCATCTGCGATATGAGACAAAAAGTCAATTAAAAATAGAATTGAACGCAACTTTTGAGCAGATGTACGTTCTAAGTCTAAGCATTATGTCCTGGTTTCATGAAACTCCGAGTTGAAAAATAGTAGACCGAATTTTCCAAATAAACAAACAATGCAAAAATGTTTGCAATTTTTCCTTCTTTAATATAACTGAATAGAAATCAAACTGAAAAATGTACGCAAAGTATCGAACATTCCTTTATACAACTGAATAAGTAAATAATTCGTTTCATATTGTTACTACAGCAGTTCGTAAATAAATGAATTTCCATAGAATAAAGCCTTAGCCCTCTCTCTGCGTATTTATTTTATCAAAATAGGTTAAAAAATTGCATATTTTTTATTACATATTTCAAATCTGTATACATTTTAGAGTTAAGATATACAACAAATTTTTGTAAAAGAGTTTTTAAATTCTGCAAAGTGATCGCAACTTTTGCTCAGATGTACGTTTTAGAATGGTAAGCATTAGGTCCTGGTCTCATCAATCAACGAAATAAATAATGTAAAACTATTTGGAATTTTTGCTTCCTTAATATAACTGAATAGAATTCAAACTAAATGTACGCAAAGGATAGAACATACCTTTAAACAACGGAATAAGTAAATAATTCATTTCATATTGTTACTTCAGCAGGTTCGTATATAAATGAATTTCCATAAAATAAAGCCTTAAACTACTTAATCCTAATGGTCATATTCCTATTTGGCTAATTTTAATGCTTTAGTGTAAATGAAATAAAGAAAGTATATTAAGGAGCAAAGTTGCATCTATATGAAAAAAATCTCAACATTTGTAGTATTTAAATTCTTCAAATTGATCGCAACTTTTGCTCAGATGTACGTTTTGAAAGGGTAAGCATTAGGTCCTGGTCTCATCAATCAACGTGTTGAAAAAAATAGACCGAAGGTTTCCAAATAAATAAATAATACAAAACTATTTGGAATTTTTGCTTCCTTAATATAACTGAATAGGATTCATACTCAATTATCAAAGCAAAGGATCGAGCATTCCTTCACATAACTGAATAATTAAATAATTCATTGAATATTCTTATTTCAGCAGGTTCGTATATAATTGAAACAATAAACTACTTAATCCTAAAAGTAAAATTGCTATTTGGCTAACTTTAACGCTTTAGTTTAAATGAAATAAAGGAAGCATATTAACACATTGTATGCGGAACATGTACTACTACGTTTTCTGACGATTGATACTTGAGCGCGGGTCACTTACTAGAACGGTTAGTGTAACAACATGGGTTGTTTTTTGGGTACAAAAATAACGGTTTATACAGGAAAACGAAGCCGAATGTTCTTGTTTACTACATAGATTACGGAAAAATTTAGACAAACAAAGACTAGTTTTTGCATTATTATGTTTATGATTGTTCTTTTCATTTTTTATAATGTAAAAATGTTTATATATAACATAATTGAAAAAAATTAAAACTATATACTACTATTTCTGTTTGATTTTTCACATTTACGATACTATTATAAATTTATCGACTAAAACATACATTTTTAGTCGATACATTTTTTGTTTACAAAAATCTTATGGTTGTTATTAAAATATTTCTATTTATATATTTGTTCGTATATTTCAATATAAAATACGAAAAGTTTGTTAAAAACTAAATAACTTTTGATTAATTGAGATTTAGCTGAATAACTAAATTTAATCTCAAAATGCTCGATCCCGGTACAATTCTGCTTCGAAATGTACCCGCACACAATGTGTTACGGGGCAATGTTACATCTATATGAAACATCTCAAAATTTAAAGCACTTAATTTCTAAAAATTTAAAAAAAAATATTTTACGATCGATTTCCCAATATCGGGATTTTGGGAAACCTTTCATAATACTATATAATTTTTATGAAATTTTATATTCACAGATGTTAAATGATAATTCTGAAAAATAATTATATAAAACCATTAAACTTTATTGTTGCTTAGAATTTACAAACTTTAATTTCCGCTTTTTTTGTTAAAGAAACGATCCAATTTTTGTTTTCTTTCAGCGTTTTATCGAAACTTCATGTCACACGTGCTAGGATTAAAGAGCAGCTTTTAGCTAGATAAGATGATGCGTCCTTCAATTTAACTGAATACGTTTCTTTTTTTCTAATTAAAATAAGTACATTTATTATACTACGGTCAAAAAAGTTTAGTTGTAGTATTAAAAGTTAAAAAATCATTATTAATAGTACATTTTTTTCATATTTTTATTTCTCTTTAATAAAGTTTGATAAAAGATATTAAAATCAAATTTGCAATTTTTTTATTGTTAGTAATATTTTTTGAATTGAAGAATAAAAAATTAAGAGTTTAAAATTAAAAAAAAACATTTATAGACTATGCCTGAAATATTTTTTGAAAAGATAATACTTCTTTTCTAAATTAAAAACCAATATATTGTTTAATATAAAAGCAGGTCAGGTTTTTAGAAATGGCTCACAGTGCTTTGTATTTTTCACTTTTTAGTTTACTACAATGTCGCATAGAAATTAATGGGAATACATCTATTGTAAATTATTGACAGTCATATCTTACACAATTATACGTGTATTTTGTCTAAGGGTAATTTAAAACTGTATAATATATGATTTTAAGATTAATATATAAGTATATAGTGTCCCATTTACTTTGAACTAGAAATAAGTAACCTAAATTAATTAACTTATTATTCTTTTACCACATAGGCCTGATTTTTGAATGATTGTAACCGGTTTGAAAATTAAAAATAATGATAAGACATTTTCTTTTCTTCACATAAGCTGTACTTTTGTAGTTTAATATGATGTCACATGGAATTAACGGATATATGCCTATGATAAATTATTGATAGTAAAATCTTACAATAAAGAGTCGATTTTGTCTAAGGGTTATTTAAAACCATAAAATATATGTTTTAAAGTAAATTTTCAGATTAGTTCTGATTAAAACTATAATTATATAAGTATACCATATACTTTTCACTGGAAAAATAAATTAAACAACTATTTTTTCTTTTAGCATATAGGACTGATTATTTGAATTATTACTGGCTGTTTGAAAATAAAAATTATAAGAGACATTCTTATTTTGTAACGCATTACTACAAGACATAAAGTATTATGAGAAATTCTGGCAAATACGAAGCATCTAAATCATACATCATTATTTTTTTTTAGATTTTGTTTTATAATGTCATCAAGCATTACTAGTGTGAAGGTATGGAAACCATAAATTGAGCGTAAAAAGTAAAAAAAAAAATACTCTTTTAATTTCAATTTTTTTGTGCTTCTTTAACACATTATATTACGATAGACATCACGCATTTTATCTTTATTTTATATAATTTTAGTACAAGAAAAATTAAATAAATAATTATCTTTCAGCCCATCTTTGTGTGGAAGCCCACATCACAGCAATTTATTTAAGAGATATTTTCTTTTAGCTCAGATTTGAATCATATGAAAAGCAGAGATTTTATATAAATTTATTTCATATTATTTGCAATTTATTTATATATGTTTAGCATCATAGAGCTAATAAAGTTATTAAATCCGTAATGCATTCTATGGCTGACAGTGAAATGAGTTCAGTGAAAGTAAGATAATTCAGATATATTTCATATGTATACATAATTTTTTACTGCACGGCATATAAATGCATAAGAGAGAGTGGGGCACCTTGGGACATAGCCCACCTTGGGACACCTTTATTTTCACGCTTTAATTTGCAACCAGGAATTAGTTCTCATGTGTATTGATAGATTGCCTACCTCTTCACTTCTCAAATAATTTTGATGAAAATAGTCCTTATAGGTAAGGAACAATTTCATTTTCTTTGTTTTGAATAACCCAAAATTACATCAATGTGCATTTTAAAAAATAATTTGTTTGAAAAAAAAATATTTAAAAAAAAGAGTATTGTTATAAAAGAAAATTCATTTATTATTATTTTTTTTTGCTAATAAATAAATTGTATTGTAAAGTCTAACTGTATAGTAGTTACCAAAAGATACTATATAAAATGCGGCAGGTTGGGACACACATAGATGGGACACCTTGGGACATTTTAAAAAGTGTAAACAAATATCAATTCAAGCAAAATAATTAACATTTTGGTGCTTAATTTTTAATTGATTTAACATGTCAAAATATTAATTTATTAATCTTTTTTTTTTCAAGAAAAAAATGATGAGAACAAGAAAAACAAACAGAAAGTATTCTGCTGTAAATGCTAATATGCTTGAATCAGCTGCAAATATAAGATTTGTTAAAAAATGTATTAACTTGAACAATTTTCAGCTATTTCTCTTTTATAACAGCTAATAAAAATAATTTGAACAGTATTTTGTATTTGTTGTTTAGTGTCCCAACCTATCCCATACAGTGGGGCAGGTTGGGACATTGGAAAGGTATTTTATTTCTTTTATTACTCTTTAAATAAATGAGATATTAAGTAGGTTTAATGTTTATAAGAAGCAGATATGATGACAATATATGAATGTATACTTATTTTTTTAATTAGCTTTAAAAAATAATAAAAGTATTTAACTGAAAAGTGTCCCAAGGTGCTCCGGTCTCCCCTACATCTTATTCGAGGAAATAACAATAAAAATAGTAAAGAGGATGATTTATTGTGTTTAAAGATGATCGTATAAAAAATACTTTTGTGATATAGTAAAAATTGAAGTGGTCAGAAATAGTGCAATAGAAAAATCATTCAGCAAATGAAAAAATGTCAAATAAAGAAATATAAAGGAAAACCTGTAACATTTTGCAATATTTCTAATAAATCAATGTACTGGTGCTGTAAAATAGCATACACTTGTCTGTTAGTTGATGTCTTAAAAATAATTTTGTAAGTTATATAATTTTCATTTTCTAAAATATCTTAATTCGTTATTGCATTACATATTATTTCCTTTTCTCATTTATCATATTTACTTTACTGCCGGTATTTCAAAAGTTGAAACATTAGAAATGAAATTGATATAAGTCAAAGTTTCAAGGCAAACTATCTGTATATGAAGATATACAATTTCTGACAGGAAATGTAACTATCTTTTAAAAAAGACAATGATATGTTTAAGATACATATAAAAATAAGTAATATATTAACTGTCATACATTAAATACCTTCACATAAGAAATATGATATCTTTGAGCTGATACGAAATTAATCATAATGAAACTTCTGCAAAAATGATGTAATTTTGTTTATTTAAATATCTAGTATCAAATGTTTTTGACAGGGAAATATTAAATTTCAAAATTTCATTCATTCCTTAAATAACAATTCCGTACATCATCGTATATTTATTTTAAAGAATAAGCATAGTTTATACCATATTAAAGGAAGTGTATATCCTATTAAAGGAAGATAATGTGTCTCAAAAATGAAAATAATAAAATAAAAACTATATATATTCTTTTGACAAAAGCCAATTTAAAAAAAATGTTTTATAATTTTTATTCTTTATTTAACTATTGAATTTGGCTTTAATTTAACATTTTAAAATCTAGAATGAAGAATACTTCAACATTTTAAAGATATATTCACCGATTTTATTTTAACTGAAATAATAAATATATATATATATATATATATATATATATATATATATATATATATATATATATATATATATATATATATATATATATATATATATATATATATATATAAATATATATATATAATATATATATATATATATATATATATATATATATATATATATATATATATATATATATATATATATATATATATATATATATATAATATATATAATATATATATATTTATATATATATATATAATATATATATATATATATTTATACATATATATATATACATACATATATATATATATATATATATATATATATATATATATATATATATATATATATATATATATATATATATATATATATATATATATATATATATTTTATATATATATATATATATATATATATATAATATATATATATATATATATATATATATATATATATATATATATATTCATAAAATAATCTATTCAATATTGTATATAACTAAGCACATGTAAAAAATAACAATTATTTGAAATTTTATTTTTTTAAATTTTGGTTATTTTTAATTGAGGTTAATTATAGAAAATATTTAAGGACTTATCATCCAATAGAGAAATATATCTAAATAATCTCTGATAATAAGGATTTTTTAAATCTTAATTTTTTAAAGTAGATTTTGTAATATTTAAATGGACCATAGGCATTCATGGACAAAATTTAGCTGAAAATTCAATATTCTTGTATTACTAAATTATGAAATAAAGCTGTTATTTGAAATTAATATACAATTACTATGAATAGTAATTTTAAACATTTATCCATATTCAAAATATTTCTATTTAATAATCCATACTTGTAAATCTTCAGGAAATC
>CM063511.1:73743715-73753715 GCA_032207245.1 Pardosa pseudoannulata | reverse complement strand
CGGTCAAAGATCACCTGGCGGGCCACACTTTGGAAAAGTTGAACAATAACCTCTTATCTCTTATACAATAACAATTAATAGTTGAATTATTAATTATAAACAATGGAACAGAAGGATTATAAAACAATTATCGATCAAGAGGAAACTTCGGGGACCTTGACTTGACCAAGAATGGAAGTCTCGGATGCTTCTTGATACCATAAAATTCTGAAAAAAGAAATATGCTGAATAAGAAGTTGGCGGGCCGCACAATTTGTGTTGTCGTTCCGGATGCGGCCCGCAGGCCGCCAGTTGGACAGCCCTGGTCTACTATATTGTTTACTGGATTGCTGAATATTTTACTTGTTCTTCAAGTGGGTGTATGCTTTTGGAAAAAAAGCTCATTTTTAAATTTCAGTTTAGAAAATAGCTATGTAAGTCGTATATATAAATACTTAAAACAAATTGAAACAACAATGTTTATTTCTTATTACTTAAAAATCCAATTAAATATTTGTCTAGGGATGTTGCAATTTACCACTGTGAATAGTCCACTACATTGTTTAATTTGCTTCCAAAGTGCTAAATATATTACATGTTCTTAAACATTATTTACCGAATTGCTTAATATTTTACTTATTCTTCAAGTGGGTGTGAGCTTTTGGAAAAAAAATGTTTATTTTGAAATTTCAGGTAAAAATAACTATGGAATTCGTATATATGAAATGTGTAAAACGAATTGAAACAACAATGTGTATTTCTTATTACTAAAAAAAACAATTATATATTTGTTTAAGGAGGTTGTAATTTACCAGTGTGAATTCTCCACTATATTGTTTACTGAATTGTTGAATATTTTACTTGTTCTTCAAATGGGTGTATGCTTTTTTTAAGATTTTGAAGTAGGTAAGTAACTGCATGTCAAAATGGGTGTGATTAAACTGATGATATAGATGTTTTGCAAGCTGCTTTGAATGATTGTTAAAAAATAATTTTTACATCCTGCAAAATTTTTTAACCATAATGATTTATTTTAGGAGAGTTAAATAATTTTGTTTAAGATTAACATTTGAATTTGTAATACATTTTTCTAAATAAATTTTAACTACAGTTTTTTTTTTCTATGAATAACATCGTCTACGATTACTTTGAATGGTCTAAGACTATTGAAATTATCACAGGAAGATAGATGCATATCCCAGCCTTATTCTTTTTTTGTGTCACAAAACTTTATTTACTTTTAGTATTGCCAATAGGTCTCAAAGTGCTGAGGATAAGACAAAAGACCAGAAGGAAAAGAAAGATATATTTCTTCCTTCCTCATGTGATTTATTTGAGGAGAAAGTAAAAGCAAAAAATTATAAATCTTCGTAACCGATAAATATCATTTTTATTTTGTATTTCCTTTGAAGTCGTGTGAATTGTCCACTGTATTGTTTACGAAATGCTAAATATTTTACTCGTTCTTCAAGTGGGTGTACGATTTTAGAGAAATAGCTTATTTTGAAATTTCAGGTTAGGAAAATACTTTTACCGCTGGGAATTGTCCACTATATTGTTTACTGAACTGCTGAATATTTTACATGTTCTTCAATATTGTTTACAGAATTGCTTAATATTTCAAGTATCATTCTTCAAGTGGGCGTGTGCTTTTCGAAAAAAAAAGTTTATTTTGAAATTTCAGGTTAAAAATAGCTATGGAATTCATATATACATATGAAATGTGTTAAAATGAATTGAAACAACAATGTGTATTTTTTATTACTTAAAAAAAAACCCAATTCAATGTTTGTCTCAGTAGGTTGTTATTTACCGCTGGGAATTGTCCACTATATTGTTTACTGAACTGCTGAATATTTTACATGTTCTTCAATATTGTTTACAGAATTGCTTAATATTTTACTTGTTCCTCAAGTGGCTGTATGTTTTTGGAAAAAAATTTTGAAATTTCAGGTTAGGAAATAGCTATAGAATTCGTATATATCAAATGCTTAAAATGAATTGAAGCAACAATGTGTATTTCTTATTACTTTAAAAACCAATTAAATATTTGTCTAAGGAGGTTGTAATTTACCACTGTGAACTGTCCACGATATTGTTTACTGAAATGGTGAATATTTTACTTGCTCTTCAAGTGGCCGCAGTCCTTTTGGAAAAAAAAGCTTATTTTGAAATTTCAGGTTAGGAAATAACAACGGAATTCGTATATATGAAATGCTTAAAACGAATTCAAACAACAATGTTTATTTCTTATTACTCAAAAATCTAATTAAATATTTGTCTAAGGATGTTGCAGTTTACCACTGTGAATTGTCCACTATATTTTTTACCGAATTTCTGAATATTTTACTTGTTCTTCAAGTGGGTGTATTCTTTATTAAGAAAAGAGCTAATTTTGAAAATTTCAGGTTAGGAACTAGCTATAGAATTCGTATATATGAAATGCATAAAACGAATTGAAACAACAATGTTTAGTTCTTATTACTAAAAAAATAATTATATATTTGTTTAAGGAGGTTGTAGTTTACCAATGTGAATTGTTCACTATATTGTTTTCTGGATTGCTGAATATTTTACTTCTTCTTCAAGTGGGTGGAAAAAGAAGTTTTGGAAAAAAGAAAGCTCATTTTCAAATTTTAGGTTAGGAAATAGCTATGGAATTCGTATATATATAAATGCTTAAAACAAATTGAAACAACAATGTTTAGATTTTATTACAAAAAACCAGTTATATATTTGTTTAAGGAGGTTGTAACACAGCACTTTGAATTGTCCACTATATTTTTTACCGAATTTCTGAATATTTTACTTGTTCTTCAAGTAGGTGTATTCTTTATTAAGAAAAGAGCTAATTTTGAAAATTTCAGGTTAGGAACTAGCTATAGAATTCGTATATATGAAATGCATAAAACGAATTGAAACAACAATGTTTAGTTCTCCTTACTAAAAAACCAATTATATATTTGTTTAAGGAGGTTGTAGTTTACCAATGTGAATTGTTCACTATATTGTTTTCTGGATTGCTGAATATTTTACTTCTTCTTCAAGTGGGTGGAAAAAGAAGTTTTGGAAAAAAGAAAGCTCATTTTCAAATTTTAGGTTAGGAAATAGCTATGGAATTCGTATATATATAAATGCTTAAAACAAATTGAAACAACAATATTTAGATTTTATTACAAAAAACCAGTTTATATATTTGTTTAAGGAGGTTGTAACACAGCACTTTGAATTGTCCACTATATTTTTTTACCGAATTGCTGAATATTTTACTTTTCTTCAAGTGGGTGTGTGCTTTTTTTAAGAGAAGAGCTAATTTTGAAATTTCAGATTAGGAAATAGATATAGAATTCGTATATATGAAATGCATAAAACGAATTGAAACAACAATGTTTAGTTCTTCTTTCTAAAAAACCAATTATATATTTGTTTAAGGAGGTTGTAGTTTACCAGTGTGAATTGTCCACTATATTGTTTTCTGGATTGCTGAATATTTTACTTCTTCTTCAAGTGGGTGGAAAAAGAAGTTTTGGATAAAAGAAAGCTCATTTTCAAATTTTAGATTAGGAAATAGCTATGGAATTCGTATATATATATAAATGCTTAAAACAAATTGAAACAACAATGTTTAGATTTTATTACAAAAAAACCAGTTATATATTTGTTTAAGGAGGTTGTAACACAGCACTTTGAATTGTCCACTATTATTTTTTTACCGAATTGCTGAATATTTTACTTTTCTTCAAGTGGGTGTGTGCTTTTTTTAAGAGAAGAGCTCATTTTGAAATTTCAGATTAGGAAATAGCTATAGAATTCGTATATATGAAATGCATAAAACGAATTGAAACAACAATGTTTAGTTCTTCTTACTAAAAAACCAATTATATATTTGTTTAAGGAGGTTGTAGTTTACCAATGTGAATTGTTCACTATATTGTTTTCTGGATTGCTGAATATTTTACTTCTTCTTCAAGTGGGTGGAAAAAGAAGTTTTGGAAAAAAGAAAGCTCATTTTCAAATTTTAGGTTAGGAAATAGCTATGGAATTCGTATATATATAAAATGCTTAAAAAACAAATTGAAACAACAATGTTTAGATTTTATTACAAAAAACCAGTTATATATTTGTTTAAGGAGGTTGTAACACAGCACTTTGAATTGTCCACTATATTGTTTACCGAATTGCTGAATATTTTACTTTTCTTCAAGTGGGTGTGTGCTTTTTTTAAGAGAAGAGCTAATTTTGAAATTTCAGATTAGGAAATAGCTATAGAATTCGTATATATGAAATGCATAAAACGAATTGAAACAACAATGTTTAGTTCTCCTTACTAAAAAACCAATTATATATTTGTTTAAGGAGGTTGTAGTTTACTAATGTGAATTGTTCACTATATTGTTTTCTGGATTGCTGAATATTTTACTTCTTCTTCAAGTGGGTGGAAAAAGAAGTTTTGGAAAAAAGAAAGCTCATTTTCAAATTTTAGGTTAGGAAATAGCTATGGAATTCGTATATATATAAATGCTTAAAACAAATTGAAACAACAATATTTAGATTTTATTACAAAAAACCAGTTATATATTTGTTTAAGGAGGTTGTAACACAGCATTTTGAATTGTCCACTATATTATTTACCGAATTGCTGAATATTTGACTTCTTCTTCAAATGGTGTATGCTTTTTTTAAGAGAAGAGCTAATTTTGAAAATTTCAGGTTAGGAACTAGCTATAGAATTCGTATATATGAAATGCATAAAACGAATTGAAACAACAATGTTTAGTTCTCCTTACTAAAAAACCAATTATATATTTGTTTAAGGAGGTTGTAGTTTACTAATGTGAATTGTTCACTATATTGTTTTCTGGATTGCTGAATATTTTACTTCTTCTTCAAGTGGGTGGAAAAAGAAGTTTTGGAAAAAAGAAAGCTCATTTTCAAATCTTAGGTTAGGAAATAGCTATGGAATTCGTATATATATATAAATGCTTAAAACAAATTGAAACAACAATGTTTAGATTTTATTACAAAAAAACCAGTTATATATTTGTTTAAGGAGGTTGTAACACAGCATTTTGAATTGTCCACTATATTATTTACCGAATTGCTGAATATTTGACTTCTTCTTCAAATGGTGTATGCTTTTTTTAAGAAAAGAGCTCATTTTGAAATTTTATGTTAGGAAATAGCTATAGAATTCGTATATATGAAATGCATAAAACGAATTGAAACAACAATGTTTAGTTCTTATTACTAAAAAAATAATTATATATTTGTTTAAGGAGGTTGTAGTTTACCAATGTGAATTGTTCACTATATTGTTTTCTGGATTGCTGAATATTTTACTTCTTCTTCAAGTGGGTGGAAAAAGAAGTTTTGGAAAAAAGAAAGCTCATTTTCAAATTTTAGGTTAGGAAATAGCTATGGAATTCGTATATATATAAATGCTTAAAACAAATTGAAACAACAATATTTAGATTTTATTACAAAAAACCAGTTATATATTTGTTTAAGGAGGTTGTAACACAGCATTTTGAATTGTCCACTATATTTTTTACCGAATTTCTGAATATTTTACTTCTTCTTCAAATGGTGTATGCTTTTTTTAAGAAAAGAGCTAATTTTGAAATTTCAGATTAGGAAATAGCTATAGAATTCGTATATATGAAATGCATAAAACGAATTGAAACAACAATGTTTAGTTCTCCTTACTAAAAAACCAATTATATATTTGTTTAAGGAGGTTGTAGTTTACTAATGTGAATTGTTCACTATATTGTTTTCTGGATTGCTGAATATTTTACTTCTTCTTCAAGTGGGTGGAAAAAGAAGTTTTGGAAAAAAGAAAGCTCATTTTCAAATTTTAGGTTAGGAAATAGCTATGGAATTCGTATATATAATAAATGCTTAAAACCAAATTGAAACAACAATGTTTAGATTTTATTACAAAAAACCAGTTATATATTTGTTTAAGGAGGTTGTAACACAGCACTTTGAATTGTCCACTATTATTTTTTTACCGAATTGCTGAATATTTTACTTTTCTTCAAGTGGGTGTGTGCTTTTTTTAAGAGAAGAGCTCATTTTGAAATTTCAGATTAGGAACTAGCTATAGAATTCGTATATATGAAATGCATAAAACGAATTGAAACAACAATGTTTAGTTCTTATTACTAAAAAACCAATTATATATTTGTTTAAGGAGGTTGTAGTTTACCAATGTGAATTGTTCACTATATTGTTTTCTGGATTGCTGAATATTTTACTTCTTCTTCAAGATTGTGGAAAAAGAAGTTTTGGAAAGAAGAAAGCTCATTTTCAAATTTTAGGTTAGGAAATAGCTATGGAATTCGTATATATATAAATGCTTAAAACAAATTGAAACAACAATGTTTAGATTTTATTACAAAAAACCAGTTATATATTTGTTTAAGGAGGTTGTAACACAGCACTTTGAATTGTCCACTATATTTTTTACCGAATTTCTGAATATTTTACTTGTTCTTCAAGTAGGTGTGTGCTTTTTTTAAGAGAAGAGCTAATTTTGAAATTTCAGATTAGGAAATAGATATAGAATTCGTATATATGAAATGCATAAAACGAATTGAAACAACAATGTTTAGTTCTTCTTTCTAAAAAACCAATTATATATTTGTTTAAGGAGGTTGTAGTTTACCAGTGTGAATTGTCCACTATATTGTTTTCTGGATTGCTGAATATTTTACTTCTTCTTCAAGTGGGTGGAAAAAGAAGTTTTGGAAAAAAGAAAGCTCATTTTCAAATTTTAGGTTAGGAAATAGCTATGGAATTCGTATATATATAAATGCTTAAAACAAATTGAAACAACAATGTTTAGATTTTATTACAAAAAACCAGTTATATATTTGTTTAAGGAGGTTGTAACACAGCACTTTGAATTGTCCACTATATTTTTTACCGAATTTCTGAATATTTTACTTTTCTTCAAGTGGGTGTGTGCTTTTTTTAAGAGAAGAGCTCATTTTGAAATTTCAGGTTAGGAAATAGATATAGAATTCGTATATATGAAATGCATAAAACGAATTGAAACAACAATGTTTAGTTCTTCTTACTAAAAAACCAATTATATATTTGTTTAAGGAGGTTGTAGTTTACCAATGTGAATTGTTCACTATATTGTTTTCTGGATTGCTGAATATTTTACTTCTTCTTCAAGTGGGTGGAAAAAGAAGTTTTGGAAAAAAGAAAGCTCATTTTCAAATTTTAGGTTAGGAAATAGCTATGGAATTCGTATATATATAAATGCTTAAAACAAATTGAAACAACAATATTTAGATTTTATTACAAAAAACCAGTTATATATTTGTTTAAGGAGGTTGTAACACAGCACTTTGAATTGTCCACTATATTGTTTACCGAATTGCTGAATATTTTACTTTTCTTCAAGTGGGTGTGTGCTTTTTTTAAGAGAAGAGCTAATTTTGAAATTTCAGATTAGGAAATAGCTATAGAATTCGTATATATGAAATGCATAAAACAAATTGAAACAACAATGTTTAGTTCTTCTTTCTAAAAAACCAATTATATATTTGTTTAAGGAGGTTGTAGTTTACTAATGTGAATTGTTCACTATATTGTTTTCTGGATTGCTGAATATTTTACTTCTTCTTCAAGTGGGTGGAAAAAGAAGTTTTTTTAAAAAAGAAAGCTCATTTTCAAATTTTAGGTTAGGAAATAGCTATGGAATTCGTATATATATAAATGCTTAAAACAAATTGAAACAACAATATTTAGATTTTATTACAAAAAACCAGTTATATATTTGTTTAAGGAGGTTGTAACACAGCACTTTGAATTGTCCACTATATTGTTTACCGAATTGCTGAATATTTTACTTTTCTTCAAGTGGGTGTGTGCTTTTTTTAAGAGAAGAGCTAATTTTGAAATTTCAGATTAGGAAATAGCTATAGAATTCGTATATATGAAATGTGAAAAACGAATTAAAACAAAAATGTGTATTTCTTATTACTTAAAAAAACCAATTAAATGTTTATCTAAGGAGGTTGTAATTTACCACTGTGAATTGTCCACTATATTGTTCACTGGATTGCTGAATATTTTAATTGTTCAAATGGGTGTATGCTTTTTTAAGAAAAGAGCTCATTTTGAAATTTCTGATTAAGAAATAGATATAGAATTCGTATATATGAAATGCTTAAAACGAATTGAAACAACAATATTTAGTTCTTATTACTCAAAAAACAATTATATCTTTGTTTAAGGATGTTGTAATTTACCACTGTGAATTGTCCACTGTATTATTTACCGAATTGCTGAATATTTGACTTCTTCAATTGGTGTATGATTTTTTTTTAAGAAAAGAGCTCATTTTGAAATTTAAGATTAGGAAATAGCTATGGAATTCGTATACATAAATGCTTAAAACAAATTGAAACAATAATATTTAGCTCTTATTACTAAAAAAACAATTATATATTTGTTTAAGGAGGTTGTAATTTACCACTGTGAATTATCCACTATAATGTTTAACGAATTGCTGAATATTTTACTTGTTCTTCAAGTGGGTGTATGCTTTTTTTAAGAAAAGAGCTCATTTTGAAATTTCAGGTTAGGAAATAGCTATAGAATTCGTATATATGAAATGTGTAAAACGAATTGAAACAACAATGTGTATTTCTTATTATTTAAAAAAAACCAATTAAATATTTGTCTAAGGAGATTGTAATTTACCACTGTGAATTGTCCACTATATTGTTTACTGGATTGCTGAATATTTTACTTGTTCTTCAAGTGGGTGTATGCTTTTTTACGAAAAGAGCTCATTTTGAAATTTCAGGTTAGGAAATAGCTATAGAATTCGTATATATGAAATGCTTAAAACGAATTGAAGCAAAAATGTACATTTCTTATTATATAAAAAAACAATTAAATATTGGTCTGAGTATGTTGTAATTTACCACTGTGAATTGTCCACTATATTGTTTACTGAAATGGTGAATATTTTACTTGTTCTTCAAGTGGCCGTATACTTTTGGAAAAAAAAGCTTATTTTGAAATTTCAGGTAAGGAAATAGCTATTGAATTCGTATATATGAAACGCTTAAAACTAATTCAAACAACAATGTTTAATTGTTATTGCTTAAAAAACCAATTAAATTTTTGTAAATAATGATTATGATGGATCGTACTACCTACAAAACAAGTGATAAATTATAAGATGATATGAAAGATAATCGAGATGTAGTAAGATGCTGCTAATTTCACCACCTGGTCACAAAACGTCACATGTCTAGTCTCACAGTTGTCCTTCTTCTTTCTTATGGGTCGTTTTATTCTGCTACAGGTGCGGTTTCTAAGATCTTACAATAAGTAAATCACCATTGTTAATCTAGAGATTGGTTATCTTGTTCAGATAACTCTTATCATAAAAAGACAAAACAAGGCAATTTATTCGAACCGCTCTTTGTTGAATTGGCCGGTCAGTAGTCTGAATGAATTTAATTGCATCTTTGATATCTGAAACTATAAAATTAACAAGAAAGGAAGTCAAAGACACTGAATTAGGTGTTCTAAACAACCTTATTTTGTGTCATTTACCCCTTTGACCTCAATTGTCTAATGGTTAGAGTGCTGAGCATCGGTACCGGAGTTCGTGGGTTCAAATACCCCTGTGAAATGTATATTAGTAGTCGTTCGGAATGGGCTTTAATCTGTTGGTACATGTTTCATTAGTCTTCGTGTTACAAAAAGTAGACCCTAGTGGTCCAAACCTTTGACCCCTTTGCCCTTAGCATACAACTGGTATCGTTAAAAAACTTCTTTAAAATAGGTGGTGTGGAAGACTGATTACAATACATTGTCAAATTATTCTGTCAATTTTCTAATGATAAAAACAAAAATGTCTTTGTTAAGATTATTAATATTTTTCAACTATCCCGATTACAGTTTCATAACTTTATTTGCAATTTCTGTTAGCTCTGAAAACAAACTGTTGTCAAATGATTTCTTAAACTGTGAATGAGTGTGT
>CM063511.1:73721215-73738715 GCA_032207245.1 Pardosa pseudoannulata | reverse complement strand
GTTCATACACTATCAAAAAGATGTATTTTATCTCAGTTTATAAAAGTGCTGTAACTTTGATAGCTTCTCATTAATAAAACTTTCCACAAGCTTGTTTCCAATTCTTTTGAGAAAGTAAAGTGCAAAAAATGGAAATCAATATCAACTACGTTTTTCCAGCATTTATTCAAATAGCTTTACCATGTATTTTCAAAGAAAAATAATCAATATATCAGCTATTGAAATTCGTTCAAACCACTGAGAAGAAAACAGGAGTCAAATCACTTTAACAATGTGAAAAGGCTATGCTATTATTTTGCAGGACTCAGCATCTATTTTCTCATAAGAATTATTTTGAGAAATAATTCCTTCTATTATTAACAGTGATTTACTGATTATATGTAAACCCAGATACTAATATTTTATTTCTTTAAAGCAGGTATTCCCTACTGACGGTGATTCTTCTTTTAGTTTAAAAAAATCCCATACTGAATAACTTTTCATTTCTTATTGAATAATTCATGGTCTAAATTTTGTTAGTTATTCATAAGTGTTGTCAAATGAAATTTTTCATTCTACAATTCTAGGTACATATGACTAAAAATTTATTAAAGTAAAACTACCAAGCCTAATTTTCATGGAAAGTCATCTTACATTACTGAATAAAAAATCGATGACTTAAATTACATTACACTTATAAATTTGCTTTTAGTTTAAAACAACCACATACAGAATAACCTTTTATTTCTTATTGAATAATTTATGGTTTAAATTTAGTTAGTTATTCATATGTGTTGTGAATTGAATATTAAGTTTTCCATTTTACAATTCTAGGTACATATGGCTAAAATGTATTAAAATAAAACTACAACATCTCATTTTCATGGAAATTCCTCTTATATTATTAAATAAAAAATTGAGGACTTAAATTACTTTACATTTATAAATCAACATCTATTTTATCTAGTTTTCTACAAAATAAACAAATTAATTAATTAATTAACAATGTAAAAATTCTATGCTGTTATTTTGCAGACATCAGCATCTATTTTCTCATAAGAATTATTTTGAGAAATAATTCCTTAAATTCTTAACAGTGATTTACTGATTATGTGTAAACCTAGATACTAATACTTTAATTCTTTAAATCAAGTACACCGTATGGACGGTGATTTTGCTTTTAGTTTAAAAAATCACATACTGAATAACTTTCATTTCTTATTGAATAATTCATGGTCTAAATTTAGTTATTAATATGTATCGTCAATTGAATATTGAATTTTTCATTGTAGAATTCTAGGTACATATGATTGAAAATCTATTCAAATTAAACTACCCCGTCTAATTTTCATGGAAATTCATCTTATATTATTAAACAAAAATCCGAGGACTTAAATTACTTTACACTTACAAATCAACATATATTTTATCTAGTTTTCTAAAAAAAATCAATTAACAATGTGAAAATGCTATGCTATTATTTTTCACACCTCAGCATCCATTTTCTCATAAGAATTATTTTACTAAATAATTCCTTCTATTGTTAACAGTGATTTACTGATTAAATGTAAACCCATATACTAATATTTTATTTTTTTACAGGAGGTATTTTCTACTACTCAGTATTTAGCTTTTAGTTTAAAAAAAATCACATACTGAATAACTTTTTATTTTTTATTGAAAAATTAATTGTCTAAATTTAGTTAGTTATTTATAAGTGTTGTCAATTGAATATGGAATTTTTCATTGTACAATTCTTGGTACATATGACTAAAAATGTATTAAAATAAAACTACTACGTCTAATTTTCATGGAAATACATGTTATATTATTAAATAAAAAATCGAGGACTTAAATTACTTTACAGTTATAAATCACCATCTATTTTATCTAGTTTTCTACAAAAAAAACAATTAACAATGTGAAAATGTTGTGCTGTTATTTTGAAGGCCTCAGCATCCATTTTCTCATAAGAATTATTTTAAGAACAGTTATTTTAAGAAATAATTCCTTCTATTATTAACAGTGATTTACTGATTAAGTGTAAACCCAGATACAAATATTTTATTTCTTTAAAGGAAGTATATCCTCTTACAGATGATTTTGCTTTTAGTTAAAAAATCGCATACTGAATAACTTTTCATTTCTTATCCAATAATTCATCGTTTAAATCTAATAAATGTTGTCAAATGAATATGGAAATTTTCCTTGTACAATTCTAGGTACATATGACTAAAAATTTATTAAAATAAAAAGACCATGCTTAATTTTCATTGCAATTCATTTTACATTATTAAATAAAAAAACGATGACTTAAATTACGTTACACTTATTAGCCAACATATATTTTTTATAGATTTCTACAATAAAAAAAAATGAATTAAAAATGTTAAAATGCTATGCTATTATTTTGCACATCTCAGCATCTATTTTCTCATAAGAATTATTTTAAGAAATAATTCCTTCTATTGTTAACAGTGATTTACTGATTATGTGTAAACCCAGATACTAATATTTTATTTCTTTAAAGCAGGTATTCACTACTCACGGTGATTCTTCTTTTAGTTTAAAAGAATCACATACTGAATAACTTCAATTCTTATTCAATAACTCATGGTCTAAATGTAGTTAGTTATTCATAAGGGTTGTCATTTGAATATTCAATTTTTCATTGTACAATTCTAGGTACATATGACTAAAAATTTATTAAAAGGATCGCGATTGTTTTTCATGGATATTCATCTTACATTATTAAGTAAAAAATCCAGGAAATAAATTACCTTACACTTATAAATCAACATCTATTTTATCTTGTTTTCTACAAAATAAATCAATTAACAATGTAAAAATCCTATGTTATTATTTTTCAGGCCTCAGCATCTAATTTCTCATAAGAATTATTTTGAGAAATAATTCCTTCTATTTTTAACAGTGATTTAATGATTATGTGTAAACCCAGATACTAATAATTTATTTCTTTAAAGCAGGTATTCTCTACTGACTGTGATTTTGCTTTTAGTTTAAAAAAAATCACATGCTGAATAACTTTTCATTTCTTATTGAATAATTATTGGTTTAAACTTAACTATTCATAAGTGTTGTCAGTTGAATTTGGAATTTTTCATTGTACAATTCTAGGTACACATGACTAAAAATGTATTAAAATAAAAACTAACACGTCTGATTTTCCTGGAAATACATGTTATATTATTAAATAAAAAATCGAGGATTTAAATTACTTTACAGTTACAAATCACCATCTATTTTATTTAGTTTTCTCAAAAAAAAAATTAACAATGTGAAAATGTTATGCTATTATTTAGCAGGCCTCAGCATTAATTTTCTCATAAGAATTATTTTGAGATAAATTATTTTAATAAATAATTCCTTCTATTGTTAACAGTAATTTATTGATGAAGTGTAAACTCAGATGCTAGTATTTTATTTCTTTGAAGGAGGTATTTTCTACTACTGATGATTTTGCTTTTAGTTTAAAAAAAATCACATACTGAATAACTTTTCATTTCTTATTGAATAATTCATGGTCTAAATTTAATAAGTGTTGTCAAATAAATATGGAAATTTCCCTTGTACAATTCTAGATTCATATGACTAAAAATTTATTAAAATAAAACGACCATGCTTAATTTTCATTGAAATTCATCTTACATTATTAAATAAAAAATGATGATTTAAATTACGTTACACTTATAAACCAACATTTATTTTTTATAGTTTTCTACAATAAAAAAATCAATTAACAATGTTAAAATGCTATGCTATTATTTTGCACACCTCAGCATCTATTTTCTCATAAGAATTATTTTAAGAAATAATTCCTTCTATTGTTAACAGTGATTTACTGATTATGTGTAGACATACATACTAATATTTTATTTCTTTAAAGCAGGTATTCCTTACTGACAGTGATTTTGCTTTTTGTTTAAAAAAATCACATACTGAATAACTTTTTATTTTTTATTGAATAATTCATGGTTTATATTTAGTTAGTTATTTATAAGTGTTGTCAATTGAATGTGGAATTTTTCACTGTACAATTCTTGGTACATATGATTAAAAATTTTCTAAAATAAAACGACCATGCTTGATTTTCATTGAAATTCATCTTACATTATTAGATAAAAAATCCAGGATTTAAATTACTTTACTCTTAAAAATCAACATCTATTGTATCTAGTTTAAAAAAATATCGATTAAAATTTTTAATGAAAAAAATACTTTTCATTATTGAATTTTCAGATTTAGCGTGAATTTTTTACATAAACGCCTTAAATTGAATCTTTAATTATTTTCTAGCGATTCAATCTACCTGTTTTCTAATTTAGAAAATGCACAATTTATTTTCTGTGAAAAATTTCATTGTCTTTAAGATTGTTAATTCAGCAGAAGTTTTTAATCTTTTCTAGAAAATAAATGACGTAAAGTAGTTGGTAATGATCATTATCTAGCCGTAGTTTCTTTTTTTATTGTCTTCATTTATCTCAGGTATCAACACAAAACACGATTTATTGCACTTGATTTTATATAATTTTTTTTTATTTATTACTTATTATTTTCTGCTTCTGCCTCAAAAGAATTTTTAATGTTCTGCAAATAATGTAATGTTGAACTTATTCATTAGTGGATATATGTCTTACATAAATTAAAGTTTTGACTTTGTTAATTTATTACTTTTATAAAAAATTATCAAATTAAACTGGCAATGTGAAATAAATGACTTTCAGTATATTTTTCTGAATGAGAGTATTAGTGAGGAAACACATTTGAAGTATATATTTAATAGAGATAGATGAAAGTTATGCATTCAGGAATTCTAAAAGAATGAACATTCATATTACTAGCTATAGCAATTCTTTATTACAAAGGACTGAAGTTATGATAAAAACTCAATTTAAAATCTCAATTTATCAGGTTAACTTATTCATTAGTGGATATATGTTTTTCCTATAGTATAATTTTGACTTTATTAATTTATTACGTTTATAAAAAATTAGCAAATTAAATTGGCAATGTGAAATAAATGACTTTCAATTTATTTTTCTGAATGAGAGTATTAGTAAGGAAACATATTTTAAGTACATATGTAATAGACACAGATAAAAGTTATGCATTGAGTAATTCAAAAAGAATAAATATTCATATTACTAGCTATAACACCATTCTTTATTATAAGGGATTAAAGTTATGATAACAACTCAATATAAAATCTCAATTTATCAGGTTAACTTATTCATTAGTGGATATATGTTTTTCATATAGTATAATTTTGAATTTATTAATTTATTACGTTTATAAAAAATTAGCAAATTAAATTGGCAACTTGAATTAAATGACTTTCAATTTACTTTTCTAAATGAGAGTATTAGTAAGGAAACATATTTTAAGTACATATGTAATAGACAGGGATAAAAGTTATGCATTCAGAAATTCAAAAAGAATGAATATTCTTATTACTAGCTATAACGCAATCTTTTATTACATGGGATTAAAGTTTGATAACCACTCAATTTAAAATTTCAATTTGTCAGGTTAACTTATTCATTAGTGGACTTATGTCTTTCATAAAGTAAAGTTTTGAATTTGTTAATTTGTTACGTTTATAAAAAATTATCAAATTAAATTCGCAATATGAAATAAATGACTTTCAATTTATTTTTCTTAATGAGAGTATTTGTGAGGAAACATATTTTAAGTACATATGTAGTAGACATAGATAAAAGTTATGCATTCAAGAATTCTAAAAGAATGAACATTCTTATTACTAGCTATAACGCAATCTTTTATTACATGGGATTAAAGTTTGATAACCACTCAATTTAAAATTTCAATTTGTCAGGTTAACTTATTCATTAGTGGATATATGTTTTTTTCATATAGTATAATTTTGACTTTGTTAATTTATCACGTTTATAAAGCATTATCAAATTTAACTTGCAATGTAAAATAAATTACTTTCAATTTATTTTTCTAAATGAGAATGTTAGTGAAGAAAGTTATTTTAAGGTAAAATATGTAATAGACATAGATAAAATTTGTGAATTCAGGCATTAAAATATGAATGAATACTCTTAATACTAGGTATAACACAATCCTTTATAACAAGGGATTAAAGTTTTGATAACCACTTCAATTAAAAATCTCAATTTATCAGGTTAACTTATTCATTAGTGGATATATGTTTTTTTTTCATATAGTATAATTTTGACTTTGTCAATTTATTGCGTTTATAAAAAAAGTATCAAATTAAATTAGCAGTGTGAAATAAATGATTTTCAATTTATTTTTCTAAATGAGAATGTTAGTGAAGAAAGTTATTTTAAGAAAATATGTAATAGACACAGATAAAATTTGTGCATTCATGAATTCAAAAAGAATGAATATTCTTAATACTAGCTATAACACAATCCTGTATTACTAGGGATTATAGTTGTGATAACCACTCAATTTAATATCTTAATTTATGAGGTTAACTTACTAGTAGTTTGGTTTGATTTGGAGTGCTACGGTCTACTTTTTGCAACACGAGGGACCTACAGCTTAAAGCCAATTCCGGACGGCTACGAGAATCCATACCACTGTCTTGTAGCGAGCGAGTACTTCGTTATCCTTCCACCGCCGCCGCGCCGAGGTAAGTTCGCCTCTAGCGCGCCGCTAATTAACGCAGTTCAATGCGCACATAATCTGGGCACTTTCTCTCCCAGCTAGGAGAGAAGGT
This sequence comes from Pardosa pseudoannulata, assembly GCA_032207245.1. Taxonomy (NCBI): domain Eukaryota; kingdom Metazoa; phylum Arthropoda; class Arachnida; order Araneae; family Lycosidae; genus Pardosa; species Pardosa pseudoannulata. Next base: position 73,732,000 of record CM063511.1, on the reverse strand, counting down.
AGTAGATAAGAAGCTGGTAGGAAAAAGCGTAGTCGTTCTATCTCTCGCTCCTGCCGTTCGAGCTGAGCAAGGCTCAACTGTTGTTGCTTCGTACAAATATATATATATATATATATATATATATATATATATATATATATATATATATATATATATATATAAATGGAATTTTAATATAACCTTCTGATGAGTGAGTGATTTCACCATACCAGTACACCACATGGTGACCCGGACGTGATTTGAACACGCAACCTTCTGATCTGGAGTCAGAACTGGCTCCCTTGGTAAAATTTTTAGAAGGAGTTAGAAATAAAAAGAAATCTCGCAGACAACTCAAAACTAAACCAGAAGACCTACTCCAATGGACTGAAGAAGCAGATAAAGCTTTTCAACTAGCGAAAGAATCTCTAGCAACTTCTACTCTCCTTTACCACCCGAAATCGGGTGCGCAACTAAGTATTTGGGTAGATGCCTCGGATGTAGCCGTCGGTGGAGCTATAATGCAGCTCGAAAACAAGCAATGGTTGCCTCTCGCCTTTCTATCTATGAAGTTGACAGCATCCCAGCGACGATGGTCAACTTACGACCGAGAGCTTTTCGCTATTTATACATGCATCAGACGCTTTAGGCACATGTTGGAAGGAAGAGAATTTGTAATCTACACAGATCAAAAGCCTCTTATTTATGCATTCCAACAAAAACCTGATAAGTGCTCTCCACGACAACTACGTCAGCTAGATTTCATTTCACAATTTTCGACAAACATTCGGCACGTTAAAGGCACAGACAACACTGTTGCTGATGCTCTGTCAAGAATAGAAATAGACTGTGTCTCTCAACCACCAACCTTGAATTATCATGAACTTGCTACAGCTCAACTACAGGATGAAGAAATGAAACATCTGGAAACTGACTCTTGCCTTAAGCTAGAAAAACACTATTTTCCATTAGAAGATGTTACTCTTTATTGTAATATGGATACAGGTACACCCCGTCCATTCATTCCCGAATCTTTCCGCTCTAAAATTTTTCATTTAATTCACGGTTTATCTCACCCCGGTATTTTAGCCTCAACTAAATTAATTACAAAACGTTATTTTTGGCCCAATATACACAAGTTCGTTAAAAATGCTGTTCAATCTTGTCTGCAGTGCCAACGTTCTAAAATTTCGAGACATACGAAATCCCCTTTGAGTACCTTTTCCTTGCCTGACGCAAGATTTGCTTATATCCACGTGGATTTCATAGGTCCCCTTCCCCCATCCGATGGTCACAGGTATTGTATGACCATTATTGACAGATTCACCAGATGGCCGGAAGTAATACCCACAACAGATATAACCGCTCAGACAACATGCAGAGTTTTGATAAATAATTGGATATCTAGGTTTGGTTGTCCTATTTCCATTACAACCGATCAGGGACGAAATTTTGAATCTAATTTATTTAATGAGCTAATGCAAATTTTAGGTACACATCGCATCCGCACTACTGCCTATCACCCTCAGTCTAATGGACTAATCGAAAGGTTTCATAGACAGCTTAAAAGTGCGATAATGACGCATAGCAACCCAAAATGGACTGAAATTCTTCCAATTGTTCTATTAGGTATACGATCCGCCTTTAAAAACGATATAAATGCGACATGTGCTGAACTTGTGTACGGAACCACGCTTAGATTACCATCGGACATGTTCAACATTTCAAATTCTGTTATTCCTTCAGAATCTTATGTTTCGCAACTCCGGTATCTCATGAACTCAATACAACCAATTCCAACCTCCAGGCATGGCCCCACATCAATTTACGTTCATCCAGCACTCCGAACTTGTTCGCACGTATTTTTAAGGATCGATTCTGTCAAGCCTCCACTAAAACCACCCTATACAGGACCTCACCCAGTTGTACAGCGCACGGACAAAACCTTTATCATTCAAGTGAATAATAAAAATTTGACCGTTACAATAGATCGCTTAAAACCTGCATATATGATGTCGGAACAAATAGAAGCCCCAATAATCCCTGACCACTCAAAAATTATCAAAGCAAAGAACACTCGCAAAGGGCTACGTGTTCATTTCTCAAAAAACTTAACCACTACAATATAAGGGAATACATGCATATTTATATTTATTGCCTGTATGTATATATTTATTACTTGTATTGTATTATGGCCGAATGAAGGGATGAGAGAGATTGACGAACGCAATTCACATATATTTTTCTTAAATTTTATCGTTCACTTTTGTTCACTGGGGGGATACTCTGTAGCGAGCGAGTACTTCGTTATCCTTCCACCGCCGCCGCGCCGAGGTAAGTTCGCCTCTAGCGCGCCGCTAATTAACGCAGTTCAATGCGCACATAATCTGGGCACTTTCTCTCCCAGCTAGGAGAGAAGGTAGTAGATAAGAAGCTGGTAGGAAAAAGCGTAGTCGATCTATCTCTCTCCTGCCGTTCGAGCTGAGCAAGGCTCAACTGTTGTTGCTTCGTACAAATATATATATAAATGGAATTTTTATATAACCTTCTGATGAGTGAGTGATTTCACCATACCAGTACACCACAGTTTTTTTCGAACCCAAGAATCTTACCGAAGGCCAGTACTCTAACCAGTCGACCATCGTTCGGACTAACTTATTAGTGAATATATGTATTTCATATAGTAAAGTTCTGACTTTGTTAATTTATTACGTTTATAAACTAATATGAAATTAAATTGGCAATGTGAAATAAATGATTTTCAATTTATTTTTCTGAATGAGAGTATTAGTGAGGAAACATATTTTCTGGTTATCTGGTTATCTGAATTTATATCTGGTTATGAAAGAAATATTAGAATTATTAAAAACACAATACTATTTGTATCTAAACGTAGATTTATACTATAAAGTGGACGGATCTTATGTAACATTTGATTTATTCAATTCATGAATATTTTAATAAATATTTATTTTCTTAAAAAAGGGATATATTGCGATTACATATACTTTAAAAATTTTCATATTTAAACTATATTTCTAATTGAAGGAAAAGTCCAGGTTTCATTGGATATATAAGTTTAAAAAAACAGTGCAATTTAAGAAAAAGCAACTATATTCTTCACTAAAATAGGATGAGGTACTCTTACTAATTTAGGATATAAATTATACATTCATTGAAATTTTTTTCCAGATTTGATTGAAAAGAAAATATTTATGATAAATTATATATATTTATAATACATATAAATATATGAACGTAATTTTGTTCTGCATTGTGTCTATACTTATTTTAACTAAAAACAATTTAATTTTATAAAAATAATATATAAAACGAAAAAAACTATTATAATTTGAACTAGAATAACACATGGCTTTAAAAGAAATATATAATATATATATTTTTTATATTATATTATATATATATATATATTATTATTATATATATATATATTATATGTATATATATACAATTCAAATTGTGAATAGTAAACCTAAAATTCGGAAAGGAAGCACTACTGAGCCAGTAGGATGGTTAAACTGGAGTTTTAGAATGCTTAAAACATATTCAAATAAGACCTTTAACTACTTAGTTTTTTCTCTTGATATTTTACAAAACCTTAAAAAAAGAAACATATTAGGATATTAAAATGTTTTAATCCCAATATGCAATAAAAGTAAATTTTATTATATCAGATTTTTACACAAAATCTTAAAGGGACAGTCGTGTGAGGACTGTCCCTTTAAGCAATTTATAGTGAAGTTAAATTATTCATTAATATGCTTTCGGCAACTCAATTCTTAATTTTAATATAACGTAATAACACACTCCGAAAATACATAAACTTGAGTCTGGCAAATTTTTTTTAAATAGTATTTTCTGATATGGACTATATTTTTAAAGTAAATAATTGATTTCTATCAATTATGATTTATTTATTATGAGAGAGCTATGGTTTGAAATAATTTAACAGTAATTTAACAGTAAGTTACTTTTTACCTTATATAACAGAAAAACCGTTAAACTGTTAAAACATTTTTTTTCGAACGCATTGAAGAATATGACGATTAACAAAAGCCATTCAAATGTTTCGTTTTCTTACCAAACACTTTAAAGAACTTCTGCGAGCGTTTGATTACATATACAGCATCCTCGTCCTAGAATAATGTCAAAAAGTAATATTTTCTTCCTACGTTTCCTCGATTTGTTTATATCTGAATTATTCGATGCGGTGTTTTCGAAACGTGATTTTTAACTTTCGAAACGGAACTGTTGTGACTCGCCCTTCATCATAAATAATTCAAATTCGAAGCTTAGCGCCACCGTATATTCTGTAAACTTCCAAAATCAGTTTTGCTAAACACATTTTTACCTGTACTCGTTTTTTATCTTAGCACTTTGTGATTTTTTTTCTCTCTCTGCTAGTTGGTAGGATCTTATAAGATTGATATTCAGCGATTTAAGGAAAAAACTGATGAATTATTCATGAAAACCTCACGTAATGCTTCCTCAAGAGGTTTAATGCATACATAAGAAGCTTTAGACGGTCTAAAAAAAGTAATAAAAAACCGTCAGTAGGATTTAAAGGCCCGTAAAGAAAACTTTTTCAAAGACCTTTTGAGGTAAACTTACAGTTTATTTGTAAAAACTGCTATTTCGAATGCCATTAATTTTTCATTAAATGAGAACCTCCGCAATTTAAGGTGGGCTAATATATTCTGTTGAAATTCCTTGCTGACATTTTTTCATATATCAAAATTGCCATTAAGGCACATCTTAAAACAGCGATGGATTTTCTTTTCTTATTTTTTTCCTGTTTAGTATTTCATATCTTTGTTGAAAAGTTGAAATGCTTGTTAGAACATAATACTTTTTTGTATAATTTTTTAGAATTATTACGGATTTAGACTTTATTAACTAACACCTGTTTGAAAAAGAAGGTAAAAATTTTGCTAGTTTTGGAAAAAATTCCTAAATTTTTCAATATGCTCTCGAACAATAATCTATGGTAGCCGTAAATTTATAGGGGAAATAGGGGTAAAGGTTACTTTTAAAATTGGACACATATGTTTCTGAACTACTGTCTCATTTATTGACATGGCTTTCCTGTACTATATTTACAAATAATATTTATTGTTATGCGTTTAAAAATACTTTATAATTTAACCCCTTCCAGGTTCATTTTATTTTAGGATTACTGGTAAAAAATATGTCAATTTTTATGCTTATTTTCGTACATACATTGCCTTTTAAACATAATAACATCATTCGCATAAACAATTTCCTAAAAATTAATGTAAAAAATCAATTTAAATAAAGGAGTAATTTACTTGTATAGTTGGCTTTTTGTACGGCTGAAATCATTAGACTTTGGAGTCAATTCACCCTAACTCTAAATATAAAGCTTAGAATACCTAGCTATAAATTGAATTAAATGTTATTTATATATCCTTTGTATTTACATAAATGATTTTGAAATTAGTAATCAAAATTTGATCGTGTATGATGCAATCGAACTCTCTTTGAGCAACAAATAATCTAGTAACCAGAAATGTAAACACAGACTTTCGAAACCATAAAAAGCACATGTGAAATAATTCGAGAAGATTGATTTCACAGTGCCCGAGCTACACTCGGGGTGATCCATGATGGGACATTTCGCCTGCCCGAGTTCAGCTCGAGAAAAACCTGGAAGAGGTTAAATAAATCAAATATTACGATATGTGATATCAACCCCTAACTTTAGTACGTAAAATATTTAATGCTAACAACATTCTTTCCAAAAGACTATCTTTAACAAAAATTTTTAAGATATTGGAAATAAAAACAGTTTAGGATAATAAATTATTTGTAGTCGTATAAAATTCAAGAACTGATATTTTTTAAATAATGAGAATTATATTTTTGATTTTTACATTTTAGTTATATAAAACTTTGAGGTAAGAAAATGGTATAGTGCAATTTTCAAACTTTAAAGTAACTAACCACATATTAAGTAATGTTTTAAATAATATTTTAACAATTGTGTTAATTATTTTGAAATACTTTAACTAACAAATTAAATATTAATGTTTAGAAACATAGGTATGTTTAAAAAGGTCTACCTTTTGAACAAAATTCCCATAACTGTAAGAAAGTTTTATTTGGTAATGATACCTAATACGGATTTTTATAGTTATGGGTAAACATCAAATCGATAACATTCTAAAATAACGAAACACACATGAATAACAGAAAACAGTTTAATATTTAAACACAGGCATTAAATACACAAAGAAAACTCGACAAGCTACTACAGTATAATTTAAAGTGCCAAAATTCAAGAACTTCAGCTTTCACTCATCAGTGCACAACTCGTGATTAAATCTCAGTATAGCAGTTAGTTACTCATCGAATTCCTCTCTCCATATAATATCTCTATCTCCTCTCTCTCTCTCTCTCTCTCTCTATATATATATATATATATAGATATTTATATATATATATATATATATTATATATATATATATATATATATTTATATATATGTATATAAGAAAAATTATATTTTTAAAATATAAAAATTGTGCATATTTTGCGATATTTTGCATCCCTTTCTAAGCTAACATAAATTGACTATATATAGTTTATATATATAGAAAATGACCAATTATATCTACATAGCGGATACTTATAGAAAATTTCCAAAGAAAAAGATGTCGTTAGATATTTTCTTACAGATGTTGATGTTACGTGTTTTGTTTACATATAACTTATGCTAGCTGAATCAGTTTATTTCCGTATATGAATAAACCATCTCCAACGTTATCTTATTAGCTTAATATAATTTTTATAAGACTGTAAATCTAAAGTCGGTCTGATTATTTTTAAATAGTATTTTCTGATATGGACTATATTTTTAAAATAAATAATTGATTTCTATGAATTATGTTTGATTTATCATGAGAGCTATGGTTTTAAATAACTTAACAGTAATTAATATTAAAGAACTGTACTTATATTTACCTTAAATAATAGAAAAAACGTTAAACTTTTAAACATTTATTTCGAAAGCATTGAAGAATATGACGATTAACAAAAGCCATTCAAATGTTTCGTTTTCTTACCAAACACTTTAAAGAACTTCTGCGAGCGTTTGATTACATATACAGCATCCTCGTCCTAGAATAATGTCAAAAAGTAATATTTTCTTCCTACGTTTCCTCGATTTGTTTATATCTGAATTATTCGATGCGGTGTTTTCGAAACGTGATTTTTAACTTTCGAAACGGAACTGTTGTGACTCGCCCTTCATCATAAATAATTCAAATTCGAAGCTTAGCGCCACCGTATATTCTGTAAACTTCCAAAATCAGTTTTGCTAAACACATTTTTACCTGTACTCGTTTTTTATCTTAGCACTTTGTGATTTTTTTTCTCTCTCTGCTAGTTGGTAGGATCTTATAAGATTGATATTCAGCGATTTAAGGAAAAAACTGATGAATTATTCATGAAAACCTCACGTAATGCTTCCTCAAGAGGTTTAATGCATACATAAGAAGCTTTAGACGGTCTAAAAAAAGTAATAAAAAACCGTCAGTAGGATTTAAAGGCCCGTAAAGAAAACTTTTTCAAAGACCTTTTGAGGTAAACTTACAGTTTATTTGTAAAAACTGCTATTTCGAATGCCATTAATTTTTCATTAAATGAGAACCACCGCAATTTAAGGTGGGCTAATATATTCTGTTGAAATTCTTTGCTGACATTTTTTCATATATCAAAATTGCCATTAAGGCACATCTTAAAACAGCGATGGATTTTCTTTTCTTACTTTTTTTCTGTTTAGTATTTCATATCTTTGTTGAAAAGTTGAAATGCTTGTTAGAAAATAATACTTTTTTGTATAATTTTTCAGCATTGTTACGGATTTAGATTTTATTAACTAACACCTGTTTGAAAAAGAAGGTAAAAATTTTGCAAGTTTTGGAAAAAATTTCCTAAATTCTTCAATATGCTCTCGAACAATAACCTATGGTAGCCGTAAATTTATAGGTGAAATAGGGGTAAAGGTTACTTTTAAAATTGGACACACATGTTTCTGAACTACTGTCTCATTTATTGACATACCTTTTCAGTACTCTATTTACAAATAATATTTATTGTTATGCGTTTAAATATACTTTAAAAATTAACCCCTTCCAGGTTCATTTTATTTTAGGATTACTGGTAAAAAGAAGTCAATTTTTATGCTTATTTTTGTACATACATTGCCTTTTAAACATAATAACATCATTCGCATAAACAATTTCCTAAAAATTAATGTAAAAAATCAATTTAAATAAAGCAGTAATTTACTTGAATAGTTGGCTTTTTGTACGGCTGAAATCATTAGACTTTGGAGTCAATTCACCCTAACTCTAAATATAAAGCTTAGAATACCTAGCTATAACTTGAATTAAATTTTTATTTATATATCATTTGCATTTACATAAATGATTTTGAAATTATTAATCAAAATTTGATCGTGTATGATGCAATCGAACTCTCTTTGAGCAACAAATAATCTAGTAACCAGAAATGTAAACAAAGGCTTTCCAAACCATAAAAAGCACATGTGAAATAATTCGAGAAGATTAATTGCACAGTGTAAAATTTCACAGTGCCCGAGCTACACTCGGGGTGAGTCAGGATGGGACATTTCGCCTGCCCGAGTTCAGCTCGGGAAAAACCTGGAAGAGGTTAAATAAATCAATTATTACAATAAGTGATATCAACCCCTAACTTTAATACATAAAATATTTAATGCTAACAACATTCTTTCCAAAAGACTATTTTTAACAAGTGTTTTTAAGACATTGGAAAAAAAAAACAGTTTAGGATAATAAATTATTTGTAGTCGTATAAAATTCAAGAACTGATATTTTTTTAAATAATGAGAATTATATTTTTGATTTTTACATTTTAGTTATATAAAACTTTGAGGTAAGAAAATGGTATAGTGCAATTTTCAAACATTAAAGTAACTGACCACATATTAAGTAATGTTTTAAATAATATTTTGAACAAGAGTTGTTAAAATTATTTTGAAATACTTTAACTAACAAATTAAATAAATTAATGTTTAGAAACATAGGTATGTTTAAAAAGGTCTACCTTTTGAACAAAACTTCCCATAACTGTAAGAAAGTTTTATTTGGTAATGATACCTAATACGGATTTTTATAGTATATGGGTGCACATCAAATCGATAACATTCTAAAATAACGAAACACACATGTAATAACAGAAAACAGTTTAATATTTAAACACAGGCATTAAATACACAAAGAAAACTCGACAAGCTACTAAGTGCAGTATAATTTAAAGTGCCAAAATTCAAGAACTACAGATTCATTCACTCGATCAGTCACAACTCGTGATTAAATCTCAGTATAGCAGTTAGTTACTCATCGAATCCTCTCTCCATATACAACTCTCTCTCTCTCTCTCTCTCTCTCTCTCTCTCTCTCTATATATATATTATATATATATATATATATATATATATATATATATATATATTATATATTTATATTTATATATATGTATATAAGAAAAATTCTCAGGGGTTTTTAAAACAAGGGCTAAAAATTGTGCATATTTTGCGATATTTTGCATTTCCCTTTCTAAGCCCTAACATAAATTGACTACTGGGTATTACAGTTTACGCCATCGGAGAAACTGACCAATTATAGCTCTACAGGGCCCTAGCGGACTACTTAGAAAATTTCCAAAGAAAAAGATGTCGTTGGGCAGATATTTTCTTACAGATGTTGACCCGGGTGTTACGTGTTTTGTACATATAACTTCATGCTAGCTGACACCTCAGTTTATCCTGTCCGTATGATGAAGTGGGAAACCATCCTCCAACGTTATCTTATTAGCTTAACCGGTGTCATTTTTATGGCCATGACTGTAACCATCTACCGAGAAGTCGGTCTGATTACACACACACACACACACACACACACACACACACACACACACACACACACACATATATATATATATATATATATATATATATAATATATATATATATATATATATATATATATATAATATATATATATATATATATATATATATATATATAAACAGAAACAATATAATTTCTAAGTTTAAATTAATATTATATCATTAAAAAATTTCACCTTTTGAACTATATTTATTTTTCGATGGTCTATTTATCATATTTCTTGTATATTATGTTTAGCATATTTGTCAGGAAGCTTCAAATAAGTATTTAACAGTATATATCATAACAACTTATTCGTTTTATTCAAATACAATTGGAGAATATAAAGCTATAACGATTTTTCCAATGAACATGGAATACTTAAAAGATATCTTAATGTAAAAGACCAGTTCTATTTTGAGAAAACTTAAATTTTCTTCTGAATATAGTGTTTAATAAGTACAGTTTCTCAATTGGGATCTTAATTTTATGTTAAGAAAACAAGAGAGATGTCACCGAAAATTTCAAATATCTCTAAAATTTAAGGAAATATAAAAGTGCATTCGAACATTCAGAAACAAAATGAAAATTATTTACAAATCCTGAGCTTAAAAGGTGTTTAATAACAGCGTTAAAAGGTCTCTCACGTGATCATTAGAAGCTTCTAAATTAATGATAAAAGAGTGTTTCACAAGCACTCGCTATGTTCGTGTAATATCTAGGATTTATAATCATAACCGAGGGCACACGAGGGTATTTTTCTTCTTTTCGTCTACCGTGTTGTTAAATGTCGTGAACCTGAGTTAGTAGCAGATACGAATTGTGAAAGC
>CM063511.1:73678715-73716215 GCA_032207245.1 Pardosa pseudoannulata | reverse complement strand
ACGCTTGACAGTTATATTAATAGATTCCGTTTCGAATTTATTTAAACATTTCGAAATATTAACATTCATAGGAAAAGTCTATCAATAATGGTGTATCGGATTATTTTTATTTCGATAGCAGCTATTTTTTTTTCACTTTTTATTTCAATAAATGTAAATTATCTATTTTATATAATTGTAATGCCAAATAGTTCTTTGGTTGTTTTCTCTGTGTTTAAGAAAGTGATCAAATTAGATTGATCAGAATATAAATAATATATATATATTAATATAATATATATATATATCAGATATAAAGATTGGTTTTCAATTTTTATTTCAAATGATGCTTATTTCAAATTTAAGATGTTCAACAATTTAAACTGATCAAAATATAAATTAAACTGGACATTGAAATTAAATTAAGATGATCTAATTATTATTTAACTCAATTGTAAATATTGTTTTCATTTTTATTTCAAATGCTGCAAATTATATGTTATATACAGTTGTGATGTCAAATAGTTCTTTCCTTGTTTTTCTTCATATATAAAAAATTCAACAAATTAAATTTATGAGGATATATAAATTAAAGTGGACTCAAGGTTAAATTAAATTATGATTTAATTCTTTATTCAACTCAATTGTAAAGATTGGTTTCACTTTTTTTTTCAAATGATTTCAAATTAAGATGTTATGTATATTTGTAATGCCAAAATAGTTCTTGAGTTGTTTTTTTCGTTTTTATTTCAGAAATTCAAAAATTAAATTGATCAAAAAATAAATTAAAATTTGACCTGTTAAATTAAATTAATATGCTTTAATTATTATTCAACTCAATAGCAAAGATTATATTTATATCAAATAATGCAAATTAGGTATTATAAACTGTTGTAATGTCAAATAGTTCTTTCCTTGTTTTCTTTATATTTTAAGAAAATTCAACAAATTAAAATTTATAAGGATATAAATTAAAGTAGATCTCAGTTTGTTAAATTATTAGATTTTAATAGTAAAAATTGGTTTTCATTTCATATTTCAAATGATTCAAATTAGATGTTATATATAGATGAAATGCCAAATAGATGTTTGGTTGTTTTTTTTTTTCGTATATAAGAAATTTCAAGAAATTTAATTGATCAAAATATAATTCAAATAGACACTGAAATTAAAATTAAGATGATCTAATGGTTATTTTGACTCAATAATAAAGAATAGTTTTCACTTTTTAGTTTGAATGATGTAAATTACTTGTTATATACAGTTGTAATTTCAAATAGTTCTTTCTTTGTTTTATTTTTTATTTAAGAAATTCAAAAATTTAAATTGATCAAAATATAAATTAAGCTGACCTTGAAATTTAAATTAAGATGATCTAATTATTATTCAACTCAATATTAAAGATTTGTTTTCACTTTTTATATCAAATGATGCAAATTAGAAATTACATACAGTTTGTAATGTCAAATAGTTCTTTCCTTGTTTTTTTTTCATATTTAAAAAAATTCAAACAAATTAAATTTATGAGGATATAAATTAAAGTAGATCTCATTGTTTAATTATTAGATTCAATAAAAAATTGGTTTTTACATTTATTTCAAATGATTCAAATTAGATGTTGTTTATAGTTGGAATGCCAAATAGTTGTTTGGTTGTTGTTTTTTTTCGTATATAAGAAATTCAAGAAATTATATTGATCAAAATATAAATTCAAATAAACCTTGAAACCAAATTAAGATGATCTAATGATTACTTAACTCAATTATAAAAATTGGTTTCACCTTTTATTTCAAATGATGCAAATTATATGTTATATTCAGTTGTAATTTCAAATAGTTCTCTCCTTGTTTTATTCATATTTAAAAATTTCAACAAATTAAATTTATGAGGATATAAATTAAAGTGGAACTCAAGGTTAAATTATTATGATACAATTGTTATTTAACTGAATAGTAAAACTTGTTTTTCACATTTTATTTGAAATGTTCCTTTTTAGATTTTATACACATTTATCTTACTGTAAAACAGTATTCAGAAACACATGCTTTTAAGATTTCATTTTAAATTTTGCTTTATAGATGCCACATACATTTGTCATATTGTATTTCTCGTATAACAAACCAAATAAACTAATGATGTAATCAATTAAATAATATCTCACGATTAATTTCTGTTGATTTGGTTTTTCTTTGATTCAATAGACATGATTGATTTTCATTTTTAATTTCAGAGGCTTATTTTATATGTGATAAAATTTGCAGAGCTGTAAAATATCTCTTAAATTGATATAGTCACTTCTTATCAAAGAAATTGAATAAACCAATGATGTAAGTAATTGAAACGAACCTAGAAAACAAATTATTTTCATCCGATGTTTCTTGAATTAATTTGAAGCAATTCGTTTTCATGTTTTATTTTATTTTAATGGTGTTTTTTAGATTTAACATAAACATGTTTTATTGTAAATAGTTACTTGGTAACTCAGGTATTTCTTATTTAAGAAATAAATTAAAAGAAGAATTTAGTATATTTCACTGTATCTTGAATCTAAATTATGCTCATATGATTTTTTTCAAATAAATAGTGCTGGTTATTTTTGCAGTTAATTTAAAATTATATTTTCCTGATGTCATATATTTTATGGTGTTGTAAAATAGTTCATTATATAATTTAGTCACATGAACAAAGAAAAATAAACGAATCATTCAATGAATTAATTCAAATCTGAACTAAAATCTGTTCACTGATTTTTTTCTAACTCACTATTAAAGTTTTTTTTTTACATTTCATTTCATGTCATGCGTTTTAGATGCAGTATACATTATTGGTATCATGTAATTTATACGTTGAGTACATCAAATAATCCAATTATATAAATTCTGAAACTACATATCTAAGAAAAATACTGTTGATTTGATTTTTTTCTTTTTTTAATATTAACGATAACCTTTTACTATTCGTTACAAAAGATAATTTTTAGATGCTATATACATTTTATATGTCTAATAAACTAAACATATAATGAATTAAAACTTATTAAATTTGAAATTATTTGTATTAAAATTTCAAAACTAAATTCTTTTGTTCAGATTTTAATTTAACTGAATAGTAATTATTGCCTCTTATATTTTATTTTAAATCATACTTTGCAGGTGTAATATACATTTGTCATGTTGTAAAATATATCTTTAATTACTGCAATCCCTACTTATTTAGGAAATTAAATTAATTAGTCATATAATTAATAAAACGTATCTTGAGTCTATGTTGATATTTTGTTTCAATTTTCAATTTAAAGGCTACTTTATAGATATGATATACAATTTTCGAGTTGAAAAATAGATCTTTAAGTTAGTCACTTCTTGTGAAATAAATTGAAAGAACTGCTCTTGTGATTAATCAAAACATATCGAAATAATTCTTTTGCTTGGATTATTCTTGAACATAATAGTATAAATTTATTTTTACGTTTTATTTTAATTAAACGATGTTGTTTATACGTTGTATACATTTATCTTAATATTAAATACTTACTTTGTATCTAAAACACTTCTTATCTAAAAAGTACAATTAATTAATCATTCAATTAACTAAATCTTGAAGCTAAGTACTGTTTATATGATTTTTCTTCAATTTTATCTGGTTTTTACAGTTAATTTAAAATTATGCTTTAGACATATATTATACATTTTATAAAAATAGCTCCTATTTTCTTTAATCACTTATTAAGAGAATAAGAAAAAATACACGAAAAATTAATCATGTAAAATCTCAGCTGAATTTGTTTACTGATTTTTCTTGAATTCACTAGTAAAGTTTACATTTTATATTTCATTTCATACGATACCCATTAGTCGTGTTGTAAAACAACTCAATAGTTTTATAGGTAATCATATAAATTAATCATACAATTAATTAAGCCACCTCTCGATGCTAAATAGTGTTGGTTTAATTTATCTTCATCTCAGTAGTAACTGGTTTCGACTTTTCTTTCCGATGATACTTTTTATATCTGTTATACTTAAACGATATCAAATAACCAATCATAAAATTTATAAAACCATATCTCGACACTAAATTTTAATAAAGATATTTTTGCTTGAACTCAAAAGCAATGCATCGTTTTCTATTTTCTTTTTCTATGACTATTTTTAAATGTAATATGCATTTTTGCTGTTGTAAAATAGCTTTATGTCTACCTTAGTCACTTCTTTAAAGCAACTCTTAAGAAAGCAAGTAAGCCATTTATGTAATATTTAATATGCATCTGGGAAATAAAATATGTATATCTGATTCTTCTTGAGCATAATAGTAACAATTAGATTTACATTTAATTTCAAATAATAATTTTTACATGTGACATACATTTGTCAGGTGGTAAACTGATTTGATTTTATTTGCAATCAAAATCAATGCTTTACATGACGATTTATATATGTAATATTCATCTTTGGTGTTGTGAAATATCTTTATGTTTGCCTTAGACACTTCTTTATTAAAACAAGTTAACGTTTATGAAACTATTTAATACGCATCTCGAAACTAAATTATGATTATCTGATTCTTCTTGAACACAACAGTGGCAATTTAATTTACGTTTAATTTAAATAATAAGATTTAGATGTGACATATATTTGTTACATGGAAAAAAGTGCCTGTCTTGGCTATTGCTGAATAATGTATGAGAATGGCTGAATAATAAGGGCATTTTCTTGGCATTAGATTTCAGGGCATCTAATCATGTTCGTTTCTATTGTTCTTAGACATTCTGAAAAAAGCTTTTAATCCAATGACACAAAACTGTAATCTGCATTAAGGCTTAGATTGAAACATGTAGGAAATTGAATAAACATTGAATATTACAATATGTTTTTATTAGTGATCAGCTATAATGTTAATGATCTTAGGATGTTGTTAAAACATTTAAAGATCTTCCTAATAAGAATAATTACTAATTCTATTTTTTTAGTTAATTTTATGAATAACTAAATAACACTTTTGTTTAGATTGATGAATATAAGTTGTGTTATTTTATACAAATTTCTATTTTTGTACATAATTTTTTATTGTAATCAATAAATATAAAACATCATTTAAGTTCTGAAATAAATATAATCTGCTATTGGGAACCTAAAATTATCCAAACTGGAGGTTGGGCAAAAAGTAGAGTAATTTATATAAAATCTAATCAATTCTATGTTTATAAAAAACTCAGTTTGCTTCTCATTTCTAGTTATACTTCACCTGTCATTTCAAGGTTGGAACTAAAGTTTTGTAAATCAAAATTTACCAAGATGTACATAAGGGATTAACGTATATATTTGTAAATGCATAAATACTTTTTTGATAGAATAAAATTCATTCAAACTTAAAACATTAAAGGATATAGTTTAAATGTCCTACTCCTATTTGAATATTTTTAATAATTTATCATATTATGTAATAACGCTTAATATTTAATAATAGTTAGTATAGTCAATTTAAGAACTATTTTTTATAACCCCCAAATGCGCCAATTTTATAATGTCGGAGAAAGAGAAAAAATGGTATTTCATTTCCTTGAAGCTCGAAATCGGTTCGTTCAGCGCATAATTTTTAATTTGTCATTTTCGTAATAAATAGAAATATTTTTTTGCTAAAAGCTTGACAATTTCGCTCTATTTGTTGCTATTTCTCGGATGCTGTAAAGGATTTGTGAAAATCAAAGGAATGTGAGACATAAAATTCACTATAGTTGATGTAGATAATAATATTGTTGTACTAGTTTATTATATTTATCAAAAAAATTATGTCATTTGATATATTTTGCTGTAATTGGAGAAAAAGAATTGTAATCCATTGCCCTTTCCCATATATGTGATAACATTGAAAATAGTAATTATTTCGTTTGAAATTTTGTTTCTACAAAAATAATTTATTTCTAACATTTTTATGATAATAATGAACAAAATTAAAGAAAAAATTCACTTTTTGGAATGCATTTCTTAAGTATATCCCACAAGAAACAAAAAATATGCTATAGAAATTAGAGACAAAATTCACTTCCACTCAAGATTTTTTTTATATATGTATGTTATATATTAAATTATTACATAAACCAAATATATATTTTTCATTCTGCAAATTTAAAATTTGAAAAATATATATTTGACATATAAAAATTTAAAAAAAAACTCTTAAGAATGTTGAAAATTTAAAAAAATGTATCTTTTATCCCAATGTAAACTATTTTGCGTTAGTATAATTGAGTTTGAAAAGATATAAATGTAATTACCTTCTATTTAGCATAAAACCCTTTGCCTGGAAACACATCTTGCCGTGTAATATAAAAACTATTTTAAAAATTAAAAATTTTAAAAGTTACTTTGCAGTTAAGTAATTTATTTAATTTTTCCTTTTGTAAACATATTTTATATTTTTATAATGTATTACTGTCAATAAAAATATTGGATAAATTAATTAAGGAATCTAACTAAGGATCTAGGAAAAATATTCTAAACATAGAAATTTTCTTTTCATATTGAATAAAAGTAGGATGTCATAATTAAGATTTTTATCTTCAATATCCCCTTAAAACAAAATTAATTAATGTGTACTAACAGTTTAATATAAATTTTATAAATATAACTACTAATATAACTTTATTATAATATTAAAAACTTACAAAGCAACCTTAAATTAAAAAAGTTAATCTTAGACAAGAATCAGAAATAAACATAAAAATCCCTCCGCATCACTAAAACTTATAAAGCAACCTTAAATTTCAAAAGTTAATCTTAGACAAGAATCAGAAATAAACATTAAAACCCTTCGCATCACTAGTTTGCATTGAGAAAATACATTTCCATTGAAGATTTTTATCTTGAATATCCCCTTAAAACCAACTTGATTAATGTGTACTAACAGTTTAATATAAATTTTATAAATATAACTGCTAATATAGCATTATTACAATATTAAAACTTATAAAGCTACCTTAAATTTTAAAAGTTAATCTTAGACAAGAATCAGAAATAAACATGAAAATCCCTCCGCATCACTAGTTTACATTGATAAAATTGAATTTCAGGGAAGATTTTTATCTTTAATATCCTTTTAAAACAAAACTAATTAATGTATACTAACAGTTTAATGTAAATTTGATAAACATAACTACTAATATAACAGTATTATAATATTAAAAACTTATAAAGAAAACCTTAAATTTCAAAAGTTAATCTTAGAAAAGAAGCAGAAATAAATGGTAAAACCCTCCACATCTCTAGTTTGCAATGATAAAATACATTTCCAGTGAAGATTTTTATCCCCTTAAAAATAAATTGATTAATTTATACTAACCGTTTAATATAAATATTAAAAATATAACAACTAATATAACTTTATTATAATATTAAAAAATTATAAAGGAACCTTAAATTCCAAAAGTTAATCTTACACAAGAATCAGAAATAAACATGAAAATCCCTCCGCATCACTAGCTTATGTTAATAAAATTGGATTTAAGATAAGAATTTTATAATGAATATCCCCTTAAAAATTAATTAATTTATACTAACAGTTTAATATAAATTTGATAAATATAACTACCAATATAACTTTATTATAATATAAAAAACTTATAAAGTAAACTTTAATTTTAAAGTGAATCTTAGACAAGAATGAGAAATAAAAATGAAAATTCCTCCGCATCATTAGTTTGCATTGATAAAATAGATTTCATTGGAGAAATTTTTTTGAATATCCCCTTAAAACCAAATTAATTAATGTATACTAACAGTTTAGTAAAAATTTTATAAATATAACTACTAATATAACTTTATTATAATATTAAAAACTTATAAAGCAAACTTAAATTTCAAAAGTTAATCTTAGAGAAGAAGCAGAAATAAACATAAAAATCAGTCCGCATCACTAGTTTGCATTGACAAAATAGATTTCCAGTGAAATAAAATATGGGTCAAAAGACTAGATTTCACATCGCGTGCCAAGAAATTTCCATTGCATGCGATATTTCTGACTTCTTTAAGTGAATTAAGAGATGACTCAGAAATCTTGGCTCTCTGCGTGACCCAAAACTTTGAGAAAATTTGTCACAATCATGTAAATCGAAGCAACCTAACACAAATCAACAAAATATATCATTTGAGAGAAACATTTTAAATTATCTCATTTCACTTATTTCTTAAGGATAAAATTACAAATTCCATGAAAAATATTAGTAATGAAATTAATCATCCAGTATTAAATCTTTGCACTGTTTAACATGTGTACAGAAATTTTATATTACCTACAGGAGTAATGTAAACATAAGTTATATATAAGTTATATATATATATATATGTTATTTAGTTATAGATATGCTGTTTTTTAAGGTAAATAACAAAACTTGGCATATTAAACTACAAAGGTTGCACATAACTGCTAATTTTTAAGCATAGCAAGTTAGGATGAAATATCTTTACAGGATGTTTAAAATTATTAATTATAAAATACTATACATTTTACTTTACTTAAAAAAAAATTAATCTTTTTCTATTTTCATTACTGCTTTTTAGTATTTTTTATGTATTTGACATACAAGTGTTAAATATTTTATAGAGGTTTTGAATATTTATTAAATAATAATGTGTATGAAATCAGCAACTATTCGAATTTTTTAAATTCATCTTTACACATATATAGAAAGTTCAAATTTTACAGTTTTCTACATTATGTGTATTTACAATTATGTATAAATTGCAAGGTTAGATATATCTCGAACTCCATGCATACTCATTTAAAAAATATAACAAATATTAATGAATATACTAACAATAAAATGATCTTAAGGATTTTTCAAATCTTTAAAACATCTTAAAATTTATAAAATTTTAATGATTAAACATAGTTTAAATCTTAAATATTTTTAAGTAAAAAAAATTATAACGCTCACTGTAAATAAATATATATATATACATATATATATATATATATATATATACATATATATATATATATATATATATATATATATATATATATATATATATATATGTATGTATATATATATATATATATATATATATATTTATATATATATATATATATATATATATATATATATATATATATATATGTATATATATATATATATATATATATATATATATATATATATATATATATAATATATATATATATATATATATATATATATATATATATATTATATATATATGTATATATATATATATATATATATATATATATATATATATATATATATATATATATATATATATATTATATATATATTACATATATATATATATATATATTTATATATATATATATATATATATATATATATATATATATATATATTATATATATATATATATATATATATATATATATATATATATATATATATTTATATTTACATAGATAGATAGATAGATAGATAGATATAACATTAAGAAATGGAACTGTGTTCTTTAAAAAATTGAAAATATGTAATGTAAAGAAATATTTTGACTTTCCGTAAAAATTTCGTTTATGAGTAAGTTTATAAAGTTATACACCTGGGAGATATTCGAATTTTGAATCATCCTTCTATAACAACTAATAATATATATAAGTTTTATACAAAGCATGACATTCGATGTTACTTTAACAGTAAAAGCTGAAGAATTTATATATATATATAAATATATATATATATATATATATATAATTTTATAGGCAGAAAAATTTGGTAAATTTCAGTGAAAACTGAAATGATAATGTCTAGAATTTTGAATTTCTCAAAATGAGTCTTGGCCAGGAATTCAAATAAGCACAACAACTCAGCATAAATGTTCTTGTTTATATCATACGTCAAACAGGAATGTCCATATAAATCTGAAAATACTCTACAAGTTACTTCAATATATAGCATGCAGGTCTGTATATATATATATATATATATATATATATATATATATATATATATATATATATATATGCCGAACGATGACCGATTGGTTAGAGTTCTGGCCTTCGGTACCGGAGTTCGTGGGTTCGAATCCCCCAGTGGCATGGATGTTCGTAGCCGTTCGGATTCGGCTTTAAGCTGTAGTCCCGTTCTCATTAGCCCTCGTGTTGCAGAAAGTATACCGTAGCACTCCAAACCAAACCAAACCAAACCATATATATATATATATACACTCACACACATATATCTGCATATATGTATATATATATATATATATACAAACATATATACACACACACACTATATATATATATATATATATATATATATATATATATATACATATATATATATATATATATATATATATATATATATATATATATATATACAGAGAGAGAGAGAGAGAGAGAGAGAGAGAGAGAGAGATAGAGAGAGAGATTGATAGATTTGATTAAATGCATGCTTCAAAGGTATAAAATATCCTATACTGAATTTATATTTATATATATATATGCCGAACGATGACCGATTGGTTAGGGTGCTGGCCTTCGGTACCGGAGTTCGTGGGTTCGAATCCCACAGTGGCATGGATGTTCGTAGCCGTTCGGATTCGGCTTTAAGCTGTAGGTCCCGGTCTCATTAGCCCTCGTGTTGCAGAAAGTAGACCGTAGCACTCCAAACCAAACCAAACCAAACCATATATATAAATATACACTCACACACATATATATGTATATATATATATATATATATATATATATATATATATATATATATATATATATATATATATATATATATATATATATATATATATATATATATATATATATATACCCTCACATGCACACACACACACACACACACACACACACACACATATATATATATATATATATATATATATATATATATATATATATATATATATATATATATATATAGATAGATAGATAGATAGATAGATAGATAGATTTGATTAAATGCATGCTTCGAAGGTATAAAATATCTTATACTGAATTTATATTTCAAGTATTTTTACTTATAGAACGTTTCTGAAGTCTAAAATTCTTACTTAATGTTAATAAATCAGCAATTATATTACACTTACATATTTATTACAATATATTACATTTTTAATTTGATTTATTAAGTTGTATTATAACATCTGCCTTAGCTGTGATATATATTTTATAAGGAAATAGTTAATTGCTTACGAAATTCCTTCCTCTTCCACATGCGATAATTATTCTAAGTGTTCTGTTAACTGGAATTTCATTGTCTTTCTTGGATTTCATCCAACTATCCGACACAAATAAAAGATTATTTTGCGCAAAAGACTTTATCGCGTTTATTTTTAATTAGTCCAATGTACCCTTTTCTTGTCATAATTAGGTCAGGGTGCTTCAATAATAAAGCAATTATAATAAAGCTTAAAGTTAGTCTGACGGGCAATGCAATGGGATGTGCTTTATTAGTTGGTGAATACATCAAATATATTTAGAAATATAGTGATGCATCAGAACAAAATATTCATTTTTTCTAAATTGTTTATTTAGCTCTAATTAATAACTTTAATAATTATTTATTGTCATCTAATGCTGGATAAAGAGTTAATTTAATGCACTTTTATCAGGCTATTTATTAGACACTTTTATTTCATATAAAAAAATTCATTTCTAAGTAACATTCATTTGATTGAATGTTTGGAAAAAATCACTGTTTTTTATCTCGTTGATTTATATGCGAGATGCTCGTGGTTTCAACAAGATATTATTGGTAACTGTGAAATAAGTTAAATGTTAGTATAAAATTATTTTATCTAATAGTATAATATATATATATATATATATATATATATATATATATATATATATATATATAGTATATATATATATATATATATATATATATATATATATATATATATTATATATATATATATATATATATATATATATATATATATATATATATATATACATATATATATACATATATATATATATATATATATATACATATATATATATATATATATATACTATATATATATATATATATATATATATATATATATATATTATATATATATATATATATAATATATATATATATATATATATATTATATATATATATATATACATATTTAGTAGTTTCTAATATGTAATACATTCTGATATATGCAATAAATTAAAACAATATGTGATCAAATATTTAACATAATCTCAACATTTCAAATATTTTATTAATGCTTAAGAAATAAAACAAAAAAATAATAAACTGGTAAAAATGTCAGAAAAACTTTTAACTTCCAAATTAAGAGTATGTACTAACGCGCACAACTTTAAAATATAACTTTAAAATGTAAATACTAAATACCATAAGTAATTCAATTTTTTAAGCATCATTAGCTTAAAGCTGAAACATATTTTTTATCTACCGTGATATATTGAAGAAAATAGATGATTTATTGGAAAAATAGTCTGTTCTTATATATTTGAAGTGACATGAAATGTGTAATTTGGCTTAATTTATTTTCATATTTATTTTTTTTATTTTGTTATTGTAAAACTTTTTATATTATACACACCCACACCCACACCCACCCACACACACACACACACACACATATATATATATATATATATATATATATATTGCTATTAATTACAGTAATTAAATACTAATACTAATATAATTAATGCTAATTAGTTGTATTACTATTATTTAGTATACTTAATAGTATAATTAATAATATAATAGTCAATAATAAGCTATTCATTTCCTTACTACAAACTACAAATTTATCTGACGTAGAAATAAGTATTATTAATTATATATTTGTTAATAATAAGATATCAATTTGCATACTAGAAACTACAAATTTATCCGACGTAGAAATGAGTATTAATAATATATTAGTTAATAAACTATTCATTTCCATACTACAAACTATAAATTTATCTGACGTAGAATTGAATATTATTAATAATATATTAGTTAATAATAAACTATCCCCTTCCATACTGCAAAATACAAATTTATCTGATGTAGAAATGAGTACTATTAATAATATATTAATTAATACTAAGCTATCCATATCCATACTACAAACTACAAATTTATCTGACGTAGTAATGAGTATTATTAATAATATATTAGTTAATAATAAGCTATTCATTTCCATTCTGCAAAATACAAATTTATCTGACGTAGAAATAAAGAATGCATGTCATATTGTTACAGGTGTTTGTAATTAATTCTCAAGGAAATATGTCACTAATGAAGAAATTGTCACCACAGTTAGAATGTTATCAGTGAAATATGTTCTCCAAAATACACCCACTAAGCTTCAACTGTGTTCAAATAAAGCTAGGTGATGTAATTCATCATCGTGTTCATTTGGCCAGGATCATCCTAAACTCGAAACCTATTACAACCCTGTCTTTGGATATTTCACCAAAATGAACATCCATACTACTGTACAAAGGTTGAGAATGACTGAATATAACTTGATAACATAATTAGAATAGGGGTATATATTCGGTCTGCTTCTTAAACATTCAGGACACGAGGCAGAGCTAGTTACTGTGACATTACTCCCCTACCTCCACACATAGCATCGTCGATATATAAGAGTAAGGAGGTAGTAAACATGATACGGTTGTACCAGTATTCTGCAAAGTTAAACGCATCTATTTTTAATACTCTAGAAGAAGCATTTTATGGGTATGATATCAATTTTCTCATTTCAAGGTGATTCTAAAGGATGTGCAATGTAAAAGTTAACGAGTATATGTGTACACAAGGATGTTGTTCTGTACATTTAACATGCAGTTTCAAGGTACTTTTGTATATCATTAGGCTTCGTAACAGTTGTTCTTGACATATGGCACCTTACCTCTTTGATCTCTCCGAAAGATAGTCGAAGTAATAGGGCTTTGCTCTTCAGTACTAGAGTACATGAGGGTCAAATATCATTGCTGGAAGGGATACTCGTAGAGTTTTTAAATACGCTTCAGGCAATGAGACCCTGCCTGATTTACCCTCGAGTAGCAAAATTGCAGGCCTTGTCATTCCAAACCCAATTACACCAAACTCTCTTTGTTATAGGCTGTCATTTCCAAAGAGTTGAAGTTTTGTTTTTTCATGATTTATGCCACTTCTGGAATCTGTGAGATGGCCAAATGGTAAGTGTATTATACTCTACCCCGGCCGAAGCCATCCAGAAACTGTATAACCGGTCGCCACGACGTAACCACAACACCACAGGGTGCTGCTGACCTACGAGAGGCTCCGTCATGGTTCGAAATTAATTTAGACGACCCCCGTAAGGAACAGTACTACAAAGTAAGTTCGTGACTACCAGGGAAGTCTTAAGAAAGATCACTCAGGAAACCCCGGGTTCGTGACACTCGAGTATACCTAAAGGAGGTATACCCCTTGGGGTTTTCAGACGGTTATCATTGGCCTAGGAGGGACACTCCTAGTTACCAGGGGGCGACACGAGGAGGCTGATAGCTGTCCTAGGTGAGGTACCGTAGTACAACACCCTGTTGCTCATCCCCAGAGCCGCGCCATAGCACAGCTGAAGTGAATCACTGCAACACCCCCCAATGGCCAAATGGTAAGTAACTTCTACACCCGACCCAGCTTTCGCCATAAGGGGAATGGCGAAAGCTCATGGCCAAATGTCAAGTTCCATTCATGGCCAATTCAATTCATGGCCAATTCAGTCTCATGGCCAAATGGTAAAACGCCCTTCTTAGGAACCGGAGATCTTGGGTTCGAATCCACCTGCTGGAATGAATGTTCGCAGTTGCGCTGACTTTCTTTTGCCCACTCTTTTCCCTCGTTAGCAAAACAGTAGACATTTATGTTCCAACCCAAAACCAAACAGAAATCTGTGACGTTACCTTAAATAAATTTTAATTACACAATATGTTACGCATTAGAAGACTATCCCTTTTGTGTGACTGTTTCAATTTTTCCCCTCTGTAAAACACTCTCCAACACTCATGAGACGGAGTATAATACATGTTTACTCTGACTGTTGTTGTACTACAGATGTTTGCATTATTTCAAACCAGTTTCTATTAATCATGACACTATAAAGAATATAATTAGTTCTATAAAATGAAATTTAGTTACAGGAATTATGAACTGTTAACTTTGTTTACAAAACATTAATAATTCACATATATAAATATTTGAAAAATCCCTGTTCTTAAATTTTTAAAGAGCACAAGCCGTATATTCTCTGCATTAAAATATATATATTTTATAAATTTCGTTCCTAGACATGAAACATCTTTTATTAACATATTGCTGTATATTCTCCTCATATGGTGAAATTTTTATACTGTTGTGTAAAAGGCATTCTATAAATAAAAGTTTCCTTATACCTGAAAATGTTATGCATTAAACTTTTATGTTACAAACATTTTTAATCCGAGAATAGCCGCATCTATTAGAAATCTAATACTGAGTTATTGGCCTCATCACTTCCAAGAAATACTCGGAAGAAAAATTGTTTTTTGTTCTTATTTCTGCTGAATAATTAGATAAAATTTATTTTGAATAACTTTAGATAGTATTAGAGTGTTGATTGACATAATAGTTAAATTATAACCTACATTTTTTATTCATACAAAGAACTTTTAGAAGTATTTGGATACATTTTATTTAAACTGATTTAGTATAATTTATATAATCTGTAAATTCAAATGGTTACACATTTTTATTTTTATAAATATTAGATGATGCGTAATCTAAAATTACCTTGTAATTAAAACTTATCTCGTAAAGTTAAATTGTAAATTCTATTTTTATTAGTAATAGAACTATAACACCGAAAACTAATTTATTAAAACATTTTTTTAATTTATGTCTTTTATTTCATTATTCTGTAAAGATTTAATGTAAAAATGTTTCATAATTGTAAATTAATAATTTATAAAAAAAATGCTGTGTAATTTCTATTCCTTTAAATGTATTCCAATTATATTTCACAGATTTTAAATATTAGGATATGCTACTTTTCAAATCAAAATCATTAAACAAAACATTACATTCATATTTTAACTATACATAGAAGTAAATATATGATGGAAAATGCTGAGCAGAATAATTCCAAAACTGTATTTAATTTTATTTTTAGATATCATAGATATAAAAGTATCTTTCAAAATCTAAAATTTTACATTCGAGAATTCATCATAATAAATTTAAATCTATTTCCGAATGTTATCAACTATAATCCTAATACATAAAAGGAGCAAAAAATATAAATTACAATATGGCTTCGATGACTTTCCATAACATAAAACACAGGATCCTTTTCAATCTGAAATCGCTTTGTGTAAGGTGCAATACGAAGATATACAGACTCCTTTCCGTAATTTATGGCTGTCTTTACATTCATGATACACGTATTGTGTTAAATGAGAGGTAGTTCTCGTAAATACTCAGAGCACAAAATGTTTCCCCAGAGGTTTTGAAGAAGAAAAGAAATGGCAATGATGTTGAAATATGTTGCTTTCTCTTAATGTTACTGGCATACTGATTTGTTTTTCGGGGTATATATGGATAATGGGAAATCATTTTCTCTAGAGTTGATGTCATTATTTTTCAGGCTAATCTGTCCCATTATACAACTCTACAAAAGACGGAATGCATATGTAAGCTAATTTTTATAAACTAGACGATGAGATGCCCTTTTAAATTTAAATATTTCAGCATATATTAAAGTTGTTCTATACTTTAAAATCCAATTAAAAACATACTTATGAAAGTACAGTTTATGTAAACAGTTCATGTAATATAAATATTAAAATTTCAAAACATTTAGTATCCCAATAAATTCTAAGAATCAATTTATTTTTTTCCAGGAAAAATACTGCTGAAAATTTTAATAAAACTGTAGTAATACGTATTTATAAAAGCATTAAAAAGTTTGGAGGAAGAACTTTAAGAATTTTAAAAGTTATTAATTATTAGTTAGTACAAGAGAAGCATTAGAGTAAAATATAACTATTTACCTATCTGAGTATAAAATATCCCTTTTTTCATAGGAATAATTTTAGGGTTTAAAATAACACCAGATGCCACGTAAGTGTTAGCTAAAAATGTAGTTAAAATTATAATTAAAAAATCAATTATCCTGTACAAAACATGAATGATATTTATTTAAATTTAAAAAAAACCTTTTTCTATTTGGAATATTAAATACTTTATTAGCTACATTAATATTAACTACTTTATATGTTATTGTCTACTATATATTTTCACTAAACTTCATATAAGGGTTTTGATTAAAAAACCAGTAAAGCGTTTGAAATGCTTATAAAATGAGAAAAAAATTATTTTTAAATCTCCCTGAAGTAACAATTAGTTTAATTTTAAGATGATAGAAAATTAAATGCTTTCTTTCCTTATTTCTCACAGTTATATTTCGATATACAATGGCATAAATATTTAATTTTCAGGCAGAAGCCTCTCAGTTAAACGTCTATTGTTGTAAGTCAACAATTATATATACATATATTTTATTTGTAATATATATATATATATATATATATATATATATATATATATATATATATATATATATATATATATATTATATATATATATATATATAATATATATTTAATATATATATATAATATATCTATATATATATATATATATTTATATATATATATATATAATATATATATATATATATATAATTTCAATTTCGCAGGCCTGTGTAATTAGTCATAACTGAACTGATGATAGTTTAATTATAAGATGCAAGATATATCCAGATATATCTTAAAGTATATAGTCTAAATACTATATATAAAGTATATAGTCTAAATACTATATGGAAAGTATAGTCTAAATACTATATATAAATTATGGTCATTCTCTATAGCTTATTAAAAAGAGAAAAAATTTTTAAAAGCTCCATAAAGAAATAAATAATCATAACGGAGCATTAGTTTAATTATAAGCTGATATATAATAAAAATGCTTTCTTTCCTTATTTCTCTTAGTTACATTCAATATTAATACATTATATTTAATTTTTAGATCAGTATCTCTCATGAACGCACATTGTGACTTACACCTTGTTTATATTCTAACATTTTACCTCGAAATTCCTTTCGAGAAATATTAAAATTTCCTGAAAAATCTTGTATAATTCGAGATATGTCTAAAAGAGGATAAAAAAATATTACAAAAATTTGAAAAGAAAACAAGGGCATACATCTTAAGATAGCAGTTTTAGTTTCTTGAAGAACAAATAACTGTAACAAGTTTAAAAATTCCAGATTTATAATGTGATATGTAATGTGTTCGAATATTTTTTAGTCATTGGGAAGGTATCACATTCAAACTGAAAATAATATGAAACTGAAATATTATAACAATTATGTACGGAAAAAAGACAAACATTAATGATATAAAAATTTCTTTTATTGTTTATTTCTGACTATAATGTGCACATTTTGTTTAAAAAATTCCATTAAGTGTAATCAGTGTAGCTTTCTGATTATTATAATATGTTTTTTTCTTTAATAATCTTCTTACATATGTTATACGTAATGGGAAAGTGAATGTACAATAAAAATATATTTAGTTTGGTATATACACTTGTAAACCCATACTAACATTACAAAAGTCAGTCGAAATACATTACATCTGAATTATACAACAAAATAAATATCATTACAATTTTATATAATTTTTAAGGTATATGCTTCATCTCACGTTAAAAATCTTGATAAACTCGAGTTTTACCCATTACATTATTTTTATGATGTTCCCTGTAATAATATATGTTGTTCCCTATAATAATTTCCTTATATATGTCATACTGAATGGGAAATTGAATGTGCAATAAAATTATAGTTAGTTTGGTATATACATTTGTAAATCCATGCTAACTTTACAAAAATCAACAGACATACATTATATCTGAATTATACAACAAAATAAATATTATTACAATTCTATATAATTTTTAGTTATATGCTTCATCTGACGTTAAAAATCTTGATAAACTGGAGTTTTGCACATTACATTATTTTTATAATATGTTGTTCCCTTTAATAATTTCCTTATATATGTCATACTGAATGGGAAATTGAATGTACAATAAAATTATAGTTAGTTTGGCATATACACTTGTAAACTCATGCGTCATAACTGAACTGATGATAGTTTAATTATAAGATGCAAGATATATCCAGATATATCTTAAAGTATATAGTCTAAATACTATATATAAAGTATATAGTCTAAATACTATATGGAAAGTATATAGTCTAAATACTATATATAAATGTATGGTCATTCTCTACTAGCTTATAAAATGAGAAAAAATTATTTTAAAAGCTCCATAAAGTAATAAATAATCATAACGGAGCTAGTGGTAGTTTAATTATAAGCTGATATATAATAAAATGCTTTCTTTCCTTATTTCTCTTAGTTACATTTCAATATTCAGTGACATTCATATTTAATTTTTAGACTTTCAGTCTCTCAGTTGAACGCACATTGTTGACTTACACCTTTTTATATTCTAACATTTTACCTCGAAATTCCTTATCGAGAAATATTAAAATTTCCTGAAAAATCTTTGTATAGATTTCGAGATATGTCTAAAAGAGGATAAAAAAATATTACAAAAATTTGAAAAGAAAACAAGGGCATACATCTTAAGATAGCAGTTTTAGTTTCTTGAAGAACAAATAACTGTAACAAGTTTAAAAATTCCAGATTTATAATGTGATATGTAATGTGTTCGAATAATGGGAAATTGAATGTACAATAAAATTATAGTTAGTATGGTATATACACTTGTAAACCCATGCTAACATTACAAAAATCAGTAGAAATACATTATGTGTGAATTATACAACAAAATAAATATCTTTACAATTTTATATACTTTTTAAGGTATATGCTTCATACCACGTTAAAAATCTTGATAAACTGGAGTTTTACCCATTACATTCTTTTTACGATATGTTGTTCCCTTTAATAATTTCCTTTTATATGTCATACTGAACGGGAACTTGATGTACAATAAAGTTATAGTTAGTTTGGTATATACACTTGTAAACCCATGCTAACATTACAAAAATTAGTAGAAATACATTATATCTGAATTAAGCAACAAAATAAATATTATTACAATTTTATATAATTTTTGAGGTACATGCATCCTTTCACGTTAAAAATCTTGATAAAATGAAGTTTTACCCATTACATTATTTTTATAACTTGTTGTTACCTTTAATGATTTCCTTATATATGTCATACTGAATGGGAAATTGAATGTACAATAAAATTGTAGTTAATTTGATATATACACTTGTAACCCATGCTAACATTACAAAAATCAGTAGAAATACATTATATCTGAATTATACAACAAAATAAATATCATTACAATTTTATATAATTTTTAAGGTATATGCTTCATCTCACGTTAAAAATCTTGATAAACTGGAGTTTAACCCATTACAATATTTTATAATATGTTGTTCCCTTTAATAATTTCCTTACATATGTCATACTAAATGGTAAATTGAATGTGCAATGAAATTATAGTTAGTTTTTTATATACACTTGTAAACCCATGTTAACATTACAAAAATCAGTAGAAATACATTAATATCTGAATTTTCCAAAAATAAATAACATTAAAATTTTATATAATTTTTAAGGTATATGCTTCATCTGACGTTAAAAATCTTGATAAACTGGAGATTTACCCATTACATTATTTTTATGATATGTTGTTCCCTTTAATAACTTCCTTACATATGCCATACTAAATGGTAAATTGAAGGTAGAATAAAATTATAATTAGTTTGGTATATACGCTTGTAAACCCATACTAACATTTCAAAAATCAACAGAAATACATTATATCTGAATTATACAACAAAATAAATATTATTACAATTCTATATAATTTTAGTTATATGCTTCATCTGACGTTAAAAATCTTGATAAACTGGAGTTTTGCACATTACATTATTTTTATAATATGTTGTTCCCTTTAATAATTTCCTTATATATGTCATACTGAATGGGAAATTGAATGTACAATAAAATTATAGTTAGTTTGGCATATACACTTGTAAACTCATGCTAAGATTACAAAAACCAGTAGATATACATTAAATCTGAATTATACAACAAAATAAATATTATTACAATTTCATGTAATTTTTAAGGTATATGCTTCATCTCCCGTTAAAAATCTTGATAAACTGGAGTTTTAGACATTACATTATTTTTATGATATGTTGTTCCCTTTAATAATTTCCTTACATATGTCATACTGAATAGGAAATTGAATGTACCATAAAATTATAGTTAGTTTGGTATATACACTTGTGAATCCATGCCAACATGACAAAAATTAGTAAAAATACATTTTATCTGAATTTTCCAAAAATAAATAACATTACTATTTTATTAAATTTTTAAGGTATATGCTTCCTCTCAAGTTAAAAATCTTGATAAACTGGAGTTTTACCCATTACATTATTTTTGTGATATGTTGTTCCCTTTAATAATTTCCTTACATATGTCATACTGAATGGGAAATTGAATGTACAATAAAATTATAGTTAGTTTGGTATATACACTTGTAAACCGATATTAACATTACAAAAATCAGTAGAAATACATTATATCTGAATTTTTCTAAAATAAATAAAATTACAATTTTATTAAATTTTTAAGGTATATGCTTCATCTGACGTTAAAAATCTTGATAAACTCGAGTTTTACCCATCACATATAAAAAGCAGAGCCGTCAAAATATCAATAGTGTAAAATCTCTTCCCAGCGAAATATGCCAAATAGCTGAAAGAAAGATCAAAGTCAAGCTTTTCTCCCAAGAAATAATTTTCAAAATCTGCTTTGGATTTCCAAGCCCAAGTCCTTTCAGCAAGGAAAAACATGTTTCCCTCACAGGGATTACAGTATTAAAA
The DNA here is from genome assembly GCA_032207245.1 of Pardosa pseudoannulata. Taxonomy (NCBI): domain Eukaryota; kingdom Metazoa; phylum Arthropoda; class Arachnida; order Araneae; family Lycosidae; genus Pardosa; species Pardosa pseudoannulata. The sequence continues at coordinate 73,694,268 of CM063511.1, read as the reverse complement.
AAGTCTGGAAGTTTCGAAGAATAACATTTACAACAAATGCAAGGCTTCATCTGACAGACAAATTCACGTGTTGCTTTCAAAAGAGGAAAAGAATAATCCTTTCTTTGAAATGGATTAAAGCACCCAAGTTTGTCTAATATTTCTTAGGAATTCTTTTGGTTATTTAAAAGGAATCAGGCTATTAATACACGAAAACTGTTCAGCATTACCCAATACTCAATATGCATAGAACATAGCCCGGAATTACTCTGTTTGGTAAAAATAATCCTTTAAGATATGTGTTTCTTCTAAAATATAACATTATACGTTTTAAAAGCAAATAATTACGTGTTATTCATATTTGAAAAAAAGAAAAAAAAAGTGAAATTTGCAGAAATAGCTAAAATTTTACTCTTAAAATTTTAAAGACTCTTAAATGCAACTGAAATACAATAATGTTGCTTTAATAAGCATTTTCAACACATTTTATTTATACTTTTCCCTTCAGGTGCTTAGAATATGTAAGGGGTTGAAGGTTACATAAGAAACCATGAGCTTGCGGGCTGCACTTTTCTAATTGGTCAATTGCTATAAAATTTACAAGGTTATTTTTACTGCTTTAAACAATGGGAATCCCCTGCGATATAAAATGTGTTTTTTCGATTTAGGTATATTTGAGAACTGTAAATGTAGTTTAACTAGAAAGGTATCTTTATTAACCCTTTCGAAGGCCGTGGGAAGATCACTTCACCTACAAAATACACCTGTGGTAAGAGCAAAATACATTATAATATATTGATCTTGCTATTATAATCATGAAGCCCAGTGGCGTTGGTGTAGCACTTCGAACTCCCACGTCACAGGTCAAAGGTTAGATCCCAGGGCTGTGCAAGGTTGACTCAGCCTTTTATCCCTTCCCTGGGTAGATGAACTGAGGACCAAGCGTGCTTGGGAACTAAACACTGGGGGTTCCGAGTAAGACTGACCACCTAACCGGAACATATGCTTCGCACCCCATAGTCTTTGGACTGAGATTCGCACCTTAGACCCTGGACCACTAGGGACTGTTACGCCGAGGAGTTTAGTTTTTAGTTATTATAATCATGGGAAGATACATTTTTTAGCTGTCATCTATTGTTTGATCAATTGAATATAAATAGTGTTACGAATTTGTTTGGTGAACCTTGAGTTTAGCATGGACTCAATGGTATCTCGCCAAATTGGTGAGATATGGGCTCATTGGCGACAGTTTTGGCAACCTATTTTCGTGTCCAAGTTCATCGCCAAGTTCGTCGCCAAGTGTCGCCGAATGTTGCTAAGTGGGGAGTCATGTGACAACTTCCGGGTCAGGTTTCTGGAATATTCCAGCACTTTCTTCAGGTCTATATGAGACAGAGTTCCATGCAGTGTAGAGTCTGGATTAGAGGGCCCGGCCGAGGAAATCCAGTTGACCTACCATCCTGAAGATGCAGTGTAGAGTCGTTAAGAGGATCTCTCGGTCTACGGAGTACGCACGGTGTGTTGTGTTTGATGCGGAAAGCGGTAGGGGAGACCGGGGCACCTTGGGACACTTTTCAGTTAAATACTTTTATTATTTTTTAAAGCTAATTAAAAAAAATAAGTATACATTCATATATTGTCATCATATCTGCTTCTTATAAACATTAAATCTACTTAATATCTCATAAAAGAATAATAAAAGAGAGTAATAAAAGAAATAAAATACCTTTCCAATGTCTCAACCTGCCCCACTGTATGGGGCATGTTGGGGCACTAAATAACAAATGCAAAATACTGTTCAAATTATTTTTATTAACTGTTATAAAAGAGAAATTGCTGAAAATTGTTCAAATTAACACATTTTTTAACACATCTTTTATTTGATGCCAGCAAATTCTTCTTTAAATTCTAGCAAAATGCACCTGAAACTTGTAGATCTTGAAAGAGTGGTAGATTCGAGTTTTTGAAGAGAAATAGATTTAGCATGTCTTTTCATGAAGCCAAGGTACAAAACTATACCAGTCTTTTCTTCCCGAATCCAGTTTGGCAAAATATTTTTATTAGCAGCTAGAGCAAACTGAAATGCAAGAGTTCTAACTTCACTTATTGTTAGCCCATAGTGAAGTTTTGAAGCCTGTAATAAATGACTAACATTATATTTTCTTCCTCACTTTATAAATTTGGCAACTTTTTTACATTTGACTGGTATTTAAAGTATGTTGTGGATTCAGATTTGCTTTTGAATTTAAGTATATGGCGGCTACGGGTACTTTTGCTTACACAAAAGGTTATTACTGCTTCTCTTACTAACAACACACCAGCCAGAAATTGTTTCTGCAGCTGATTTAAGCATATTAGCATTTACAGCAGAATACTTTCTATTTGTTCTTGTTGTTCTCACCATTTTTTTCTGAAAATAAGGTTAATAAATTAATATTTTGACATGTTAAATCATCAATTAAAAATTAGGCACCAAAGTATTAATTATTTTGCTTGAATTGATATTTGTTTACACTTTTTAAAGTGTCCCAAAGTGCCTCATCTATGTGTGTCTCAACATGCCCCATTTTACATAGAATCTTTTGGTAACTACTATGTAATTAGGTTTAACAATATAGTTTATTTATTAGCATAGAAATAATAATAAATGAATTTTCTTTCAGAACAATACACTTTTTTTTAAATATTTAATTTTTTTTTCCAAAAAATTACTTTTTTAATTGCAAATTGATGTAATTTTGGGTTATTAAAAACAAAGAAAATGAATTGTTTCTTAACTATAAGCACTATCTTCATCAAAATTCTTTTAGAAGTGAAGAGTAATGTCATATATCAATACACTTGAGAATTAATTCCTGGTTGCAAATTAAATCCTGAAAATAAAGGTGTCCCAAGGTGGTCTATGTCCAAAGGTGCCCCACTCTTCCCTACGTGAGCCGACGACATTGGCCTCAAATTGTTCCGTGGAGATTTTGTCGGTGTATTATATCTTTTCCAACTGATTGCGAATACAGTATTTATCTTCGTGATGTAGTCTTGCCTAAAGTCCATTCAATCCCCGAACCCAGTTTTGAAGTTCGTAACAATAGTATTTCTGCTTTCAAAGTTTGAAAAAGTTGTATGAAAAATGAATGGCCCAAGAAAGGGTTAAGGGAAAGAAGTTAAAGATTTAATAACACTAGTTTATTTACAATTGCATTAAAGAGTTAATTAAAAAAACAAAAAAAATAATGCATTCCAAACGATTGAACGAGAGTATCCCAAACGTATCAATCTTACTAATTTATGTTCGCAAATGAATAGAACGAATAAATGACCTAAAGAAGAACGTAATATTTTAATTAAGATATGTTTTTATCCCATTGGAAGATTTTTTATAATAAGGTCATACTAAGTCACCAGTCACATATCCAAAATATAACCTTAGAGAATTGGCATACGTTGTAGTTTGAATTCTCTAAACACGCAACATCTTGTAGTTGAAACGCATTCTACAACGACCAATTTCCGAAATACAACGCCTCATTTCCTTACCTAAGCATGCGACGCATATCACGAGGGTGGATCGATATGTGAAATGGAATATAAGAGAGTGTATTAACCTAAAATTTAAAATTAACAAGAAACCAATAGTTTCAGACATTATTAATAGTGATTGACATTCTAAAGTTGATTTTATTTATACTACATACTGCCTCCGATATTTGGATGTTTGATAAATATATATTTAATAAGCCAATAAAATGAAAGAAAGTATTTTTATTACTAAATAACATTTTTATAATTTTAAAATAAAGAGAGAAAATTAGATAATTAGATGTTAGATGATTAATTTAATTTTTCGTTATTGTAAGACAAAAAATCATGCTGTGAAAATTATTGAATTTCCCTTACTATTGTTAATTAGAATTTAAAAGTTTTTCTATCAGATATCATTTAGTTGTAATTGACTAATTTCAGTTAATATGTAGCTAAATAATTTATTATTTTATAATATAGTTCTTTACTCTTCTTCCTTAATCATTTGTTTTATTATCATTAATAGTGATTCACATTATTAAAGTTGATTTTATTTATATTACATACTGCCTCCGATATTTGGATGTTTGATAAATATATATTTATTAAGCCAATGAAATTAAGTAAACTATTTTTTATTACTAAATTTTATTAAATAATTTTTATTAAATAATTTTTTACAATTTTAAAATAAAGAGAGAAAATTAGATAATTAGATATCAGGAGATTAATTTAATTTTTCGCTATTGTAAGACATATAAATCATGCTTTGAAAATGTTTTAATTTACCTTACTATTGCTAGATATTATTGAAAAGCTTTTTCTATCAGATATCATTTAGATGTAATTGAATAATTGAAGTTAATGTGTAGCTAAATCACTTATTTTATAAAATATTTCTTTACTCTTCTTCCTTATTTATTTATTTATTATCATTAATAGTAACTGACATTATTAAAGTTAATTATATTTATATTACATACTGCCTCCGATATTTGAGTGTTTGATAAATATATATTTATTAAGCCAACGAAATTAAATACAGTATTTTTTTACTATATAATTTTTTTATAATTTTAAAATAAAGAGAGAAAATTAGATAATTAGATGTTAGAAGATTAATTTAATTTTTCGTTATTGTAAGACAAAAATCATGCTGTGAAAATTATTTAATTTACCTTACTATTGCTAATTAGAATTTAAAAGTTTTTCTGTCAGATATCATTTAGTTGTAATTGACTAATTGAAGTTAATGTGTAGCTAAATCACGTATTTTATAAAATATTTCTTTACTCTTCTTCCTTATTTATATGTTTTATTATCATTAATATTGATTGACATTATTAAAGTTGATTTTATTTATATTACATAGGACCTACGCTATTTCGGTGTTTGATAAATATTTATTTATTAAGCCAATGAAATTAAATAAAGTATTTTTATTACTAAATATTTTTTATAATTTTAAAATAAAGAGAGAAAAGTAGATAATTAGCTGTTAGGAGATTAATTTAATTTTTCGTTAATTAAAGACAAAGAAATCATGCTTAGAAAGTATTTTAATTTACCTTACGATTGCTAATTAGAAATTAAAAGCATTTTCTATCAGGTATCATTCAGTTGTAATTGACTAATTGAAGTTAATGCGTAGCTAAATCACTTATTTTATAAAATAATTCTTTACCCTTCTTACTTATATAATTGTGTTATTACCATTAATAGTGACTGACATTATTAAAGTTTATTTCATTTATATTACATACTACCTACGGTATTTGGGTATTTGATATATATTTATTTATTTAGCCAATGAAATTAAATACAGTATATTTATTACTAAATATCTTTTTATAATTTTAAAATAAAGAGAGAAAATTAGATAATTAGATGTTAGGAGTTTAATTTAGATTTTCGTTATTGTAAGACAAAGAAATCATCCTTTTGAAAATATTTTAATTTACATTACTATTGCTAATTAGAATTTAAAAGCTTTTTCTATCAGATATCAATTAATTGTAATTGACTAACTGAAGTTAATGTGTAGCTAAATCCCTTATTTTATAAAATATTTCTTTACTCTTCTTCTTTATTTATTTGTTTTATTATCATTAATAGTAACTGACATTCTTAAAGTTGATTATACATATATTACATACTGCCTCCGATATTTAAGTGTTTGATAAATATATATTTATTAAGACAATGAAATTAAATACAGTATTTCGTTACTAAATAATTTTTTTATAACTTTAAAATAAAGAGAGAAAATTAGATAATTTTATGTTAGAAGATTAATTTAATTTTCTCTATTGTAAGAAAAAAAATCATGCTGTGATAATTATTTAATTTACCTTTACTATTGTTAATTAGAATTTAAAAGCTTTCTCTATCAGATATCATTTACTTGTAATTGACAAATTGAAGTTAACGTGTAGCTAAATCACTTATTTTATAAAATATTTCTGTACTCTTCTTCCTTATTTATTTCTTTTATTATCATTAATAGTGACTGACATTATTAAAGTTGATTGTATTTATATTACATACTGCCTCCAATATTTGGGTGTTTGATAAATATATATTTATAAAGAAAATGAAATTAAATAAAGTAATTTTATTACTAATTAATTTTTTATAATTTTAAAATAAAGAGAGAAAATTAGATAACTAGATGTTAGGAGATTAATTTAATTTTTCGCTATTGTAAGACAAAAAATCATGCCGTGTAAATTATTTAATTTACCTTACTATTGCTAATTAGAATTTAAAAGTTTTTTTTCCTATCAGATATCATTTAGTAGTAATTGACTAATTGAAGTTACTGTGTAGCTAAATCACTTATTTTATAAAATAGTTCATTACTCTTCTTCCTTATTTATTTGTTTTATTATCATTAATAGTAATTGACATTATTAAAGTTGATTTTATTTGTATTGCATAGTGCCTGCAATATTTGAGTGTTTGATAAATACAAATGTTTTCACACAATGAATTTAAATACAGTATTTTTTTACTAAATAATTTTTATTATAAATTTAAAATAAAGAGACAATATTAGATAATTAGATGTTAGGAGATTAATTTATTTTTTTGTTATTGTGAACAAAATATCATGCTGTGAAAATTATTTAATTTAACTTACTATTGCTAATTAGAATTTAAAAGTTTTTCAATCAGATATCATTTAGTTGTAATTGGCTAATTGCAGTTAATTTGTAGCTAAATAATTTATTATTTTATAAAATTGTTGTTTATCTTCTTTCTTTGCTTCTTTGTAGATTTTATGCATTAAATATTTAATCTTCCATTTGTTCCATTAATTCTTTATTTTAAAATAAAAAATTTAATTCTCTGAAAATAATCTTCATTTTTGCTTGTTTTTATATAAAACAATCACGCTGTTTTATAAAACATCCGTACATTTAGCAAGTAAAATATAATTGATTAAAAGATGTCATATATTTTGTTCCCTTTAATTGCAAGAAAGAATTTAAAATCAATCAAATACATTATTTATTTTTCAGTATTTTAGTTATTTATATAAAAACTTTATTCTTCTTTGCCTGAAATTTTAGAAAATAAATTTAAAATTTTAGAAATTATTAAAAAATCTTTTTTGTTTTTTTTAAAAGTGTGTATATAAAAAATCCACTTTAATAATCTTTGTACATGAAATAATACATGTTGACAATTTAAAATTTCTGTTCATAAGTATAAATTTTAATTTTTTGAAAAATTTTTAAAATATGAAAAATTAGTATAAATAGTTATATCAAAGTAATAAATTTAAATTTTTAATATAGTAGAGAAAAAAAATCTGTAAGAGATTTAAAAATTTTAGAATCTTTAAGAAAATTCTAATTTTAAGTAATTTAATTATAAAAAATGTAAGAATATTAAAATTTAATTAATATTTAGAAATATATTTAAGAAATGTATCTTAATATTATATTATATTTATATTATAGATATTTAAAAACATATAAATATAGATATTTAAGTAATTTAAATTTAATGTTTTAATCTTTAAAACATTATATATATAAATTATGAAATAAATATTTGAATAATACATTATATATAATATATATATATATAGCAAAATTTCACAAAAATGTTTAATGTGTAAAACAGTTATTATATTTATTTCTTTATGAGTACATTTCATATTATCAATCAGTGGTGTTAAATTCAGTAATTTAAGTAATTTATATATATATATGTATATATATAATATATATATATATATATATAATATATATAATATATATATATATATATATATTATATTTATATATATATATATATATATTAATATATATATATATATATATATATATATATATATATATAAATATATATATATATATATATATTATATATATATATATATATATATATATATACATATATATACATATATAATACATATATATATATATATATATATATATATATACATACATATATATACATATATAATATATATATATATATATATATATATATATATATATATATATATATATATATATATATATATATATATATATATATATATATATATATATATATATATATATATATATATATATATATATATATATATATATATATATATATATATATATATATATATATATATATATGTACTTATGTAATGTTAATTTAGCATTCGTAATCACAACTCTATCAAATGCAATGCACTTCTTTAAAGTATCAGTGTCTGGTGTTTAGTTAAATATTGATAAATAAATATATAAAACTACTTTTGTTATGAGGTATTGATAAAGTCTTTTATAATGAAGATTTTAAATCTCGAAAGGTATCGTGTCTTCTGAAACAGAGACTGATATATTAAACACAGTAAATTTCGATAGTGTGTTCATAGTTTTAATTACTTCTCACTTTAATTCATTGAGAAATATAACTTTTTCGTTTAAATATTTTTTCACTGTATTTCTGAATATGCCGAATAGTAAAATTAACGACTTATTCGACCTATTTCCAAATATCATTTTTTATTTTGTCCTGTTATTTAACGAAATCGCGTTTCAACATGAAAAATTCACTGTCTATTTTTTTTTCGATGGCGCCTCTTGAACTTACAATTCGTGCCAAGTCTATTTTAAAGGGTCACATCAATTATGATTTATGATTTATGTCTGTGATATTCTTGTACGCATTCATCATTTTTTGTATTTTTATATATAAGAATGTAGTGACCGATACATAAGATTAAGTTTTAACGACAAATAATATGTCAGTCTCAGATTTTTTTTTGTATTAACATGTTGTCCCAGAAATTTTACAATAGCAGAAAATATTTTGATTAATTAAAGATTTATGAAGGACTATGATTTTAAGTGTAACTACTTTCAAAAGTAAGCTATTGAATTGCTAAATATTGTTTATATAATAATATTTGTTTATATAATTAGTTTGGTATGGAGCACTAAGGTCTGCTTTCTTCCCACCACGTGAGTTAATGAGACCGAAGCCTGCTGCTTAACCCTTTATATCCTGCATTAATTTACCATCAGCTTTCTTACTGCATTTTGGCATCATTAGATAAGTTTTAATGCAGTATAATCATAGAGAAAAGAAAATTGATTTTTACTGTATTTTAGTAGTTAATTGTGTAGCTGGTACTTTCTAATACCAAGATATATTTTTGACTCTATAATAAAAAATAAAACATTAAATTATGAACAAAAGAAATGAAATGCTTACCTGAAATATAGAACTCTCTAAAAAATAATAGTACCAAATGACTGGTAATAAATCACTACATTTACTCAATACAACAACATTCGTATCAACTCCATTCCAAAATGACTTTCGAATGCAACACACCAATTAAAATATCCCTACTATGAGAATAAAAAGGATTCCTGATTGGGGCTGTCATTTCTTTTCTTCTGCAGGAAATGCATCGTTCATGTCCTTGTAAGTATCGTCAGGAAAAACGGCTTTATTAGGAATATATAGGTGTCTTATTGAAGCGGTTCTTATAAGTACCGTTAGGATAAAAAGGGTTAACCCTTTGAGAGTTTCATTTTCTTTCCAGAATTAGGTCAAAAAATGTCACATTTTTATTGCATTTTTTTGTTCATTTTACATTTTTAAGTAAGGATATGTTATTGAAAGTAGCATTTCTAATATTTTTAAGCATTTATTACTTATTTATTACTTATTTATTTTACTTTTTTTCTTTCTATGAAAGAATCCTAGAACTGAAGTTTACATTTAGTCACATCAATATCCAAGTTACTTTTTGGAATTTCAATGAAAGCATCACAATTAATTTTTAAAAAATTGTCTTGCTACAGTGATTCCATCTGTACTACTATCAGAGTCACTACTATCCCGGTCATCTAGTAAACTTTAATATCATTTAGAGATAATTCAGTTTCTGATTCCGAGTCACAGCTCGAATCATAAGAAATTAGCTCTATACGCTCTGAATTATCCATTATTTAAAAGTAAAAATATATTATTGAACTCTTACATCAATAAAATTATCAGGCGTTTAGTAAAATATAAACAGAAAGCTATAAACTGAACTATAACAATTCGTCTTCTAATACAAAACATGCGAAAAAACCAGAGCTTTTGAACCAGAGTAGAAATACAATAAACTGCAAACTATCATTTACTGGATATCTACACGAATAATTTGTTACTAAAATTGAAAAAAATATGGCCGAAACAGTGCAAGTGAAATAGAAATCAGATTGTCCGTACGCCGTACTGGCAAATCAGTAAAGGCTCGAAATCTTTGCCCGTACAACGTACGGGCAAAACAGGGATGGAGTTAAATAACTCGTAAAACTCATTCTAAAAGGAGAAGTAATTTTAACTTTATGGGAGAATTGGAAAAAAGCTGTTATGAACAACATTTTTATCCTAGATAGGTATGTCCTTTTAACTGAACACTTCCTCCCTCTTTATGCTAGTAAAAGATAACTTCTTATTACATAATCTTTATCTGTTTGATGACCATTTTAAAAAAATTAAAATTTTGTCAATCAAAATTTCGGCATTTTATTTATTCTCATAACTTCCAATAATTAATAATATCTGATTTTAAATATCAGATAAACATAGATAATAAAAACATTATTAGTTTTAATATAAATCCCTAATATGCGAATAAAAAGGATTCCTGATTGGTGCTATCATTTCTTTTCTGCTTTAGGAACTGCATCGTTCAGGTCCTTATGAGTACCGCCAGGAAAAACGGTTTTATAAGGAATATATAGGTGTTTGAATAAAGATCGGTACTTATAAGTATCGTCAGTATAAAAAGGGTTAAATCTGATTTCGAACGGCTGAGAACATCCATGCCGAACTCGAACACACAAACTCCGGCACCGAAGATCTAAGTCCAAACCATTCAGTCATGCATATAGGAAGCTTTCATAATAATATAGGGTTTCTGAGTAAAATGAAATTGAGCTTTTGTAAAGTAGAGATTTATAACATCACGCAGAATTTGATAAGTACTTAGTTATGAATATAATACGTAATCAATCAGACTATAAAACACTAAACACAAAGATTACCAAATACATCTGACAATACAGGCACATGTACCTGTAAATCAACTTATGGCTCCTAAGCAGTTACCCATTTAACACTACCCGGGTAGCAAGTTTAGCTTAAAGAATGGTGCGGATGCAAGTAACATTATTCTGCTGGGACCTCGTATTTTACAAGCAGGAACCAAGAAGATCCTCCAGGATAGATCCTCCACCCCTAGGGGTATCGTTTAAGAATTTAAAGGACATCGGGACTATGAACATATTTTACGTGTTCCACTCCCCTTTAACGAACACTGCAGATCTTAGTCTTCAACCAGCAACCTTTCATTTACAAGATCGCTGCCTTTGTCGATTGAGCTACAGCGTCTCATTGTGGAAGCAGTTACCCATTTAACACCACCAGGGGAGCAGGTTTAGCTTAAGGAATGCTACGGATGAAAGTAACATTACCCCGCTGGGACATCTATTATACAATCAGGAACCAAGCGGAAGACCCCCAGGCTTGGCCCTACACTGGTATTGTTTAAAAATTTAGAGGACATTGGGACTATGAGCATATTTTATGTGCCACATTCACCTTTAACGAACACGGCGTATCTTAGACCATAACGAGCAACCTTTCAGTTACGAGATCGCTGCCTTTGCCGATTGAGCTACGGCTGCTCATTAAACCTGAAGTATCTCTTATAAACAGTAATAATGAATGCTTCCTAAAACGCGTATATAAAAATGTAGTTATTCAATTTATATTTTTTAAGATTCGAGTTTACGAGATATATTATATAGTTTACGGGAAAATAAACTAGAAAATGAAGTGTAGTTATTAAACTTATATTTTTTGTTATGAAATTTATATTTTTTATTGATTTTATAATTTATTTTGGGGAGATAATTTGTATCAAGCAAAGAGTTAGCAACAAATTTTAACAATTTATTTTTGATTGAATGTAAAAATAAATGTTCTGCTTTATTCAGTTTAAACCTCAACTAAGTCATTAATAGAGATCAAACTTATAAAAACTATTTAGTTTTGTTATAGGAAGTAATGTGCTTTTAAAACATAGACCGTGAATAAGAAGCGAAAAACTGAAATCAACTTAAATATGCTAGTTAGGAATTATTTTTTTAATAAAAATTAGATGCCAATTATTATTTTTACACTGTGAATCTCTATTAGATTCATATGAGTGGTGTCTATTATTTTACGGGAAATTTAATCACATATATTTAGTTTTTAGTGGTTTTAAATTTTAAGTTATACAAAATATTGAAAAAATTTTAATCTTCAGAATAAAATTATATTTTTCTTATTGTGGCAACAACATGTGTTTTTACAATATATATATTTCAGAGCTAAACTTTTGTGTAAGTGAATTACATTTTTTCATTAGGTATATAATTAAGTTATTTGAAAATGTTCTAATTTCGATGACAAATATAAATAATTTAATAAATTAGATAGTTTTTAAAAATATTTTAAAGTTCTTTCTAATATAAAAAAATTACTAAGAACTGGAAAAAATAATTGTCAAAATAAAAAATTTAAGTGCAGAAAAATAATATATCCAATTCATTAACTGTGCAAACATCCTAAACTTACGTAGTTCACTGAATAATATTAAATGGTTAAATCCAATTTTTTTCCATTTTATTTAAGAAAAACTAAGTAAATATGTTTTTAATTTACTTATATTGTGAATTTTCTTAAATAATAATAGAAAAATTTGTACATTTATAAGAATTATAAATATTTTTTTAACTAAAAGCATCCACTGTAACCTGACGCTTAAGAAAAATAATTGCAGTTCTTTAATAACTCTAACGATTGTATTATACGTGTAGTATCTAGTCTTATTTCCTTATTATATATTTTTAGTTTTCTCATTCGATGTAAAAGTTTCTAAAATAGGCCCATGAAAGATTTTATATTTGATAGGTAATGTGATACCCATAATATTTTTTTCTCATTTTATAAGCATTTGGCAAATAAACACTTCTACTTATTTTTTAATCCAAACATATGTATGAAGTTTACAGATAAAATGTATAGTAGATAATAACATATAAAGTAGTTAATATCAATGTATTTCAAGCAGAAAAAAGGGTTTTTTATTAAATTTAAATAAATATCATTCATGTTTTGTACAGGAAAATTGATTTTTTATTTATTTTTTTTCTAACTATATTTTTAGATATCACTTACGCGGCATCTGGTTTTATTTTAAACAATAAAAGTATTCCTATGATAAAAGGGTGATTTTTATACTCAGGAAAACAGGTATACTTTATTATAATACTTCTTGTACTAATTAATAATTAATAACTTTTAAAAGTTTAACTTTTAAAGTTCTTCCTTCAAAATTTTAACTCTTTTATACATACGTGTTATTACAATTTTATTAAAGTTTTCAGCATGTTTTTTCTTGAAAAAAATTGATATTCAAGTTTACTGGTATACTAAATGCCTTGAAATTTTTAAAAATGATATTACATGAACATTTTACAAAAACTGTCCTTTCTTGAGTATGTTTTATAATTGAATTTTAATGTACAATACAGTTAAAATATTTTTCTTATTTCATGTGAAATCCTTGAATGTTTCTAAACTATGCCCATGAAAGATTTTGTATTTGATGGGTAATGTGATACCCATAATAATTTGCATTTATGAAAGATTCCAAGATAAACACTTGCATTTTCTTAATTCACTTCATAATTTCCTGTAATTAAATAATGTTATAGGTCGTTGGTGAATAGATGGAGATGAAGCAATAGTAAAAATGTGTTTATCTTCTTATCCGAAATGCCTTGACTTAGGCAATATAACGCCCGTATTTCTATTAAGCAAACACCTTAATACGAGAAACGTCTTTATCTGATGTCGAAAGCTCCATTTTAAACTGTCTGGAGCTCTAGCCAAATTCGAAGATAAACTACTTTTAATTGCACGTGACGTTACGTAAAAAAGCATTCTGAAGATTATTGAAAAAAAGACAATCTAAAATTAACATTTAACTTCTTGTAATAAACACTCCTAACAGATATTTACTCGTGATGTAAAGTAAAACGACATGCACATATATATTGGGGAAAAAACAATCTAAAACTAAGATTTAACTTCTTAAACAAAATATACACAATCATACAAATATTTAGGATAATTAGTAAAGGTTACATCTCAATTTTATGTCTGTAAATTTTAGTAATACATATGCCTTTTCAATTTAAAGCATGTTTCAATTAAGACAACCATTCATTTAATTGCATTTTTTAAAATTAAATTTAATGTTGCGATAATACAGTAACTAAATTTTTAAAAACTTTTTGCCATATATTTTTATTTAGTGAAAATTGAAAAGGAATGTAAGAACTGCAACATAAAATTCAACACATAACAAATATATTTAAAAATATAAATTTTCTTTTCTTTCATTTAGGGTTTGGTTAAAAGATTATTGACGGTAAATCCAGATTGAACTAAACTCGGAACACCTTTTTTGGATCGAAATGATATTGAGTTCATTGATTCTAATTGGATTCATATTAACATGAATATAAACTGTAAATTTTAGTATAATAAGTTATATATGCCATATCACTTTTTGTCATGAAAATTAATGTTGTAATATTTTTCAACATCAAATAATTGAAATCAATATTTTAATCAATTTTAAATTTGAATATCTCTGTGAATTTTAGACACTGATTAAAATAACTTTTTCAATTAAAGTTCATAAATTTAGTTTCATAGCTTTTTGGGCCGCGGTAGCCTGGTTGATAGAGCGTCAGTCTCGTCACCGAAAAGTGGCGAGTGCTGTCCTCGTCTCGGCCAAAGATTGCCTTGTTGCTAAAAGCAGTTGGGTAATATTAAATATGTCGTGACTGCAAAGTTCTCCAAGTTCCCATAGCAAATTATACCTCTAGGGGTACTGAATCAGGGACGAGTCGGTCTCTGGTTTGGATTTAAATTCTGACTTGCAGATGGACGGACGAATGAGTGTATGAATGAGTTCGACAGGCCCCGATAAAAGGTTGTGTCATGTGTGTTTGATCTAAGTCGCACTTTTACCTTAACGGTGATCGTTAACAACTAAAGGCGCACACTTCTGCCATAACTCGAAAGAGCAGAGCTCATTCGAGCTTGGTGTGACCAAGTGGCATTAGACTCACCCACCCAGTTTCAGATTTTACTATCTATAATGAATGGGAACTGGGGGGAACATCAATTTTAAAAATCTGAAAAAGGAATTCCTCTTTTATATATTTACAGTTTTATAATTAAAAGTACATGACAAAGTTATTTAGCTTTCCAGTGTTTATTTATTTGGCGACATGAATTATAGCTATTTTATTTTGGTAGTACATGAAAATGGGTTTTTTCATTTGCATTTAAAGATTACATCTAAAGACTTAGTTTTATTGCTTATTTCGAAATATAATATAGAGAAATTACAAACATGATAAGAAATATTAAATATTTTATTTACATTTATATATGTTAACTAATT
>CM063511.1:73623715-73676215 GCA_032207245.1 Pardosa pseudoannulata | reverse complement strand
GAATTTTGCATTATTCTAATCAAAAATAAAACTATTTTGATTTAATATATTAACTACTATTCAGACACTAATATTTTAAAGAAATGCATTAGATGTTATAGTGTTTGATGTGATTACGAATACTAAATTAAAAATTCATAATTATTTTGATGTCAACAATATTTGTACACACATAGAAAAATGTAAGATTCTTACAGTTTATTTGTATAGTAACATTTCCACTATCTATAACTAATTTCATCTTAATTTGCTGGGCATTCATAAACAGTTTGTAAACTGAGACTAAATAGGTACAACAGGATAGGTAATAAGATAATACAGATATAGGTATAGGTCAATAGATATAGGTAATAGGTCTTAATAGTTTGAAAGAGAAAAATAAAGTAAGAAGAATAAGAAGTTTAAACATTTATTTATTACATATTTAAAATCAAATGCACAAAATCTGCAATCTGTATTTTATGCACGGAAAAAAAGTTGGCATTTTGAAAAGAAGATAGTTAAAATAATCATTGAACACGGAGAACAAACCATCCAACTTTCACAAAAAAAACCAATCTTTAAATAAAATTTAACTAAAAGTAACATTTTCAAATTTATACAATCGAAAACTATTTTATATAGCTATCAGATTACTTAACTCATGTTCATTTAGTAAAAGTAACAAACAATTTATTACCATCTTCAATTTTTATGCTAGTAGGAAAATTTCAACACCTATATTCGAAGGACAACTGTTCTTTAAAATGCTAACAGCATTGTAAAAAATGTATTAACTTTTGTAACGTCAAAGGTACAGAACTCAAACTCTGCATGATTATGCAGAAAGATTAAATGAATTTTTGGGCTAATAATAGTAATAATAAAATTCAATATTTTGAACAGATTGGGGGTATGGTTTCCTCTGGATTTAAGCAAAAATTATTTTTATATAAATTTAAAAGGTAAAAAAACAGAAAGCACAAAATATATCTTCTCCAGATTGTGGGTATAATGACCAATTAATTTCAGTAAATCTTTTTTTTCAAAGGATAATTTTAATTACATTTTTTTCCATTTCAAAATTTTTGAGGTCAATTTGTAATTAGTGAAAATGATATGATATTTCCTTCAAAAATAATTCATGAGATAACGAAAAACACTTGTATATATGATAAATATATATATATAAAGGTTGGTTGGTTGTTTGTTTGAAATTTAGTGCCGCTAATTCCTCTTGGGAAAACTGCGCCAAACGTGACGAAAAACAGAATACAACAACACGATTTAAAAAACAATTTTGATAAAACGTTAAAAAAGAAAGATGCCTGAATCTAATAGAAAAAAAAACATTTAAAACCAAAAAAATAGGTAGAAAATTTAGAAAGACACAAATTTAACACGAAAATCAGTAAAGTTTGATTAAATAATTAAAGATTAAAATGTAAAAGAGAAACTAAAAAATTGAAAAACGTACAGCACAAAGAAGAAAAATTAAGAATTTAAAGATTCAAATTTATTAAAATATTAGAAATTAAAATCAAGAATTAAAAGATTAGGAATGTAATATTATAAAATTGAACATGAAAAGTTAGAAAACAAAAACAAATCAGATTTCAAAATACAAGCCAGTACAACGAAGAAAAGTGAATAAGCCTGGATGCGGCATTTTCCCAATGATTGAATTAAGATTAGGTGACGAATTCCCAAAGAATTTTATGTACAGAGATTTAAAACATATACAAGAAGTTAAGACATGTGCGACTATAAGTGGTCTTACAATACGCACACTGTGGAGGTGCCTCACCAAGGAACAGATGTGCATGTGTGAGTCGGCAGTGACCCACCCGAAGACGAGTGATAACACGTCCTACTGCACGAGTGACTACGTCCTATTACACGAGTGATAACACTGTCTTCTAGAAGGTAGTTGAGGCCACTTGGAAATGTTTTCTTTTACATCTCGCAATTTATTTGATACTGTGTCAACCCAAGAATTCTGCCATTTAGAGTGAGCTAAATTTTTTATGCAAATTTTCAGGTCAGGATAAGGAAGGCCAATGTTTAGATAGTTTTCTGCAGAATTGGCAGCTTTATCCCCAAGTTTATTTCCTTTGATGCCGACATGAGAGGGAACCTAACAAAAAATTAACGAGATTCCCTTGGTTTTTAGATTGGTTATTAAAGTGAGAATTTTGAAAATAATAGTGTTATTACAATTAGGAGAGATTAATGAATTTAAAACACTTTGAGAGTCAGTATAGATAATTTTAAACAGTATAAATAACTTTATATATATTAAATATATATAAAGAAACTTAATTATAAATACAAGTATATTATTTCACTAAGTATTAAAATTATTCTAAAAAAAATTGATAATGAAAATACTAATTGGAAGTCTAAAGATTGAAACATTCGAAGATTCATCAGTCTGTTGCCATTTTATTCTTTTCTCCGATAGATTTAGGTTAAATCTGATTAAGGTTACATCAAATAATTTTCAGACTCTGTTGACAGATCTTATGATTAAAAGTATGTGTGGCAAATGCATCAAAAGAATATATTAACAATCTCAGCGTAAAAAAATAAAAAATTAATTTCTTGACATTTGTATTCCTTAGCTGTCGTTTTTCTGCTACGTTCTGGACAATAATTTTTTCTGAAAAAGCCATTGGTATTCTATACTGTTTCCGAATGAATGCATTTATTAATTCTGTAGACTCAGTTGAAAAGTAATATTTGCTCTTTCAGTGTTAGCATAAATATTAAGTGTTAGAAATAAAAAATAAGGTAAAATTATATACTTTTTATGCCTTTTAATTTTCCAGTAGATATGTGTATATCACTGATAAATTAACATATAAATTATCGATAAATTTATCTCATTTCATATACTTGAAGAGACATGAAATGTGTAATTTGGCTTAATTTATTTTCATATTTATTTTTTTTTATTTTCTTATTGTAAAATTATATATATATATATATATATATATATATATATATATATATATATATATATATATATATATATATATATATATATATATATATATATATATATATATATATATATATATATATATATATATATATATATATATATATATATATATATATATATATATATATATATATATAATATATTATATATATATATCTTCTATATATATATATGTATATATATATATGTATATATATATATATATAATATATATATATATATATATATATATATATATATATATATATATATATATATATATATATATATATATATATATATATATATATATATAAGTATATAGCATTCCCCTAGTCCAGGTGTGTAGTTCTTACACAGAATATTATATCAACCTCTCTCTTTGTATCTTTCCTTCTAGATTTCTCGCTCTCTCTACACACACACACCGATATATAAGTATATATATATATATAGATATATATATATATATATATATATATATATATATATATATATATATATATATATATATATATATAAACAAGAATTTTTCTTTTTAAATAAAAAGAATGCAAGAGAAGTCATGTACAAGAAAATGCATAATAAATGATGACTAATATTCATTATCATTAAGAATGTTAATATAATGTTTTGAATTAAAATAAAGATGTGTACTTGTATTAAATATTAATGCACGGTTGCATAGACGTAAATGCATAATTGTGCAAATGAATATAGGTAAGAGTGTAAAAAGTTTAACAGAAAGAATAATCAGTAACGGTAGAAATTTGCCTATGAGCGTTATTGACCTAAAAGAAATTTCTGGTATCTCCACCTGTTCTCATATTACATAATAAAATTCGTCGGCAATTACCATGAAATTTCCTGTACACAAAAGTTCTCGATAAATTAATCTAAGAAACTAAGTTGAAGGAAAACCTGAGTTCAATAGTCTGCAAAATCCCTAAAGTTGCTACAATTAGCACAATACCTTAGTAGATTCGTCGCCTGCACTGAGCACGAATTTTATTAATAGACTTAATAAATCTTTAAATAATGAATGTGGGGACAACGAATAAGTTACACTTTCGAAGAACCTTATACGAAGTATGGGAAACTATTCATTATCCTAAGAAATATTTCGCTTAAAGCCGTCTCCTTGTGTTCGTCGAAACTTTATAGAATAATTCGCGTCTTTATAGAGCAGTTTAGAGATCAATTCATTCTATGCCTCCATAGGATAATGATGAATAGTCTAGAAAAAGGTGTTATTTAAATTGCTACACAAAGCCTTTTAAGATACTTTCTTTGAAAATCACGCTTATTTAATAAGAATGCTATTAAGAAATATAATATGGGAAAATTTCCTAGACTCCTTCAAATTTTTCTTAGTATGGGCTGAGTATTTTTAACAGATTAATCACATATCTAAATTTATTCGCTAAATATATATTGAAAATTGTTTAGTCATAGGTGTTCGCGAGTGAAGCATGTTAATTACACATCTTCTCTTTTTTCTAACTATTATCATTTTTTTCATGCTTTAATTAATATTTAATTTATTATTATGTGTTATCTTTTTAAATATAAGTTATCAAGTGGGGTTGAAAACAATTATGCAAACACTAGGTTTTAATTAAAAGGTACTTTTAGGCTGTTGTTGTTTCAATGTTTTGTGACGTTGCTCACGTCACATTATCATTTATTTCACCTACAAGTAAGTCTTAAGACACTACAGCTCGTGACTACCTTGAGAGTTCAAAAGATTAGATAGGGTTAATCTTGTAAATACTGTATTACTATCCTGTTTAAACTGTGCACATGCAAAATGAATGCTTCCCCTGGAAAGTTCCCTGATCGCGTGATGGTTGATAACCACCCACAAGATAACTGTTATCGATTTGTCACGAGGTTGGGTTCTTCTAGAACCCCTTCCTCGGTCTAACAAAGAGGAATATATATAAAAATCACAGAGAGAGAGAAAAAAGGAGAGGCATTCCTTGGAAGTCAAAACTGGGAGCATTGAAAGGTAAGACGATGTCCCTATTTGTTAATTTGAGCTTTCATACTTGTGTGTAATGGTCCTAAAGCATTAATATTATTATTTCATGTGTACTTAACCCTATTTGTTAATATTTGTGCGTATATAAGGCATTATATTATTATTTTTATTGTGTACTTAACCCTATTGTTTAATAAATCTTGTTATTCACTTTGCCATGAGCTACCAAAGAGTCTGTTTAATTTAATATAGGGCAGCTTGATAGTTTTTACGGAAGAATTTCTAAGCCAATTTCTTTGAATTATGAAGACCTTACATCATTAAAATAACATTTTCATTACGGTCATTAGGAATAACCAATTAAGAATCATTTACTGTCTACATAAAAACAAATATTTCTTATTTTAAAATTCTTAAACAAATTTGAACTTATTTATTTCATAGTACTATTTCTGTCAAGTGCAGTCAAGTAGGTTTTATCGAATAGGTACTTATAGGTAGTTGTTCTTTCAATGTTTTACAGAAGAATTTCTAACCCAATTTCTTTGAATTATGAAGACCTTACATCATTAAAATAACATTTTCATAAAGATCATTAGGAATCACCAATTAAGAACCATTTCCTGTCTACATAAAAACACATATTTCTTATTTTAAAATTTCTAAACAAATTTGAACCTATTTCTTTCATAGTACTAGTTCTGTCAAGTGCGGTCAAGTAGGTTTTATCGAAAAGCTACTTTTATTCAATTGATCTTTCAGTATTTTTACGAAAGAATTTCAAACCATTTTAGTTTGAATTATGAAGACCTTACATCATTAAAATAACATTTTCAGTTATGGTCCTTAAGAATCATCAATTAAGAACCCTTCCATGTGTACATAAAAATACATACTTCTTCTTTTAAAATTTGTAAACAAATTTGAACCTTTTATTTCATAGTAGTATTTCTGTCAAGTCCTGTCTTTTAAAACTTAAGTTATCTTAAGTTGATGGTTCATAAAAATTATGAAAATTCTATGAAAAATTGAATTAGGAAAGACTAAATCTTTGATGTGAAATACAAATGACATATTGCTGTTAGTCGTAGGATTGAGAAATCAAGTTGTATTGAATGCAGTGTTGTAGAATAGTAACAACCAGTAGAATAATTTTTAGGCGAAACCATTGACTTCACTGAACGGCACTAGGATATCAAACATGATGACAAAAAAAGGGTAAGATAATGATATACCGTGTTTTTACGTGAGGACAGCAAATGATACAATCCTGCTGAACAATGAAAATCTACATGTCGTAAAATTTGTCTAAGATGAATAATGAATGGACTACCAATATCTGTGATTCTACATAGCTTGAGACGTATGTTTGCTTCTTTTAAAAGGGTATTTCTTAATTTAATTTTTAATGTCTAGTAACTCACCAATACTTAAGATTCAAATCAGAGTACTGGTGAAGTATGCTTTAGTTACGCCTTTGGGAAAAGAAGCAAACCATTGACCAAAGTTATTTTGTTATTTTGTTTTGAAGAAAGTTAGTCAAAATAAACTATGAGCACCACTTATATGTTTTAATTTATGATCAGTGGAAGTGCGAGAACTGTTGATTGTGAAGCATCAATCAAACGTTTGTTGCATCCACAGTTTAAAGTAAACCAAAGAACAATAATTGGTATTTTTTGCTTCATTTGTTCTCCATAGACCAAGGTAGGTCAATGAACAAAAAGAACATTCACAGAGTTTGCTGCATTCCAAACAAGCTATTCAGTCTGATTAGAGATGTAATGCGAGAATTTCTAAGAAAAAGTAAAGAAGATACGTACCGATGGTAAAAATAACTCCTATAAAAGATCCCTGAATACTATATGTGTCTAAACAATCACTTTTCCCATCCCCATCTTGATTTTTATTTCAGGAAAACTGTTTAACAGTAAGCAATGTTTACAGCCAAACTTTCCACTAAATATATATCTTTAATGGAATACAGATATCATTGGTTTAAGTTATTATCGATTGACTTCTCAGAAAATATAATAAGCATTTCATAAACAATGAACATTTGAAAAAAAAACATTCACCTTATGCTGACATCTACCACTCATATTTTATACAGCTGTAAAATGAACATTGTGTATTAAAATATGAAATACTGTATTATTTATAACTCATGAATTTCTCTCCTTCAATTTATTTGAAACTGATATCTCCAGTTGGCTATTGAGTACCTCGGAAACGAAAGCTAATGAACAAATTCCATCCCCAATTTTTTTCACCAAAATATCTTAAGAATTGGCTATTTAAATCCAGAAAAATGACAAAAATAATATTTTTAAGTACTGTAATTAGGTCTAAATATGTTATAAACAACTACAGATTCGTAGAACACGGTCGTGAACAATTACTGATTTTAAATAAAAAATGAAGACAAAGACCTCATGTAATGAAGATTTTTCATGTCACTTCATTAGATATTTCCCTTGTGGGGTATATATATATATTTATATATATAATATATATATATATTATATATATATATATATATATATAATATAAATAATATATATATTAACCTACATTTTGCTCCTTTTTCGCATATGGCCCCTTGCAGGTGCAGCTCTTGCTGTTTTCTCACGGGTGCAGTCTGTCTTTTCAAACAGAGCCGCCCCGATCTGGGATTAAGTTTCGGACCGAGCGTCCAATTCTGGCCACCTGCATCAGCATCCGTTAAACCTTTCGACCATAATTTGTTCCCATCGGCTCATATTCTGACAGTTTTGGAGCCATCAGTTTCAGTTTGAGATAAACAGCCGCTCCTTTGAAATGTGCCACGTTCTGGTGTGTTGCCAAGCTCAGCTCTGCATCGAATTTGGCGAATTTTGACCACCGGAGTTGCGCCTCACTGCGATTGTTTTTTTTTGTTGTTGTTGTTCTCCTAGCTCCTTGTCTCGACGTTTCATTGGTCAGAGCCGCGAAAACCCTTCGCTCTCCCTGAGAGCGTGGTGTTTTCTAGACGTATGGCAACTCTCTTGCTGGCTATGTTTCGGCGCTTTTGGCGTTATCGCTGCCTAGAAGTTTTTGTTAATTTTTGGGAGACGGAGAGACACAGAGATAAAGTTTCAACACTCTTGCCGACGCGTTTTTTTTTTAATTTTTATTTTTATTTTATCGGAAAAATGCTTTTGTTGGAGCCACCTCGATCTTTGGCCAGCCTAAGCATTCTATCCTTGTTTTGTTTTACTGCGACGTTCCTGGTGTTATTTTGACTTAAAGCAACGAATTAATCTCCATCATATTTTATATAACGCAACAAATTAGTCTCCATCATTTTTTTATATAAAGCAACAATTTAATCTCCATAATACTTTTGAACAACGCAATAGAATGAATCTCAGTTACCCACTGTTAGATCAAGTCAGAAGTGGACGTTGTTGTTTATAGAGTATAAAGTGAAAAAAAAAATTTGATCGAATTCTAAAATAAAGAATGTCTTTCCATGAATTCAGCATCTGATTTTTATCTACCTGTGGCGACTTTTAAAATAAAACCTCCTACTCTTCATCACTTAACATGTATACAGCCCCCTTCCTCTACATGGAGTCCCTCCTCTTCAGTATACCTCATACTTTATAAAGTGATATATGTGTCAAATAAAATTAATTTGAATTGTAGTTTGATAACCAATCTATAGATATCAATTTACTAGAGATTATAAGGCAAAACAGAAATACTTAATTTAAAAAAAAGAAAAAAAAGTCAAGGAAAAATGTGGTATTGTATATGTGTATTAACTGCTCCAGAAGAACGAAAGTTCATGAAAGAACAGCGACATCTTTCATGGAGACTTCATCTCCAACAAATGGCCTAATAAATAATTAAAAAAAAATACCAGTAAAAATTTAAGCAAGTGTACAGTGATCAGAGTCAAATTTAGGACATTGTACCACTATCTTTTAGGAGTTTGGATACTTAAAACAATTCTTAACAACACAATATGAAAAAATCCCAAATTGCTTAGCATTTTTCAGAATCCATTCATTGTTTCCGCAACATAAATTGAGAAAACATGAAAATATAGCTATAAACTATTAAATATTTATTATATATCCGTATGTCGCAATGCTTTTATTCACAGAACACGTAATTATCATTATCTCATGATTAATAAGAACTTCTTTTAGGCCAAACCAATATCATAATAACACATAGATAAAAATTGCCCTGTTGAATTTTAAAGACTCATTATCTGTAAATAATTAAAATAAAAATGGCCTAAAGTATTCTTAACACAGCAAGTAGGACTCATTTCTGGTAAAAAAAGTGTTAAATATTGTATCGGGCTGCAAACCAACGACTTGTTTTTGAACAAGTGCCAAAATATGAACAATACATTCGAAAAACAGAATCATTAGTATATCAATTCATACGACACAAGACCCTTTGTCGCGAAACAAGTTCTAAAAATATTCCGATGCTAGAACCATATTCACCAATCTAAATCACAGTTTTTGTTATTTATTTCAAAAAATACTTGGCAAAAGTTGCACATCGCCAAGACACTAGAATAGATTCACTTTAAGATAACATCAATCAAACACAGACTGACTAGCAAATGGTAAACAGAAGTAGGTCATCTCTTTCATCACTCGTTTTATAGGTCCATAAATACGGAGGCGTATTTCGGTTTCATTGAAAAATAGTAAGAATTGAGTAAAAAGCAAAAATGTAGTACGAGAAATGTTTTCATGAGATGTGTTATTTATGATTTTCATTTTGGAGTATTAAAGCAAAGGATAAGAATTCTTTCTCTCACTCTCATTCTTTTATTTCACCCTATTTCTATAGGGAGTATCTGTGTTGCGATTAATTTTCGTTGTAATATTTTACGTTCTGTGAATGCCAAAAATAAAAGTATGGCCCTAAGGACATTCTCCCTGATTTTTAAAATATTTTTTCGTTTCATTTTTAGTAGTATTTAATAATCTTTAGTAGTATTTCGTAGTCTTTAGTAGTATTTAGTTATTTTAGTAGTCACGAAATCATAGAAAATAACTTTTTAAAAATTTGTATCTACCACTAAAATATCTATTAGTGAAGTCTATAGTTATTAGTGTGTGTTTTTTTTATTTCACTCGATTTCTATAGGGAATATTAAAATCACTATCTAAATACATGTAAGCAACCAGCAGCTATTTCTTTGATATATTACGAGTAAAATTATTCTCTATTATTTACATTGCCCTGACTTAGTGGTAATATGAACAACTAAGTCTCAGTCTTTGAGCTATTATCCTTTTGAGGACCAGCAAGTAAATGCTATAAGAGTCGGCCGTTGAGAAAACCGCTGCCATTTACGCCATCTAGTAATTAAATCTAGCATTTAAAAACTAAAATAAAAGGTTGAGATCTCCTATTTCGCATACGTGACGTTTGTCGCTCTATATCAACCGTAGATCATCGCGTGGAGGCAACGCTGGACTGATAAGAGTGAAATCGTTGCATCGAGTAAACGAGACGTTGGGGTTAAAGAAAGCGAAATTCAACGTCCTATAACTTAACATTTATTGAGGATAAAAATGAACTGGTTATAAGACTGTCCTTACAGAGCAAAGAACTTTGCACCAATTACTCAAGAATAAATATATCCAGCGTTGTTTTCGGAGTCAAGAATGAACCTGGATCATTTAAATTAGCTAGAAAATCGCTTAAGCATCAATTTAGTTACTGGAGAAGCGAAACTATTTTCTTCGAAAAGTTGAAAAAAAGTGGCCAGTGGATAAAAAATTAACATTTACCCTAGGGAGAGGTTTGAGAGACGGGTGAAAAGCATTAAAAACAAAGAAAAATTCTTTAAATCCGACATTTTACAGCTGAGAAATTATACATATAAAAGTGATAAGTGGGAAAAGAAGAATTTTAGATGTATGAATTTTGATATCGTCTTATTGATTGATGCCGGTTAACATGCACTATAAACTCAAAAAATTATCCTTTTGAGACTTTTAGTTACATAATTAAATCTATTTTGTGTTTCATAATTATATCTGTTTTGTCATTTATTCAGTTTTACCATTTGTCTACATTAATATATACAAACTGACATCCTTGTGTGATCTCTTTTGCATTTCTTTTATTTCGGGTAAAAAGTATTTTCTATTATTTTATTTTTACTCATTTAAGGAATTGTAATATAATTATCCTTAAAACAGTTTTCTTTTGTATTTCTTAATCTTTTAAAGAACTACTTTTATATAGAAATTTCTTAATTTATAATGTCTATTCTTATATTTAAAATGTACAATAAATTTTTAATCTTACAAAAAACATTTTTAACTTGATTTCCAAATTGTTTAAAACACTAAAATTGCTAAATGCTTAATTTTTATGCATATTATTTCATACTGATATTCGGCATACTGTTATAGTTTTTCAAAAATTAGTCAGTGATTATTATATGTGTTTCTCAGTCTCTTACATATGGGAAAATACCCTATGATAGACAGTTCGACGGTTTGTATTTGAAGATAAATATACATAGATAGATAAATAAGCACGATGGTTTTTTTTTACTTTTTACGACTTTCCTTTTCAATTACACCATTTTTTAAATTATATCTAACATATAACACATTAATATATACAAACTAACATCCTCGTGTGATCTCTTTTGCTTTTCTTTTATTTCGGGTAAAAAGTATTTTCTATTATTTTAGTTTTACTCTTTTAAAGAATTGAGATATAATTATCCTTAAAACAGTTTTGTTTTGTTTTTCTTAATTGTATAAAGAACTACTTTTATATATGGATTTCTTAATTTCTAGTGTCTATTCTTATATTTAAAATGTACAATTAATTTTGAATCTTACAAAAAACATTTTTAACTTGATTTCCAAATTCTTTAAAACACTAAAATTACTAAACGTTTAATTGTTATTCTTATTATTTCATACTGATCTTCGGCATAATGTTATAGTTTTTAAAAAATTAGTCAGCAATTATCCTATTGTGTTTGAAGATAAATATACATAGATAGATAAATAAGTACGATGGTTTTTTTCACTTCTTACGACTTTCCTTTTCAATTACACCATTTTTTAAACTATATCTAACATATAAAGTTTTATTAATAAACTAGCATATAGCCCGTCATATGACGGGATCAGTAAAATTTTTAATTTTCCAGAACTGTAAAGGTACCCTATGAAGTAGGGAAAAAAAAGGCAGGCTTGTTTTTTGGCTGAGAATTTTCTTTCTACAAAAATAATTGATTAATATTATCACATATGCACCTAATCTATCATTTAAGCCAAATATAAAATAAAATTATTTAGGTAATATCTAAGTTTAAGGATAGAATGTATGACAATAATTCAGACTACATTTAAATAATTTAAAATAAGAAATGATTAAATGAGATAGTTAAAGGAATGATGTCATAATGCTAGAAAAATTGTTCTTTTTACCTATTTAATATGTGATAAATGGATGAATTTAATCGCCCTCTCCTCAAATAGGGCTTATATAATGTCATTAAACGCTCGAAAAGGGGGACGAGGTGGAGTTCGAACATTTTAAATATGACAGTATTTTTCGCTGTGATACTACGCTTATTCATACCAATTTATTTTAGAATCGGATCTATAGTTTAAAAAGATAAACTTGACTCGCTATGAATTTTGCTGACCCTAACTCATCAAAAATATGGATGCTATAATATACCAGGTACCGCTTCATAAATTAGGACAGACAGACAGATAACTTAGGCTATTATCACATTACGAAAAAAAAAAGTTAAATCATAAAATTTAAAAAAATAGTAAACATTTATTTTAAAAAATAAAAAACAATTTTGAAAATAATAAAACAACTTTAGGAATAAGAATTTAAAAGAAAGAAGCAGCAAATAAAATTAGACATTTAGAAAAAATTTTGTGTCACAGAACCGTATGAGAAATACGATAATAAATGGACAGATTCGAACGTGCAGGAAAAATTGTGGAGGAACTAATTAGAGTATATAAGCGTCGAGTAAACACAGCCCAGTTTAAATATTAAGCTCCGCCCTCTCTGCTCCCTCTTATTCTATACTAAATTCATATCAAGAATGTATTTAGTATAGAATAAGAGGGAGAATAAGACTTGAAATAATAGCGTTAAACGCTCGAAAAGGGAGGATGGGGTGGATTTCGAACTCGCTTTGAATTTTGCTAACCCTAACTCATAAGAAAATCAAATATGGATGCCTGTATCCATTCCAGGTACCACCGCTTCATAAATTCGTGGATAGAAAACTTAGGCTATTATTATATAGGGGATTAAATACTGTAAATTTAAAAACTTGTAATATGAGGTTAATTTTATAAGATATGAAAAACTCTTCATTTTGTACAGTGAGTACTTGCAAGAAACACATATGTAAGGGACTTTATAATAACAAAATATACAAAAAATGGTAAAAACCATTAAAAGCTTAAAAACACAAACCCCTTTTATAATTCTACTAAGTATGGTTCTTAATTATAGATAGCAAAAAATAATAGTTTTTGTGAACAATTCTAGTAAAAAAAGAAAGAAAAACCTGTTAAAGAGTTAATAAACTTCACTTAACGCAATTTCCATAATCCAGGAGCGTGAAATAAATTAATGTGGAAACTAGATGGAAAGCACGTTCTACTCAAGTAAAGGCTTAAGTAAAGAACAAAAAATGATCAATATTGGAATATGAAATAAACTTTAAAGGAAAGTTTAAATTGCATATTCTGCGTTGAGAAAGGAGTGTCGAGTAGAAGAAACTTGAGTTGAAGATAATAAATGTTTTTTAAATATTTTTATCTTTAATGATCATTAAATGATGATTGTATAAAAATAAAATGATGCTAAAATATTTCATTTTTTTATAAATTTCGATTTATTGAACTTTGATGAATAAATAAATCTTTACTATTGAGCAAAAATTGTTTTTAATGCAATGAAATTTATCTCAAGTAAAACGATATCTGAAATGATAGAAGAAAAATTGAATAAATCAAGATGAATATTCAAAATAAAAATGCATTAGTTTGGTCTGAATAACTACGGTCTTCCAAGAGTTATCTAAACTCATACCTATTAAAATCTTATTTTGAAAGCTATAAGCTTACATATTAGCAAAGACATTTGAACAAATGAAATTCCTTTAATGAAAGGAAGTGATTTAATGCTTTAACACTAGAATTACGGAAAGGGTCATTTTGACACTTAGCGAACTTTTATCTCTCACAGCTCTTCTATTTTTTTTTTTTTTTGCAAATATCTTAATCCTTTCTTGACTTTTCCTAAATCATTGTGATTTACGAAATAGTAAAGATTTCAAGAGAATCGTATTTTTATTTTAGCCCTAACAAATGATTATACCTAGAATACAGCTAACTGATGTTGAAGACAAGTGTAAACTTATAATGACTCTCACTATTTTATTAGAAAACTAAGCATTCATAGCGTTCTTGTACGTAAGGGGACATTAGCCACAAGCTTACCAATTCTTAGTTTGTGGTCCAATTAACCAAAGTTTTTCATGAAACTATGAGTAGAGATAGGTTTCCGGAAGTTATGAAATTTCTTCGTTTGAAAATAAACTAACAAGGTCTTCACTTGCAGTGTAATAATTTCCATATCCGAGGTATGGAATACTTTTATAGAAAACTGTAAGCTTTGCTACAAACAAATGAAAATATTAGTTTGATGAACAGTTATTTACAAAAATAAGATACCGTTTTTTGCAGTATATATGCCTAACAAGCTCGATAAATTTCCATAAAATTTTGGTAGAAGTAGATATTAGGAAAAAATACTTTTAAATGGACTTCCATATTTAGGAAAAGATGAAATGAGACCAAATGATCAAATTTAGGAACATAGTAAATCGTTTAATTGATCCTACATACCTGCAAAGTCTGTATATTTTAAAAACAAACTGTAGCTGTCATAATTTGAGTTATTTTAATTTATTTTTCACAAACATATTATATAATATAGAGAAATATACTGATATCTTATCAAGGAGTCAAAATGACACCCACCGTAATTCTAGGTATACAAAGACCACCGTAATTCTAGTGTTAATTACTGTACGAACAAAATTATTGTGTAAAAATGTATTAGATGAATAAATGAGTTAAACATATTGGTTGTTTAGAAACATAACATAATATTATATGTTACTTATGTTTAATATTTGAAAGAGGACAGCAGTGACTTTAAACAGACTTAAGAATTTCAAACTCTCATACCCCTCCCCTCTTGTCTTTTCTTTGATTTCCTGCTTCTTCAAAATTAAATTTCCAAAATCCTAGTTGAACAAAATATTATTTATTATTATTGACGAATTACGCATGTATATCAAGAAAGTGTGATTCAGTCAGCATAACAGCTGGTCATTATCTCAGATCATGTTGTATTTTGCATTCTATATTTACTTCTTTTTGATTAAAGAGTTATAAAAAAAGAAAATTGTTAGCAATTAATTCTAGAGATATTTGAAGAGATACTTTAAATCAGCATGCTATCTAAACTTGTTTTTTTAAACAATAGTTCTTGTTAGATTTTAAGAAATCAATATACATCAATACAATTCTATTAGAATTACTGAAAATCCGATACATTTGTTTTAGTATTAGAAATCTGTCTATTTTTTAAAAAAGAAATTGGAAATATAAATGTATATGAGTAACTTTCACCTTAAAAATTTTACAGTTAACACAAATACATTCCAGACAGACGGAAAAACTTTATTGATAACCTTCTGGCTAGTAACTGATATTAGTAAAAACTTATCATTGAATGATTTTTTATAAATAATAAAAATTAGAATAAACCTATTGATGACAGCGTTTCACAATATGCAGTTTATTGTGTCAGAGGGATTTCGTAATAATTATTAAGTATCTACATATTATTGCTGCCAAATGTTTCCTCCAATTTTAAAAAAGAAAACATAAAGAATGTCAAACCATTTAATGCCAAAATGAAGTAAAGTGTTAGATTGTAGCTCTTGTAAAATCTAAGCTATAAATATATGTATGAAGACAGACTGACAAAAAGAATATTTAAGTAAACTATATGTAATAAATATTTCAAAATGTATATAAAGTAACTGTAAAATGTTAATACATGATTATTATTTAGATTTGTAGAAATAAAACATATTTTATTTGAATAGTTTGTATTATTATTTGCTATTATGCTTTAATACTATATTAGTTATTCTGAATGTTATTCTGAATGTTACACACGCACACACACACATACATATATATATATATATATCTATATATATATATATATATATATATATATATAAATATATATATATATATATATATATATATATATATATATATAAATATAATATATAAATATATATTATATAAATATATATATATATATATATATATATATATATATATATATTATATTAAAGAATAATATGGAGAATGTCGATTCATGCAGACAACATTCACGTAGTCATTTGTGTATCCGAAATATTTGCTAAATACTTTTATTTCTGACTTACACCGGTAAATGTCGACATTCACCATGCACTAATGTGAATGTTGAACATGTCGGATATTTATATTTTCTTCTCCGTAATTCAGTCAAATCTATAGTAGTAGCACATGTAACTGTTGAACTTAGAACAACCACACTTAGAACAGAAAATCATATCAATAATTAACTTAATTATCTGATTGACGTTATACTATCTTATTTGTTGCAACAATTTAAACTGTTATATAGTAATTTGAATTGCAAAAATCCCTTATATTTTTAATGGCATTATTAATGAAACATTTCTTTTTACAATGACAGCGTTTATAACATACTTCTCGAATTAGCTGCAGCAGCTTCTCTCAGCTACATTTCGTGAGAAGAAATCTCATATATATAAGTAACTTTTTTTTACAAAATATAAACTGATTACAGGTATAAAGCAGCATGGTACCATTTTTCTTTACTAGTTTATAAAAGTCAGAATCTTCTATTTAATAAAAACCGACAATACATTCATATGTATGACCACGGTCGACTACATGTATTCGCACAGTGTCATCGATTTGAGCATTAGGAAATTTTCTTTTTGAAGTTTGTAACATTTTGTTGCATACATTAGAAGATTATCTTTAGTAGCAGTTCTTTTAATAGAGATAAACATCTGCTGTTTGATCACTTAATAGAAGGTGTAGTAAGTTGAAGCTTCTCTTTGATATTTTTCTTTGGAATCGACACAGGGACTTTAGTATTCCTTCATGGTTTGTGCTATTTTGACATATATCCTTATATGTTATAATAAATTATATTTAAAAACGTAACAAAATATTTTTTCAACATTCACCATCAGTGCATATGTCGACATACATGATATGAATATATAAGAATATAATAAAATATTCCGTCTTTCACCGACGTATTTGGTGTATGTCAACATTCACCGGTGAATGTCGACATTCTCCAATTTCGGACATTCACAGTAACATATATATATATATATATATATATATATATATATATATATATATATATAGAGAGAGAGAGAGAGAGAGAGAGAGATACATAAATTCACTGAGTTCTTGTTTCTTGGGAAAACTCTTTCTGTCTTCGCTCTTGGGTGCACCTCTGTTCACGCAGAGTGATTTTTGTGTCTTTATGTTGTCTGTCGTTAACTAGCAAAGATGT
Source organism: Pardosa pseudoannulata (assembly GCA_032207245.1). Classification (NCBI taxonomy): domain Eukaryota; kingdom Metazoa; phylum Arthropoda; class Arachnida; order Araneae; family Lycosidae; genus Pardosa; species Pardosa pseudoannulata. The sequence continues at coordinate 73,658,558 of CM063511.1, read as the reverse complement.
CTGCTTTCAGTAGCTCTAAAATAAAGGTCTAATTAGTCTTGTGCGGTTCTCTTCAATGATGGCCGACTGCATCGTTATTATTGAAAACTGCATAGGTTTGTCTTTGCCCAGTAGCCCGGGTGGGTAAAAACAATAGGGGCTACATAATTATTATGACTAGAGGAAATACTTTTAAAACACACACACACACACACACACACACACATAAATATATATATATATATATATATATATATATATATATATATAATATATATATATATATATATATATATATATATATATATATATATATATATATATATATATATATATATATATATATATATTTATATTATATATATATATATATATATATATATATATATCTATATATATATATATATATATATATATATATAATATATATATATACATATATATATATATATATATATATAATATATATATATATATATATATATTTATATATATATATATATATATATATATATATATATATATATATATATATAAATATATATATATATATATATATATATATATATATATATATATATATTATATATAAATATATATATATATATATATATATATATAATATATATATATATATATATATATATATATATATATATATATATATATATATATATATATATTTATATTATATATCATGAAGAGCGTTCGAAATGTATGCTCACATCTTTTTCCTTATACAATAAAACACTGTCATTTTAATATTAACTGAAATAATTTATTTTCGAATATTTTTAATTATTCTATTTCAATTTATCATTTATAAATATATATTTACTTTAAAAAACACAGTATACTTATCCTAAATTTCATGCATACAGTGATGTACTATATTTTTAAATATTGAAGAAAAAAGACTCATTTACAATATGATTATTATGTTTTTAATTAGTGTAGTAATGTATTATAGACATATATCTTTTCCCTGTTTCAGCATAAATTTTATATTAATACATTTGTTAACTGTTTTATTTATAAAAAAATAACCAAAATAAATATTTGGCCCGTGAAATTCAGCAAACATTCACTGCAACATTAAATCCTTTCTAGCGACTAAGAAAGACTTTAAAAAATGTGGAAATAATTAGGAGAAAGTTATCTGCTACACTTTTCGAATGCAACACAAACTAAAACAGAACATGCAATACAAGTTTCGAAACACTTTTGTAGGAAATAAATAATTGGTCTCAATTAATTAATTCTGAGAAAGTAGATTCTTTAAAGTGAAAACTTTTCCAAAAGCTAAATAATTCAATTTTGATGATAGCAGTTCCTTGATAATTCCGACAACCAGCTTAAGTGTTACTTTAATGACTCGACATTTAATTAATCAATGTGTGTTTAAACTTAAGTGTATTCCATTTCCTCCACTTTAGAAGTTGAAAATTAGTGAAATACTTATTTAATTAATAACTGCAAACGTAGCAAATAGTTATCCTCTGCATTAAACTTCACTACTCTGCAACGTTGACGATATTGTAATATTTAGATGTAAAATCAATTATCTGTTTTCTAATGCCATATAAATTTAGAAGAGCTATTTTGTATAACGTACTCGAAGATAATCTGGTATTGGATCTAGTATTTTGAAACAGCACATTAATGATTCATGTATCTCTTTTATAAATTGAAAATGAACGTATCCCCTATATAATAATAGCCTAAGGTGTCTGTCGGCAAATTTTTGAAGCGGTTGTACCTGGAACGGATACAGGCATCCATATTGAATTTTTTATGAGTTAGGGTTAGCAAAATTCAAAGCGAGTTCAAAATCTAAGCCATCCCCCCTTTTTTTAGCGTTTAATGCTATTATTTCAAGCCTTATTCTCCCCCCGTTAAAAGCAGGCGATTAAATTTATCATTTTCGATACCATTCATATATACCACCAAATAATCACTGTCCCGTTTGGGTTTCGAAATCAGAAGTGTGATACTGAAGAATGTTCTCAATGGCGTTAATTAATTGCTCAAAACAGACGCCTTTTTAATATAAAACACTTTTTATTATATTTACGTATGCGAGATCTTTAAATTCACAGAAAATATCACATAGAAGAATTTATGGCGTAAATAATATTAACATATTAAAGCACAAAAGCAACTCAAGAGCCATTTTTCTCGCATACGAAAGAACAGCCATGTTTTCACTAAACAAAATCGTTCGTTGCCACTCGCAACTTACAGAGAAAAAATAAAATAAAAAAGATAATATGTGGGTAGAACATCAATTTTAACAGACGATTTGACATTCTTCCACCTAAGTTAACATTTATCTTAAAATTTAACTTACAACTAACTGCACAACAATAACAATAACATAATAGTAACAGTTCACAAGTCTAGTCCCCTATATAATAATAGCCTAAGTTATCTGTCCGTCTGTCTACGAATTTTTGAAGCGGTTGGACCTGGAATGGAAATAGGCTCCATATTGAATTCTTAATGAGTTAGGGTTAGCAAAATTTAAAGCGAGTAAAGTTTATTTTCTCCTTAACTATCGATCTGATTCTAAAATAAATTGGTATAAATAAGCTTCATATCACAGCAAAAATATTGAAATTCACTCCTTTCCCCCCGTTTCGAGAGTTTAATGCGATTATTTCAAGCCCCATTTTCCCCCGATTAAGAGCAGGCGATTAAATTTATCAATTTATTATAGAATAAATAGATGAAAAAAACTTTTTTCTATCATTATGACGTCATTCCTTTAACCATCTCATTTAATCATTTCTTATTTTAAATTATTTAAATATCGTCTGCATTATTTTCACACGTTTTATCACTGAACTTATATATAACGTAATTAATTTTCTTTTATATTTCTATTAAATAATAGATTAGGTACGTATGTGATAATTTAAAATTCAATCAACGATTAATTTTTGCTGCAAGATAATTCTCAGCCAAAAAAAACCCATTTTTTTTTACCTGCCTCATAGGGTAGTTTACAATTCTGGAAAATTAAAAATTTTACTGATCCCGTCATATGACGGGCTATATGCTAGTTTTGATAAGATTGTTTTAAAAAATATCAGCATAGAATCATATTTATTAGATAGATAGAATTAAACAATACATATTAAAACTAATGGAAACAGATTTTAGAGGGAAAACCCTATGCTTAAAGTACCTAATGAAACCTTAAATTATTTCTGATTTTGTAAGATAATATTGGGGAACATTTACTGTTAATCCAGATGATAGCAAAAATATGCTAAAGAATTAAACACCAGAGATCGTGGTTTAAAGTCACATTGCATAATATTTAAACATTGTTTGCCCTTAGAGTTTATAACTTAGTTTTAGATATAATCATCTATCTGTTTCCGACTGCTATATTAGAGCTAAAGTCTAAGCATTCTTGAATGTGACATACGATATACATGTCGACTGTACAACTGTACTCCTTTATTAGTCATGTTGCTTATAAAGTTTGGCTGAATGAAGGCCTGGAATTATGGGTACAAATTTAATTACATATGTATGTATTCACAATATTTAAAAATTGGTTTTAAAAAGTGCAAACATTATGTAGTTCAATAGGATTCGGACACTGCAGATGATAAGCAAAGTAGTATAATATTCAGTAGAAAATCTATTATATACTTAATTATTAGAAGGAGGATATAACTTAAATTTACCAATTAAATCGTCCGGCAGTTTAATCGTGCCAGACCCTTAATAAAAACAATTACTATCCACATTTATTCTTCGCATCGTTGAAGTATATATGATAATATACAAGTTATTTATGATTTTATCGTCTATCTTTTGTTATTTTTAAATGTGAAATGTTGTTCAACTAGTTTGAAATGTTCTGCAGTACCTAATAGCAGAAATTCAAATATCTGAACCATCAAGCGTTACTGTTTCATATAACATTCCAGGCTGGACACATGCTTGGTGATACCCCCTCTCTTATCCCCTGCATAATTTTATAAAAAGATAACATGTTCATAATATCATTCCGGAATCCAAATAACATCACCAAATATAGAGCATTGATTTTTCCTTAGGTTTTTAAGACTTTTTCACTATCTTTAAAATTTGTGCTTACTTTAGCACTATAAAAGGCTAGGACAATACTATTTTCTTCCAAAATTTCATTTAATTTATCAATCGGATTGGCAAGTTCGTGTAAACCATCGGATAGCATTCAGAAAAGACTCATGATTATTATTTTATCATTATTTTATTTTTTTTCTTGTTTTACTGTTGTGGAGTGAAATGTTTAGTGATAAATATCTGAAACCCTAATTGTTAGAAAGAGATGTTTACCACCGAGGGTTAAAAAGAAAAAAATATAATTATGAGAGAATTCACAAATTTCGAAATTGTTCTTAATAGTATCATAAATATAACTGATAGCATACTTTAACTCCTTCCAGCTTCATTTTATTTCGGGATTATGGGTCAAAATATGCCATTTTTTATGCTTATTTATATATATACATAACTTTTTAAACATAATAGTATCATTTGTATACAAAATTTCCTAAAAACTAATGTAAAAAAATCAATTTAAATAAATGAGTATTTTACCTGTATAGTTGGTTTTCTGTGCGTCAGAAATCAGTAGACTTTGGAATCAATTCACACTAACTACAAATATAAAGCTTACAATACCTAGCTTATATCTTGAATTAAATTTTATTTATATCCTTTGCATTTACATAAATGATTATGGAATTATTAATCAAAATTTGATCGTGTATGATACAAAAAAAACAGTATCACAGAGTAAATCGCAAATTAATAGAACCTTTTTTTCCTAATTCTTTAAAGTCTCTCTGATAGCAATAAGTAGCCAGAAAAGCAAACAAAAGCATTCAAACTATAAAAGCACATGTGAGATATTTCGGGAGAGACTGATTGCACAAAGTACAATTTTACAGTGCCCGAGCTACACTCGGGACGAACTAGGATGGTACATTTCGTCTGCCCGAGTTGAACTCGGGAAAAACCGGAGAGGGGTTAAGGAAGAAATTTTGTAAAAATGGTTATTTACACTTTCCTATATATTAAATATTCAAATTATGAATAACATTTTCTTCTACAGATTAAATTGAAAATGATCCAGAAATAAAAAAAAAATTAAACATGATAAAAATATTAAAAGCACAAAATTTGATATGAACTGAATGGAGCGAAATGTAGAAGGATAATGTAAAAAGAACCGAAGCCGTAAAAAAACCGAAATGATCTTTTGCTGGTGAATTAAAGAACAGTTCAAGGCAAGAAAATAAAAAGGAATGATTTTAAGAGAACTCATGAAAAATCCCAAACTAGTCATTAAAGAGAAAAAGAGGAGTAGTTCTAATGTAATCAAACACTAATAATTTTAATAAAAAAGTATAAATATATTCAAAAAAGGTTAGAACATTTTAATAACTGCGAAAAAAAAAGAACTGTGCATTTAAACTGTTTCGTTTCTACCTAATTTTGGCAGGCTAATACTTGTTATAACAAGGCATATAAAAGCTTCTTTTGGAAATTCAGAAAAAGAATTTAGAGTTTGCAAAACTTTGCTAAAATTATTATAAATGTATTTTAAAATACTTGTTATTTTAAAGGGTTTTTATTTCTTGTGTCCGTCTCGACAGAGGGATTCAAATTTTTGCTAGTTTTTTTATTTTTTTTTGCGAACGAACATGGTTGAAAGACTTAATCAACAGAGATACTCCATTTTCTAATTTATAATGTTAATAAAAAGGAGAATCAAACCAGTCATTTCATCCAAAGCATCATAAGTTTTGCTAAACTTTGGCCCGAACAAAATTCGGGCTAGTTTTTTTCATGCAATTTGGATGGAGAATAAAATTGTAATAAAAATATATATATCTTTTATATATATATATATAAATATATAATATATATGTATATAATTATATATTTTATAAATATATATATATATATATAAATATATATATATATATATATATATATATATATATAATAATATATATCTATATATAAAATATAATATATAATAAATATAATATATATAATATACAAAAAAAAAATATATGTTTATGTTGTATATTTATATATATGTGTATTATATATTTATATATATATATATATAATATATATTATATAAATATATATATATATATATATATATATATTATTGCAAAATATATAAATATATATTATATAAATATATATATATATACAAATGTTAATTCTTATTTTAATTGATAAATATAAATTAAATTTATAAGTTAATATTTTTTTTTTTTAATATTATCTGTTTATTTTATTAATACATAAGTTTAAATCTCCAGTATGTTTATCTGGTAACATACAAGAAATTAATATGTTTTCATTTTCCGAATATAATTATTGTTTTTTTATATGCATAAATATATATATATTTTTCTAATTTTGTAAATATATATTTGTTATTTTCTTTATTTAATTTATTGATTAAATATATATATATATATATATATATATATATAAAATATATATATATATATATATATATATATATATATATATTGCATGAGCAAGATATTTTGATATCCCTTTTATGTATGAATCATACTTTCGAACCTGATTTTAAAATATAATAATTTTTATCTGAATCAGAAGTTTTATAAACTGTGCTAAATGATGTTTATTAATAGAATCTATGCGTTTATATAATGCATTTATCTTTATTTTAACAAAATATTTTAAAATCTGATTTTTTTTATATTTTTTTAAATTAGACTTAAATATAATTAAAATATATTTTTAATTTTCAATTAAGCTGTCGAATATTATTGTTAACTCAATCATAAAAAAAAATAAATTATATCTTTCGCTAATGTGTAGTAAAATAATAACTTCTGTTATAATGCTGTTTGTTACGCAGTTCTTAAGGATTTATATCAATATAAAAGTTTTATTCCAATTTAATATATTTTCTGAAAAAGAAATTTATTTTATATAAATATTTTAGATGATAATTTACTAAACTGCAAAGGAAAATTTTTGAATATTTTTATATTTGTTTACTTATTTCAGAGCACAGATGTATTATAATTTTATGCATAGTCCTTGTAAACATCACAAACATTTGATAATTAATTCCGTTAAGACTTCCGCAAATTTATTAGAAAAGTTTATGAAAGATTGTAATCAAATTTTATTATATTAAAAATGTTGTTGATTTTTTCTATCATAATTTGTCAGAATACTTTATTATTTTTTGTTACAAGATGATAACTTTTCTAAAAAGAATGATGGAATATATAAAATTTTAAAGAAAATAAAAGAAAAATCTTCAATTTTTTAAAGAAAATTTAGGATTTTCGGAGCACACATATATTACAATACTTTTTTTAAAATTTGTAAATATAATAAGTGTTTAATTAATGTTCATGAGCAGTTAGAAAAAAATCAGAGCTTTGTAAATCATCATAAGGCAAATTAATTTATATAAAATTTTGTTGTTGGTTTGTAAATCATAATTTGTTATTATAGTACTATGTAAATATTTAAGACTCTGTTAGTATTATATTAGGACACATCAATAGATTATTAGTGTGACAATCTTCTTTATAAAACATTTTTTTAGAAATATATTTTCTATAAATATATTTTCTAAAGCGTGTCTTATTAATTTTCTAACTTTTACAAACACGTGTAAAGTTGTGTAAAAGAAAGGAAACGGGCAAAATCTCGCACTCTAGAAAAATAAACATCTCCCTTTCCGATGTTAAGCTCTTACCATAAATCATAAATAATTGCATCCTGAAGGATAACAGAAGTGGAAAAAATGCATCGTCAGCTAAAAAATTATTGACAGCTCTGGACGGAGATGAAGACAATCGATGGTTAGAAAGCGGGAAAAAGATATTACTAGTTTGAAGTAACATAAATGGTGTAATGTAATATTTTCAGTACTGTTCCACATTAACTACCATTTCTATAGCAATATAGACATTTTATAAAATTATAAATTAAAAAATTCATTCTGAGCCCCTGGCATTTATCATAATAATATTTATTTGTAATATTCTACAAAAATATTTTTTAATATGTGAATTGAAAGATTGCGATTCATAATAAAAAGTTCATCAGATGTAATTTATCTATGGATATCTCATGAAATAAATACAAATTAATTAACAATTAACTGAAAGGAAAATGTCTATTCATGTTTAAGAGATGAAATCAGAAATTGCTTCTTGTTTGCCAATAATAATTGTTATATAAATGATTAAAATTTTTTCGTAAGTCTTGTTATGTCATATGTAAAAACTCTGATATATTTAACATAGAATATTTTAAGTTATGCATTTAGAAAAATAATATTTTTAATTACTATGCTATTAAATTATTTGCAATAATTAAATGTTTTATTAACATTTTTGTATAAGTCGTAAAACAATCGGAGCGTTATTGAAACATAAAAAGGCAAATTAATTACATGAATATCTTTGGTTTATTAAATCTTGATTTGTATTAATAGTTAACTGAACTATGTGATTGTTTCTTTTAAATTTATGTTAGTATATTATTATGTCACATGAATAGATTGTTAGTGAAGTGTCACATGCATCTTTATAAAACATTTTTCTACAAAAATTGTGTTTCACAAGGATATTTTCTAATGCGTGTCTTATAGTTTTTCTAACGTTTAAGAAACACGTGTAAAGTTGTATAAAAGAAAGAAAACTGACAAAATCTCGCACTCTAGAAAAATTTTCATCTCCCTCTCCGATGTTAAGCACTTACCATAAATCATAAATAATTGCATCCTGAAGAATAACAGAAGTGAAAAAAACGCATCGTCAGCTAAAAAATTATTGACAGCTCTGGACGGAGATAAAGACAATCGATGGTTAGAAATCGCGATAACGATATTACTAGTTTGAAGTAACATAAATGGTGTAACGTAATGTTTTCAGTATTGTTCCTAGTTGACTTCCATTTCTATGGCATTTCTATGGTATAGAAATTTAAAAAAAGCATAAATTAATAAATTCATTCTATCACTTGACATTTATCAACATAATACCAATTTGTAATAGTGTACAAAAATATTCTTTAATATCTGAATTGAAAGTTTACTTGAGATGATATAGTGTTCATAAAATGTATTTTATCTATGGATATCTCATGAAATAAATACAAATAATTACATACAATTAAATGAATGGAAAATGTTTAAGAAATAACATAAACTGTTTGTTGTTTGCCAATAAAAATTATTATATAAATAAATAAAAAAAATTGTAAGTATTGTTATGTCATAAATGTAAAAAGAGTCTAATATCTTACAATATTTTAAATTATGCATTTAGAAAATAATGTTTTTAATTGCTATGCTATTAAATTATTTGTAATAATGAAATGTTTTAACATTTCTGTACAAGTTGTAGAAAATCATATCGTTAGTCACATAGAATAAGGCAAATTAATTATATAAAAATATGTTTTTGGTTTATTAAATCTTGATTCGTATTTATATTTTATTATACTATGTGAAAACTTCTTTTAAAATTATGTTATATTATGTTCTATCAATAGATGGTTAGTGAAGTATGGTATTCTTCTTTATAAAATATTTTTACGAACAATTGTGCTTAACAAGGAAATATATTTTCTAATTCATGTCTTATTATTTTTCTAACCTTTAAAAAACACGTGTAATGTTGTATAAAAGAAAGGAAACGTGCAAAATATCGGACTTTAGAAAAATGAACATCTTCCTTTCTGATTGATAAGCCCTTACCATAAATCATAAATAATTGCATCCTAAAGTATAACAGAAATGGAAAAAAATGCATCGTCAGCTAAAAATTTATTGACAGCTCTGGACGGAGTTGAAGACACTCGATGACCGGAAAGCGAGAAAACGACAGTCCAGGTTTGAAGTAAAATAAAGTTGTAACAAAATATTTTCAGTACTGTTCGATATTGACTACCATTTCTATGGCAATATAGAAACTTAAAAAAAAAAGTATAATTTATTAAATTGATTCGAAGCACCTGGCATTTATCATAATAATATTTATTTGTAATATTCTACAAAATTATTCTTTAATATGTGAATTGAAAGATTGAATGTGATAATAAAGTATTCATGAGATGTAATTTACCTATGGATATCTCATGAAGTAAATACAAATAATAATTCACAATTAAATGAAGAGAAAATGTCTATTCATGTTTAAGAGATGCAATTAGAAATTGCTTGTTGTTTGCCAATAATATTTCATATATAACTGAATTTTTTTTTTCGTAAGTGTTGTTATGTCATATATAAAAAAAATCTGATACCTTTAAAATACAGTATTTTAAGCTATGCAAAAATCTCAATATAACTGTGAACCTAAATTTGTATATGTGTAAGATACTTATGTATTTTTTAAAGGTATTTGAAAAAGTGAATTTATTTTCTAAAAATTAAAAAATATATAATAGCAAATAAAACATATTTTAGGTAATATGCGATAAAATTTAGGCTCAAAATTTTATTGTGTACAACCTTCAAAAATTTATTGAAAAAATGTTAAATCTGTTTTAGATAACATGCGCGTTACATGAAAAAATATACAACTTGAGAAAAATCAAGTTAAAGTTTTGAAAGTTTAAACTTATTTACAGAAAACTACTGAAACGTTTTATTTATAAGTCCTCTCAATATTGGAAATTTTTAAGCGATTTTTTAAATGTTCAGAACTGAATCCTTTTCATATATATTTCTTCTAAAAAATTGTAGTGTGACGCTTTAAAGAATTTATTTATTATATTACTCTTTAATATCGATGATGTGCCATGAAATGTGTTACCTTTTTCATTAAAGTATTCTATTTACTTAATAGAGATATTCCCTAGCTAAATTACTATATGTACTTACATGTAAAAGGCTTCGCACTATTCTTTAATATGCCGTTTCACATTACTGTATACATTTTAAAGAATTTATTTATTCTTTCCAGAGGCTGTGCTATTCTTGAGCATTCTTCTCTGTAGTCATTCAATTTCTCTTCCTACTCAGAGTGACATCTCATAAGACAACGCTGCTCTCCCGGAGTGACGACTGTGACAGTTCTATTTTGCCACCGGCATTCTTTAAGATCTGATTTATTTTTGTTTTCACTGAAGTAGAACAAAATAAAGCCATGGTCACTTATGTTTGGCTGAAGATTTCAAAACCAATTGTTTTTTTTAAATCTGTATGCCTATGTAACGGAAAATGCAATTTACTTTCAGTCTTATGCTTTATACTAAGGATGTTTTATTCTATTAGAATCTACGACCCTGAGGAAAAATTGTTTTCGAGAATTATAAATGAGAAATGGCAGGGATATGTGATATGCAGTTTCATTTTTGTTGTAATGCTAAGAAAATAAAATAATTTATTTTAACATAGTCAAAATTATTTTTCTAATTGTAAATGATTCTGGACAATAACACTTGGCAAAAAATCAATTTAGTTTTATGATTACTGATAAAGTTTTCTTGTAAAAAAAGGTTTATTTTTTAACCTAATAAAACATTTTTTTACAGTTTCGATCGAAATATCGTTAATGGTACAAAATTACCCATGACGATGCCCGATGGACCTCTGAGTCCTGAGCTTTGTGAAAACATTCGACACAAAATCTCCCAAAGGAATTAAATTTTCACCATGATTCTGGACAACAACACTTGGCAAAAAATCAATTTAGTTTTATGGTTACTGATAAAGTTTTATTGTAAAAAAAAGGTTTAATATTTTAACCTGATAAAACATTATTTAAAGTTTCGGTCGAAATATCGTTCATGGTACAAAATTAACCCATGAGGATGCCCTATGGAACTCTTAGTCCTGAGCTTTGTAAAAACATTCGACACCAAATCTCCCAAAAGAATTAAATTTTCAGCAGCTCTCTGATAGGTCTGTACACCACTCTTCAATGCAAACGACTTTCACCATGGTTGCAGGTTCTACTCTGTGACATGCAAATTTCACCATGAGGGAAATGCAAATTTCCGGAGTGAAGAAGACGTTTCTGGATGATACTTTAATGCATAATTATTTTTAGAAATCTGGTCTATAGTGCATAAACGACGCGGCTTGATGTTTTTTATAAGTTTTTGCAACAGAAATAGGTCTGACAGAACAAGATTTAGAGAAAATGGGTACAATGGGAGCGTTGATGGTTTTCAAATAATTGTGGGAGAGAACCTGCACATTATGTTGGTGAGCTACACAAATTTCGTTTCTCTAGAATTCCAGCCTCTTCTACGGTAGAGAATCCTTCAAATATGTTAGCATTACGTTTCTTATTTAATGACGTGATACTAAATACCAATGAACAAATATTTCCATTACAATAATCCACAACACTATTATATTCTTTGTCCGTCATGCAACTGATCGCACTGTATCCCTTGTAGAAAATAGCTCGATCCGTATAACCCACTGGATTGTTCTGAGCACAAGAGGGAGTTGTAGAATGTAACTTAACATCAAAACTATAGTTTTCCAGCATTATTGTTCTTACTTCTTGTAATAGTGATGTACTTGGGATTGGGTTGAATTAATCGTCCACTTTTATAGAAGTTTTTATAGAAATACTTAATTGTAACTGCATTTTTTTTTCTTTAGTTGTTGTTAGTGTACTGTACTTTCTGGAAACTTTTAGTCAGCTTTTTAGCTGTGGTTTTACCTTCATCCCAATTGCTACGGACAGTTTGGAAACTTTTATTTTTAGAGAAACGAGTCATATCACAGTTTATACAGAAGTCTGACATTGTGCGCAGTGTATATTGAATGTCCGAACTTAGATATCTGGCAGGTCATGTTATACTGTTTGATGATTTGTTTCAAAAGTTCGATTTATATTGCACAATTTTTGTTTGCCTACTGGTTTAATTAAAATATCCCGTTGCTGTTTCTTACGAGACTAGTAAGTGTGTTTTACGCTGACATATCCGAAGACATACAGCAGCAACTAATGATGACCGTGCAGTGACAGTGACTCCATAATGGCTCCCAAGCCACAGCTGACCTACGAGAGGTCCGTCATGGTCCGATTTTGAAGTGGTGCAACCCGGTAAGGAGCAAAGACTAAAGAGGTAACCTCGAGACGACCGGGAAGAACGTTAGACAAAGATCACTCAGGTACCCTGGGATCGTGAACCCCGTACACACCTAAAGGAGTTGTGCACCTGGGGGCCTTATAAGACTAGTAAAAAGGATGTTCCAAAAATAAATATTTCGTATACATTTTAAAAAGTACTTATAATATTTTAATATAATGTTTTCTTTCTAAACACTGTAACCCAATATTCACTAGACATGAATTTTGAATTATCTAACAGTAACAAGTTTTTTATTACAATTATTTGTAATTGTCCAAAGAATACTAGAAAAACAAAAGTTTGATTCTCCATTGACTCCTTGTCAATAGATAAAATGTATAAAATCATTTTTATAAAGCTAAGTTTAATTATAAATAATTATTACGTAACTATAATTTAGCTAAACGCCAATTAAGATTATGAAATGATCACTAATTTTTATTTTATTCCTGACAAATTTCAAAATGATATCGATTCATACCGAATAACAGCCGTAGTGTTTAGGGATAAAAAAAGTTAATGACTCTTATAAAAAAGATAACACTTACGCAAAGTTAATTTTTTTAATCTGAAATTTTTAAACAAATGTGGCTGAAAATGAAATCTGTTCATTCACTCTAGTAGTGAAACTTCTAAAGATTTGCAATTTAAAAACAATATTATTCTTTTGCAAAATAAAAATATTTCATAAACAGTTGAAATGTTTAATTGAAGTTCAAAAAACATATAAGGTATAGAATGAGCCACTACAAAACGAACACTTCAGATATGTATTCGCTTTTTTTATAATTCAACAGCTTTCCAAATTTCAAACTAAAGTACTTGAATATTAATGAAACGACACAAATTGGGTTCCTGTAAAAAATTATTACTGTTAAACGATCTTTCTGAAATGTAACACTTGTTCAGCTCCTTAAGTTTAAAAAAAGCATCTTAATGATAAACAAAATGGCGAACTATAACTGTGATATTTGTAGAATGCTGCTCTTTTCAGAAGTATTACATTATTTCTTACATAATAATGAACAAGCTATATTAGAACATGTTGACTAAAACTATTATTTTAGTACTAGGATATAACCCGTAATAAATAATTTTCATACACCAGCATGTAGCCCGTCATGTGACGAAATCAGTAATTTTTTTTTAATTTTTCCAGAATTGTAAAGTATCTTATGAACAAGGTAAAAAAATGGTCTGTTTTTTGGCTTAGAATTACCTTGCAACAAAAAATAATCTATGATTAAATTATCTATTATTTAAGCCAAATATAAAATAAAATTATTTACGTAATATATAATTTCAGTGATAAAACGTATAAAAATATTACGGAAAACATTTAAATAATTTGAAATATCAAACGAATAAAGGAGATAGTTATAGGAACGTCATAATACTAGGAAAAAATTTTATTTTTACCTATTTATTATTTGATAAATTGATAAATTTAATCGACTGCTCTTTACCGGGGAAAATAGGGCTTAAAATAATGGCAATATCAAACGAATAAAGGAGATAGTTATAGGAACGTCATAATACTAGGAAAAAATTTTATTTTTACCTATTTATTATTTGATAAATTGATAAATTTAATCGACTGCTCTTTACCGGGAAAAAATAGGGCTTAAAATAATGGCAATATCAAACGAATAAAGGAGATAGTTATAGGAACGTCATAATACTAGGAAAAAATTTTATTTTTACCTATTTATTATTTGATAAATTGATAAATTTAATCGACTGCTCTTTACCGGGAAAAATAGGGCTTAAAATAATGGCAATATCAAACGAATAAAGGAGATAGTTATAGGAACGTCATAATACTAGGAAAAATTTTTATTTTTACCTATTTATTATTTGATAAATTGATAAATTTAATCGACTGCTCTTTACCGGGGAAAATAGGGCTTAAAATAATGGCAATATCAAACGAATAAAGGAGATAGTTATAGGAACGTCATAATACTAGGAAAAAATTTTATTTTTACCTATTTATTATTTGATAAATTGATAAATTTAATCGACTGCTCTTTACCGGGGAAAATAGGGCTTAAAATAATGGCAATATCAAACGAATAAAGGAGATAGTTATAGGAACGTCAT
This sequence comes from Pardosa pseudoannulata, assembly GCA_032207245.1. Classification (NCBI taxonomy): domain Eukaryota; kingdom Metazoa; phylum Arthropoda; class Arachnida; order Araneae; family Lycosidae; genus Pardosa; species Pardosa pseudoannulata. The sequence goes on along the minus strand of CM063511.1, from coordinate 73,643,345 downwards.
AATACTAGGAAAAAATTTTATTTTTACCTATTTATTATTTGATAAATTGATAAATTTAATCGACTGCTCTTTACCGGGGAAAATAGGGCTTAAAATAATGGCAATATCAAACGAATAAAGGAGATAGTTATAGGAACGTCATAATACTAGGAAAAATTTTATTTTTACCTATTTATTATTTGATAAATTGATAAATTTAATCGACTGCTCTTTACCGGAGAAAATAGGGCTTAAAATAGCAATATCAAACGAATAGAGATAGTTATAGGAACGTCATAATAATAGGATTTTATTTACCTATTTATTATTTGATAAGATAATTTAATCGACTGACGGAATAGCTTAAAAGAATGGCATTAACGCTTGATATAGGGTTCGAACATTATAAAAGCAGTACACTGTGATATGAAGGCTATTTATAGCAACTTATTTTAGAATAGGATTGATCCTTTAAGAGAAGATAAACTTTACTCGCTTTGAATATTGCTGACCCTAACTCATCAAGAACCGAATATGGACGCCTCTATCCATTCCAGGTCCAACCGCTTCATAAATTCGAGGACAGACGCACAGATAACTTACGCTGTTATTATATAGAGGATTAAATACATTTCATTTAACACTTCGTCAGACGCACCTTGACACTTGCGGCGTCGGGTGTGTTATATCTCATAGATACATATTTGTTACATATGACATCTGCTGATTTGTATTATTTCAGAAGCTCTTTTATATGTATCTTTTATGTCCTGGCTGGCTGCATCCTTGTGTTTTCTTTCTTTGAATATATTTTTTTCAATTTTATTATTTCTAAACGATGTTGAATGATCTATAAAATCTGAATTTATAAAAGATAAAAATAATACAGTTGTGATAAAAAATAATAACGAACCAAATAATACAGTTGAAAATATAAATATCCGAGAAAAAATGTAATATAGAAGTACATAACGTAGAGATAACAAAATAATCACTTTAGTGTATCCGACCTAGGCTTGAACGAAAATAGAGGATTATAACTGATGATAAGATTTTCACATCAACGATACGAAGCGGCTACCAATCTGCGGCTCACCTACGAGAGGTCAATCATGGTCCGAGTTTTATTTCATTTAACCCAGTATGGAGCTATTTCTACAGGAGAATGTTTGAGATTGTTAGGAAGTATGTAGTGAAAAAGTTCCATTAACACACGTAGGGCTTGTGACACTAGTATGTACCTAAAGGAGCTACGGTCCTGAGGTTTTCACTTATTTCGAACCACCCATTGGGCACATAAGACTTAAGACTGATATCTGCGGCCGCGAGTGATGCGAAGAAAACTCGATTTTGCTAGTAAGGATGGAATGAGGAAGTTTCATTAGAGAGTGAGAAAGTTTCATTCCCCTAGGACTTGTGACACCCATATGTACCTAAATAAGGTATGCTCCTGAGGTTTCTACTTATTTCGAACCACCCAGTGGGCACATACGACTTAAGACTGATATCCGCGGCCGCGAGAGACGTGAAGAAAGCTCGAAAGTGCTAGGAAGGATGGAGTGAGAAAGTTTCATTAAAGTACTTATGGCTTGTGACACCCATATGTACCTAAAGGAGGTATGCTCCTGAGGTTGCCACTTATTTCCAACCACCAAGTGGACACATACGACTTAAGACTGATAGCCGCGGACGCAAGTGACGCTGTCCCTGAATAACAAAATAAGTTATTCTCTGATTTGATTCTGGATTTAAGATAAGGTTACTGGATCATTTTTACTGCATTTTCCAAACAGAGATAATCATTGAATTTCATGTATAATATTGTGTCGATTTACATTTCTTATTTGTGTTACATTTAGCACACAATTTGTGTTTGTTTGATGTATTGCAAATATTTACGTAGTTTCTTATTCAATAGTTGGTCTATCGCTTGAATATTGTGTTTGACGTTCAGTCAACCATTAATCGTGCCTTTCATTCACTTAAAAATAAAACTCTGTGGTCTAGTTCAAAGTCTTTCATTATTCGAATATAAAACCCGTTTAGCAATCATCATAGTAAAAAGGAAATTAAAGCATATAGGAAATCTTAATGATACCTTAATTCTATAGGGAATGAAAGTTATCGGGCAATTGTATCTCAGAGATACTGAGTTACAAATAAGTAGAAGAACAGGAAAAATACTTTACTGCACTGGTAATAATTCATTATACATGAACAGAACAGACAACTTCTTTCATGAATGAAATTAATAATACATATAGTCTCTGCATGTGGGTCATTTCCAAAGAAATATTTTCAAACAACCTTATGAAAATTATTAAAGCCAAGCGAGAATTCCATTACGGTTACTGTTATCAACTATTCAGTTTCAACTAATTTTGAATATATTTTATGTCGTAATTGGATTTCAATATATATACCACTTAATGTATCCCATCTGCACATATTTTTGTTCATATTTTATGACGACAAAATTCATAAAAATTAGAAATTTGATATGATTAAAAAGAAATGTGAGAAATAAATTTCGATTAAATGTTATCCAGTTTCAACTAATTTTGAATATATTTTATGTCGTAATTGGATTTCAATATATACACCACTTAATATATCCCATCTGTACATATTTTTGTTCATATTTTTGACGACAAAATTCATATAAACTTCCTAATAAAAATTAGAAATTTGATATGATTAAAAAGAAATGTTAGAAATAAATATCGTCTTCCATTTTGGAAAGTTTTAACTGTACGAAAACCTGAGAAATTAGAAGATGCAAATCTATATTGTAATAGAAAATAATTAGAGGTACTTCCTTATGGCTTAGGTAAATAATTTCTATTAAAATGTTTATCTCTCATATTTTTGCTTCTTTGCAGTTCATTGTAATCTTCTATGTAATAATTAACGATATACATGTCTTTTTCACACAAATTAACAGAATATTCTCAGATTCTGTAAAAATTTAAAGACCTATTTAATTCAAAACTATTATTTGAAGCATAATTGTTTAATTTAAATTATTTATAATGTCTAAAATTACGGCCTAGCATTGGTTTCAATTTTTATGATTTAAATTGTTTTAACTAAACTGTAAAAACACCTTTTTATGGCCAACAAATGGAGTAGTTGAAGAACATCATTTTTCAACATAAAGAATGTAACGTAAAGATTTATCATTTATGTACTTTTTTTAAATTATTAAAAATTACATCATAATCGTTTTCTTCTACCATCGTAATAATGCATGCAATAGCGAATGATAATCATTTAATTTTTCTTTCTCCCAAATTACCTGAATATGTTCTGATTCTGTAAATATTTAATTGTTTGCGTTTAAAATTATCATTTATATTATCACTACTCATAATATTAATTATTAGATCAGATGAGAAAAATGATCAACATTAATTTGTAATTTAAAGAAAAACGATTTTATATTTCAGTTACTGAATTGCAAAACAGCAACTTGCAGAAACTGCAAAAAATAAATACTATCAATAAATCGTTTGTAGTTTTAAAATTCTATCATCTAGTGTAAAGTTACTTGGAAACACTGATTTATTAATGGCTTAATTACCTGATTTATAATAATATGTACAAAAATTTCATAATTCTTTCTTTTTAATCATTTATTATAATCATTCATTTAATAGCTAATGATGTATCTCAATTTACCCAGAAACCACTGTTTCTGTAAAAATTTAATTGACTGTTTAGTTTTCAAAATATTATTTGTGATAAGAGCGTGTTCATTTTAAAATGTTTCATTTGTGCGATAAAATATGCAAACATGATTTTTTTAGGCCTTCTTTCTGTTTTCTAATTATCTTTATCTTGATTATTTATCACACTCAAAATGATTCTGTCATCACTCCATTCGCTTGCTGTTAAGCAGAAATTCTAACATTTTTAACAATATAAGTTGTATTTGAAATTCCAGAAACAAAATTTATGATTTAAACAAGATTGAGTGGAGGTATTTTCTGGGAGATAAAAATATTTTTCTATTATTTTCAGCTGCGTCAGGATTGCTAAACATTTAAAATATTTTATTTAGTTGCCAATTCATGATTTTAAAACATTTGTTTTATAAATCAGAGATATTTAAAATAGCTATAAGTTTAAAATTTAATTTACGTTTGAAAAAAATAATTAGGTAACTGAGAGCTAAATCCTTTTATCTATTTAATTCAAAGTTAGACAATAATTACTTTTTGAATAAAATAATCACCTAAATCCAGAGCTGTTATAAATGAACTGTATGTATCCGAAATAAAAAAAAAACTTTTTTGATGATTCATGCACCTTATCAGCAGATAATATTAATTTTTGCTTAGTCTGTACTTTTTTCACATATCAGTTGTTTCTAATTATTTAGAGTAATTTCAAGATATTTAGAATCATTATTTTTTATCCAAGATTTTTTTGTTTTGATTTTAACATCAGATCACTAACTTTTCACTGTTAACGGTTAACTGTTATTTTATCACAAAACCGCTCGGTACACATTTCTCATCTCCTGTATAAATATATCCAATAATTGTTCTTGATCTTTTAAAAAAGGTCTGACCTTTGAATACGCTATCCAGGAAATTTATATAAGAACACTTATTTACATGTGTAAAGTAAATTTTACTTTTTAATGAATCCTAATAATTAAACGCCTTAACGTGGACTGTAGAGTAAACTCGAGATCGTCAAACTGTGCACACTCGAGGTACTTCAGCGGCGTTGTACTTTATGTTGCTAAAATATTTTACACTCGAATGCAATAGAGAATTGAAAATCCCAATGTGAAATAAAACAAACAATCGTTTTATTGATATTTATGATTTAAGTGGGATTGCAAGCTATAACACTTACTTATTCAAGTATTTATATATATATTTATATATTATATATATGTATATATATATATATATATATATATATATATATATATATATATATATATATATATTCTAATTCATCCTTCTAAATTGTTTTTTATATAAAAAATTGATTTTTTTGGACGGTCTTTTAACCTCTTCCCTGTTTTGCCCGTACGCCTTACTGGCAGAACTTTCGGGTCTTTACTGATTTTCCCATACGGCATACGGGTAATCTCATTTCTATTTCGCTTCCACTGTTTCGGCCGTATTTTTTCCAATTTTAGTATCACATGATTGTCGATAGTTGTCCAGTAAATGATAGTTTGCAGTTTATTGTATTTTGTACTCTGATTGGTTCAAAAGCGTGGATTCTTTCGCATGTTTTGTGTAAGAAGACGAATTGTTATCTTTCAGTATATCGCTTTCTGGTTATATGTTACTAACCGCCTGATAATTCTATTGATGTAAGAATTGAATAATATATTTTAACTTTTAAATAATGGATAATTCAGAGCACATGGAGCTAATTTCTTGTGATTCAAACTGTGACCCGGAATCAGAAACTGAATTATCTGTAAATGATAATAGCGAAAGTTTACTAGATGACCTGGATAGTAGTGACTCTGATAGTAGTACAGATGGAATCAGTCAAGCAAGACAACTTTTTTTTAATTAATTGTGATAATCCTTCGAATACGCCTCCTATCATTTGCTTTCACTGGAATTCCAAAAATTAACTTGGATATCGAGGAGACTAAAGGTAAATTTCAATTCCATGATGTTTTTTATAGAAAGAAAAAAAATGTATTAAAGGCTTAAAAATATTAGAAATATTAATTTTAATAACATATATTTACTTAAAAATGTAAAATGAATAAAAAAATGCAATAAAAATGGGACATATTTTTTGACCGAATTCAGGAAAAAAAAAAATGAAACTGTCAAAGGTTTAAAAAACTGTTCATTAAGGGGTTAATTGTGGTATTTAGTTTTTAAGCGCAGTATCATTGTGTAAATGTGGCTGTAGTTCATACCAACGTTAATTCAGAAATGTTTTTAATAAAATTCAAGTGTACCCCATTTCAAAAGAAAACTTTTACTAAACTTCAAATATTTGAATACAAGAACCACGTTTAATTTATATTTGCCTCGTGTCATTGATAATATAATTCTTATTACTTTAATCAATCGGTCGTTAAAATTTATTTAACACATTTATATTTTTTTTCATCTTCTCGTCATTTTTTTTATCTTACCGTCAGAAATGTGTTTTTTGAATGACCATCCAGACAGTACACTAATTCAGTTATTTAAGGTAAATATCATGTTTTTCAGTTATCTATGTTTTTATAAATAATCGAGGCAGTCTATTTAGATTTTAGGGAGCAGTTATTGTAAAATGATTTCTCTGTCTCGTGTTTGTGGTACTTCATTAAAGATAAAATTAAAATTCAAGTGTTGACCTTATTTAAAAAGGGTTATACTTTCCTTTAAATATTTGAAAAGAAAAAAACTAATTATATTTTATTTTTTATTTTGCCTTGTATTTCGTGCTTTTAAAATACTATTTAGTTTCGAATAAAACTTTCCAATTTTACCTTTCATTTTGAATTATATGTATATATATTATATATATATATATATATATATATATATATATATATATATATATATATATATATATATATATATATATATATATATTATATATATATATATATATATATATATATATATATATATATATATATATATATATATATATATATATATATATATATATATATATATATATATATATATATATATATATATATATATATATATATATATATATATATATATATATATATATATATATATATATATATATATATATATACATATATATATATTATATATATATATATATATATATATATATATATATATATATATATAATATATATATATATATATATATATATATATATATATATGTATATATATATATATATATATAATATATATATATATAATATATATATATATATATGTGTGTGTGTGTGTGTATATATATGTATATATAATGTATAATATATATATATATATATATATATAATATATATATATATATATATATATATATATATATATATATATATATATATATATATATATATATATATATATATATATATATATATATATATATATATAAATGCAGCATATTTGTTATGCTGTACACATACGTATTGTTAATTTTGCATTTAAAATATAGAACACCTTTTATGTCATAAACGTTTAAAAATGTAAAATTAATTATATTTTTAATGTTTATTTTTTTCCAGTTTATATCTAATTTGACACGAAAATTTCTGGAATATTGAATGCAATTTATGACTGTCTCGTATGGAGCTCGGGTAACTTATATGACTACAAAAATGTAAGGATATCCCCGAGTCTAAAGGATTCCCCGAGATTTTAATCTTTCAGGTTTTCTTACACGTGCGTAATTCATTCATTTAACAATTCTTTTAGGTGTACAATCAATCCAAAAATAGTATCCTAGTACTTTACTACCTGTAACTTTATTGTTTTACATTCTATTTTTAAGTTTAAAATTCATGCTTATATTACATACAATAAACTTCTATTTAAGAAATGATATAATAAATCATGCATCATTTAAAAGCGAGAGTTTTGCAACCTAAACTTCCGTCTATGTAATAATTGATTAAAACCGTCTATGTAATAATTAATGATATACATGTTTTTTCCACACAAATTACCAGAATGTTCTTTGATTCTGTAAAAAATTTAAAGACCAATTTAATTCAAAACTATTATTTGCAATATAACTGTTTAATTTAAATTACTTATAATTATTATATTCCCCGAGATTTTATTCTTTCAGTTTTCCTTACACGTGCATAATTCATTCATTTAACAATTCTTTTAGATGTACAATCAATCCAAAAAATATTTTACTAGTACTTTACTATGTGTAAATTTTGTGCTTTACATTATTTTTTACTTTTTTAAATTCACGTTTATATTACATACAATAAACTTCTATTGAAGAATTGATATAAATCATGCATCATTTAGAAGCGAGAGTTTTGCAACCTAAACTTAAGAAAAAGATATTGTAAAGGTTTAATTTAATATAATATCCATACGCAGAACATCTTAATTTCATAACTACCTTACACCTAATGCTAATTACATAGCGGATGAAAATTATTAACCTAGCAGAAACTGAGATATATTAGATGTAAATAATGACTTAATACTGAACGCATGTGAATAATAGTTTTGTATCATAATTGCGCACGAAACTGTATAGCTGGTTAATTAACTCTAAACATTTACTTAAGGAATATAGGGTTAGAGTAAATCACGTTGCTTGAGTTATCTGCGCTGAAGAATATTATGATAATTCATTTAACGTTCCCAGCTTTACATTAATTGCGATTATCATTAAATTTTATAGAAATACTGGATTCCAAACTGTACGGTATTAAAAATTAACACATAAAGGAGAATAAACCCTTTATTTTATTTATTATACTCATAGTATATTATTTATTATACTTATTTTCTATTACTTATTTAATACTTATTTAATATTATAGTATATTATTTATTATTTATTATACTTATAGTAGTTATTATTATTAAAAACCAATGAGGAGCATGAAATAAAATTACATATTTGTACCATTTAGCTATAATTATAAAATATACTTTCAAAATGAATTAATTTTACTTTTGATCATATTTTTAAAAAATATTATTATGTTAATCAGCAACATATTTATATAAAACAGTTTACAATTTAAGGGAATATATTAAGATTATAATAATTATTATTCACTATTTTTTTAAAGGAGGTTATCATTTAAACAAATTTATGCGTATTTCTTTTACGTATAAAAATGACCTGAACAATCTGTTTCAAATTTTATATGTAAATAAGAAATATATTTACATAAAACAGTTTACAATATCAAGGGCAAGAATTGATATTTTAATAGTTATAATTTATCATTCTTTAAAGGATATCATCATTGAAATAAGTTTAGGCGCACAACTTTTACCTATAATAATATTTCGAGCAATCTGTTTTAAATTCAATAATTTAATAAACAATACATTTACATAAAACAATTAACAATTTCAAGGGCAAGAATTGAGATCTTAATAGTCATAATGTATCATTTTTTAAAGGATATCATCACTGAAATAAGTTTATGCCCATTACTTTTACTTATAATATTATTTCGAGCAATCTGTTTTAAATTCAACAATTTAATAAACGATATAATTACTTAAAACAGTTTACAATTTCAAGGACAAGAATTGAGATTTTAATAGTTATAATTTATCATTTTTCAAAGGATATCATCATTGAAATAAGTTTATGCCCACCCCTTTTACCTATAATAATATTTCGAGCAATCTGTTTTAAATTCAATAATTTAATAAACAATACATTTACATAAAACAGTTTACAATTTCAAGGGCAAGAATTGAGATCTTAATAGTTATAATGCATCACTTTTTAAAGGATATCATCACTGAAATAAGTTTTTGCCCATCCCTTTTACTTATAATATTATTTCGAGCAGTCTGTTTTAAATTCAACAATTTAATAAACAATATAATTACTTAAAACAGTTTACAAATTCAAGGACAAGAATTGAGATTTTAATAGTTACAATTTATCATTTTTCAAAGGATATCCTCTTTGAAATAAATTTATGCCCATTTCTTTTACCTATAATAATATTTCGAACAATCTGTTTTAAATTCAATATGTTAACAGATAACATATTTACATAAAACAGTTTAAAATTTCAAGGGCAAGTATTAACATTCTAATAGTTACTATTTACTACTATTTTTAAGGGGACCAGCTGAAATTTAAGCTAAAATGAGTTATTAAATGTAAATAGAGGCATTAAACAAGTGCCTAACTCAGAAAAATTAATCGATGTTATGATTGTAAATGTACTTCAGGTAACACGGTTTATGAAATGTTCTTCAAAAATGTATTTCTTAATTTCACATAAATTAGCTAATAAAAGGATAAGATAACAAGTTGTTAGAGCATTAAACTACATAATATTTGAGAGATACTTTTTAGGAAGCGAGATTACAGTGATAGTCAAGTTAAATGCAATGAGTATTTATACATTAGTGTGACTCAAAAGGAAAATTCCTAAGAAATATACGCCGAACGCTGGCCGATTGGTTAAGGTGCTGATCGTCGGTACCAGAGTTCGTGGGTTCGAATCCCATTATGGCATGAATGTTCATAGCCGTTCGGAATCGGCTTTAAGCAGAAGGTCCTAGTCTCATTAGCCCACGTGGGCAAAACAGTAGACCGTAGCGCTCCAAACCAAACCTAAGAGATATACAGAATATATTTCACTAAAAGAAATTTTGTGTGTTTAACTTTATTAATAAGGTAACAGTAAATATTCTCCATTTATATAATAAATGGATTGAGAAGAAATTTAACCTTTTTAATAAATAAATAAAATAATTATTCAATTTTAGCACATAAAATAACTTCCCACTATTGATGTTTTCTTGTTCAGATATTAATGCATATTTAATATAAAATCGCTAATAGAAATTTTGTGTGTTTAACTTTATTAATAAGGTAACAGAAATAGTGCTGCATTTATCGAATAAATCGATTGAGAAGAAATTTAATCGTTTTAATAAATAAATAAAATAATTATTCAATTTTAACACGTAAAGTAACTGCCCAGGACTGCTGTTTTCTTGTTTAGATATTAATGCATATTTAATATAAAATAGCTAATAGAAATTCGAAAAACCTCTCTTAAATGTAGTTTATTCTTATTTCAATTTTGTTTAGAGACTAATATAAAGAAACCAAGAAATATTGGATGTGGAGATTAGGAAAATATTCCTCAAATAGAGTCTGTCATTTCTATTTGCATTGTACTTATTTAGCAATTAATGCATAAAAACATAAGTAGTGAAATTAGAGAGTGTAAATTTATCCCTTAAATAGAAGTTTCTTTCATTCCTATTTTAAGTTCATTTAGTATTTAATGTAATGTAAATATAAATATTACGAATTGCAATTGAAAAATTATTCCTTAAATATGAGTGTATATTTTACATATTTGCAGTGTTTATATTTTAAAAGATTAATAACAAAATACAAATGATATGAGTTGACTTTGAGAAAATATCCCTAAAATAAAAGTGTCTTTCATTCCTATTTTAAGTTCATTTAGAGTTTAATGTAATGTAAATATAAATATTATGAATTGCGATTGAAAAATTATTCCTTAAATAGGAGTGTATATTTTACATATTTGCAGTGTTTATATTAAAAGATTAATAACAAAATACAAATGATAGGAGTTGACTTTAAAAAAATGACTTAAATAGAAGTGTCTTTCATTCCTATTTTAAGTTCATTTAGAGTTTAATGTAATGTAAATATAAATATTATGAATTTCGGTTGAAAAATTATTCCTTAAATAGGAGTGCATATTTTACATATTTGCAGTGTTTATATTAAAATATTAATAACAAAATACAAATGATAGCAGTTGACATTGAGAAAATATCCTTAAGTATTGGTGATTTTTTATAGTACATAAATATCTGTAAATAAATGTAAATATATAATTATCTAAAAATTTACCTAACCAGGGAAGTAGTTACTACTTATATACTAGTATTATGTAAATGTATATGTATCTATAAGTATTTTCATACTCTAAATTTATTTACCTGCCAGAAACTGAGACAGATTAACTATCAATTATATTAAATACAAAACATTTAGTCCTCTTTAATATACTGGGTGGTCATGATTAAACTGACAGTTCTCACAGTGTTCTGTAGCGCGATCTATTTGCTAGAATGACGCCACATTTTGTAGAAAGATTAAAAAAGACATGGGACGAAGGATTCCAGGAAAACAAATTAGTTCCAAAAGTCACCGCTAGGGGGATATTTGGCGCTGTGTTATAGAGAATAGAGTGCTAAAAACGCAAATTAAATACGGAATAAAATTTAAATTATATACCAATGTATGTAACGTGAAATTTGAATAAAGAACTTCCTCTTCTGCTCTCCTATTGCAGATCTTCCTCTTCTATTGCAGATCACGAGAGTTTAACCCTGTTTATGTAGATTTTACGCTTTTTTAAAAGTGTTGCCATATTGTACTTGAACTAATCAGAAAACGTGCATAATAAAAGGTAATTTTATTCCGTATTAATTTGCCTCTGTTAACACACTATTTTCTATAACACAGCGCCAAATCATCCTCTTTTGAACTAATTTGTTTTTTCGCAGAATCCTTCGTCCCCCGTCTTGTTTAATCTTCCTACAAACTGTGGCGTCATTCTCGCAAATAGATCGCTCTACAGAACACTGTGAGCATTGTCAGTTTAATTATGGCCACCCGGTATATGTATATAGTTTTGTGTAACTCATTATATCGTATATCATATATACTAAATTTTCTACGACGATACCATTTTAAAATCCAGTAACAAAAAACCGCATACAAATCACATCTTAACTCCTAAAACATAGTACAATTCTATTTCAGAAAATGCTATATTTCTGTCATTTACAAAGTAAATTTTGTTAAAAAATGACAGTGCGAAATACACAGAACTTTGAAATGCGTCTTAACAAACGTAACAAATTGGTCTTTAACTGTCATTTGTGTAAGAATTAATGACATTTGGAGAATGGATTACTATTAATTGATTTCCCAATACGTTAGTCGGTATTGATGTATACTGGAAAATTTACTCGAAAATGCGGATGTAATATATTAAAGCTAATAATTCAAAGATTGCATTAATGCATTAAGGGGATACATAATTGCGTTTTAAAATTTTAGTTTCCTAAGTAACGGGTTATAGATAGGAACGATCGATTGTTATATGGGATAGTCAAATTTCTGGTTATACGTATATGTATGTATATAAAGAGAGAAAGAGAAATGAGGAAATTTATATATTCATTGATTTATATATAAATATATCTATCCTAATTATTAATGAAATTTTCAATTCTTAATTTCTTTAAGCTTACACTTTTACAAGTGTAATATTTTGAAAAATAATGATGCATATGCTAATATGGATCCATATTAGCATAATAATCCATATATTAAGCTTTCACTTTTACAAGTGTAATATTTTGAAAAATAATGATGCATATGCTAATATGGATCCATATTAGCATAATAATCCATATATTAAGCTTTCACTTTTACAAGTGAAATTTTGAAAAATACAATTTTGAAAAATAATGATCCATATGCTAATACGGATCCATATTAGCATAATGAACCATATCTTAAGCTTGCACTTTTACAAGTGTAATATTTTTAAAAATAAAGATCCATATGCTAATATGGATCCATATTAGCATAATGATCCATATCTTAAGCTTTCACTTTTACAAGTGTAATATTTTGAAAAATAATGATCTATATGCTAATATGGATCCATATTAGCATATAAATCCATATTAGCATAATGATCCATATCTTAAGCTTTCACTTTTACAAGTGTAATATTTTGAAAAATAATGTCCATATGCGTTAATGAAACTTTTTTTTGCCGTCTTAGCGTTTCTTTTAAATGCAGTTTGTGAAACAAATGACGGATTATTTTAATGATTTCTTTGAAATGCCTTTTTATTTAATTTTATATTGCACATTACGTAACCCATAAAAGGTATCAAAATGTTGATAGCATAAAAAACAAACTTAAAATGCTATTTGATTGCGTTGAATAATGAAATTGATAATTGGCAAAACAAAAGTATCCAAGAGGTATTTTAAGTTGATGTATGAACCCTCTGTTGTGGTGTAGTACATTGCTGTTGTTATTTCAAAGCCATTTATAACCCGAGAGATATAATGAGACTAAAGGTAAACTTCAGTTCTATAATGATTTCATAGAAAGAAAAAAAGTTGTAATAAATGCTTAAAATATTATAAATGTTAATTTTTAATAACATATCTTTATTTAAAAATGTAAAATGAACAAAAAAATTGCAATAAAATATATGACTTTTTTTGACCGAATCTGGAAAAAAATGAAACTGTCAAAGGGTAAATCATGTTGCTTTACCTTACCATATTTGGCCCGAAATACACAGCTGGGACATGTAAGATTTTACTGTTCAACTCATGACTGTGTCAATATAGAATTTACTAGACTTCTATTTCCAAACTTTCTCCCCATTATCAGATTTATGGTTTTAAAATAGTTTCTAGACATTATACTCTACCAGTACTTTATTCAAAATATTTCTCTTTTGGGATTTATTTTAAAACTTTGTTTGCCTAATATTTTATGTATCAGCTTTTATTATGTATTTTGAAACTGAATCAAATTTAGTTAGTACATGAAGGTTAAATTTATGTCATAAAGCATGCTATCCCCTATAGGATAATATAATAAATAACTGTCCTCTGTTCTCTAATTTATGAGGCTGTTGGATCTGGAATGGATAGAGTCATCCATATCGGATTCTTGATGAGTTAGGGTTAACACAATCTAAAGCGACTAAAGTTTATTTTCTCCTAACCTATTGATCCGATTCTAAAATTAATTGTTAAATATATGATTCATATCACAGCGAAAAATACTGTCGTCTTTAAACCATTCGAAATTTACACCTTCCCGCTTTTCGAGCTTTTAATGCCATGGTTTCAAGCCCTGTTGTCCCGTTAATAGAAATCCAAGATAAATATAATTTCTACACTTTTACCTTGATTAGAGCAAAAAAATTTCTAATAAAATATTCCATATATTAGATAAATATTTTTTTATGCAAAAATAAATTGAATACATCCGCCAAATTATAAAAGATTAACCGAACTTGTGAAAATATAATTTTACGTATTTCTATGTCTAAATATTTAATAAACTATTTCAAAAGACGCGAAGTTTGTAACAGTAAAATACTTCATTAAGTATTCTATTTCTTAATCTTGCAAAAACATTTACCTAAAACATGAAGTTCTATAGTTGCAAAAGAAATTACTCAAAACTTCGCATAAAATAATATTAATTAGTATTTTAAATTGATATATTTATACAAAACTATTTTGAAGCATTGCATTTTACTTTGCTACATCTTTTGAAATGTGCAACTAAAGGTTTTTTTTTCAATTTAAAATATACGTTTAGTATACTTTCGTGATAAATTCTAGAATTTTCTTTAAAGCTATTTTAGTATGTATCTAATTTGAAATGAATATTGGATGAATTGTATTTAATGGAACTAAAATTTTATTAAGACTTTTAAGCATTTTAAATAAATATTGAGATAAAAAGTTTATCGTTTATTAAATAATAATGAAGATTGAATTTTAAGAATTAATTTAATATCTCCTAGAAATTTTATTTCACAGCATGTACTCGTCCATTAATCCATGTTTAAACACAATATAGCTTTAAGTTTAAAAAAATTTAATGAATGCATATTAATTTGGAATTAATGATAAATGTAGGTAAAGTATGTAATGACTACATCTGAAAAATTGTATACAGCACTTAATTTAGATTCAACATTCACATTTTTAAATGTGCCATGTCTTTTACGTTTTTACTATGCTGAGTAAAGTTTTCTGGCATGAATATTTTAAACGATTTAAAAAGATGTAAAACTCACTTAAATGGAACAGTGGTTTGTTATTATATTATGCATAGATTCTGAAATGAATTCTGTTTAAAAAGATTTTTTTTAAAAAAAGAGAAGTAAAGAATGCATCTCATACTTTATAAAACTTTTATGGTTTCACAGGGAGAAAAACTCTTTCAACAGTAATTAAGAAGCACAATGCACAATTCTATTATATCATTTTTAGGCAAATAAAATTCCCTTAATGCATATTCATTTAATTTTTAACAAAAAAAGATATTTTGCAAAGAGGTAAAAGTGTGATAATTAATTGCTCTCAAGGAATGAAATTCTGCACTCTTCTTAAATCGTTTTTGTTGTTCTCCTTTCAGAAAAAGAGTTTTTATATAATTAAGTGAATTATTATCTGAGAAGAAATAATTGTCTTCTATGATACATAATTATACAAAGCTAGTCTTAAATTCAATAGAAATACTTTAATTTTTTAAGAAACATTGATATGCTCCACTAAATTAGTAAAATTCTTTTTAATGTTTTCCTATTTTGTTAGAGGAGTAATTGATCATTATTTCAAATCTCAAGAAACTAAATAAAACTATTAAGGAATTAAAAAGTACTTATCGCATTTCATTGTGTATATTTTAAATATCCGGTTCATAATAAAAAATTCATTGCATGCAATCTTAGAACTGTAGTGAGTTTTCATTATAAAAACAGTTAATATTAAATCTTCAATTGATAGAGTATTTTTTTTTTGTAATAAAAGCAAATTTACATCACATTTTATGGTAGTGTAATGTTATAAGGATATTTATGGTATTGTTATAACCATATTAATTACTTTTTATAAGCTAAATTATTCTTTATGGATCAGATCATGGGATACTTTTTCAGAAGTACTTATAAAAACACATACGAGATAAACTGTCATCGTCAGATGGTACCAAGTATTTGCTGAATGTATAAAGACTAATTAGTATTAAATATTTTACAAAAAGATAACATAATAATTATTAAAATAGCAATTAGTTTTATAACTTTTTACAATATCATGATACAATTCAGTCAACTAATTATAGCATTTTAATTGAAACCCTTAAGCAATAACTTATATATCTGAGGAGGGATTTTTACCACAAAATACTAGTACTGAAATATATATTACGTTTCTATATGTTTCATACTCATGCTTAATTATACACATAAATACACTTAAAATCATGTAATGTTATACCGTCATTTCTGATTAAGCTTTTGAAAATGTACTCTCCTTTTCAGTTTCATAAATAGAATTTCAGTAAGGAAATTAATGAAAGATGAGTCAAAAACCACAAAATGAAGATCGCTCTTTGTCCTGCTGTAGGCAAGTATTGTCTTCATTACTGTTAATCATCCGACAGTGTAGGTATCAAAGAGTAGTACAGTATCACAGAGTAGGAATTAGGTGATTTAACTCTGGCCTAACTAGAAATATAAATCAAATTACTTGCATTAGAAAAAATATTTTAAGCTTCCAAGAATCATATTCTTCATTTCAACTTTCAATTTAAATTCTTCGCAATTTTAAATAATATAAGTAATTTTTTTTAATGAGAACACATTTTAAAAAATTTAATCTGAATTACATTGAAAGAAATATTTTTTCCAGTTCACCATAATTTCATCTAAAATTACTATGAATTCACAAATAGTACATTTGCATATTTTACAGTTATATGTTTTTGATTTATAAATACAGCTTATCTATCATTCAACCTTACAGGGGTGATACTCTAAATTATTTGCAACTATTTAATGTTATTAAAAGAAGAAAATAATGTATACTGTCCAGTACTACAGTATTTCTGATACGTATATGAATCAATTAAAGATTTAACAAGAATTTGAAATTATTTTACATTGATTTGGCGATCAAACCATCTTTTTATCCACTTCTTACTGATTTTATATTATTTATAGGGGAATAATTGGAAGTTATATCTTTGAAACCATAATTTGGTTGATGCCCATTTTTATCATTTTGCATTACAAATTTTGATTGTATTTTTAACACTCAAACCAAGGAATTATTTTTTTAGTTAAACAAAATATTTATATATTAATTTTATATGAACAGTTTGTATACGTCCCTAAATAACGTTTATAATTGATAATGAATCTATTGTTTAAAAAATGTCTTTCGTTCAAAAGAGGATTGTTTTTCTAATTTTAAATATTTTAAAACATTTTTCAGACCAAACTTGTGCGGGAAAAAATTTAATTTTAAAATAAAATACCATTTAATGTAATGCTAACAATATAAAGCATATTAGAAAATATAATTTTATTTGTTATTTTCTGAAACTATGCCTAATTTCACTGAAATACTAATGTAAAAATAATATACATACCTTTAAAAAATTAATTCGGTAAAAATTACGAAACTATAATTATACTCAAATCAAACTATAATTTACTAATAAGGAAATGATAATGTCTGTTAGGAAACTAAATGCTAAAAAAGATAATATCTGCTCATTTAAATTCTGAAAATGAATCTTTCGGGAAGAAAAGTGGAATAATTGTAGTTTTTTAAGCTATTAAATATATGTGTTTTAAGTGATGAAACTCTTTTAAATAGCTACTTTTTTTTCAAAAACACTTCTTTGTTTTTTAATTCTTATTTAAATTAAATGTAAATTATTTTCAATTAATGTGAGTATTGTTAATGGTATATGTATTTCTATCGAATACAAAATGGAATTAATTAATTGTGAGAGATGATAATTTATGGTTCATTTGCAATAGAAGCAAAATGATGTCCAGATGGTAGAGCCCTGCTTGTCGGTACCAGATTTTGTGGGTTCGAATCCCTCTGATGGGACAGTTGTTTGTAGACGTTATGCATCGGTTTTAAGCAATAGGTCCCGGTAGTATTAGTCCTCGTGTAGAATATAGCAGACAATCTCCAAACCAAGCCAAAATAATACAAATTATTTGCCATACAATACCACAGCTATAATTAAATTTGAAAGTTGATTTTTTTTAAATATGTAACGCTTACAATTTTAGAAAATTTGCATAATATTTCTGCTAAATATTCTGATAAAGGAGAAATTTGAAATACGATATAAATTTTATAAAAAAATGCTTGAATTTATACGCTGTTGAATTAAAATATATTTTCTATAAAACGGTTGTAGCATAGTGTGAAACAATTGTTTATACAGCTATAAAATTAACTGTATTTAGTATAAACAGGTAGTTTTAAGTTTGTTTTTTTGTAATTGAATCAAGCAAATTATAATTCAAAAATTATGCTCAATGTGGATTGTTAATCATCATTTCAAATATAAAACGCAGCGTACTATTTCCTACTTTTCTCATTAATTGAGTTTGTATTTATAGTTTATAAGTATCACGATCAATATACATAAAGTGTTTTCGCTTCATTTCCTCTAAATTGTTCTACTGAAATGGAAATAATTATACACTTTGTTTACCATCATTAAGTCAGAGAAACTGTAACAGAACATTTTGCAATGTTTCTCATATGGAAAGTATAACTAACTAAAACTGTTAGAGTAGCTGAAAAAAGCCTCTAAATAAAGTGGGATTTACGTGACCACTTACAACATCTGATTATTATTCAACTTCTTTGAAAATAATGCACAAACTGTTTCTTTCTAATTTGTAAAACTTATTCTTATTTAGTATTTAAAAGTAAATGCAATTTATAAAGTCTTGATAGTAAAACTTCTTTTCACAATTAGTATTTCAACAGAAAACAATCATTAATGTTCTTATAACGCTAGGTTGATTAAAAGTGGTATAATAATTTATGAAAATTATGCCAGATACAGATTACAAAACCATACAAGAAATTTTTAAAAAATGGGTCGTAAAATCTATTGTGTAACAATATGAAACATCATGTTAACATAAATACACACACAATAATTAGATTATTTATAATGCATAAGTGTATTTAGTATATTATTGTACAGTATACAATAAATATTTTTAGAATGTTAATCTATATAAAAATTTAAAGGAAATAAATTATTAAATGTAAAAATTTTATTATTTCATTTTTAGTGTTAACTTATATATGTAAAATATTAATATTTTTATAA
>CM063511.1:73593715-73618715 GCA_032207245.1 Pardosa pseudoannulata | reverse complement strand
ATCTTTGCAATTAGTATATATTCTTGTGCAAAATTTTACTTCTTTATTAACTTAGTTAGAAATACCATACCATATAGCATACACTATTCATGCCTCAATGATACCATTTTTGCAATTAAAATATTTCATGATTCAAATTTTACTCATGATTCAATTCAGTTGTCTGTACCATATTAGTATTCCTAATTTCGGCCTGATTTACGTTAGCTTTGCAATTTGTGCTATATTGTGGTGCAAAATTTTACTTTCTCGTATTAACTAAGTTATGAATACCATACCACATATCATACACTATTCATGTCTCAATGGTATTCATCCGATTTAATATACAACCATATTTAAAATAATTTATGATAATAGAAAACCTGATTTAAAATATTTCCTGATCCACAGGTTGATTACTCTGTACATTTATTTAGTATTTGTAATTTCGGCCTGATTTACGTTAGCTTTGCACTTAGTGCTATATTGTGGTACAAAATTTTAGTTTCTCTTATTAACTAAGTTATGAATACCATATCACATATACACCATTCATGTCCAATGGATTATTTAATATACAACCAGATTTAAAATATTATATAATATTACAGTTTAAAATTTTATTCAAATTTGATTGTCTAATTTATTTAGTATTCCAAATTTCGGCCTGATTTACGTTATCTTTGCAATTAGTGCTATATTCAGGTGCAAAATGTTAATCTTACTAACTAAGTTAGAAAAACCTTACCATATAACACACAATAATGAAGCCTCAATGGTAATCATCCCATTTAATATACAACCATATTTAAAATATTTCATGATAATATAAAACCAGATTTAAAAAATCTCATGATTCACAGGTTCAGTTGTCTGTACAATTATTTAGTATTCCGAATTTCTTTCTGATTTACGTTATCTTTGTAATTAGTGCTATATTCTGGTGCAAAATTTTACTTTATCTTATTAATTAGGTTAGAAATACCATACCATATAACATACACTATTCAGGCCTCAATGGTAATCATTCCATTTAATATACAACCACATTTAAAATATTTCATGATAATATAAAACCAGATTTAAAAAATCTCATGATTCACAGGTTCAGTTGTCTGTACATTTATTTAGTATTCCTAATTTCGGCCTGATTTACGTTATCTTTGCAATTAGTGCTATATTCTGGTGTAAAATTTTACTTTATCGTATTAACTAAGTTAAGACTAACATAGCACATATACAGAATCCATGTCTCAATGGTATTAATCTCATTTTATATACAGTTAGATTTAAAATATTTCATGATAATATAATACCAGGTTTAAAATATTTATTGATTCACAGGTTCAGTTGTTTGTACATTTATTTAGTATTCCGAATTTTGGCTTGATTTACGTTATCTTTACAATTAGTGCTATATTCTGGTGGAAAATTTTACTTTCTCGTATTAACTAAGTTACGACTAACATAGCACATATCATACCACATTCATGTCTCAATTGTATTCATCCCATTTGATATACAATTAGATTTAAAATATTTCATGATAATATAAAACAAGGTTTAAAATATTTCTCTTGGTTCACAGGTTGAGTTGTCTATACATTTATTTAGTATTCTTAATTTCGACCTGATTTACGTTATCTTTGCAATTAGAGCTATATTCTGGTGTAAAATATTACTTTCTCGTATTAACTAAGTTACGACTAACATACCACATATCATACACCATTCATGTCTCAATGGTATTCATCCTATTTTATATACAACCAGATTTAAAATATTTCATGATAATATACAACCAGGTTTAATATATTTCTTGATTCACAGGTTGATTTCTCTGTAAATTTATTTAGTATAATTATAAAACTATTTATTCGAAATGAGTTTAAATTTTCAGTTCCTTTTCTACATTTTTTTCTGTCTTTTTAGACCTAGAATAAAAACTATACTGCACAAGATTTATGAAACTAATTCGAGCACAATTGTTTATTATATTAAGTTTTGTTGACGTAAATTGTTTAAGATATTTTTTAATTAATGAAAATAAAAAAATTAAAAACTCAACGAGACTTTATTTTTTATTTTTTCTTACGAATTTTTAACAAAATATTTTAATTTACATCAATATTAATCTTGTTACCAGTTTCAGATTTCTAGTTTAACCTCAACATTTTTTATTTCAAATAAATTTAATAATTGACATAATTATTCTATATTGTACAAATATTTTTAAAAATTATTTCACAGAAGTAAAATTTTTTTCTATAAATCACCTGTTTAATTAATAAAAAAAGCAATACAGTAAATAGTGTTTTAAGCAGTAATAAAATAAACCAATACTAAAATATTAAATTAAAGAGAAAAATTATTTAAAATATTTATAAAAGAGCATAAAATATTACATTTTTAAAAAATATATATATTTGGTTTTTAAAACTGCTTCAATAGGACTTATTTAATTGTAGTTCAATATATTAAAATGTATTAAAAATTAAATATTACAAAATAATTTATTTCATTTCTAAAGTTACTTTAATTTGGTTTAATTTCATTATTCTTCATTGTATATATCTACCAAGTTTCATAACTTTAAGTTAATCTTTAGCAAAAATATTTTCATTGTCTCTTAAAATAAGATCCTGACGCTAAAGTAAATATTTATGATAAACTTGGTAACAGCTGATGAATCAAACTAACTGTAGATAATTACTATTATATTAATATCGCTAAAATGTTTTTGACGCTTTATCATAGTTTATTTATGTCTTTGACGAGAGCCAGAAGTTGCGACTGGGATTCCGTGATTATCGGAATATTGAATCTAATTTTCTCCATCTCATTATTATCACACAATAATAGTTGATTTCATCATTTACCAGATATCTGGTTTTAAGCTTCTATAAAGGGTAATCATTTCAGACTGTCTGAATAAATAATTGTTTTAGTCAGTTCAATATCTTAAAAGTTTCAGTAAATATTATATTTTAATATAAGGTAGTAAATATTCTTATAAATATATGTAATAAGACGGACAGTGGTCGGTTGCAGTTCTGGACCATAAAAATAACACCGTTTTAGTTAAAAACGTTTATTAACATAACGTTGGAGTACGGGTGCCCACTTCATTATAGGGACAGCACAAACTGAGGAATCAGCTAACATGGAGTTATAAGTAACAGTCCCTTAGCACCATCTCAGTTAAAATATTAGGAAAAATTCTTTAGGAAAACCTGACTGCGATAGCGTGCATGTCATTTTTGTCTAGAAATTTCCTAAATTGTCCTCTAGGGCAATGAAGAATTATAATTGGTTAGACCACTTCTTTTAGGGCGTAAACTGTAGCCCCAGTGATCAATTTAGTTTAGGGTTTAAAAAGAGGAAAGCAAAAGGACGAGGGAATTTTCACCCTTGACTCAAGATTTGAAAACCCCAGAGAATTTTCTAGGTGTGCCTTAGGGATTTTATACAAAATGCCTACATTAGTTTTCCAATTTAGTTTATTTTACTTACAATCTGAAAACAACCATCGTGAAATCCCCCTTATTACATATACATATATAATTATATGTGTACCATGTAAAAATACGTAACCGGTATGAGTGCAAATATTCATGAATATACATATTATATACATATATGCGTGAAAGAATCCTTCTTTGTTAAATAATTTGAAATTAAAAAAAAAATTCTTAGCGGTTTATATAAATTTCACTATAAACAAATTCACTAAGAAGACAGTAGATGTTACGAAACATTAGTTCGAATTATTAATTATTACGTTTTTAGCCTTTTGCAATGAGTTACATCTGAATTATATACATTGCAATTATTTCAATATGATACTCATAACTCAACTTTTTGAAAGTTATTTTTTTAATTTATTTATAATTTAATTATTTGCTTTCTGTATAAATGTGTTTTATTATTTATTTAAACATCATTTGTCTATTTTTTATAGATTTATTGAATACTTAATGCTAGAAAATGCTACTTTTAGCTTTCTCCAATGATTTTTTTTTTGAAAATTTCAGAGATTTCTAAAATTTAAATTAATTATTGTAATTTACTTGTTGAAACATATCTTATTTTGTTTAGTCATGTTACAAGTGTAAGGTAAGACATTTGTTGAAAATAAAATTAAAAACTGAGTTACAGTTAGCATTTGACAAATTCGAATTATTAATTATTAAATTTTTTAGACTTATGCAATGAGTTACATCTAAATTAAGTACATTGAACTTATCTTTCAATAAGATATTTATAATTAAATTTTTGGAGAGTTATTTTGTATAAACGACACATAAATTATTTTTTTTACTTTTCTATTTAGATGTGCCTTATTATTTATTCAGACAACATTTGAGTATTTTTTTAAAGGATTATTGAATACTTAATACTAAAAATTTTATGTTTAGGCTTCTGAAATGATATTTTTTTCAAAAAATTCAGAATTTTCTAAATTTAAAATAAATTATTATTTTAATTTCCTTGTTGTTGAAACATATAATCTTATTTTCTTTATGTATGTTACAAGTGTAAGGTAAGACATTTGTTGAAAAAAATTAAAAACTGTGTTACAATTAGTATTTGAAAGATTAGAATTATTAATTATTAAATTTTTAGACATGTGCAATGAGTTACGTCTAAATTAAGCAGATTGGACTTATCTTTCAATAAGATATATATAATTGAACTTTTTGAAAGTTATTTTTTGTAAACAAACTCATATTTTTTTTTTACTTTTCTACTTAGATGTCCTTATTATTTATTAAAATAACATTTGCTTATTTTTTATAGATTTATTGAATACTTAATAATAGAAAAGTTATGTTTATGCTTCTGCAATGATTTCTTTTTTGAAAAATTCAGAATTTCCTAAATTTAATATGAATTAATATAACTTCCTTTATGTAGAAATATATCTTATTTTGTTTATGTATATCACAAGTGAAGATTATGTATTTGATTATGTATATTACAAGTAAGATTTTTTCGAAAAGTATTAAAAAGTGAGTAACATTTTGCATTTGAATGAAATGAAAATAAAAAATACGCAAATTTTAAAACTTGTTGAACTACATTTATACTTTATTATTTCAAAGATTTTATTTACCTTTTATATTAAAATATTGATCTATTAGTGTCATTAGATGATATGATCTATCTTCATAACACCTTTATATATATTATTTGTTAAAATTTTCATATACTTGGCTTAAATTTGTACTAATGCCCTTAGATCCTCTTCATTTTTTAAATTTACTTAAAAAAAACTTTTGAAACAAAGACTGTCTGTGTGAAAAACTGTGTTTATGTGTAACAGGCAAAAGAAAATTATATAAATACAGATTGAAAGTGTCAAAAAAGTTTTTTTTTGAGCCAGCTATTCTGGTTTTGTTTATTAAAATATTTTGACTAATATTAATGTTTCTCTTAAGTAAAAGACCTAAATTTAAAATGAATTGTTGTAATTTCCTTGTTGTAGAAACATATCATAGTTTGTTTATGTATATTACAATTGTAAGGTAAGAATTTTATCAGAAAGTGTAAAAAGTGAGTAACAATTAGCATTTGAAAGATATGAAAATAATAAAAACGCAGATTTTAAACTTATTGAACTATATTTTATTATTTTAAAGATTTTATTTACTCTCTTTATATTAAAATATGACTGTATTTGTCTCAATAGATGGTATAATCTACCTTCATCTGCCCTTTACAAATATTATTTGTTAACATTTTGATATCTTGTAGTAAATTAGTACTAATGCCCTTAGATTATCTTCATTTTTTCAATTTATTTAGCATAGGTATTGTTTAATAGGCCTTTACAAAAAGAAAATAAAATAAACACTACTTGTATGGAAAACTGTTTTTGCATGAAATGTATCAAAAGAAAATTATATAATATACAGATTAAAAGTGTCAAAGCTTTTATTGTGCCACTTATTCTGGTTTTGTATGTTATAATATTTTCCTAAATGTTTGACAAATATTAATGTTTCACTTAAATAAAAGAAGTACACATACCTACGTACACATACATTCACATACACGCATGCAATAACATAGTTTGATAGCTATAGATATAAATAGATATGTAGATAGATAAATAGATATTTTACGAATTAAATATAATAATACTTATTTAGAATTAAATATAATAATTTTTGTTCAGGGAACTACAAAGTGCACATTCCTTTAAGTAGTGTTCCTCTAAGTAGTTAGTGTTTAAAAAAACAAACTGTTTTTGTGTAAAATGGGCAAAAGAAAATTATATAAATACAGATTGAAAGCGTCAAATAGGCATTTATTGAGCCAGTTATTCTAGTTTTATATGTTAACATATTTTCTTAAATGTTTTCACAAATATTGATGTTTCACTTAAATAAAAGACATACACATACCTACGTACACATACATTCACATACACACATTCATATAGATTGATAGTTATACATATAAATAGATATGTAGATAGATAAATAGATATTTTTCGAATTAAATATAATAATTTTTGGTGAGGGAACTACAAAATCCACATTCCTTTCATTTGTTTGGTACTAAAATTAATGCATGAAATTAATTGTTCCGTTTATTAATAATGGAAAATAAATATGAAAATCAATATACTTTTGAACTATTTCTAAAACAATAATTTATACTTTTAAAATCCCAAATTAACATATACTAATATAGTGAAATTAAATATAAAAATTTTTGTTCAGGGAACTACAAAGTGCACATTCCTTTAAGTAGTGTTCCTCTAAGTAGTTAGTGTTTAAAAAAAATTGTTTTTGTGTAAAATGGGTAAAAAAAATTATATAAATACAGATTGAAAGCTTCAAATAGGTGTTCATTAAGCCAATTATTCTAGTTTTATATGTTAACATATTTTCTTAAATGTTTTCACAAATATTGATATTTCTCTTAAATAAAAGACATACACATACCTACGTACACATACATTCACATACACACATTCATATAGATATATAGTTATACATATAAATAGATATGTAGATAGATAAATAGATATTTTTCGAATTAAATATAATAATTTTTGGTGAGGGAACTACAAAATCCACATTCCTTTCATTTATTTGGAATTAAAATTAATGCATGAAACTAATTATAACGGAAAATAAATAAATAACGGAATAATTAATAACGGAAAATAAATATGAAAGTCAATATACTTTTGAACTATTTCTAAAACATACATTTATACTTTTAAAATCCCAAATTAACATATACTAATATAGTTTGCATAAAGTATTACCTGAAAGCATCACAAAGATAACATTATTAAATTCAATTTCCTTATTTCTTAATAAATCATGTAAAATTGTGTCATCTTAAAAATTGTATCTTATACATAACTGATAAGATGTGTACTCGTGCTTTTAATGTTTCAAACCTGTATAATGTTTCAAACAGAAATTTCTAACAAAGTAATATTGAACGCTTTTTGGTTGTTTAATGTATTAGACATACTTAAATGTTCAAAGTATTTTTATATGCTTGATAAATAAATTTAAAATTAAACTTTTGCAGAAATTGTTTTAAAAATTATGTGAACTACTCTATTTTTATTTATTATATTTTTTGTAAATTTGTATTGGTGACATATAAATAACTTTAATAAAAATATTCCATTACCCGTTCCCTCAACATTTTTATTCATTTTACTTAATACAAGTTTTTAGAAGATTTCAGCATAAAAGCCAATATTTACTTTAAGCATAAACATTAGACTTTACTCTTTAAATCCATTACAGTGAAATGTGCTCGAGAAATTTACATAAATGATTGCGTGAAAGCGGCACAAAAAAGTAACATTTTTAAAGCCAGTTTTTCTACTTTTATAATTCGTTCAATGTTTGCTTAAAAATTTATCTTATATTAGTGTTTGCTCCTCGTAAGTTTCGTCGACCTTTTAGTACATTAATTGAAGAAAAAACTGTGAAGCTACTTTTGAGCTCATACGAGTAGGTTTAGAGATAAATGATACTGATTTACACAAGTCTTTTGAAGTCAGAAACGCTATTTTCTAATGCTTTAGATTTTTTTCTAAGTATATAGTTTCTTAATTCATCTGTAACATAATAGCAAGGTTTCAGAATGATATTATTCTGCATTTTTGACTCTAATACTGCTTTTAGTTACCTTAAAAGAAACAAATAATAAGGCTTGTTCTAACAATATAAAATTATATAATATAATATAAAATATTATATATAATATAAAATTATTATAATATAAAATACAATTATAATATTATTATAATATAAAATACAATATAATATAAAATTTCATAATATACTTCTTGACTGTGTTAAAAAGTTAATAAATTTATGTAAATTTATTAACCTTTTAATAAGAGTTATAAATTTATGTAAAAGTAAATAAATTTATTAAAAATACAGTTAAAAATGAATGTAAAAGTTAAGAAATGTATGTAAAGTTTATGTGGTTAAAAAGTTAATAAAATTATGTAATAAATAGTTATAATTTTCGCATGTACAGTAAGATCATATTTTCTTTTCTTTCTAATATTCTATAGCAAATTAAGTTTTTTTAATTTAATATTCACCATTATATTCTGATAGGTACCTATATCATTTCTGGAAATATTAAAGGAGAAAATTTTAAGTATTTTCTTATTATTTCCTTTAATTCATAGTGCAATAGCGGACTTGTTGTTTGTTGTCCATTTTTCAATCAATTTTTAGCTAACTTCCTGATCGTCAACTGAGTTGCAATTTTCATATTAGTTTACCGTTAATAATAATACTTGATCAAATTTACAAAATGTATATCATTCCCGTGAAGTTAATTATATATTTACAATTAAATGAGTTGTAATCCATGAAACCAGTGTCTCAAAAATTTTCTATAAATTACAAAATATATTAATTAGGTATAATGATGGAAATTAAAATACAAAATTCCCTAGATACTGAAAAGAATAACATAAAAATACGTAAAACGATATTTAAATTCGCTTTCCTTTAACCCTTTAACGGACAGTGGTTTCGTAGCAAAACCAAATATTAAACATATTTTTTTTTTACTTTACTTTTTGGATTACTTTACTTTATCGTTTTATAATTATTTACTGCTCCAATCTCATACATCTGTGATGTGTGGAAGCCAATGATGTAGAATCAAGAACTTTTGCAATTAAAGAAAAAAAAAACTTTTTGGTGACATGGATGAGTTTTTGATTATATATATATATATTTATAATTATATATATATAAATATATATATATATAAATATATATATTAATATATTTATATATAAATATATATATATATATATATTTTTATATATATATTTATATATATATAAATATATATATATATATATATATTATATATATATATATATATATATATATATATATATATATATATATATTATATATATATACATATATATATATATATATTTGTATATATGTATATATATATTTATTTTATACATTTATACATTTATACATATTATACTATAAATTATACATATTATATTTTTGATATTTTTAATATAAAAGTATAGTTCTACGTTTAATATTTATTTCATTTTCTTTTATATATATATATATATATATATATTTTTATATATTATATTTATAATATATATATATATATATAAGCTTCTGTACTTGAGAAATCAGAGTCAATTTATCTTACTTATGACCTCAAATAATTATCTATACAAACAACACTTTATGTTGTTAAGCTGTTTATTTATTATACCATTTAAGGATTTATCATTTATTGTACTGTTTTAAAGTTTAACTATATAGAAATATATTAACTTTTAAAAAGGCATAATGTTCAAGCTGTAATTATTAGTGTTAAACCACTTCTCAAACCCTAATTTGGTATCATCTAAGGCAAACCCTTCTAAGGAATGTAAAAAAAAATTATATATTTTAAATATAAAAGGCTTATAGATAACATTTATAAACAAATTACATTAAATTCCCATGAATTTATTTTGGTGATCTTTAAAGGTTTAACACGAGCTAAAACACTGATGCGAGAATAAACAAACTGTAATTGTTAAACAAGCACGGTAAGATAATATTTTCTTTTCTTTCCATTATTCAAATGTAAATTAAATTCACCATTATATTCTTATCGATTCTTAACCAATATTGTTTTGTAAATTTTGAAGGAGAAAAATTTCAATATTTTCATAAGGTTTGCTTCGATTCACAGTCTATATATGACTTTTTGTTATCTATTTTGCAAAGAATTTTTCGCTAACTTCCTGACCATCAATTGAGATGAAATTATGCATATTAGTTTCTTTGTCGATGATAAATCTTCATCTAATTTACAAAATATATATCATTTCCATGAAATGCATTAAATATTTACAATTAAATGCAATCATGCAATCCATGGAAATTAATAGCTCAATAATATTCTAAAAATTAAAAATCTATTAGTTAGATGTAATGCAGGAAATTAAAATACAAAATTCCCTAGATACTGAAAAGAATAACATAAAAATAAATAATAAAACCTTATTTAAATTCGTTTACCTATAAAACGAGTTCAATCACTGATGCGAGAATAAGCAACAGTAAAGTGTAATGGTAAAACTTCCACTGTAAGATAATATTTTCTTTTCTTGTTATTATTCAATTGTAAATTAAATTTTTTAAAATTTAATATTCACCATTATATTCTTATCGATAACCAACATCTTTTCTGTAAATCTGGAAGAAAAGAAATTTTTCCATACTTTCATATGGTTTCTTTTGATTCAGAGCCTATATATGACATTTTGTTGTCCATTTTCCAAAAAAAAAAATTATAACTTCCTGATCGTTAATTGAGGTGCATTTTCCATATTAGTTTATTGTGTATGATAATGTTCATTAAATTTACAAAATGTATAAAATTTCCGTGAGATTAATTATATATTTGCAATTAAATGAAATGCAATCCATAGGAATTAGTGGCTCATTAATTTTCTATAAATTAAAAAATATATTAGTTAGGTGTAATGATGGAAATGAAAATACAAAAGCCCTAGATACTGAAAAGAATAACATAAAAATAAATAAAACCATACTTTGCTTTCTATTGAAACAATCTAACACTCTGATGTGAGAATAAGCAAAGGGTAATTGTAAATCTTGCACAGTACGATACTATTTTCTTTTCTTTCTATTATTCAATTGAAAATTAATTTTTTAAATGTAATATTCACTCTTATGATCTTATCGATAACCAACATATTTTTCCTAAATTTTGAGAAAATTTTCAATGTTTTCATAAGTTTTCGTTTGATCCAAACCCTATACCTGACATTTTGTTGTCCATTTTTCAACCAATTTTTCGCTAATTTCCTGATCATCAATTGAGGTGAAATTTTACATATTAGTTTTTTGTTGGCGATAATGCTTCATGACATTTACAAAATGTATATCATTGCCGTGAAATAATTTATACATTTAGAATTATATGAAATGCAATATATGGAAATTAGTGGCTCAATAATTTTCTATAAATTGAACGATCTAATAATAATGGAAACTAAAATACAAAATCCCCTAGATGCTGAAATAAATAACATAAAAATAAATAAAACCATATTTAAGTTTGCTTTACTTTAAAACGAGTTAAAAATATGATGCCAGAATGAGCAAAATGTATTTGTAATACTTGTATAATAAGATATTATTTTCTTTACTTTCTAATTTTCAATTGTAAATTAATTTTTTTAAATTTAATATTCACCATTATATCCTGATAGATAATATAGTCTGACACCCTTATATTCTGATAGATAAATTTTATGTAAATTATGAGGGAGATAATTTTACATGTTTTCATAAGATTTCCTTTAATTCACAGTGTATATCTGACTTTTTGTTGTCTATTTTGCAACCAATTTTATGTAACTTCTTGATCATCAATTGAGGTGATATTTTGCATATCAGTTTATTGTCGATGATAATGCTTCTTAAAATTTAGAATATGCATATCATTCCTGTGAAATGAATTATATATTTACAATTAAATGAAATGGAAGTGAGTGGTTCAAAAATTTTCTATAAATTATAAAATCTGTTAATTAGGTGTAATGAGGGGAATTATAATACAAAATTTCCTAGATAGTGAAAAGAATATCATAAAAATAAATAATAAAACCATATTTAAATTTGCTTTCTTATAAAACGAACTAAAATACGGATGCGAGAAAAAGGAAACTGTAATTGTAAAATTATCACAGTAAGATAATATTTTCGTTTCTTTCCATTATTCAGTTGTAAACTAAACTTTTTACATTTAATACTCACCATTATATTCTTATCGATAACCAACATCTTTTCTGTAAATTTCGAAGGAGAAAATGTTCAATATTTTCATAAGGTATATGATTCAGAGCTTATATCTGACATTTTGTTGTCCATTTTGGAAAAAAAAAAACTTCCTGATCGTTAATTGCGGTGCATTTTCCATATAAGTTTATTGTCTATGATAATGATTCCTCAAATTTGCAAAATGCATATCTTTCTCATGAGATTAATTATATATTTACAAATAAATGAAATACAATCCATAGAAATTAGTGGCTCATTAATTTTATGTAAATTAAAAAATATATTAGTTATGTGTAATGATGGAAATTAAAATACAAAAGCCCTAGATACTGAAAAGAATAATATAAAAAGAAATAAAACCATACTTTGCTTTCTATTGAAACGATCTAAAACTCATATTTTTGCGAGATGCGATGCTGATGCGAGAATAAGCAAAGTGTAATTGTAAATCTTGCACAGTACTATACTAGAGGTGCATTTTCCATATTAGTTTATTGTCTATGATAATGCTTCATTAAATTTACAAAATGTGTAACATTTCCGTGAGATTAATTATATATTTACAATTAAATGAAATACAATCAATGGGAATTAGTGGCTCATTAATTTTCTGTAAATTAAAAAATATATTAGTTATGTGTAATGATGGAAATTAAAATACAAAAGTCCTAGATACTGAAAAGAATAACATAAAAATAAATAAAACCATACTTTGCTTTCTGTTGAAACGATCTAAAACTCTGATGCGAGAATAAGCAAAGTGTAATTGTAAATCTTGCACAGACACTATTTTCTTTTCTTTCTATTATTCATTTAATTGAAAATTAAATTTTAAATGTAATATTCACTCTTATGATCTTATCGATAAACAACATATTTTTCCTAAATTTTGAAAAAAATTTCAATATTTTCATAAGTTTTCCTTTGATTCATAGCCTTTATCTGAAATTTTGTTGTCCATTTTGCAACGAATATTTCGCTAACTCCCTGATTATCAATTGAGGTAACGCTTTGCTTATTAATTTATTGTCAATGATAGAGCTTCATCAAATTTATAAAATGTATATCATTCCCATGAAATTAATCATATATTTATATTTAAATGAAATGCAATATACGAAAATTAGTGGCTCAATAATTTTTTATAATATAAAGAATCTATTAGTTAAGTGTAATAATGGATATTAAAATACAAAATTCCCTAGATACTGAAAAGAATAACATAAAAATAAATAAAACTATACTTAAGTTCGCTTTCCAATATGAACTATAATGAAATATATATTATTTTCCTTTCAGCTTTACGGAAGTACTGGGAATTTTTTTGGACTAAAAACAAAAGAATGAAGCACACGTAATATATTTCATGCATATAGGAATATCCATTACATATTATGGATCTAACACGCGTTTATGTTTAGTCATAAAACTTGAAAACAAATTCTTTTAATCTTTATCATTTGTGTTTAGCAAATGCATATCTTTTTAAAAATTTATGTTCTACTTATTTTTTATCAATCCTAAAGTCCTCTTACTGAAAAGTTATTTTTTTATCTTCTAGCTTAGTTTTTGTATTTTTCCATCTATTATTTCTTTCTAAATTTAAGGCGTAAAAAAGCTAAAAGTTTTTGTTTTTATCAGGCAGCTTTCAATTATTAATAAAAACCCCTGTTTACGCACAAAGAAGGAGAAAAATAAAATTTCATTTCTTTTTGTTTTTAGAATGGCAGTGGTTTACAGCAACACTCTTTTGTTTTTGCAGCGCACATTGAGATCACGTACACGCTTCTCAAGATTTGAAACCGGAAGTTACCCTTTAGAAATTATGTACTGCCTCATACGTGTACGTGACATGAATATTTAAATAAAATCCTAAAATTTCACGGTAAGTGATTTCTTTCCACGTCCCTTTCATGTTTTCCCTTTTAATATCCTGAAAAGTTTTCTTTAGAAGCATACGAAGAAAAATAATGGAGTAATTTACTTCGGCAAACTTCTGCTTACCACCAAGGAAAAATCTTAGATTTTTGAAATGTATATTTTCCAGTGCGTACTTCACTACATTATGGATGTCTGTGTGAATTTTTAAACATCTGCTTTCAAAATAATGGTAAAAATCTCTCTCGATATAAAACAGTTTAAGGGCTATGGCGAAAGGCTGAATGACGTCATAAATTATTCCAGTTAACTGACTAGAATAATTTATGATGCACATACTCTTCCCAAGCAAGTAAAATTTATTTCGGGTTGTATTCATTATTCTTAATCCACAATGTCACGATGTTTGAGCAAAGGTTTATTTAATTAAACTTTGCATCTAGCACTAAAACACAATAAATGGGGCGGAGAAAATATCGAAATTTCTCTTAATTTAGAAAAAAAATATATTCAATCTAAATAAATGCCAGCAAAACTAACAAATTTATGAACACACATATTTTAGCTTGCATTTCACAGAATATAGCGGGATATAACAAATACTCTATTGCCGTTTTTAAACATTAATATTATTTATTACACATCTGAGTAATTTCAGTCAGACAATAAAGAGGACGGGGAAAATATCGAAATTTCTCTTAATTTAGAAAAAAAAAAAAAATATATATATATATATATATATATATATATATATATATATATATATATATATATATATATATATTCAATTTAGATATATGCCAGGAAAACAAATTTATGAACACACATATTTTAGACTGCATTTCACAGAATATAGCGGGATATAAGAAAATACTCTATTGCTGTTATTAAACATTAATATTATTTATTACATATCTGAGTAATTTCAATCAGACAATAAATGGGGCTTGGAAAGTTTCGAAATTTCTCTTAATTTAGAAAAAAATATGTTCAATTTAAATAAATGCCATCAAAAATAACAAATTTATGAACACGCATATTTTAGCTTGCATTTCAAAGAATATAGCGGGATATAAGAAAATATTCTATTGCGTTATTACACGTTATTATTATTTATTACACATCAGAGTAATTTCTTTAAAGGTTTCAAAGATGATGTGGCAACTGGACCATATTTGACGAGCCCTTCAATCCAGAGGCTTCTGTCAGTAAGCACAAAAATGACAATGAGCGAAAAATAAACACATAAAAGAGCAAAGAGATAGAAGGGTGGATTCATGAGTTCATAACACAAAACTAGAGAGTAGAGAGTTTAGGGATAGAAAAACATAAAATATTTTTGTGGCCAGTGACATCCGTACGAAAAAAGCCGAAAATATAGACTAGTAGTGTTCAAAATCGAAAAAAATAAAAAATATATGTTTAAAAATAAATAAATTACATTAAAAATCCAAAAAGGACCTAAATAATAATAAATGAACATAAAAACAATTTTTATTAATTTAGATTATGTTTTAGAATTTTTATCTATTGAATAATAATGATCAAAAACGAAAAAGTTAAAAATTTTGAAAAAATAAAAATATATGTTTTAAAAATAAATAAATTGCATTAAAAATCCGAAAAGGGCCTAAAAGAGAAATATAAATTATATAGTTTTAGCAAGGTACAAAAATGTATATTCCGCTCTAAATATGTACCTTAGTGCTTAGCAAGCAATGACAAATATAATGGCCAAAGCTGTATATGAACTGGGAAAAGTGTAAAAACAATTGTTTATTCACATTTAGGGCAAGTATCATCAAATTCGTTTAAAGGTTAACGTCGATTAATCTACGTTTAAATGGAGAATTGCGTACCAGCAATGGTTGGCGCCGTGGGTTAATCCCTGTTAGCCTTTAAATGACTTTATTGAGACCAGCCTTAAGATGTACTGTGTTGAAATTAACAATTATCTAGAGTGATAAGTAAAATTATAAAACGTTTAAAGCTTATTTTAATGTCATTACATATTCACAGATTAGTAATTCCTTCCTCTGAAAATATTTAGTATTTTATGTAACAGAAAATGTGTAATTCAAATGATCAACTGCCCAATAGATATGTTGTTTATAGAAAAAATATAAACACAAGTAGTACATAGTAGTACTTTTAGTACACAGTGTGAAATTTTTTAATGTGGCGGCATCCGTAATTTTCTAGATTAAAAATCCAAATTATAAACCGTTAATGTATCGGGGATATTAAATCATCAGTTATTAACATAATCGTACTTAATTATATGAAATAACTTAATAATTTATCCAAAATATAATGTGTGTTTCAATCAATGAACTGTGATATAATTAGTTATTTATAAAGAAAGATAAAACAATTTAGAAGCGTCAAAATTTACCCTGTGATTTAACTGTAATTAAAATTTGTACACTTAAATGTCAAGTAGGTGACATTTAAAAGAAATAAAATGCAAATATTCATTAAAATAAGAGAGCAATGTAGAAATTTAAGGAAATGATATTGCAAAACTAAGTTTTGTTAAATCTTGAAGATTTTAAATACCATATAAAGAAAGAATAAAAACAATTCAATATTTTACAACAAATTTCTTAAGAAATAATTTTTCAAGTTATAAAAAATTGAATATAAAATGATTGTTTTGGCTTTCAGTTAATATAAATAAAATCAGACTTTTAAGGGGTACTATTTTCCGCTCATTCTAAAGAAAAGAAATACTTGATTTCCATTTGGATAAAACGTGATTGTTGAGATATCATAAATATATCCTCACGTGCATTGAATTTACTACTCGTAAATGGTGAACCTATTGAAAGAACAGCAGAAAATTAAAGGTTTCCAGGTAACAGCAAATAAGTGTGTTTCAATTAAAGAACTGTGATATAATTACATTATTTCTAAAGAAAGCTAAAACAATTTAGAAACATCAAAATTTACCCTGTAATTTAAATGTAATTAAAATATGTAAACTTAAATATTAAGTAGGTAACATTTAAAAGAAATAAAATGCATGTGTTCCTTAAATTAAGTGAGAAAGTAGCCATTTAAGGAAATGATATTGCAAAATTATTTTTAATGTTTAATTAAATTTCGAAGCTTTTCAATACGATACAAAGAAAAAATAAAAGTGATTCAACATATTGCAACATATTTTTTAAGAAATAACTTTTCAAGTTATAAAATATTGAATATAAGATAATTGTTTCGACTTTCAGTTGATATAAATAAAATCAGACTTTTAAGTGTTACCATATTTTGTTCATTCTAAAGAAAAGAAATACTTGATTTCCATTTGGAAAAAACGTGATTGTTGAGATATCATAAATATATTCCTCACGTGCCGTAAATTTACTACTCGTAAATGGTGAACAACAGAAAATTAAAGGCTTCCAGGTAACAGCAAATAAGTATTTTGTTTAACCTTTATGTTTATCGAAATAAAAAGAAATAACTTGTAGTTTCTAAAGTTGCACACCGTAATTTACTCGCAATTTTAGATCATGACATTTGCTAATGTATTTTCAGCAAGTAATTAGGTATGAATATTTTAAGACTAAAGCACGAAAAATGACAGTTTGAACATGCGCAGTATAGCTATAGCTGTGACAATGGAGCACAAAAACTCATTATACCGATAGAAAAATGTTCTGTGAAACATAAAAATGTATGATCTATTACATTAATTAAGGAGTAAATCTGCGAAAGTAAAAGCACCAGATGTGACTCTAAAAACATTTCGAGTTTAATTACCCTTTGTGGTTAAAAGGTAAAAATCAATAGCAAGTCCCAATACTGAAATTCATCTATACATAAATTGTAATTGATATTTAAAACTAAAAAACTTGGTAAGGATTGCAAAAGAATGTTCATTTTACAGAAATGAAAAGGTTTAAACATGTTATAATTTTATGTCAAATTTAAAATTAGTGTTTTTGTGTGGGAATCATTTATTTGTTTTTATAATTCGAAACACAAGCACACATGTATATATATATATATATATATATATATATATATATATATATATATATATATATATATATATATATATATATATATATATATATATATATATATATATATATATATATATATATATATATATATATATATATATATATATATATATATATATATATATATATATATATATATATATATATATATATATATATAATAATAATATATATATATATATATATATAATATATATAATTATATATATATATGTATATTATATATATATATATATATATATATATATATATATATTTTTATATATTTTATATATACGATATATACAGATATAATATATATATATATATATATATATTTATATATATATTTATATTTTTATATATATATTATATTTATATATATATATTATATATATATATATATTATATATTTATATATATATATATATATAATATATATATATATATTTATTTAATTTATATATATATATATATATATAATATATATATATATATATATAATATTTATATATACATATATATACATATATATATATATATAGATATATAATATATATTTAATATATATAATATATATATATATATATAGATATAGATTATATTATATTATATATATAATATATATATATATATATATATATATATATATATAATATATATATATATATATATATATAATTTATATATATAAATATATATATAATATATAATATATATATTTATTAAAATAATTATATATATATATATATTTATAATATATTATAAACATATATATAAATATAAAATTTTTATTTATATGTATAAATAGTATATATATATATTTATACTATATATAATAAATAAAATAACAAATATATTATATATTTTTTAACTACATAAATTTATTTAATTTATTATACATATAATATTCAAATATATATTTATATTTATAATATTATAAAATTTTTTATATTTATTTTTATATAATTTTTATTTATATTATATAAAGAATTTTTTTTTAATATATATAATATATAAATAATTTTATATTTTTATATATTTATATAATATAAATAATATAAATAAATTTATAAAATTTTTATAAAATTATTTTTATATATATTATAAATATTTTTATATATATTATAAAATATAATATAATATTGAAATAAAAAATTTTAAACATAATTTAATATATTTATATATGTATTTTTTGATTTTAGAAATATTATATATATAAATAAAAAATAAAAAATATTTATAAATATATATAAGTATATATAGTATATATATGTAAATATATTATATATATTTTTACATAATAATAAAAATATAACATAAAAAAAGAATAAATATTTATAAAACATATATATCATAAAAATTTATATAAAAAATATTTATTTAAAAAAAAAATTCATAAGTTTAATATAAAAAATAATGTAATAATCATATATTTATATTTAAATATAAATATTTTTATAAACATATATTTAAATATTTATGTTTATTTATTATATTTAATTTATTTTATAAATATATATATATATACAATATATATATATAATATATTTATATACTTAGAAAAATAATAATATATTATATATATATATAAAAATATACTGTATACAGAACAAGATATAAACAATATATATATTTATATAATATATATATATTTATATTTATTTGTATATATATATATAAAATATATATTATATACATATTTTATATAATATAAATATATATGTATATATATATATATAATTATATATATATATATTATATACATTATATGTAAATATTTATTTATATTTATAATTTATAAAATTTATATATATAAAAAATATTTTTTATATAAAGTTTATTGCCAATTAAAAAAGTTATAATATGTCTTCAGTAATATAAACAAAATATATAAACAATTATTTTCTTATATACTTCTAAAAGATTCTTAATTTTTTTTTTATAAATAAAAAATATTTCATGCTGTAAATTTGAAGCATGTGTAAAATTTACTAAATGCTAAATTAAGGATTTAGAAATTTCTCAGATAAATACTCTTTACACTAATGGCTATTATATCCATTAAAGCTTAAAATGTTTTTGTTTTATAATGCTTATAGTTTCGGATACATACATCCAT
The DNA here is from genome assembly GCA_032207245.1 of Pardosa pseudoannulata. Taxonomy (NCBI): domain Eukaryota; kingdom Metazoa; phylum Arthropoda; class Arachnida; order Araneae; family Lycosidae; genus Pardosa; species Pardosa pseudoannulata. The sequence goes on along the minus strand of CM063511.1, from coordinate 73,598,367 downwards.
ACGTAGAATGTCTTATATGAAATATTTCTATAATAAACCTTTATTCGAAGATATTATTTCTTTGCTACCGCTTAGATACATTAAATTTAAAGTTAAACTTTCTCCAAAACATCTCATCCCTTTCTCCTACTTGTTACTGTACTTAAAAGATATGTTGAATCGCAGAATGTAGAAATAAATGGTTTGTCTAGAGAACGCAGTTGCTAGAGTGGTAAAAGTATTCATAATTTCATGATTTATGAATATTTGAAATATATAAACAATGTGGTTCTTATATACTTGTAAATGATTCTTAATCCCAAATAAACTGGAAATAAAGCTTTAGTTATATGTAACCAATATATTGTAAAGTAATATTTCATACCAGAACAATTAAGTCTTAGAAATATTCTTTCAATAAGTAGAAAAATATAGAATAAATATGAAAGAAAATCTGAATAGTCTTCATCTATGATTACTTACACACAGATGAAAATATGAGTAAACTTGTAAAATATTCTCTCCAATTTACAAAATATAAATAAGACCAAGTTGCATCTAAAGAAAATAATGTAAATAATCCATTCCTTTTAAAACAAATATATTCCTTAACTATGCTACAGTTTCTTCAAGATATTTCTGTTTATTTATCAAACATTAAAATGCCGAAATAGTTTATTTAATGAATATGTCAGATACAACTGCGAAAATATTCTTCGGACTCAGCTCGCCTTTTATGAATACTTAAGAAAATAATCAGAGCATATTCGAGGTACACATACCTCATAAAAATATGCACTGTAACGTCAGAACAAAGAAGCTATCACAACCAGGAAATTTTGAGAGCAGGTCGGAGGCATGAATTGTGCATTTTCCATTATTTGCCCACAGCTATTGCGGGAGTTTCAATGAAAACTAAACAGCGGGGGTTATATTACACACACGCACTGCCGTCTCCTGCGGAGAACAATGTTATTAAAAGTCTTCGTTGCTTAGGAGTTTCATGCTTTATACTCTCCCCTGCTGCAAAAGTTGGCGTATCTTTTTCCTCTTAATTTAAATTCAGTATTATTTGTTGCGAAGGAATATCCTCGTTACATACTTCAATAAGGAACCGTCGTAAAATGCATTTCCATAAATGATGGAACACAAAAAGTTATTTTAATATGTGTTGGTATTAAAATGAGTATTTATCATATGAAAGATATCTGTTGAGTCTCAGGGTGAATAAATAAATGGTTTGTGTAGAGACCTCAGTTGCTACAGTGGTAAAAGTATTTATCATTTCATGATTTATGAATATTTGTAATATATAAACAATGTATACACAAACATTCTATAAATATTTGTAATATATAAACAATGTATATAAACAATTATTTTCTTATATACTTGTAAACAGTTCTTAATTTTTTTTCTATAAATAAAAAATATTGAATACTCTAAATTTGCAGCATGTTTAAAATTTACTAAATGCTAAATTAAGGATTTGGGAATTTCTCTGATAAATACTGTATAGACAAATTGCTACTTTTTACATATCTTAAAATGTGTTTATTTTATAATTCTCATAGTTTCGAATACATACATCCATACGTAGAATACTTATAGGAAATATTTTATAATCAACCTTTATTACATTAATATTGTAAAATTAAAATTTCTTCAAAACATCTCACGCTTTTCCACTATTTCTTCCTGTACTTGGGAGATCTTTCATCTATATATATTATTCGCAATAGAATAGTCAGTTATGGCTCCATGGAATTATACTGAAACTGAATTATATATATAAGGGAAAAAAATAACTATTGATGGAAAATATAAAATTCTCTTAAGTTGCCAAATAACTAGCTGTCCTAGAGATTTAGCAATGAATTGGTGGAACGCTGGTTTATGTATTCGGAATTTGCAAATTCAAATTTTACCTTTTCAATTTTTGTTTGTTGACATTTGGACTTGAAATTAAGCGTACATAGCGTAATTTACTATATAGTCTTTTAAAAATTTGACTTAAGGTCTACAAAGCTATTCAAACTTTTACTTTAGATATGAATTTTTTTTCTATCCTTTTCTCCTATAAAAACTTAAACTGCAGAAAAGTTTATATAATTCATTAAAATATTGTTGAAGTAGTTTTAAGGTATTAACTTCTAATAATCATTGAAACAGGAATGTTCTACTTGCAAAAAGTGTGAATCTAAAATCAAATTTTATTAAAACTGCGCAAAAAAAATTAAAAAATAATTTTTTAAACGTTACTATTCTCAGATACCATCATGTATCTCAACATTTATATAAGCGTTTAACTCTTTCAACATAACTTGTAAATCATAAATTCATACTTCATTATTTTTCTTTTATAAGTTTTTAATAACATTTATTACTTTTATATTAAAGTAAGCAATATATAATGGAGTGTTAATAAATTAACATTTTCCTCACATTATGTACATTTTAAAATCTTTTGAATTTATTGTATTTATTAAAAGTATTTCATTTATCGAAGTTTAATTGCTGTTTATGGGTCAAATCTACTTAATGTCAAAATAAAGGTTTCGATATTTAAGATGAATATGCCAAATAGCAAGTTCAGTTTCCAAGTAACGGATTCAAGGTAACGTTGAACCGATTTTGTTGATCGCATTTATTTGATAATGCGATACAGTAAATTTTGATTATATTGCTAAGGGCTGGTCTCATTAAAGTCCTTTAAAGCTAATCGCGATTAATCCTTGTTTAAACGGATAATTGCTTATCATTAGTTGGCATCATAAGTTAATCGTAGATAGCCGTTAACGGACTTTGGAGAGACCTGCCCGTAAATTTATATGTATGTCTGTGGTAACTGCAATGAAATAACGTATCAGTTGTTTATACAAGTGATTCTGGCAAGTTCTGACTAGTGTCTGGCTAGAAATGATGCACTCGATTTCCCAAAAAATGTCAGCATCTACTTTTTTGGGGGAGTTAGGGGCTGTCCAGTGTTTGTTGAGGCACAAAAATGAAAAACGTCAGCATTGCTCTTGTCCTCCTACAATTACTAACTAAACTAATTTGGCTTAACACTCTGACGGCCGCGGTTTCAAAACATTTGTCAATCGTTATATTCCTTCCACTGTTTTAAAAGAGTTCCATCAAACGATACGCTGCGTGTTCTCCAACTGTTATAGAAACTGGTTGCCTTTCTTCCTTTCTAAGTATGGGAACCTATTAAGAACACACTTCGTTGATAAATCAACGACTAACCAAAATGTTATCCCAAACTCGAAGGGCTTTGGGGAATATACTGAATAAACTTGTACCTTGCTTTCGTTGAAATAATTGTTCATCTATAGTAATGGTTTCGCCAGGTTTATAACCTAATAAACAGTTTTCAATAAAATTTGACTTTCTGACCATATATTGGACTTTCTATCCATACAACAAGTGAATTTGTCATTTAGCAACCTTTTTGACCGTTTCTGACCGTTCTAGATATACAACGTTTTTAACCCCTCACCAGTTTTGCCCGTATATTGTACTTGCACTGTATGAGGGACCCGCTACTGATTTGCCCGTTCAGAGTACGGACATTCTTATTTCTCTCTTGCTTATACTGCTACTTTTACTGACAATACGTTTTCTATTTTTAATTCGTCAGACGAATATTAATCATGGTTTGCTTTTTACTGTATTTTCTTTTGTGATTAGTGAGTTTTCTTTTCATATGTTTTGTATCAATAGATACATTTTTACTTATCAGTGCTAAACGTTTTAATTATATTTTATTAACCACTTAATAATTATATCCATGTGATCTATTGTTACTTTAAAATAACAGTCCATTTGGTTTGTATGAAACTAATTCTTTTGTGATTCGAACTGCAACTCGAAATCAGTCTGAAATATCTGTAAGTGAATCATATAGTATTAAGAATTTACCAGATGGCTTCGATACAGGTGATTTCAATAACAGTACAGATGGCTTCAGTCAAGCAAGGCAGTCTTCTAAAAATTACTTGCCACAATCCTCAAATGGAGAATTAAAAGGAATAAGTACATGTACTTGTAATCCGAAAAAAATTTAAAGTAATTGTACTTTCTTATATTTACAGTTGTAAATGTAAATCATGTTTGGTTGTTTTTCTATTTAATATTGTATGAAATTTCCTATTTAATATTGTTAAAAATGCAATTAAAAATGTGACAATTTTTTGACCGAATTCTGAAAAAAATGAAGCTGTTAAAGGGTTAAAAAAATAACGAACACATTTGAATGATTTTTTTTTGGTATTACCAATGAGTATTTAGGAAAAGTAAAAAATTATTGCTTCAATAGGTGAAAACAAACTATAGATATGTGAGATTAAAATGCATTTGCTGTCAAATTGACAGCCTTCGCCGCTCTAGTGTTAATGCGAAAACGAAGGACAAACTTCTGAATCCAACAAAGGTCCTTCTATTGGTTGACACAAGTTTCCAACTTCCTAGTTTTGATGACTGTGATCTTCATACTGTTTGCATTTGGACAACGTAGTGAACGACCAAAGGTAATAATGCCTACATCCCCAGATGTAGAAAGTAATTTAAGTAAGGTACGTAAGTTACAGTATGTTTTAACTAAGGTATTAGAAAGGTACAGTAAGATTTCCCACGTTCTATTATCTTCCAACACCAGTGTGATGTCCTGC
>CM063511.1:73578715-73588715 GCA_032207245.1 Pardosa pseudoannulata | reverse complement strand
AATTAATAATCAAAGTTTATTACAGAATTTTATGCCCAAAACGAAGTAACTGCATGTTTTTATAATTTCTTGAACGTTTTATAAAGTTTTAAATTGTTTTTTTTTATGAAATTTTCTGAAGTATTTCAATACAAGCAAGATGTATTCTTGGCACTCCAAGGCAGTTCAAGAATAATTTGCTTAAAACGTATTTAAAAATCAAAGTTTATTAGATAATTTTATGCTCAAAACGAAGTAACTGAACATTTTTATAATTTCTTGAACAACTTAGAATGTCAATTTTTTTAGGGAATATTCTGAAATATTTTAATACAAGTAAAATATTCTTTGCACTCCAAGGCGATTCAAGGATAAGTTGCATAAAACGTATTTAAAAATCAAAGTTTATTAGATAATTTTATGCTCAAAGCGAAGTAATTGAAAATTTTATAATTTCTTTGAACCTATAAGAAAAACTTAAATTGTTTTTTCTGGAATTTTCTGAAATATTTTAATGTAAATAATATATTCTTGGCACTCAAAGTCCTTTCAAGGATAAAATCTCTAAAACGTATTTAATAATCAAAGTCTATTAAAGAATTCTATGCTAAAATTAAATATTAGATCATTTTCATAATTTCATGAACATTTTAGAAAGTCTTAAATTGCTTTTTTTATGTAATTTTCAGAAATATTTGAATACAAGTAAAATACTCTTGACACTCCAAGGCGATTCAAAGATAAGTTACCTAAAACTTATTGAATAATCAAAGTTTATTAGAGAATTTTATGCTCAAAACGAAATAACTGCACATTTTTGTAATTTATTTAACATTTTAGAATCCTTAAATTTTTTGATGTAATTTTCTGAAATGTTTTAGTACAAGTAAAGTATTCTTTTCACCTCAAGGAGCTTCAAGGATAAGATGTCTAAACATACTAAATAATGAAATTTTATTATAGAATTTTATGCTCATAACGAAATAACTGCACATTTTTATAATTTCTTGAACAATTTAGAATGTCTTAAATTGTTGTTTTAGGGAATATTCAGAAATATTTTAATGCAAGTAAAATATTCTTGGCACTCCAAGGCTCTTTAAGGATAAGTTGCCTAAAATGTATTTAATAATCAAAGTTTGTTAGGGAATTTTATGCTTAAAGCGAAGTAACTGCACATTTTTATAATTTCTTGAACAATTTAGAATGTCTTAAATTGTTTTTTATGGAATTTTTGGAATATTTTAATACAAGTAAAATATTCTTGCACTCCAAGGCTCTTTAAGGATAAGTTGCCTAAAATGTATTTAATAATCAAAGTTTGTTAGGGAATTTTATGCTTAAAGCGAAGTAACTGCACATTTTTATAATTTCTTGAACAATTTAGAATGTCTTAAATTGTTTTTTCAGGGAATATTCTGAAATATTTTAATACAGGTAAAATATTCTTGACACTCCAAGGCGCTTCAAGGATAAGTTAATTAAAACGTATTTAAAAATCAAATTTTATTAGAGAATTTTATGCTAAAATCGAAGTAATTGAAAATTTTTATAAATTCTTGAACCTATAAAAAAGACTTCAATTGTTTTTTCTGGATTTTTCTGAAATATTTTAATACAAATAATATATTCTTGGCACTCCAAGTCCTTTCAAGAATAAAATTTCTAAAACTTATTTAATAATCAAAGTTTATTAGAGAATTTTATGCTCAAAACGAAATAACTGCATATTTTTATAATTTATTAAACAGTTTGAAATGTCTTAAATTGTTTTTTATGGAATTTTTGGAATATTTTAATACAAGTAAAATATTCTTTTCACTCCAAGGCTCTTTAAGGATAAGTTGTCTAAAACATATTAAATAATGAAAGTTTATTATAGAATTTTATGCTCATAACGAAATAACTGCACATTTTTATAACTTCTTGAAAATTTTGGAAACTCTTGAATTGCTTTTTTATGTAATTTTCTGAAATGTTTTAGTACAATGAAAATATTCTTTTCACTCCAAGGCTCTTCAAGGATAAGTTGTCTAAAACATATTAAATAATGAAAGTTTATTATAGAATTTTATGCTCATAACGAAATAACTGCTCATTTTTGTAATTTCTTGAACATTTTGGAAACTCTTGAATTGCTTTTTTATGAAATTTTCTAAAATATTTTAATTCAAGTAAAATATTGTTGCCACTCCAAGGTGCTTTAAGGATAAGTTGCCTACAACTTATTTAATAATCAAAGCTTATTAGAGAATTTTCTGCTCAAAACGAAGTAATTGCACATTTTTATAAATTCTTGACCGTTTTAAAAAGTCTCAAAATGTTTTTATGGATTTTTCTGATATATTTTAATACAAGTTACATATTCTTGCAATTTTTAGTCTTCTGATAATAATACCAGCATCGAGTATTTTTAGAAATTTTTTTTTATTTAATATATGGAATGAAAATTCAGCAATTGTTTTTATAAACACATGAAGAACTATATTGAAATTATTGAAATATATAGTTCAAATATGATAGTTAATGTTTTATTATCACGTTTCTATATTGCATATATATATATATATATATATATATATATATATATATATATATATATATATATATATATATATATATATATATGCTATGATAAAACTAAGTATTATAAATCACATTAATTATAAATTACGTGTGATTCCGACTGTTATGAAGATCTACAATGCTTATGAGATAGTAACACAATTAATTGTCTAACCTAAATGGGACTTAATTTAGAGTTAACCTAGCTTTAATTGAATAATTTAATTTCAATTGCTAGCTCTTACTATAACTCTGCCAGTTTGCAAACTAATTTTCGGTAGAATTTAATGAAACATTTACCGGTAGAGGATCCCGTTCAGTAACATTATTCGATTGTAATCCAACGTGAGGTAGATTGCAGGTAACAACATACATGTGATTCCTTAGTTTTTAAGTGATTTACCGGATTTTTTAAAGATGAATTTGTAGTTTAAATAAATAATTACATCTAACACATGGAATAGATCTAAAGACAATACTTATAAAAATCGAGTAAACACCAAGACCGTTTTTTAATGATAAATCTACATTCGTTTTATTGTATGATTCAATTTATTTTGTTAGGATGTTCACGCAATACTACTAATCTAACGTTACCTATTTATACAGAATTATTAAACTATGATATTAATTATAGTTACCGCCATAGCTTTATTTTCCCCACGTGAATTTTACTTCCTTTAACACTGGCATACATAGATGTGGAGACAAGTGGCGTTGGGTTAGCGTTTTTCGCTCCCACGATAAGTGTTCAATCCCCGGGCTGGGCAAGGTTGACTCGGCCTTTCATCCCTTCAGTGGGTAGATGAACTGAAGACCAAGCTTGCTTGGGAACTAAACACTAGGGGTTCCGCGTAAGATTAACCACCTAACCTTGAACGTGTTCTTCGCACCCCAGGACTCTTGGTTACATAAACAGAGATAGGCACTGTAGACCCTGACCCCCTAGGTAAGTGGTGGGCAAATACTTTTAAACGCGGGTCAAAATGAAATTTTCGAAATGTCTCCCGGGTCGGAGGACTATACACCACGTACGCTGTGCACACGCGAATGTTTTGGGTGGAGCTTTTTCGCTGCACAAGAAATGTTTTTGACAAAAACACTATAAGTATCATTTTAAATCATTTGGACAGAGAAATTTGACAGTTAATAAAAGATAATAGTAATAATAAATTGTCTTACTTAGGTGTATATGCGAAAAATTTGTGCCCAGTACAATATGTCACGTAATTTTTAAAGAAATATGATCCATTGTATTAAATTAATGGTCATTCAATAAATCAGTTAATGAAAGAATTTATTTTGATATTTATTTATATCTTAACGACGCAGATTATTTTATTTTGATCATAGTTATTACATTTTTATATTTATATTACATTTTGTAAATATAATAGTAATATTTTGGATGTTTTGTTTTAAAATGCCTGTTTAAATTCTATTCCTTGAAAACAAAAATAGCTTTATGGCAAACTGAAGAAATTACTTTCTTATCAATGTTTGTAAAAAGGTAAATTACCGTCCATGCTTCATTGAAATTTCTGCACACAATTTCTGCACACACAATTTATAGCATTATTAAAATAAAATGAGCATAATAGTTATAATATTTTACCTTATTTAAAAAAATTAAGTAACAGAATAGTAATATTTATGATGTATATCAACACAATGTATAGCATAAACACAATATATATCATTTTAATAAGCACTAATATTATAAAAAATCTAACATGTGAGGGGAGTTCCCCACCTTAATATTATATTTTAAAAAGCAATACTACTTCCATTGCACCAATAACTTTCCCCATACCATAGCACCAAAGTCAGGGCAAACACACTAACCCACTCAACGCCCCATAACACAGCCAATAAATTGCCAAATTTGGCGAAAAAAATACGGTGACTTTAATACATCTCTACCAACTTTTGAGCAAGTAAATTTAATGTTATTTCAACACAAAAAACGTATTTTTGGTTGACAAAGGCAAAAATGTTCCAAGAATTGGCTATATCACATATTTAATATTTGATATATCCATTTTCTTTATTATTTTCTTTGTTTTCTAAAATATAAATTTCATAGTTCGGTAGTTTAAGAAAATCCACTTTTTCGGAAGTAATTAGTAATTAATTCTTATCATCCAATAATATACGTATATTTAATGATTCATAATCATCACGTAAATCAATATTTTTAAACCTCATTTATTATTATCAATTTCATTTTAACATGTTTATGTACGTAAAAGCGAGCCAACTCATTTTTTGTATCGAAAAAAAGGCGATTTCAAGCAGTAGGGCAAATTCTCAAATTATGACAATTTTGGCCTTAGTTTCAAACAGAAGGGCAGTTTATTGTTTGTCTATTCGCTGTTGTACACATAAAAATGAATGGGAAGGGCATTATAGTAGTTCGTGACGTTGTGACAAATTGCCTTATTGGAAAAGATGTATGAAAGCAACGCTTGTGTGCATTTCAGAGTTTGTGCTTTTTAGTTAACTTGGCAATATTTTTGTATGTTTTTTTCTTATTTCTGTTTATTGTTGAATTTAAGTCCGATCAAGTTTGTGCAATTTTCTTTTTGTGAGTAAGTGACACAGATGAGTGCAATTTATTTGGGTAGTTCTTAAACCTTAGATTTTGCCGAACTTTTGGAGCAGATGCGATATTTACAACACTTCCGGCCGCCATGTTTTATCCTTGGCGATCTTGGTAAAAAACCCGTTTTCTGAAAGTCGACAAAGGGTTATTCCATGTGAAATCAACACAATTTTAGAAGAAATTCTACCTGACCCACTCCAATTTTGGTTAAATTTAGTATAGTAAGTGACTTCATGGTAATAAAGAAAATCCCCAAATCTTATGTTCAAATAATAATTGGTTTGGGAGTTATAAGGTTTAAAGTTGCCAGATTTGTCTAAAAAATACACTATCGGCATACTTTTAAATTACACTTGCTACTCACTTAATAAAGCTAGAGATATGTGCAAGGTGTTATTTTAAACCTTTTTTAATGGGCTTTCATATGATATACAACAAATGATGACTTGAAAATTTTTTAAAAATTTAAATTTAAATTTAAATTTAAAATTTAAATTTCTCAAAAAGCCAAGTTTTTAAAATTTTGAAAAAAATCTCAAAAATTGCTCATATTATTGTTAATTAATCCTCAAAGTTTCATGTTGGGATCACAATGGGATCATAAGCTACAAAAGTTTTTTTTTTATATGTTTACTATTGCAATAACGAAAATGAGAACATGCATTCATTACTTTTAATCTAACTCAACTGTATAGGATGGCATTAATGTTTACACACTACCTTATCGACATATACTCTAGTAAATAGTATATTTAACATTTGTGAAGATTTTAGAATGAAGAAAAATCATTAAAGTGCATTACTTTTGATGGATGGTGCTACTTATTTAGTTGAAACTGGTAGAAAGCTTTATGTGTTTTGAGAATTTCTACTTCAGAAAGAATATACATTGGTCCTGTTAGAGTTAAAGGATTCACCTTACACATAACATCTGAAATTGGAATTCATAGTACATCTGGCTTCATACATTATGACATAGTACATTGGGATTATAATGGGATCACAAGCTATAAAATACCAAATTAGCTTCCATTAACACATGGAAAAATCCAAAAACACATACAAGGACTGCCTTGCTATGATGATTTGTAATCCAGCATCAGTCAGCTGCTACATGGGAGAGTGTACATCATGTTCTGGGACTACATAATTAAAAACCATACTTGGTGAAACATTCGATGAAAATATGGTTTAAAAGGTCATTTTCAATCAGTGGATTTCTGTTGATAGGAGCTCTTTAGAAACAATACAAAAGTCAGCATCAGAATTTATTGACTTATTTTGTGAGAAAATGTCTGTATTAGTTTACCATTACTTTGTGGTGAAACAACAAAATTCATTTATAAACAATATAAAAGAAAATTTAAAAGATTCAGAGTTTGTAGTTCTTGATTTTGCTGAAAATTACTTATTTGTTATACAGGATGAGGCCCAGAGCTGCCACTGGACTAATGTTCAATCTACAACTCATCCATTTGTCGTATATTACAAAGGGAAGTTTGGAATTGACCACTTTACATACATTATAATTTAAGACTGTTTGGAGCCCAACACAGTAGCAGTTTACTGTTTTCAAAAGAAGTTTATTACTTTTTTTAAGACAGAATTTAAAAAAAAGTGCAAGGAAAATATTTTATTTCTCAGATGGGTTATCTGCACAATATATAAATAATAAAAACTTTGCCAATTTATGCTTACATAAGGAAGATTTTGGCATTGAAGCAGAATGACATTTTTGGACAACAGCTCATAGTAAAGGACCTTGTGATGGGGTAGGAGGTACACTTAAGAGTTAGCGGCTTGAGGAAGCCTACAACGACCATATAAAAATCAAATACTTACACCACAACAACTTTTTAACTGGGCACAGGAAAACATCACAAGAATACATTTTGATTTTCAACCCAAGAAGAACATGTTTCTACAGCTATATTTCTAGATGACCAATTTAAAAATGTTTTTGCAATTCCTGGGACTCAGAAATATCATGCTTTTATACCCACAGAATCAAAAACAAAAGTCTTTGAGAGGACATTTTCCTTTTCACAAGATTTATTGATGCGAACTGCGATAGCATCACAATAAAAGCTTCTATTTGCTGATAAAAATGACTATATTACTGCTGTTTATAATTGCAACTGGTGGCTTACATTTTTGTTAAGAGAGAGAAGAGAAAAACTCTGAAGAGGTAAAAGTGACATTCCTTCACTCATCTGGACCATCACCATCTTTTTTTATATCTATATAAGCCAGATGTACTATGGATTCCAATTTTCGATGTTATGTGTAAGGTGGATCCTTTAACTCCAACAGGACCAATGTATATTCTTTCTGAAGTAGAAATTCTCAAAACACATAAAGCTTTCTACCAGTTTCAACTAAATAAGTAGCACCATCCATCAAAAGTAATGCACTTTAATAATTTTTCTTCATTCTAAAATCTTCACAAATGTTAAATGTACTATTTACTAAAGTATATGTCGATAAGGTAGTGTGTAAACATTAATGCCATCCTATACAGATGAGTTAGATTAAAAGTAATGAATGCATGTTCTCATTTTCATTATTGCAATAGTAAATATATCAAACAAAAAACTTTTGTAGCTTGTGATCCCATTATGATCCCAACAGGAAACTTTGAGGATTAATTAACAATAATATGAGCAATTTTTGAGATTTTTTTCAAAATTTTAAAAACTTGGCTTTTTGAGAAATTTAAATTTTAAACTTAAATTTAAATTCAAATTTTTAAAAAAAATTTCAAGTCATCATGTGTTGTATATCATATGAAAGCCCATTAAAAAAGGTTTAAAATAACCTTGCACATATTTCTAGCTTAATTAGGTGAGTAGCAAGTGTAATTTAAAGGTATGCCGATAGTGTAATTTTTAGACAAATCTGGCAACTTTAAAGCCTTATAACTCCCAAACCAATTATTATTTGAACATAAGATTTTGGGATTTTCTTTATTACTATGAAGTCACATACTATACCAAATTTAATCAAAATTGGAGGGGGTCAGGTAGAAACCTTGTGTTGATTTGGTATGGAATTACCCCAAACTAAAATAGCGGCAAAATGGTGTTTTCTAAACGATCACAAAAAATGGCTTTTAAGAAACCAAAAATGAGTTTTATAATGGGTTTGTATAGAAAATAAATATTTAGAAATACTTTAACCCATCCACCGGCCACCCTCCCCACCTTTTTCCCTTTCAAAACAGTCAACCTTTTCGTAAATTCCAGACGGAACTTACCGTACCATACTAGAGTAGCCGGTTTAAAAGTTGTCAGGCTACTTTTAAATTATTTTCCCTGCAAGGTAAAGGAGTTCCGTTACTCAAAATTAGTTTCTTTCATTTATTATCGCTTTGCAATATTTTATTTTCCTCAAAAGTGTGCGATACCAGTTATATGAGTGTGAACGAGAAGGGGTCGAAAGGTCCGTTTTCGAACAGGAATTTGCTGTCGAACCCCCGTCGACGCGTCCGTTCAGTGGGTTAAAACAAATTTAAAATTTTTGAGGGTTAGGAACCCCCCCATCAAAAATATATGTTGTAACTGCATTTACTGCAAAATCAGCCGATACGTCTTAAACACGTTAATTATACTTAAAATGTTCAAAACAGCATCCATAACGCACAACTAAACGAAAACTATCGAAAAAGAAAAACATAAAATTCTACAACCTGACTATGCGAGACGAAGCATTCGAACTCCAGGAATCCCATAAGGCAAAAGGCTATGGAAATAACTAGAAAGAATTTATTCGAAAGAGATAGTTGGTGACGTCAAAAATCACGTGTACCCATAGAACTGAAAGAATGAACCAGGGTTGCCACTATAAAGATCTAATGTCAGGGTTGCAAAACCTAACCAGTAATCGCCCGGAAAAACCGCCAAATTTGGCGACAAAAGCCGGGGTGTAAAAAACGCATCTGTACCGCACTTTTTTTGTTTTTTTAACTGTTTGGCCTTTATAACTTTGGCAATATGTGGTTATTTAACCTTATCACAGTTTCATTTTTTTCCAGAATTCTGTCAAAAAAATGTCACATTTTTTATTGCATTTTTTGTTCATTTTACATTTTTAAGTAAAGATACGTTATTAAAATTAACATTTCTAATATTTTTAAGCATTTATTATAGCTTTTTTTCTTTCTATGAAAGCACCATGGAACTGAAGTTATCTTTAGAATCATCTATATACAAGTTAATTTTTGGAATTCCAGTGAATGCAAATCTTGGAGGCGTATCCGAAGGATTATCACAATTAATTAAAAAAAATATCTTGCTTGGCTGAAACCATCTGTACTACTATCAGAGTCACAACTATCCATGTCATCTAGTAAACTTTCGCTAGTATTATTTACAGATAATTCAGTTTCTGATTACGAGTCACAGTTCGAATCACAAGAAATTAGCTCCATATGCTCTGAATTATCCATTATTTAAAAGCAAAAAATATTATTCGACTCTTACATCAATAAAATTATCAGGCGGTTAGTAAAATATAACCAGATAGCTATACACTGAAAGATAGCGATTCGTCATCTGATACAAAACATGTGAAAAAACCCGCGCTTTTGAACCAATCAGAGTAGAAAATAAAATAAACTGCAAACTATCATTTACTGGACATCTATATGAATAATTGGTTACTAAAATTGGAAAAAATATGGCCGAAACAATGTGCAAGCGAAATAGAAATAAAATGGCCGTACTCTGTACGGGCAAATTAGTAAATGCCAGAAAGCTGTGCCCTTACGTCATACTGGTGAAACAGGGAAGAGTTTAAATCTATTGTATAGTTCATAATTGTATTGAATTCTATAGATCACATAATATCTCG
>CM063511.1:73568715-73573715 GCA_032207245.1 Pardosa pseudoannulata | reverse complement strand
GTCTGGCTCATATATATAAAACAAAGGGAAAGAAAATGAAAACACTGGTAATTAAACTATAGTAGTTTATTCATATTACTAACTCAACTGCCCAACAAACGACCAGGAGAATAAACATACACGTAAATCATTCTATTATTCTAGAATTATACTTAATTTTTCTACTTAATTTAACCTAATTTACTTTCTACTTAATTTAATACAGTACCGATACTAAATTATTACTACTTTATAAAAATGCTTTTATATACATAAAAACGCTTTTATATACCATATTATATACTGTGAATGCAGTTTAGAATCAAGCTGAATTCATTTTGAAAGATATTTCAAGGTTTCTTTTAACTGCATCGAAATTATCGGAGTTATTCCCATTTTTTTTTTTTTTTTTTTTTTTTTTTTTTTTTTTTTTGCCACAACAGTTAATGGAAGTAAAGGAAGGAAACTATCATTTACACTAAACCCTGGAGTTAGATATAATTTGTTGTTAATACCTATGATAAATTATTCATTGCAACAAAAGTAATCGATGATTAAATTTAAAACTATTCCGTATGTAGCTAATCTATTATTTACGTCAAATATAAAAGAAAATTATTTACGTAATATCTAAGTACAGTGTTCAAACGTACAAAAATAATATATTCTTTATTTCAAAGAAGTAATATACCTATCGTAACATAGCAGATATTAGATTCATGTTAATGATACCATTCTACTAAAAAATAATTTTCTATAAATACACAAGAATAAATATTTAAGTTCATTAGTAACAATATCCATTGAGAATCGAATAATCAGGTTGAATTTAAATTTGCTAATTGGATCTCAACAAAATCCTGATTAACTGTCTATTAAAGTTGAGTTAAATTTTATAATTTCTGTCTCAAAGTATATTTTGTAATACTATATATTTGTTATAAAATGTAATTACAATTTCTCTGATTATTCACCAACTTATTATGAGACAAAATAAGAAAATATTTTCCATATTATGTTACTGAAAAATAAAGTTACTCAGCATTGACATGATGCAATCGAAACATGATTCAAGATTTTTACTAAATTTATTGAAACTGAATTTGCAATTAATTAAGAGAGAGAATGTAATTATTCAACTGTTTCAATTTGTTATAAATGCGATTATATTGCTATAAGTATGGGGATGATTAGAAATTTGAGAATTGGAATCAGATTTCTTTAGATTAATATAAGTAGAGAAGTAATTATTTTGAAGACACAGATGTAAATTAATACGATATTAATATAATACCTAAAATTTGGAGTGTAATATTAACTAAAATGTAGAACTAATAATAAAAATTGATGAAGAAAACGTTGAAAAATATCTTTACGTATTTAATTAGAATACTATTAAAACCATATTAATTAAAACAATTGACAAATTTGGTCAATATTTAACTCAAGTATTTTTTAAATTATCGGAGTTAATAAAAAAATTTGCATTTCGTATAAAGTATTTAAATACTGCAATAAAATTCAAATCATGTACTTTAAAATTGGTTTATATATTTTTATATGCTTTAATAAATATTTAACACTGTAACAAATTATATTTAAAACAGTCTGATGTTAATTTCCTTGCTTTATATTTAATTCATTTATTGTAATTCATCATAATATTTGTAGAAAGTAACTGGTATAAAATCAAATTATCTAATATATTCGAAGTAATAGATTAATAAATATGAACACTGTTACAATATCAATTAATTTTTAAGCGTATATATATATATATATATATATATATAAAATTATTGAATAAAATAATTGTTTAATAGTATATATTTAGGCAAGTAAACATGTAAATAATATACAATTTAGCCAATGCAGAATTAGAAATATATTTCAAATATTTGCAGCTATTAACATCTATTAACTGCAGATTAACTTTTATTTTTAAAATGTTTTATTAATTTTCAATCTACAGAATGGGAAATTTACCTAGAATATTCACCTAGAATAAATGACGATTTTAATGACTTATGGCTAAATACTGGTAGTATCAATATACATCCTGAATCGAATAATCAATTTGGATTTAAATGTGATAATTGGAAGTGAAGAAAACCGAGATTAACTGTCTGTTACAATAAAGTTAAATTTTATAATTTCTTTCTCGAAATATATTTTGTAATACTATAATAACATTTTGTTATAAAACTTAATGTTATAATATTGTCATATATGAATATTAATGTAATATGTAATATTATATAGTATTACATTTTATAACATTACATTATTGTATAAATGTAATATAATAATGTAATTTTATAAAATGTAATACTGGAATTGTTAGGCTATAAAAAACAGTTATATTATGGTCCACTTAATGGGACAAAGTACGGTTTCAGTTAAAACATTTTTGTTTAATCAGCTAATTATTAATTTAATATAAACTTAAAACTGAACTCTGTTTAGAATATTTCAGTTTTGTTGTGTAATAATCTACCATGTCTCTTAGTATCATGCGTTATTTGTTGTTAACTACTGGCAACGGTGTATTTGTTGTTACCCGTTAGCAACGGTGGCAAACAGCAGTAATGATGTTGTGATGTTAAATAAAGGAGTTCTATGATCTATGATGATCGATGTTTTCGATGTTTATAATTGTATAAAGCAATAGTATTAATAGAAACGTAAAATTATACAGTATGTCAAATATATATATATATATATTATATATATATATATATATATATATATATATATATATATATATATATATATATATATATATATATTATATATATATATACATATATATATATATATATATATATATATATATATATATATATATATATATATATATATATATATATATATATATATATATATATATATATATATATATATATATATATATATATATATATATATATATATATATATATATATATATTATATATATATATATATTATATATATATATATATATATATATATATATATATATATATATATATATATATATATATATATATATATTCCTTTTAGACTAAAGTATAGTTAGTTAAGTTTCTATTAAATGAATGTTCTTGTTAAAATTTTAAATTATTTTTCAGATTATATTGAATACCAGAGATAATTTTGGAAATAAAGTAACTCATCTTCGCTAAGCAGATAGTACAGCTGAACACAAATAAAAGTTACGTCTGTATGTATAAAAAGAGGAAACACAAATGTATCAGAGCTGCCAGTTTCAGAGACAATTTTCTAGGAAAATACAAGTCAAAATACAACAAAAATTCCTCTATTTTAAACGATGGAAAAAAGAAATTTATAGAATATTAATAAATTGATTTTTAATTTTATTTGGATGTAATAGTATAGTGTTTTAAACTAAAATACATTTATGCAAATAACATGATCGATCACCTCATAATTTTTGTTTTACGAATAAATTGTAACCAATTCACCGTTAATACTAATTAATGTTTTTATCATTATACCACCGGGATTCTCGTTCGTATGTAGTGCATGAGCTATAGCAATCTGACTGACATCGTACAATAAAGATTGTACTATATTTTATAATGGAATGTTTTATAACCGAAGGATACTATTTAATTTTAATCAAACGATTAGATGACTGAACTTCACAGATCAAATTGATTGAACATCAGCACAATCATTTAATTTTCTTCATAAAAAATCCGAGTAATTCTAATAAAGCTGTGAACAGTTTTATATGCATACTAATGTTAAGCCGATCGGGAAGTAATTCTTTTGCAAGTCACTTAAGCGTCTACGATGAAAGTCCAAATGTTTGATGTCTTCTGTTCACCATCAAAGGAACATTTCAATATGGTTTCTAAGGAGGATACAATGATGATTCAAGATAACTTTCAGATGGAAACATCCTAGGACTCATACATGAAAAAGTCATTCAAACAACCGGCTACTCAGGAAATCATTTCACCTTTCTTGCTAGACCTAGTTCGCCGCCTGTTTTAGTCTCACATCGATCCTCCGCTATAACACTCATCAACATTGGGCTTCAAACTAACTTATTTTGTAAGCGTGCCTGCCTTTTCGGTGCCGGCAGTTCTTGTTGGGTGACAGCCTAAACGATGTCTACTCAGCCTGGTATATAATGAAAGAATCATTGTAGTCATGGAAAGTTTTAACGTATGACGAAATACCTATATAAATGAAACTTTTGAGGAGAGAGAGAAGAAGATATCCGGACTTATCCAGCCTTTGAAGAAGCTGCAGGTGTATGGTAATTGCATTCTGCCATCAGCGGCGGGCTTGCGCCTATGATTCCGGCTGCCCTATTTACGTCCATCGTAGCTGGGATTTAGCAAGCAGTTCCAGCCAGCCGACCGACCGAGCAGCATAGGCTCTAGCCACGGCCTTGTTTCTTTTCCCGGCAGCGTCCTCACTGTGCTTCCTTCAGAACCCAGGGCTTTTGTTCAGCCAGCTTGCTGATTGTTTTTCCATTAAGATTTTTCTGGTGACTATTTCGCTTTGTTTCTAATATCTTAATAAATGCCTTTTAAGTTTTACTGGTAGCTATTTCTTTTTATGCTACTGACACCTTCGAAGACACTTTATGTGTTCCCTTCAATTTCAACTTAGGAGATATGAAATATATAGGTCACTGCTACATTCTACGATGAAAGTCCAAATGTTTGATGTCTCCTGTTCACCATCAAACGAATATTTCAATATGGTGTTTAAGGAGGTACAATGATGATTCAAGATAACTTTCACGTAGAAACATCCTAGGACTCATTCTTGAAAAAGTCATTCAAGGCAACCGGCCATTCAGGAAATCATTTCCCTTTTTTGCTAGACCTAGTTCGCCAGCCTGTTTTAGTCTCAAACCGATCGTCTATTATAACATTCATCAACATGGTGCTTCAAACTAACTTACTTTGTAAGCGTGCCTGCCTTTTCGGTGCCGGCAGTTCTTGTTGGGTGACAGCCTAAACGATGTCTACTATAATGAAAGAATCATTGTAGTC
>CM063511.1:73556215-73558715 GCA_032207245.1 Pardosa pseudoannulata | reverse complement strand
CAGAAACCGGAACCCGAAGTTGTCACGTATCGCCATAATTTGAAACATTTGCCGACACTTGGCGATGTTTGGTGACAAACTTGGTGACAAAAATATGTTGCCAAAACTGTCGCCAAAGATCCGGTATCGTCACATGTTAAATGCAAATTTCACTACCAAATTCGTAACAATATGTTTAAATCTGTCGATAAAACAATATATGCAAGTATTCATAACTCTGTAAGCACCAGCTTGTACATACGATTAAATTACTGTGTTTGTCTGATTAATAAACAATATATTGTTTTATTTGACAATTAGGTTTAAATTATATAATCGGTAGCCCGATCGTTCAACTTTTATAGGTCTATTAAATTCATAGGAGGGACTGTTTTTATCTTATATTTTAAGTTGACTTCTTCAGATCGTGATACGCATTTTAAATAACTTTGTATGTTATCAATCACTGCATGAAGCAAATCTTTTTAAAATATACGAAACACTTATATAATTAGCAGTAATGAGTTGGAGTAATATAATAACAAATTTAAAGGATATTTACGAAAATAAATAGAGGAATAATATAATATTAGTAATGGTTCTATAAAACTAAAACTGTACCTTAAAAGTTCGTTCAAAATATACATATCAAAGTGTCACTAGACACTCTGATGAATAAAAATTGATGTAAAATATAATTATTTTTATTGTATTGTATTTTAAAGTATATCTGACAATAAGATCTAAAAATATGAGTAGAACATATATTTATTTCAAAGTTTTCATAATTTACTTTATGTAAAATAAAAGTTTATTAAAACAAATATGTTCTAAATCTAAAATGAACATTTTCGATATCGAATTTCGACTAATGCCTACTATAACAACGGAGTGTATTTTCATTTCTAAAAGCCTTTGAATAAATAAAATGTGTTATATTATGAGTAAAAAGGACTCAAATGAATAAATTTTAACAAAGATATACTCTCAACAGTTAATAAATAATAATTTGAAATAATTAGTAATTTGCAAACTTTAGCTATTAAAACATTTTACACAAATATATTAATAATAATACAATAAGTCAACATACAAATTGATAAAAAGTAAATAAATTCTTAAAACTGCGTTGGCGTTTAACAAAAAATGTACTTGTACTATTTGCAAAAGAATATGATACTAAATTTAATATTCCAAAAATTTAGAAGCATACTCTATACTGCATTTAAAACAATATTATATTTAAAATAAAAAATATATAGTAATTTTGTGGATGAAGAATATTTTAGCTTAGACACAGGAAATATATATTAAAAATATAACATTTTTAAAATATAGTTTATATAAGTATTTACTAAATTCAAATGATAAAGATACATTCAGAAAATTTAATGGGAATTTATTTTATATATTTTTTTAAATGTGTTTTTCTATCTTTTAGTAAACTTTTGCCTCTAAATTTAATATTCAAAAAATCTAGAAGCATATTCTATACTGCTTTTAAAACAAGAATATAATTAAAATAAAAAAATATAGTAATTATGTTGATGATGAACATTTAATCTTAGACACAGGAAATATTAAAAATATAACATTTTTAAAATATAGTTTATAGAAGTATTTACTAAATTCAAATGATAAAGATACATTTAGAAAATTTAACGGAGTTTTATTTTATATATTTTCTTAAAGGTGTTTTTGTAGCTTTTGGTGAACTTTTGCCTCTAAATTTTATATCATACATGATTTATTTATCTTTTTCTTCACTAATAGTGTCATGCTTCTAAAAGATGATATCAACATATGAGTGAGATGTCTAGTGACAAGTTGCATTTAACTTTCTCATTCTCAGAAATTTTTCAATTAGGTCTGTGTAATTTTAGCTCAATTCTTCAAAAATTAATGTTCTAAGAAAAATGACATCAATATCTGAACACAATTTCTTGTGATATATCATATAAAATTTTCTAATTATTATAAGTTATTCCATTAGGTCTGTACAATTAAATTTCTAAAAATTTGATTTACAAGGAAGGTATAAATGAGTATTATTTCTAGAGATATGTCCCATTTCTTAAGCCTCAATTAAATTAATTGAAACTGTAATTTTTCATAGCAGTTACTCCATACTTGTGTACTAGATATCTGGTAATTATTCCAGGCATACAGCTTAGTACGATTTAGTCCATGTTCTAGAAACAATAATAGACATTCAGGCTATTGAATAGATTCTTGTATTGCGTCGTGCAGAAACCTAATTTATTTATATATATATATATCTTTGGTCACATAAATAAATTGTTATACAATCCCTTACTTATGTGAGAGAGGTTTTCGCAGAAGTATTCCATTGTATGTTTAAACCCCAGAGTTTAGAGTTTAAAAAATACTTTATATTTTCTGAGGTTGCATGCAACTCGATTTGGTTAAGAACATCAAGGAGTGCCATTTTTCAACACAAAGACTTAACAAGACAATTCCTGATATTTAAAACTGGCTATGTCCTAATACTTAAAAAAAG
>CM063511.1:73533715-73543715 GCA_032207245.1 Pardosa pseudoannulata | reverse complement strand
TTCCGGTAAGAGATGTGATGTAAAATAATAGACCAAAAAAACCAAATGTACTGCAGAAAAATCTAATCCGATTATGTACTCTGTGCTCTCGTAAAAGATTTGTAAGAAAAGAGACCAGATACCAGTGTACAGAATGTCATGTATCACTTTGTGTTGTTCTTTGCTTCAAAAACTATCGTACAAAGACTAATATTCAACTTTGTTTTTCCATTAGTCGAGATAACTCGGGATAGTAAGCTAATATTAAAGCTAATATTAAATTAAGCTAATATTAAACTAATATTAAATTAAGCTAATATTAAACTAATATTAAATTAAGCTAATATTAAATGCTTTTACACCTGTAAAAGATTAAAAATTCTTAAAACCTACATATTTTGTTGTGTTTTCTTTCCTCGTATTTAATAATAAAATAAATAAATGTGATGATTTTTCGCAATATTTTCAAAAAAATTGTAAGTGAAGCCATTAAGAAGGATAAGTTATGCCTTAAATCTACAGCAATTAATTACGTACAAAGCGGCAATGCAACTGAGTTTAAAAACTTCAATATGGTCAAAGGTAGAATATTAATTAGATAACCACTTGAAAATTCATTATATAGATATCTGATGCTTCCACATAGGATTTTTTGTGTTAAAAACTATTGACGATTGAGTACATCATAAGATAGTATAAAATATTACCCACTTTAAAGCTAAATTTTATCCTAAAACCAATATCACAGAGGTTCTTGTATAACATATTTGCAGTGCAGAAAGAAACATTAAAAATTAGAATATCCTAATGTTATTTTTCATTCAATCAGTTATATTGTTAAACATATTAGGTATTGCAATTTAACATTACATTTCTAAATTTTGTAAAGGTATTTCAAACCATTAAAATTGTCTTTAAATCCCAATACAATGCGATTTAACCTGTCCCGGCTTTAGTCATCATCCAAATATAATTTCCGATATAATCTTGATACAATAATTCTGCTTGTGTACGAAGGAACCAGTTTACAACCTTGACGAAATTGAAAAACTGACTAAAACCAAACGAAATGAAAAACTGATGTTAAACTAATGAATTTTTAACAATAATTTTCAAATTTTGTGCAAACTTTTTGTTATAAAATAATAATAGCAATAAATATCTTTAAATGTGTATTTTTTATGTTTTAAATGAAGTATTTTTGCACAGTATTTAAAAGTCTATATATAGGTAAAATTTCGTTTTCTAAAGTTTAAATTTCATAATTTTTTTTATAATTTATTTTAAATATTTGCAGTTCTTTCCTCTTGGTTATTTCTCCCAAATAGTTTATACATCGCATTGGTTCAAAAATATGTTTCCCATTTAAATAGTCTAGATCTTTAGTTGAATTTAAAATTAATCTATCATGCCGATATGTAAAAATTTTAATTATGTTAAAATTAAATAATTTTATCAGACAATTTGAGATTATTTTCCACAGGTTTATGAGTATATGTACCGGTTATGAAATAGCTTTAGATGTAGATTATTTATGGTATTTAACTGTGTGAAAAGCTACCATTTTTTAATTCAAGAAATCTGTGTATAAAGAACTACAGTATTGAGTACGCAATATGCAAAGCTATATAACGGCTATTGTGTAGAATTTAATATGAAGCAAATAGTTATCCATGTCACTATTCTAAAAAATATTTAGCCTAGAAAAAATTTAATTTGCGTAATATTTATTTTTCAAATGCCGAACAATTAGCCCCTAAGCCAAGATTTGTCGACTACTTTATAACAAGGCTCACATACTGAGAATGTACAACACAATTATTTAAATGTTCAAAGTCACTGGATGATTAAGTCACCCAAAACACTGTCCGGAATATTCACCACTTCAATTCTGAAAAGATGGTCTTGCAAACAGTCATGTCCAGTCAGAACTCTAAAAAGGGCTACTCCATTCTTTCTCTGAAAATTTTAAACAGCTCTCTGTTCCCCTGATATCCTGAACTCTCTAACGATATTTGATCAGCATGTTTTCTACAATTAAAAGTAAACTCCTGTTTCAAATAGCTCTTGAGCAAACTTAAAAATATTCATCAATCAGGCACCGTTCTGTATGGAAATATATCCTACTGAAGTTTTGCAACTTTGTTCACAAGGTATACAGTCTTATATCTAAGCATTTCTTTTTATCAGTACAAAAGGTTAGAAAGATCAGCTGATTGGCGACGTTGCCTTTCGTTCCAGAGAAAGAACAATTTCACAGTTTCCAATCCGATTTCAGGACAACAATTTTTAAATCAGTTGTTTGCGATTGCCAGATTTAGCAAAGATTATAGTTGTGAGTACACGTTTTGTTACACCCTCTTTTGTCTGTATCATTACTCTGCAATTAGTAGGAAAGTTTTACAGATAGGGTGGTTTATTAGTAGAGGAATTTCCCCTCTGCGAATTATTTTAAGTTGGGAATTAAATATTAGAGTAAAATCACTTAAAGTTTTTTTTCATTAGGCAGTAAAACATTGGGACAGTTGATAGTTTTGTTATTGGAAGACTATATAACCAGTCAAAATTATTCATGGTTAGGGGAGAAAACAAATTCATGTATCCAAGCCATCTTTGAAAATAGATATCACATGCAATTTGCCTGAAAAGAGATCTTAGAATGAGTTAATAGAAATGAGAAATAAATGAAAATAAGGAGAAATAGAAACATCTGTAATAATACTCGTAGTTGTATTCAAATTTTCGAGTTCTGACTGTAATGCACATGTTACTACAAAATTAACAACGTCTCATGGGTATTATTAATTTCTTCTGTGTTTCATAACTTGAAAAACTGAAAAATGTATCAAAAAATCTTTTTACTAATAATATATCAAAAATCTTTTTACTGTATAAATCATTGAATGCTGTATAAAAAAAGAAAAAAACTATTGATACAGAAAGATACATTGTAAGAAAAACGAACCTTAAATCAAACATACATGTTTCTTCGAAATATTGGTCACAAAACTTTCTCTACGAGACTAAGAAATAGCCAAATTCAAAAATATATTTTGATAAATTTTAAACATCTAATAAGAAATTTTATTAAGGGGATATGGCAGGAAGATTCTGACATCTGTTTCTCGTTTTTAAAAAGCAAATATGTGTTGTAGATTTGTATATTTTATTTTAACAATTAATAGCTATGAATGTTCTTTTGAAAATACGTATTCTATGTCAATGAAACACATATCGCTTTGTTTTGTTATTCTCGAAATTCATTCGAAATGTTGAAGCATTCTCAAGATAAGATCAAATAATAGGTTACAAATAACATATATTTCTTAATACAGTTTAGATCCCAAAATTTTAAGTACTTAAAAATTAGAATTTAATAGAGTATTTTAAAATAGTGCTAATTATTTCTCATACAATGAACATATATAGAAGTTTTATTTTGTTATCTAACTTTCATTTATTAGAAAAAGAAAATTGCGTAAGTAATTAAATTCAAAATTTCGGTCTCCTTTTCCTCAGTAACTAATCTTATACACTCGGATGACTTTAAAAAACATTCACCTATATGCGAACATAATTATTGAATCATTTTCAACAGTACTTGTAAGGGTTGCGCTCGATAAGAAAACCTTTGATGAAGCAACTATAATAAAAACCGATAGCTACCAAACATTATGACACTTGATTATATTTCCACAGAATAAAAATCTCTTTCATAAATTTGATAATTTTTATATATTATTCAGTATAAATTTTTCGAAGTAGCAAAAGTACATGAAAGATGAAACTGAAATTTTTATTTCAGATATAGTTTCAACAATTTTTATACAAATAATGACATACACAATGAGTCTGGTCTATTCATACATAGCGAGAAAACATCTTGCACTGATTTTTGTGGTTTTTTATTATGTTTATAAATCACAAAAAAGGCCATTCATCTAATGCTAAATGTCAAATTGTGTGAAACAAATCATTCCGTTGAGTAAAGAAATAAAATTCATTAAACTCAAATGAAAATATTTCTTGGTGAAGAATAACGCTGAAAACTTTCTCTCCGAGATGAAAACCTATCCAAATTTAAGAGATTGTTTTGACAGATTTCGAAGATCAAATAAGCGATTGTGTTAAGGAGATTTAAGTAATGGTCTGTGATAAATGTTTAATTTTCACATAAAGAAAAGTTAGTTTCAAAACTTATATACAGTTTATTTATAACACTAAAATATATACCACCTTTAGAGATCTACATATAATAATTGTTAAGGGAACAGCATGTTATGAAATGTATTTTTCAAAAACATGACAGAACTGAACTATTTATAATCTCAATTTTTTATAATCTTTTCTTTAATCTTCTATATTTGCATAATGTCTAATGGCGAAAAATATTGAAATGTGAAAGAAATAAATCTAAAATTCAATTCTAATGATAATTTTTTACAGTACTTATCAGGAATATGCAGGAATAAAATTAATGTAATTTATTTAATATGAACAGTGCAAATTAAATTCACACTAATTCTGGTAGTCTACTTTTTTAATTTAGCTTATAAACCACAAGAACGTTTCCATCTGATGTTAAATGTTGCGTGTTATATAGACAATGAGTCTGTCCTATTCATACACAGTGAGAAAACATCTTGCACTGGTTTCCGTGGTATTTTAATATGTTTATACATCACAAAAAAAGTGCATGCATCTAATGATAAATGTCAAACTGTGTGAAACAGAACATTTCTGTGAGTAAAGAAATGAAATTCGTAAAACGCAAATGTAAATATTTCTTGAAGAATAACGCTGAAAACTTTCTTTCCGAGATGAAAACCTATCTAAATTTAAAAGATTGTTTTGACAGATTTCGAAGATCTAATAAGAGATTGTGTTAAGGAGATTTAAGTAACAGTCTCTGATAAATGTTTAATTTTCGCATAAACAAAAGTTAGTTTAAAAACTTATATACAGTTTATTTATAACACTAAAATATATACCACCTTTAGAAATTTTCATATAATAATTGTTAAGAGAACAGCAGGTTATAAATGTATTTTTCAAAAACATATGGAAGATCTGAACTATTATTAATTTCAATTTTTTATAATCTTTTCTTTAATCTTCTATATTTGCATAATATCTAATGGCAAAAAATTTTGAAATATGAAAGAAATCAATCTAAAATTCAATTCTAATGATAATTTTTTACAATACTTATCAGGAATATGCCGGAATAAAATTAGTGTAATTCATTTAATATGAACAGTGCAAATTAAAGTCACACCAATTCTGGTAGTCTACTTTTTTAATTTAGCTTATAAACCACAAGAACGTTTCCATCTGATGTTAAATGTTGCATATTATATAGAGTATAAAATGATACTAAATAAAAGTATACACACTGAAACATAAGTAAAATATAAATCTTTTCTTGTGGAGCACAGCTCTCTGCGAGGAGAAAAAATATCCTATTTCAACAGAATATTTTGACAGATTTTAAACATCTAATATGAGATTTTGTTAAGCTGGTTTATGTGGAAGACTCTGATATCTTTAATTTTTTTTAATAAAAACCTAGTTAAAAACTTATTTTCAATTAGCTTTTAAAAGACTGAAATTTCTTTCCCTTTGGATATTTTTCAATTGGTTTTTAATAACTGCTACTGTGATTTTATAAATTTTTTAGCTTCAAAAATAGATTACATAAGCTATTTCTTGTTTTACATAGATTGCTTCAAATGCCTGATACTCAGGAATACTCTCTTTAAGATTCACAATAATCTTACATACATTTGGTCTACATTCAGATTTTATGTCTGAGATAATTATAGTTTTTATTTTTTTAAATCAATAGAATTTTGAAACTAGTCTGTTACTTTCTTACTACCATATAATAAAACTGTTTCTAATCCTTAGCTACATAAAAGATATTATACTTAACATAGAATGCAATAAAAAATAATTAATAGTATATAGAAAAGAGCTATAATTTCAGTCTGAAGAAATTTTTTTAAAATTCTTTTCACGAGTAAGGAAGAATAATTCAGTTAAGTTTATTTAACATCCGTAGTTCTATATAAATTCACACCAATTCCTATACAATAATATTTCAGTAGCATTAAAAGATATAAGAATGTTTCACCATCCCAATTCAGGGCTTGACAAATACTTTAATTACACGCAACGTAACAAAGAGAGGCCGCAACAAACTTTTCTGGTAATTCACAAGATGTTCATTAGCTTCAATCATATTTCCTGTGTACAGTTGCTGTCTTTGAGGCCAATTTTGAAGATGTATTGTTTTTGGGCTCTACTGCCTCAATGGCATAAGAAACAGCAGTGATTGCAGTGATTTAATCACCTAGTGAAAAGATATGATTGCAATAACCTGTATGTTAAGACATACCAATTAAACTGTTCATAGTTTAATTTCGGTACAGGATTTTTAAAGCTCCATATGCACAGCATAAGCAATATGGATAGCAGATATTAGATTGCCATTGTGTAATAACATTACTATAGTATTATCCGAGGCAAATCTATGAACAGTACTCTTTAGTGAAAGTGTCAGTCCCTACATTAGTGGTGAATGCCATTGCAATATACGAAGTCACCATATTAAGTAAAATGATAAACTTGGCTCCTCGTTGTTTTCTGAGAAATAGATACTTCACATTTCGATAAGGTATATTTCATTGTTAAGACAGAGAGACAAGCAGCATAGCTTTGGACTTTGAAAGGTTTAATTATTTGACCTAACATTTCATTTCTTTTTGACTTATCACACATTCTTTCTTAGTTTTATACGCTGGGGAATAATTGGGATATGTATTTATAGTCGAAGATTGTGCAACATCTTCACAAGCCGCAAGTTCTTCGTTGGATGAAACGAGGTATTTAATGTGTATGAGTTTTTATTGAACAGGTACGGAATAAGAAACATCTGTTTTGACAGGACTCCTCGCATATTGCAATTTAGGATACTGTTTGCATTACTTCCTGCTCTTTAAGAAACCTATGCTATTGGTGAGACAGAAGTCAAAGTGTTAATCATAGACATAAATTAAGGTATCTATTGATGTTTAACATTCACAAATCTATTAAAGAATCGTGTACATGAGTTACGAGTTTAAGAGCCCAAACGTGATTCTGGTTACCCAATTTAAGATGTGAAGATGATACATTGTCGTTAAAAACAGTAATAATTCATTCTTTGGAAACCACCTTTCCTCTTGTATATTAAAATTAAACTATTGAGTTATATAAAAATCTCTGGCAATTTTTTTAACAAAAATGTTATTATTTAATTGAAAAATATATTCCTTGAATTACACACAATTACAGAATTATATGGCTTGCTTATACTATCTTCATTTCGAAATTATGTGCTTTATGGATTACAGAAAGTGCGTCTTTTCTATAAAAGGTAGAGAAAAGGATTACCAAAGTATAGCTAAAAGTTGCTTACTAATCTTTTTATCTTAAAGTTAATGAACTTTTACAAATTATCTTGTATCACACAGTTATAAATTATAAGAAAAAGTCATTAACCGTTTTAGAAAGTCACCTATGTTTAGCGAGATATAATATAAATTATACCTGCAGTACCCGAACGATGTCACAATGGTAAAACATTGCTCTTCAGTACCGGAGTTCGCGGGTTTGAATCCCGCAGATAACATAGCTGTTCGTAGTTGTTCGGAATCGACTTTAGGCAGGAGAGCCTAATCAAAAACTTGGTACTGATAAGGAAGGCCAGGAGTTTGGTCGACTGGCTCATAGCAAATCAAGACGACATCATGCAGCCATAAAGATCTTAGCCTAAAACCTCACCGCAAGACGCAAAGTATCCCTTCATTAATAACCATCACAACTGTCCTGTTCTGTTATTTCTTCCCTCACATACACCTGCTCTCGTGTCAGAAAGTTCCATGTAGTACATCGGGTCAACCGGACTTTTAACCTAGGCGGAGTATCCACGCACGTCCGGAAACTGCATAGGTTGTACTTATTTGTCTAGATTGTCTACATTTTTTGTAATATTAATTTATATGGTCGGAATGCTGACTTGGCCCCTGCGTAACGTATTGTTGCCGGAATCTCAGACCGAACCAGCAATTCAATAACCTACGCCAGACTTTGGATGGGTGGCTGGTTACAGATAGTACACAGCTTTAGGCAGTGGATCCCAGTCTCATTATCCATCTTGCAGCAAAACATTGGACCGTAGTGCTCCAAAACAAACGAAACCTATCTTCCGGTAGTAGTAAAAGTTTTCAATATTAATCATTTTTGTTTTGACATTTATCTATAATTCTTAAATTGTACGTTGTGTTCAAATACGCAGGATCGGATGTATTTGGTAACTTTTTCAATTGGGAGGGAGAAGACTTGTAACAAATAGTTCTCAGATATAGTAATAATTCTCTGGTTGAGGTTAACGTATGCAATTATGTCTTCCAATATAAAAATACATGTTGTTGTTGTTTCTCATGCCACTTGGATAAACCAAGCGCGATTGAGCGTGTAGGCTCTAGTATTAAGGCCAAGGGGCACGGTTTTCGTTTCAAGGAGCACCATTAAGGTGAAAGATCGACTTTGCTCAAGTAGGTCCTCGTAATTTTGAAGCAGATACCAAGCAGAAAACCCACAGACCACCTCCAGAGGTATTGATTGAGAACTTTGAGGACATAGTGACCACGAACCTATTTTACGTGCCCCAGTCATACAGAGGATATTAGGCCTGCTCAGGTTCCGAACCCGCAAACTCTCAGTTACAAGATCGTTGCCTTTGCCGACTGAGCTACCGCTGCTCATAAAACAAGTAGTTTAAAATACATTTTCTTATTAAATTTTGTAAAA
Source organism: Pardosa pseudoannulata (assembly GCA_032207245.1). NCBI lineage: Eukaryota > Metazoa > Arthropoda > Arachnida > Araneae > Lycosidae > Pardosa > Pardosa pseudoannulata. Next base: position 73,534,880 of record CM063511.1, on the reverse strand, counting down.
AAAATCCCTTAAAAAGGAACTTACACGTGGAAGATATTACAAAGCAATAATCCTAACCAGGATCTTGAAATCAATATGGTACATCCTTTTATTTTCTTGGAAGGATTTTTAAACCGACCAGTATTATTGATTTTAAACTACTCTAATGGAATTTAGAATGTATAATGCAACATAAAAAATGAATTTTGGTAAATAAAGTTTTACATTATTAACCATGAATAATAATGTATAAAATAAGCTATATCAATAAAACAAACAAAATACGGTCTGAATTATCCTATAGTCTTGTGGTAGAAACTTTTGCGGTGCGGAATTTCACTAAATTCAGAAACCACTAGTATAAAATATGTTTCTATTTGATGTTAAATTTTGTGAGTAGCATAAAAATCGAATGGAAAGAGGAATATACTCTGTTGTAAAAACGAAACCAAAGTCAAACATAAATCTTCCGTCGTGAAGACTAACTCTCAAAAACTTTTTCTGCGAGACGGGAAAATATCCGATTTCAGCAGAATCTTTTGACAGATTTTAAACATCTAATAAGAGATTTTGTTAAGAGGATTTGACTAGAAGGTTTATCAGAAAAAGTTGGATTTTAATTCTTTTTATTTATTTTTTAGAAATAAGATAATTTTAAAACTTCATTTCGGCCAGTTTCAATAAGGTACAAATATATAGCTAATTTGGAGATATAGTTTTCTCTATTTATAAAGTTTAATAGACAATCATTCCAGAAAAATTTGACTTGTGAATCAGTATTTATATTACACTTAATCGCGAAACCATAGAGATATAAGCCTAAAGTTCATTTTAACATAAATTGGACTGTACAATTTGGAAAATATCACTGATCAATATAATTTTAGTACACTATCAAATTTAGTTATTAATAATACTATTATATATTTTTTAAATGAATTTTATGGATCAATTTTGGATTTTATTGGAATATTTTAAACTCCTACCAGCTGTTTACTTCCTTAATATTTTATAACATATAATAAAAATACATAAATAAATATTTTCGTAGAATTTATTCTGAACATAAAACAATTATAGTCATTATCGACAGGATATTTTATATTAATATCTAGCTGTTTACACCCTTAATATTTTATAACATGCAATACAAATGCATAGATAAATAAATTTCGAACCGTAGACT
>CM063511.1:73518715-73526215 GCA_032207245.1 Pardosa pseudoannulata | reverse complement strand
ACTGTTTCGGCAGTATTTTTTCCAATTTTAGTAACAAATTATTGCAGTAAATCATAGTTGCAGTTTATTGTATTTTCTAATGTGATTGGTTCAAAATTGCGGGCTTTTTCGCATGTTTTGTATCAGAAGATTAATTGTTATTTTTCAATGTATCGCTTTCTAGTTATATTTTACTAACTGTCTGATAATTTTATTGATGTAAGAGTTGAATAATATATTTTTACATTTTAATAATGGATAATTCAGAGAGTATGAAGCTAATTTCATGTGATTCGAACTGGGACTCGGAATCAGAAACTGAATTATCTGTTAATGATAGTAGCGACAGTTTACTAGATGACCTGGATAGTAGTAAACCTGATAGTAGTACAGATGGAATCAGTCAAGCAAGGCAATTTTTGGAAATTAATTGTGATAATCCTTCGGATCCGCATCCTATATTTGCTTTCACTGGCATTCCAAAAATTAACTTGGATATCTATGAGACTAAAGATAAACTGCAGTTCTCTGATGCTTTCATAGAAAGAAAAAAGTTGTAATAAATGCTTAAAAATATTAGAAATGTTGATTTTAATAACATATCTTTACTTAAAAATGTAAAATGAACAAAAAAATACAATAAAAAAATTGGACATTTTTTGACCGAATTCTGGAAGAAAATGAAACTGCCAAAGTTTTAATAGTAATATACATAAAAATTATTTATTTAACGAAAGATAAAATGATAAATATTTATTTACAGAAGCTTTTCGTTATAAAGGGCAAAATATAGCTACATTTATAAGTATAGCAACAAGGCCTGTCAATAGTTAGAAAATAATCCAGTAAGAGTAGAGTTTTTAATACTTACGCTGTGTTCCTTTAATTTGGAGTTTTTAGTTTTGAACTTTTTACTCTTTTTATCTAGGGACACCACATGTGTTCATAAGTAACTTTTTTCATAAAACTACAAAATATTACAGATGGATGTAAAAAGCTTCAAAAGTATTCTTTATGAACTAATACGTAATAAATACTTCTTTAAAAAATATGCAGAAGAGAATTTATGTTTTATAATAGATTGGATTTATATCTGCACAATATAAAGCTAGAATTCCTTGAATTTTTTATTCCTTTAAATACAGTGTAAAAGCGTACATGTTTATGTTTTTATGCACTTTTCTTTATTCATTAAATATTTACAAAAAAAGTAATGTTTTATGCTAAGACTAATCTCTCTACAAGCGAAAGAAGTAATCCCATCATGAAGGAAATATACATTAGCAACCAGAAATGGAAATTTCACAATATGACAAGTCTTTACTTTTTATGCTTTATAATTTTATTTCTAAGCAGGAGCTTAAAGCCGCATTTTTTGTTGGATTAAAAGTTTCTTTACAAAACATGATGCATTTTGATAAATGTGTAGTATTTCTTTTATCAAATTATTGCAATGCATATGTAAATATCTTACACTGAAAATGAACGTATATTTATTAATTCATATTCACTACTGGAACAAATAGATACAAATTCCTCAAACTTGAATCATTTTATAATTTTCATTTTCTATTTTCGTTAATTTTATGTTGTAAATATTGTTAAAATTTCTATATATAAATTCATTGCATCATACACTGCTTGAGCAATTTTATTCATACCCTATTCCAAAATAATTCATCAAATGCTATTCATGTTTTGAATTATTCTTAATTAACCAAAAGAAACTTTAATAACCAATCATTTTAAAATTTAGTGAACACCAAGAATAAATAAATTTTAATGGATAACACTTTATGCAATTGCGTAAATTATATTTAAGTAAATTGTAGCTTTACGAATGAAATGTGTAGTTTACTTTTTGTAACTTACATTTATAAATTTCTGACATGCAACAAACACTCTCTGTCTCTTTCTCACACGCACGCGCGCACACACATATGTACACTGAATAGGCAAAAAACTGGTATAGTCATGCGTATGCAAATAAAGTGATAAGCAACCAATCAGAATCTCTGCGGTTTGCAACGCATATATGAGACAAAACGTATCTGCACCGTTAGATTGGTTACTCCTACTATAATAGCAAGTTCTCAAGATTTAAGTGAGTTTGAAAGTGGTACACGAGAGATGGGACATAACATCTCCCATCTTAGCTATGAAAATTGGATTTTCTCTTACAACAATTTCACGAGTGTACCGTGAATATCGGGGATTCGGTAAAACATCAAAACTCCGACATCGCTGTGGCCGTAAAAAGATTGTGCAAGAACGGGACCAACGACGACTGGGCATAATCATTAAACGTGACAAAATTGCAACCCATCCAAATTGCAAATTGCTTCAGATTTTAATACTGATTTATCAACATGTGCTTGCGTGCGAACCGTTAACATCATCCTTATAGTCTTTCTGAGCCAAAAAGCCCACTCCTTATATTTGATGACTACACGACACAGAATTGCCTTGCGTTGGCCCGTCAACACCGGCATTGGACTGTTGATAACTGGAATCTCGTTTTAAATTATATCCAGTGGATGGATGCGTACGGGTATGGAGATAGCCTTATGAATCTATGGACCCTGTATGTCATCAGGGAACTATTAGAACTAGTGGAAGCTCTGTGATGATATGCGGGAAGGCAGTTGAAGTGATATGAAAACCATAATACGTCTAGATACAACTCTGACAGTTATTCTGTAATCATTCTGTCCGATCACGTGATACCCATTCATGTCCATTTATCATTTCGATGGACTTAACTTAAGGACAATGCGACACCCAAACTTCCAGAATTCATACAGAGTGGCTCGATGAACACTCTTCTGACTTTAAATACTTCCCCTGGCCAATCTCAAGACATGTATATTATTGAGCATATCTAGGAGGACTAGCAACGTGCTGTTCAGAAGAAATCTCCACCACTTCATAGTGTTAGGCAGGTATAGACAGTCCTCATGATTTATGGCGTCAAGTACCTCTAGCACAAATTCAAATATTAGTCGAGTGAATGCCGCATCGTGTTAAGGCACTTCTGCGTAATTGCAAGAGCCCTACACGATATTAATAAGATGAAGCAGCTTTTGGGGCTCTACGATATATATATATATATATATATATATATATATATATATATATATATATATATATATATATATATATATATATATATATATATATGTATATACGCAATCAACGAAAATATCTTTCACTATTTACAACAAACATTAGCCCAAATTATTTAGTTTGCCCGAGATTGACAAAATAATTTTCAGAAGTGACATCATTGATATAAACGAAGTACAGCTTTGGAGAACTTTACATCTTATAAATTTTGAAACTGGTGCAAGTGGAATAGTATAACAACTGGTAGTAGGATATTGCAAAAATAATACATCTCTCGACACCAGAGTGAATATATATATATATATATATATATATATGTATATAATAAATATTATTTCTAAAATAATATTTCTTTCAATTGAACAAAAGGTTATTATACGGAATAAAAATGTATTATTGAAATATTTCTCACGTCACAAATCTTTTACTTGATTACAAACTTAACATATTCTTTCGAAACACTGCGTGTAGATAATTTTAAAACATACCAATATCAATGAAAGAAATCGCTTCAAGATATTTTTGAAGTGTTTTCCGCTGTTTCTCGGCAAATAAAACATTTTTGAAAAATAATTTGCAGTAAGATTTTTGAAAATATGAAAAGCCGTTAAAGGAAATTTTATTTGAGTACAGTAAATTAAAAATTGTAAATGAATGTCGCGCTCTCTGTAAAATTAGTTTCAGAAAACATTTTAAATTAAGAAATAATCATCACTTGAATTGTAATCGCTTTTACGAATGTGAAATAAAGAGATTTTAATCAAATAATCATTAAAGACATTAATTTAAATGAATTTTACGTCTGATAATTCCTGAAATAATTATTTTTAGTTTACTGAGTTAATTACATTAGATTATTTGGAATGGATGATAACTATTATGAATTACAATGAAACTGGGAACAATGCAAAAGGCACACATAATAGAAAGTTGTTTAAAAAGGTTTTTTATTTATGTTTACATATATTCCTATGATCTAATCACCTTGTTCTGTCATTTCTTTCATTTAATAAATTATTTATTTATATTAATTAACGAAAATTTTTATATTGAATTATTTATAAACATAAATATAAAATATAAATTCATAAATTGCAATTAACGTGAAAACAAATTAATTTTAATAATTCAATGTTTCCCATCATTTTGAACAATACACACACATGTATATAGGTTGTTCATAAATGAACTATGCCAGCATCTACAATCCTAGCGTTCATTCAAGTTAGCACATAGAGGTGAGACTGCAAGTATATTTATTCGGGGGTATGCGCTCAATATACTGTGAATGGCAGCACAGGGGCTCTCACGGTTACAGAACTATATTATTGATTTGTAGGGAAATGTTTAAAAAAGTGTTCATTTTACAATATGTCTTTCATCTACTCAGTTATCACTTTAAAAATAGTAAAAAATTAAAACATGGTTAATTGTATTGTTTATAGCGTATAAAATTCTGTTCTTAGGTTTCAGGACTTGTCTGCCACTACTATACAATTTGATAGTTTTACAAACATCCCACATTTAATTTCACATATTTCTCATTAAAATGTCACATATTTCTCATTAAAATAAAGTAGCGTCATTCCAGTACTCTTCAACACAAGGCTCTAAGTAATTTATAAAGAGCTACTGTTCCAATTATGGAACACTAAACATAAATGGGTTAATACATACTGTGTTTATCACTATTTTAATATTTTGTACTCTGTTTAGTGTATTTTACAGCTCTTATGGATGTTTAACCCAACAAACTTAAATGATTTGTCAACACTACTGGTGCTGAACAATATCGCCAATAAACAAGAAAGCACTCTGTTCTGAAGTTTTACCCAAAGTTATAAATGAAACCTGCCATAATATTGAATAGAATGCTCAAATTATAATTCTGATGAAACATTATTCATAATAAATTAAGATATATGATATAAGTAGAATAGCGTTACATCAATACTCTTAAACACTGCGTTCTAAGTAAATTAAAGAGAACTACTCTTCCAATCATAAAACGCTAAACATAAATGAGTTAATGAAAACTGTGTTTTTCACTATTTTAACACTTTCGTATGCTTTTTATTGCAATTTGACAGATGTTATGGGTGTTAAATGGACGTATCATAAATGATTTGCTGACACTACTGGTGCGGGATATTATCGCCAAATAAACAAGGAAGCATTCCGAACTGATGTTTTACCCAAAGTTAAATTATAAATGAAACCTACTATGAATGATGAAGAGAATGCTCAAAATCTAATTCTGATGAAACATTATACATAATAAAATAAGATATATGATATAAATAGAATCGCGGCACATCAATGCTCTTAAACACCACTCTCTTAGTAATTTAAAAAGCAATGTTGTCCCACTCTTAAAACACTACACATAAATAGGTCAATAATACTCTTTTACACTATTTTAAAACTTATATATACTTTTATTACATTTGTAAAGCTCTTATTGTTGTTTAACCCAACAATCTTAAATGAATTTTTTTCACTAACTGGTGGTGGAAAATATAGCCGATAAACAAAGAAGAACTCCGAACTGAAGTTTCACCCAAAGTTAAATTATAAATGAAATCCGCTACGAATCTTGAAGAGAATGCTAAAATGATGATTCTGATGACGCGTCATAAATAATAAAATAATATATATAAGTAGAATGACGTCGCATCAATGCTCTTAAACACCAGGCTCTAAGTAACTAATGTAAGAGAACTACTCTTCTAATCCTGGATCACTACCCATAGATGGGTCAATGCATACTGATTTTTGCACTGTTTTAATACTTATATATAATTTTAATTACATTTCTACAGCTCTTTTGGATGCTTAAAGCAAAAATCGGAGATTACACTACTGGTGCTGGAAAATATCACAAATAAAGAAGAAAGAACCCTGAACTGCATTTTTAATCTCGGTTAAATTGTAAATGAAACCTATTAGGCATGTTAAGGAGAATGCTGAAATGCTAATTCTGATGACGCATTATACATAATAAAATAAGATATATGATGCAATAGGGTTACAAAGAAATCATGTGCACAAAAGATAATTTTATATTGAGTAAATTATTACGACTAATAATAAAGAAAAATATCTTCAGCGGAGCTAGTGTGTTTGCAGACTAAACTGACAGGAAAAAAACCTCAATAAGTGTATACGGTGTTTTTCTTCCCACTAGATATAATATACAATTAGGACTAAAAAAAATTTTTTTACTAGTTATTAGAAAATGTGATGGACTTTCCGTTTAGTTTCTAGACGTTATTATAAAGTTTACAATTACCACATAATGATGAATCAAGATAATAATACATAATAATAAATTAGTAATATATAAGGTATGTCTTTGTCTAATATCACGATGGCAGGCTGTATTATCAGATCATTCGGTGCATCTATAAGCGTTACATAAACGAGTAATTTAATGTTACCTGCCTATGCGCTCTATATACTGTGAATGGCAGCACAGGGGCGCTCACGGTTACAGAACTATATTATTGATTTGTAGGGAAATGTTTAAAAAAGTGTTCATTTTACAATATGTCTTTCATCTACTCAGTTATCACTTTAAAAATAGTAAAAAATTAAAACATGGTTAATTGTATTGTTTATAGCGTATAAAATTCTGTTCTTAGGTTTCAGGACTTGTCTGCCACTACTATACAATTTGATAGTTTTGCAAACATCCCACATTTAATTTCACATATTTCTCATTAAAATGTCACATATTTCTCATTAAAATAAAATAGCGTCATTCCAGTACTCTTCAACACAAGGCTCTAATTAATTTATAAAGAGCTACTGTTCCAATTATGGAACACTAAACATAAATGGGTTAATACATACTGTGTTTATCACTATTTTAATATTTTGTACTCTTTTTAGTGTATTTTACAGCTCTTATGGATGTTTAACCCAACAAACTTAAATGATTTGTCAACACTACTGGCGCTGAACAATATCGCCAATAAACAAGAAAGCACTCTGTTCTGAAGTTTTACCCAAAGTTATAAATGAAACCTGCCATAATATTGAATAGAATGCTCAAATTCTAATTCTGATGAAACATTATTCATAATAAATTAAGATATATGATATAAGTAGAATAGCGTTACATCAATGCTCTTAAACACTGCGTTCTAAGTAAATTAAAGAGAACTACTGTTCCAATCATAAAACGCTAAACATAAATGAGTTAATGAAAACTGTGTTTTTCACTATTTTAACACTTACGTATGCTTTTTATTGCAATTTGACAGATGTTATGGGTGTTAAAATGGACGTATCATAAATGATTTACTGACACTACTGGTGCGGGATATTATCGCCAAATAAACAAGGAAGCATTCCGAACTGATGTTTTACCCAAAGTTAAATTATAAATGA
>CM063511.1:73491215-73513715 GCA_032207245.1 Pardosa pseudoannulata | reverse complement strand
TATATATATATATATATATATATATATATATATATAATATATATATATATAAATATATATATATATACATATATATTATATATATATACATATATACATACATATATATATATATATATACATAATATATATATATATATACATATATATATATATATATATATATATATATATATATATATATATATATATATATATATATATATATATATATATATATATATATATATATATAGATAGATAGATAGATAGATAGATAGATAGATAGATAGATAGATAGATAGATAGATTTATAATGATTTTGTATAGTATATATATGTCAGTCTGTTTGCATTACACTTTGAAATTGCTGGGGAAATTTATTAAATTTGCATAGTGACTCAGGTAGACTGTTGGAAATCTTCAATTAGAGAATTTCTATTTTCATATACTTTTGTATTTATATGGGAATATAAAGGGTTTTTTTTAATAAAATTCAAAAGAATAGTAAAGTGCAATAAAGTATTTTTCTCCTTTGTTTCATAATAATAAATGTAATAGACGAATCTGTGAAAGTTAATAAGAGAATCTATTTATGTAATAAGGTACTGCATCAATAATAACAAGTTCAGTACAATAGATAAAATATCTGGCTCACATTACAGGCTTTAATGTATAAAGAGAAATAAATCTAAGAGAATACTTACTTACTAATATTTCATGTAGCCATTTATCCGTCTTTTTTCCATATTATGAAAGGAGAATGAATTTCAGAATTCTTCTTAAATAAGAAAATGGATTTCACTTTACTTCCTTAGATTAAAGTCTTAAGAGATTTAAAATAAAACTTTTCAGATGCTAGATGGCTCTATCATTTTTTGCATGCAGATATTGTTCTATACATTCAAATGTATACTTTATTTAGATCTTCTTTTATATTTCTAATATAATTTTATGTATCTCGGAAATTGTCTATCATTATTATTATCGATTATCAATAATTAATAAAAATAATTAATAAAAATTTGAATTGAGAAATTGCATATATGTATTTTAATTTTTCTGATGGTATATAACTATCTTGATATTATATTGGTTACATGTTTATTTTTTAAGAAATAATGTCTAGTATTATTTGTAAAATATTCAGCAATTAATGAAATTATTTATGGTGTATTTAATAAATTTCTTTTATAACAAAAAAAAATAATTTTTCATGCCCATGAAAAAAAAGCATGTTTTTAAAAAAAAATAATTGTTAAGAAAACAGTTATATAGCTATAAATAATATTTAAATGATAATTTTTGAAATTTTTACGTAATGTTATCAAGTACCATAAGGTATTATGATAATAAGAAATTCCCCCTATCCGTACAGTTTCAGATAAAAAATTGCTACTCTTTATATTTCAGTGAGATTTCAAATAAATGGTATGAAAAATTTCTGTCCGTTATATGACATAGATATTATCTAGACAAATTACAATGTATGTATCTGATACTAATATGAAGTATATATATATATATATATATATATATATATATATATATATATTTCAGTAGGAATAACTTTTGGAAGGCCACATCTGTACACATGTATATATAGGCATCATGTATTATAACTACTTAAGATCGAGCATTAGCTACCACATTACAGATAAATAATTACGAAAATCTCTTTTATAAACCATTCAAACAAAGAATAAAAACATATTGTGTAAATCATTAAAATTCATCATTTTTAAAATTATTTTATTATTTAAAACAATTTCATTTTATTCGCACAATTAATCTTCTTTATTTGAAGATCACATCCATGTGTTTATGATAAAATTCTAGAAGTAATAATGATACTCATATTCATCTACAACATTATCTTTATCTATCCAATGAATTTAGTTCCACTTTTAGAATTTTCAGTTTACTTATAAAAGTATAATAAAATTTAAAAATTTAGAATAGTTTAAGACATATATCCTTTAATGTACAACATTATAAAAAATATATATTTAATGTATTATTCAAAAGAATCGTAAAGAAGCAAGATTTATCTTTAATTATTCTTAAATACTTCGAATCCATCAAAATGTACTTGTATTACGAATAGGAAAGTCAATTAACCCTTTTACTAAATGACTTTAGAATAATTGAGTGGACTGATGGCTTACCGTTGTAAAACTTTCGAAGAAAGATTGGAAATTGTAATAACGTGAAAATTTAAAATCTTACAAAAGTTTTTTGCTATAGAAAAATTTGAGGATTTAGATATTGGTATTACATTTTTCGATTTGAAAATTAGATGTGTATTGATTGCGTCAAATGTCTAATTCAGACTTTACTTTAGTAGAACAATATATTAAGTTGTAGGTGCATGTACTAATTTACTGCAATATTGGGTTAAAGAAATAGTCATATTTTCACGAAAATTCGAATGAACAGAACATTCAGCCTATCAGACGAATTTATTGAAGCAAGGTAACAACTCGCAACTTTACAACATCGAGAAGTTGCTACAACTAGTGGGTAACAGCTGTTATACCTGTACAGAATATTTCAGTAATAACTGATTTACATAATAAAGAAAGATTTAGAATGTTCGAGAATACAAGGCAATATTAAATAACAGTTTTAAATTAATAATCCACACTTGGGATCAACCGCCATGGCAAGCAACGAACCCACAAACTTTGGGTCTCGATTTGCGTGCTTTGACCATTCAGCCACTGAGCTCGTTGGAAAAGCTTGTTTATGCGGCAATATTAAAATGAAACAGTATTATAAAATTCGAAAAAGTAAAAGACCATTATTGATAATATTTACATTATATACTTGAATGTTAAATATGTCTATTTTTATTAGTGTGAGCTATGCGACTGATTTTTGTCTCTGAAAACCCAGCAATTGGGAAAATATAAGAATAAATATTACTTGTTATGTCCTTCCTCTAAACAATTTTAATGTATTGTATCAGTAACAGTTTTCGATTGTCTATAACTATAGCCACGCCTCAAGGATATTGCCGCACACAAAAGACGCTAGGTGTTAATTCCCCATATTAATCTCTGAAAGTCTCCGAATGTGACATAACGAGAAGAGATTTTTTTATGAATTTAACCTATCATGATTAATATCTGAGATAATGACAGAGAAGAATGTTAAGAAAGAAGCAGACAAGTTGATGCCGGTGAAGAAAATAAACCCGGATTAATGAACTAAGTTGTTCGGGAGAATGGGACAGCTCCCGGTCCCTTGAAAAACATATTCAGTGAAAAGTTCTTGACCACGGGAAGATCCAGAATGGAAGTATACAAGAGATATAAGTCTTGAAGAAGTACTAAAAATTCTGAACTTTGGATTCGAAAGCTCTTACCTTCTAGCCAGTTTAGGCTAACAGCAAATTACAAGTATTGCATGTATTGTTATACTTTATGCCTTAACTTTGAATTCTTTTTGACTCATCACGAGCCATCTATTCTCTCATTAGTACATCAGTTACAGATGTTGACTCTTCTGAAGTTTTTAATTTGCTTTTAGGCATATATATTTGAAATGAGAAACTTTGCAGAAAAGTACTTAAATTTTTCTGTTTTATATAATTTAACATTAAAATCGATTTGCTGTAGACAAATCTATCCCCATAGTCTCTTAGTTCCCTCTCTCTATCCAGTCGAAAGATGGCCGGTTGGTTAGGGTGCTAATCTTCGGTACTAGAGTTCGAGGGTTCGAATCCCACTGTGGTATGGATGTTCGTAGCCAATCGGAACTGCTTAAAGCTAGAGGTCCAGGTCTCATTAACCGTAGTGTTGCAAAATAGTAGATCATAGCACTCCAAACCAAAACAAACCAAACCCTCTCTCTATCCAAAACCCATCACTCTACCAGAAATCGAAAGAAATCTGGAGATATTGCACTAACATAAGTTAGATAGCGTGTTACTAATTTCTTAGTTTCAAACAAGTTCTTGTAGAAACTTATAAAGTTCTTAATATTCTTTAATATTTTAATTCTAAAATATGAAATACTATCATACATAAGTTTTAATTACAAGTTAATTCTTATTTAGAAATTGTTTATTAGCATTACCAAAATATTAGTCACAAACAGGTTACTGTAGAAAAAATTAAACTTCTTCATTGGAAAGATATTTTTTGGTATTATAAGTCTAATAACCAAATTTTAAAAATCATATTTAACTATTTAAATAACACGTGTGTATTTAGGAATTTTATCTACAGCAAACAGTACAGATGTTGTTAAACAGCAATTAACTGTCAACAGTTCAATGTATTAAAAAAGCAATTTTTAGAAATTTTATTTAATCCTAGATAAATAAGAATTAAAAAAATATTAAATTTCTTAGAAACATAACTAATTCCTTAAAAGTATAGCACTGTACTTATTTTCCATATATTTCGAGCATTATTTTGAAGATCCATAAAGCAGAAAATAAGTAATATGTCTGTTTAATAACTCTTATATATTACCGCTAATCCTTCAAAATGTACCTATATCACGAACTCGAAGTTAATTATTTATTTTTCGAGATAATTTTCGAATCTCAAAGTAGTATTCTTAAATTTGAAAAAACTTTCGACGGATGAATATAAAGTGTAATAATGATATTCTGGAATGGGGAAAGTTAAACCCTTTCTAAAATCTTTTGCTTTCTAAACTTTTAAAGAAATTGAAGTAGATAATATATTTTTCAGTGCATGTGTGTTAAGATTACGTAATAATTCATTCAATACTCAATGCACTTAGTGGTATTTTAAGATGTAAGTGTTTAGTGAAATTTATTATATTTTGCCGATATGAATATAAATGAACTATACGGATATAAAAGCAAAGGTATATGTTTTTGTAAAGACATGGGTCCTGATAAATCATGCTTAGTATTTAATTTGAAAAATTTATAGAAAATGACAGAAAAACCATTTTTTACGATATACTATATATTTGTAGAGTACTGAATATCTATTTTATAACTGCATCCTATGTTGGAATCTTCTGTGTTTAACAACAATATAAAACGCAAAAATATGAATAAGTTTCGAAAGTAGCATCTTTACGCGTCTAAATGTTTAATGTACAAGGGCAATAAAATGAAAGTGAGCCAATACGAATACATGACTAACAGTAACTTTAATTATAAGTAGTTTCCATTAATATTGAGACATTTGACCCATTGATAAACGTGCCGCCTGACTTCAGTCTCATAAAACTCCTTGGGTTGCTGATTCAAATGGTATCTAAATAACTCCTTCACGGCGACATTCGACACGAATCTTGTACTCTTGAGATGTTTTTGTCAGTTTCCCCCATACGCTCTGTCAGTTCATCAATACTTATTCTACGTTCTTGTCTAATCAGTTCATCAACCTGTGCAATTATGTCGTGGGTGGTTTCAAGGTATCTTTGACCCGGTCATGGATAGTCTTTGAAAATTTCATGTCCATCTCTTTCCAACGCTTCACAGTGGCTAATGAGATGCAATGTTCGCCGTACACGGCTGTCACATGGCGATTAATTCTTGTTAGAAAAAACCTTCAGGTGTCAAACACCTAACCACACCACGATGTTTTTTTTTGTAGAGGCCATTATGTTACGCTACCGTCTTCAACACAATGTATGAGCGCCTTAAAGAAATTTAACCTCACACTTTCATGTCAATTTCGTAAATGAGGGATGTTTCTCTGTCTCTTTTGTAGCGTCCATTATGTTGCACTACCGTCTTCAACACAGTATATGAGTGTCTTAAATAAATTTAACCTCACACTTTCACATCAATTTCGTAAATGAGGGATGTTTCTGTGTCTCTTTTGTAGCGTCCATTATGTTACGTTACCGTCTTCAACACAGTATATGAGTGTCTTAAATAAATTTAACCTCACACTTTCACATCAATTTCGTAAATGAGGGATGTTTCTGTGTCTCTTTTGTAGCGTCCATTATGTTACGTTACCGTCTTCAACACAGTGTATGAGTGCCTTAACCCACTGAACGGACGCGTCGACGGGGGTTCGACAGCGAATTCCTGTTCGAAAACGGACCTGTCGACCCCTTCTCGTTTGCACTCGTATAACTCGTATCGCACACTTTTGAGGAAAAAAAAATATTGCAAAGCGATAATAAATGAAAGAAACTAATTTTGAGTAACGGAACTCCTTTACCTTGCAGGGAAAATAATTTAAAAGTAGCCTGACAACTTTTAAACCGGCAATCCTAGTATGGTACGGTAAGTTCCGTCTGGAATTTACGAAAAGGGTGACTGTTTTAAAAGGGAAAAAGGTGGGGAGGGTGGCCGGTGGATGGTTTAAAGAAATTTAACCTCACACTTTCACGTCAATTTCATAAATGAGGGATGTTTCTGTGTCTCTTTTGTAGCTTCCATTATGTTACGCTACCGTCTTCAACACAGTGTATGAGCGCCTTAAAGAAATTTAACCTCACACTTCCATGTCAGTTTCGTAAATGAGGGATGCTTCTGTGCTACGCGCATGCGTCTCATATGATTGACCAAATCATTTTTGCTTAGGTGGGTTGGCTGACTTTCATTTAACACGCCCTCTTATTTATACAGCAATTATATATTAGATTCATTTTCATAATACGTTGATCAAGTTCCAGATCACGCATTACAAAATACTCGAAGCAGATAAATGCTCTAAATGTACTTTAAATAATCTTATTAATTTTCTCTCAATACATTAAAAAATATTTATTTTTGTAACAGAAGTGCTGGTTTGTTTGTGATTTTCAATTGAAACTCATGAAGGAATTATTATTCTTAATAAACATCAATCCTTTTAACAATCATTCTTAATAATTTAAACGCTATACACCTATATTCATGGCTGAATTTTGCAATTAATAAAGCCATCTGCCTTCTTTAAAAAACCTTCTTCTTTACCACTTGCAAAAGATTAAAATTCAATTTTTCAAAAATTTTGACGCAATTTTAATAAATCTTTAAACTAATTAAAAACATAAATACATACTTATGATGAAGGGGATTTTAAAATATATTTCAGATTTGGTGAACATTTTGAGAAATTCATATTGTAGCTGTTGAGCATTATTTTTTACATTTGAAAGAATACCGCTAATCCCCCCAAAAGTACCTTTATAAAAACAAAAATGCCTAGTAATCTTTTTTACGAAATGCAATTCGCAACTTTGAGTAATCAGCTTAAATTTAGTAAATTTTGAATGGCAGATTAGAAATTATCTTAATATGAAAGTCTTTTGCATTCTAGAGTCTTATAAAAATAAGAAGTAGATAATACGTTAATTTGTTTTGAAATTATGTTCTAGTATTCTATGTTTAATTAGTACTTATTAAAACATTGACTTCATTGAGATATGCACTATTAATCGATATTTACCATTTTTTCTCAGCGTACGTGTAGATGGACTGCTTTGAAAGAATAAAGTAATATATTTTGCAAATTACTGTGTCCCTATAAATATCATACAAATATTATACATAAGCGTGGACAAAGAAAGAAGAAAATGTCTTATTACTACTCTGACATATATTTTTAAATATAACTGCCCAAGTTTGAAGTTAAATCGTATGCATCTGTCAGTTTGTTTTTACAGTATTATAGGACACCAACAGGAGCAATTTTTACTAGTGGCTTTACTAGCGTCTGCAGGTATCATGTACTATATCAACACCATTTTGAGATGAAATATAACTGTAAGGCTTTTGATCATGTATTAATAAAAACTTAGCTTCAAAGACGCTCTTGTAGAAGCAAATAGACATAATTATTTGTAAAAATGCTTCTAAGTGACTTGTCCGTTTCAGTCGGTGTTAAACCTTTGACAGTTCCATTTTTTCCAGAATTCGGTCAAAAAAAGTCACATTTTTTATTGCTTTTTTTTGTTCATTTTACATTTTTAAGTAAAGATATGTTATTAAAATTAACATTTCTAATATTTTTAGCATTTATTACAACTTTTTTTCTTTCTATGAAAGCATCATAGAACTGAAGTTTACCTTTAGTCTCATCGATATCCAAGTTAATTTTTGGAATTCCAGTGAAAGCAAATCTAGGAGGCGGATCCGAAGGATTATCACAATTAAT
This sequence comes from Pardosa pseudoannulata, assembly GCA_032207245.1. Lineage (NCBI taxonomy): Eukaryota > Metazoa > Arthropoda > Arachnida > Araneae > Lycosidae > Pardosa > Pardosa pseudoannulata. Next base: position 73,505,643 of record CM063511.1, on the reverse strand, counting down.
TTTTAAAAAATTGTCTTGCTTGATTGATTCCATCTGTACTACTATCAAAGTCACTACTATCCAGGTAATCTAGTAAACTTTCGTTACTATCATTTACAGATAATTCAGTTTCTGATTCCGAGTCACATTTCGAATGACAAGAAATTAGCTATATACGCTGTGAATTATCCATTATTAAAATGTAAAAATATATTATTCAACCCTTACATCAATAAAATTATCAGGCAGTTAGTTAGAAATATACCCAGAAAGCGATACATTGAAAGATAACGATTAATCTTCTGATACAAAACATGCAAAAAAAACCCGCAATTTTGAACCAATCAGAAAAATCAATTTAAAAATATTAAATATAAGTAAAAAGTAAAGATAAAATAGTTTTCCATTGTCTTCCACACTCAATTAATATCTCATTTCTTCTAAATTTTGATGTATTTATAAAGGAATAAAAATTTAAAAAATTATCTACTTAAAAAACATAACTAAGTCCTTTAATACACAGCATTATAAAAATAATTCATATATTTATTACACTCTTCTAAAGATTCGTAAAGTAGCTGACAAACAGTATTCCCCTTAAGTAATTCTTAAATAATATGTCTAATCCGTCAAAATGTACCTGTATCACGAACAGGAAAGCCAATTAATCCTTTTTGAAAATAGTCATCTTAAATTTGGAAAACTTTTGATGGAAGATTAGAATTTGCAATAATGATCTGCCGGAATGTGAAATTTAAAACCCTTTTAAAAGGCTTTTGATTTCTAGAGTTTTAAGGTATTAGAAATATATAATATATTTTTCAGTTTGGAAATTACTGCTTGCATTTATGTTCGTATAATTTTTACTTCGATAATTATTTTATTTATTAATATGTATGGATGCATATTTCCTTCAATTTTTTCTACATTATCAGCGGAAATAGATTAAAATATAAAGATAATGTAGGAACTTTTTCAGAGACTTTTTTCTCTATATATTTGGTTATATATTATTTTGATAATTTGAAGAAACTGTCAGGGGAAAATAGTATTTGCAAGTCTATTATATACTTAGACATTATTTATTATTTTAAATTGTTATGGTTGGAACTTGGTGTCTCATTTAATTTTAACTTTTACTGTTAATTCTTGTTGGTAAAGTAAAAAATTGGATGCACTAAAACTGTTTCATTATCATTCATTTGACCCATAATAAGTTATTTAGTTTATAAATTTATAAAACTTACATAAGTCTTTACTAAACGTTACATAAGTTTTTAAGAATCTAAATATAAAGGAAATAATAATTTTAAAAATACACTGTACAAAATGTTTTCTTTATAAAATATCTATAAAATATTCTAATAAAATATCTCTTATCAATTATGGAATTTTCTGTTTACCTATTACTATAAAATTAATAAATAAATTTATTTTATAAATAAACGAAGTAATAAAAACCAAAAATCTAATTGTCTCGAACTGTTATAAAATACATAGTTTTTATTTCGTAATAGCTTTTATATTATTAAAGATTATAATTTATATTTATAAATAAGGTATAAAAAATTAAAATTATTTCTAGAGTATTTCATAATTAAAAACTATAAAAAATATCATTTTTCTATTGTTCGTAAAAAGCATTTCACGTTTAAAATCTTTTTTTCATTATTAAATTTATATCTCTTAAAGACATTTAAAGTAAATATTAGAAATTAGGAATTAGAAATTTCTTATGGTAATTTTTCATTTTATAGTCAATGAATCAGTATCTACTATATTTATCATATTTAATAAGATATATTGCATATTCAATTAAAATAATCGTGCATTAAAATATTAATATCTATTTTGTACATGACAATTAATATATTTATGATAACGTAGGTGGCATTTAAAACTATTATTACTTTTATTTTTATAATTTAATGAAATAAATAAAATGTTATACCTTCAGTTTAATTTTGTCTTAAAATTTACAAATTAATAAGTTTGATAAAAAAATTTTTAGAACTTTCTTTCAAACAATAATATGTTTTAAAATTAGAAGATAGTCTTGATGTACTAAATTAAAAAGAAAAAAAAGAATATTCTTTTAAAATTAAATACAATTATGATAATTAGTTTTAATTTATAATATTGTTAGTTTTAATAATTTTAACATTTAATTGTAAATGAGAATTATCTATAAAATTTTAATAGATCATAATATTTATATTAAAAATCGACAATTACAATTAAGTTCTGATAAAAAAAAATTAGAAATTTTAAAAACCATACTTGTTTTTGTGTTTTCCGGGAAATAAAAAGATTTCCAGTGTTAATGTAGTGTCGAGAGGAATGAAGAAAAACAATCGGAAATGGAAGCATTAAATATCTTTTAATAATTCGAGGGAATATCGCACTGATGTACATGGCTTTAGAGGGATTCTGTGAAGGATGTCAGTTTTAGGATTAAGTTCTAGACATCCATGTAAAAATGTAAACTGCAGGAATCTATCCAGCTATAATTTTATAAAGCACGATTCATCATTTCAACAATTACTACTATTACAAGTAAGTTCTGATAAAAAAATTGTAGAACTTTTATTCAAATCATACTTGTTTTATGTTTCCCAGGAAATTAAAAGATTTCAGTGTGATTAGTGTCGAGATAATGAAAAGAAAAAGGATTGAAGATCATAGCTCTTTTAAGATTTCGAGGGAATATCGTACTGATGTACATGGCTTTAGAGGGATTCTGTGAAGGATGTCAGTTTTAGGATTAAGTTCTAGACATATTAAAAAAATGTAAACTGCAATATATCCAGCTAATTTAATAGATTAAAAAAGCACGATTTATCATTTCAACAATTACGACACAATTACAATAAGTTCTGATAAAAATATTTTAGAACTTTTTCAACATACTGTTTTATGTTTTCCAGGAAATTAAAAAATTTATGTTTATGTAGTGTCGAGAAATATGAAGAAACAATCGGAAATGGAAGCATTAAATATCTTTTAAGATTTCGAGGGAATATCGTACTGATGTACGTGGCTTTAGAGGAATTCAGTGAAGGTTGTCAGTTTTAGGATCAAGTTCTAGACATCCTTGTAAAAATGTAAACTGCAGGAATCTATCCAGCTATAATTTTAATAGATTATAAAGCATCATTCATCATTTCAACAATTACTACAATTACAAGTTCACATAAAAAAGAATTCAGAATTTTTTTAAAACCATACGTGTTTTTATGTTTTCCAGGAAATTAAAAAAGATTTATAGCTTAGATGCAGTGTCGAGAGGAATGAAGAAGAACAATCGAAATGGAAGCCTCATAGCTCTTATAAGATTTCGAGGAAATATCCGTCTGATAAACATCGCTTTAGAGGTATACTGTGAAGGTTGTCAGTTTTACCATGAAGTCGTAAACATCCATGTGAAAATGTAAACTGTAGGAATCTATCCAGCTTTCATTTTAATAGATAATAACGCACGATTTATCAATTCATCAATTACTATTACATTACAAGTAAGTTCTGATAAAAAAACTGTAGAACTTTTTTCAATTCATAAGATTTTTTTGTTTTCCAGGAAATTAAAAGATTTCCAGCTCTAGTGTAGTGTCGAGAGGAAGGAAAAAGAAAAATAGGAGATGGAAGCATCATAGCTCTTTTAAGATTTCAAGGGAAAATCGCATTGATGTACATGAATTTAGAAGGATTCTGTGAAAGTTGTCAGTTTTAGGATCAAGTACTAGACATCCGTGTGAAGAAAATGTAAACTGCATGAATATATCCAGCTACCATTTTAATAGATTAAAAAGCATGATTTATCCTTTCAACAATTACGACAAATACAAGCGAGTTCTGATTAAAAAAAATTTGATTTTTTTCAAGCCATACCTGATTATATGTTTTCCAGTAAATGAAAAGGAGATTTCCAGTGTTTATGTAGTGCCTAGAGAAATGAAGAAAAACAATTGGAAATGGAAGCATTAAATCTCTTTTAAGAATTTGAGGGAATATCTCACTGATGTACATGGCTTTAGAGGTATTCTGTGAAGGTTGTCAGTTTTAGGATCAAGTTCTAGACATCCATGTGAAAGTGTAAACTGCAGGAATCTATCCAGAATTCATTTTAATAGATGATAACGCACGATTTATCAATTCATCAATTACGACTAATACAAGTAAGTTCTTATAAAAAACTGTAGAACTTTTTTTAAAATCATACATGTTTTATGTTTACCAGGAAATTAAAAGATTTCCAGTGCTAGTGTAGTGCCGAGAGGAATGAAAAAGAACAATAGGATGGAGCTAATCTCTTTAAGAATTCGAGGGAATATCGTATTGATGTAATGGCTTTAGAGTTTCTGTGAAGTTGTCAGTTTTAGGATGAAGTACTAGACATCCATGTGAAAGTAAACTGTAGGAATATATCCAGCTAATTTTAATAGATTAAAAAGCACGATTTATGTTTCATCAATTACGACTTACAAGAAGTTCTGATAAAAAATTTTTAGAATTTTTTTAAATCATACATGTTTTATGTTTACCAGGAAATTAAAAGATTTCCAGTTGTTATGTAGTGTCGAGAGGAATGAAAAAGAACAATAGGAGATGGAAGCCTCACAGCTCTTTTAAGATTTCGAGGGAAAATCGTATTGATGTATATGGCTTTAGAGGGTTTCTGTGAAAGTTTTCAGTTTTAGGATGAAGTAATAGACATCCCTGTGACAATGTAAACTGTAGGAATATATCCAGCTACCATTTTAATAGATTAAAAAGCACGATTTATCGTTTCAACAATGACGACAGTTACAAGCAAGTTCTGATAAAAAACATTTTTGAATTTTTTCAAACAATACCTGATTTTATGTTTTCCAGGAAATGAAAAGATGATTTCCAGTTGTTATGTAGTGTCAAGAGGAATGAAAAAAAAAAACAATCAGAAATTGAAGCATTAAATCTTTTTTAAGAATTCGAGGGAATATCGCACTCATGTACATGGCTTTAGAGAGATTCTGTGAAGGTTGTCAGTTTTAGAATGAAGTTCTAGACATCCATGTGAAAATGTAAACGGCAGGAATCTATCCAGATTTCATTTTAATAGATAAAAACGCACGATTTATCAATCCATCAATTAAGGCTATTATAAGTAAGTTCTGATAAAAAAAACTGTAGAATTGTTTTAAAATTATACGTGTTTTATGTTTTCTAGGAAATTAAAATATTTCAGCGTTAGTGTAGTGTCGAGGGGAATGAAAAATAACAATAGGAGATGGAAATATCATACCTCTTTTAAGAATTCGAGGGAATATCGCATTGTTGTACATGGCTTTAGAGGGATTCTGTGAAGGTTGTCAATTTTCGGATAAAGTTCTAGATATTCATGTGGAAATGTAAACAACCAGAATCTATCCAGCTATCATTTTAATAGATGATAAAGCACCATTCATCAGTTCATCAATTGAAACAATTGCAAATAAGTTCTGATTAAAAAAATTACAGCTTTCTTTTAAACAATTCATGTTTTTAGGTTTTCCACGATATTAAAAGAAGATTTCCAGCGCTGATGTAGGGTCGAAAGGAATGAAGAACAATAAAAAATAGAAGCATCATAGCTTTTTTTTAAGATTTCTAGGGAATATCGTACTGATGTACACCGATTTAGAGGGATTCTGTGAATGTTGTCAGTTATAAAATGAAATCGTAGACATCCATGTGAAAATGTAAACGGCAGGAATCTATCCAGCTTTTATTTAAATAGATGATTATTCACACATACCTAGATGCTGCGATTGTATGTAAACTTCTCAAAAACGTAGTTACACTGTGTAAATTTTGTAAGTGGGTTGCCTATAATTCTCAGCTTTGCTATCTTCATGAGTTTTAAATTCTTTTACATGACTCGAATATGACTTAATCTTATTGCTTATGTAATACCAGTATTATTTTCCATTTTATAAGTACTTTTTATTTACAGAGTATTAACTTAATCCCTCATAAAATACCTTCGAAAATTATATCACGTTTCAGTTTATAATCATCTTTTATGAATGAATAATACAAAGCTTATTTTCAGATAATAAGTGCATGGGAGGTTTTCTGTGTAGCAGATTAAATATATAAATGTGCTTTTAGTCTGGGTATTAAGATAGAAGCTCTTTTACAAACGGATTAACAGCTTTAATGATTTAAATTAAGCACCTGAAATATCTTACAGAGTGAATATACATTTGACAGCTAATTAATATTTAGTAGTAATCATACAAATTATCTGATAAAGTTTTCTACGTGAAACAAATTCATTTTTAGTATTATTTTGTACCTGTAATATTTGCACTGGTAATTTAAATTGCTTTTAATCTTTCTGAGGTATTAAGGTAAAAATATATTTATGCACCAAATACACACACACACACACACACACAAAAAAAATATATATTATATATATATATATATATATATATAGTATTATATATATAATATATATATATATATATATGTGTGTGTTTATATAAATATATATATATGTGTATATATAATATATGTTTATATATATATATATATATATATATATATATATATATATATATATATTATATATATATATATACAATATATGTATATTTATATATAATATGTATATATGTATTGTATATATATATATATATATTTATATATATATATTATATTTATATATTATATATATATAATATATATATATTTATATATATATTATATATATATTTATATATATATATATATTATATTATATATAAATATTGTTTATGCATATATGCGGAACGATAGCAAAATGGCAGAATGCTGCTCTTCGGTACCAGAGTTCGTGTTCTAGTCCCGCAGCTGTCAAGAATGTTCGTAGCCGTTCAATCGGCTTTAAATAGTAGCTCCCAGTCTCTTAGACCTCGTGAGAAAACAATAGAACTTAATGCTCCGAACCAAACAAAATAAAACTCTTTCTCGCTATGTGTGTGTATATATGTATATATGTATTATATATATATATATATATATTATATATATATATATATATATATATATATATATATATATATATATATATATATATATTTAAATATATATATATTTATATATATTATAAATACATATATATTTATATATATATGTAATTCAGAGGGATATATAAAAATTATAAAAATAAATTGTCCCTAAATTTTTTCTCCCAGTTTATGTTCTATTTTTATAAAGTCCCCTTAAAATTATACTAAGTTATTAATTATTGAGGTAGATATTTCTGTCGCAGTTAGCCAAACTAAAACTTGACTTGAGAACTGCTGCATGCCAATTTTTCTTTTTATTCTTAAACATAATCATCAAGTCTCCCAGGGTAAACTGAAGACCCGTGACATTTTATTACTGTTCACTATAAACTACACTATAAAGTCACTAATATTAAATATTTTTGATGAAAATGCATACCATTTTCATCATTAATGTTTCAGAAAGACAAAAAATGATGTCTGATTTATATGTCTTTCTCCTGAGAAGTTCTTTTGTGTAATTTTTTAATCAAGAAGACATTTTCATTTGGCTCTTGTATGTGTAAAACTCTCTTCGCTCTCATTTATTAAGATGAAAACACAGTATTCTTAGTAAAATTTTCATCTGGTTTTGAGTACTGGTCGCTGAATTTGAGTACAACTATAGCAAGACATGTACACACATACTCAACCTGTTTTTGAGTATTTGGTGAGAGCTTCAATTACTGAATTTGAGTACAACTAGGGCAAGACATGTACACACATACTCAACCTGGTTTTGCGTATTGGATGAGAGCCTCAATTACTGAATTTGAGTACAACTATGGCAAGACATGTACACACATACTCATCCTGGATTTGAGTATTGGGTGAGAACCTCGATTACTGAATTTGAGTAAACAATGTCAAGCCATATACACAAATACTCATATATGTGTGTATGTTTATAATATATCATTTAGATTTTAATATTAAACCTATCATTCATGAAAAATAGTGCAATATAATATATTTAGTTTACTAGGTGAATAACTAACGCCTTATTGTAAGATTTTAAAAATTGTTTTATATTCTATATCAAAAAACATTTTCTTTAGTAGCAGCTTTTATACTGCTTGTATAAATCTTTGTATGTTCTTTATAGCATAAATGTCTAGGCGTAAGAAGATGATGATATATATTATGGTTTTTGGGAAGATATTTGCAAGATAATAAATAACCAGAGTATAATCCTGAAAACGGCAAAAGAATGTACTACGGTTTCTGAACTTCTCACGCTGATATAGTTCTTAACCAGGTACAAAAATAGAGAAAACGTCTATAAACGAGCCTGTGATCTTGAAGAAAATCATTTTTTATCGATATCACATTATATCTCTGTTTATATACGTCAGATCCTATAATCGTAAAAATTTATAATTCTCTAAAGAGACATTTTTATGGCATATAAAACGTGAAGAAAAGAAAGCATAAGTAATAGCTTTCCTGTCCAGGAGGTGTACTGGGATTTTTTTATGGCGTAAAAGTATATTTTTATCAGATATCAAATAAAATATGGATTTTGAGAATTGTATAATTCGTTTTAAAGCTATTTAAATAAAATTATATCCATACAAATACATAATCGGTAGAATGTGCTATAATTATTTAAGGGATTATCTCTAGAATTTGAATAAAAATATAAAATAAAAGTTTTGTACATAATAAATAAAGTGTCTTAATGGCAAAAAAAATTAGTGCTCAGATTTTAGCCGAGATATAATTTGTTTTAAAACCATTTAATTAAAATTGTATTCAAGCAAATACTTAATTGTTAGAACGTGCAATCATTTGTTAAGAATTTACTTCCTAGAATTTGAATAAAATTATAAAATAATAATTTTTGTACATAACAAGAAAAGTATTGTAATGGCAAAAAAATTCATTGCCCAAATATTAGCCAAAGTATAATTCGTTTTATAACCATTTAACTAAAATTATATTCATGCATATACTTAATTGGTATAATAATTTTTGTGCACAATAAATAAAGTATTGTAATGGCAAACAAAAAAATCAGTGTTTTATTTTATCTATAGTATAATTCATTTTTTAAAGTATTTAACTAAAATTATATCTATACCAAAAACATAATTTATAACGTGCTTTATTATTTGGGATTACTGCTAGAATTGAATAAAAATATAAAATAAAAGTTTTGTACATAATAAATAAAGTGTCTTAATGGCAAAAAAATTAGTGCTCAGATTTTAGCCGAGATATAATTTGTTTTAAAACCATTTAATAAATATTGTATTCAAGCAAATACTTAATTGTTAGAACGTGTAATCATTTGTTAAGGATTTACTTCCTAGAATTTGAATAAAATTATAAAATTATAATTTTTGTACATAATAAGAAAAGTATTGTAATGGCAAAAAAATTCATTGCCCAAATATTAGCCAAAGTATAATTCGTTTTATAACCATTTAACTAAAATTATATTCATGCATATACTTAATTATTAGATTGTGCTATAATTATTTAATTGTTTATCTGCTAGAATTTGAATAAAATTATAAAATAATAATTTTTGTGCATAATAAATAAAGTATTGTAATGGCAAAAAAAAAATCAGTGTTTAGATTTTACATGTAGTATAATTGTTAGAACGTGAAATTATTATTTAAGGGTTTATTTTCTAGAATAAAATTATAAAATAATAATTTTTCTACATAGTACAAAATGTATTGTATTGGCAAAAAAAAAATTCAATGTTTAGATATTAGCCAAAGTATAATTCGTTTTAAAACCATTTAACTAAAATTATATTCATGCATATACTTAATTGTTTGTCGTGCTATAATTATTTAATTGTTTATCTGCTAAATTTAAATAAAATTATAAAATAATAATTTTTGTGCACAATAAATGAAGTATTGTAATGGCAAAAAAAAAAATCAGTCTTCAGATTTTATCTGTAGTATAATTCGTTTTAAAAGCATTTATCAAAAATTGTATCCATACTCATGCATAATTGGTAGATCGTGCTATAATTATTTAAGGGCTTACCTGCTAGAATTTGAATAAAATTACAAAATAATAATTTTTGTACATAATAAATAAAGTGTCGTAATGGCAAAAAAAAATAGTGTTCAGATTTTTGAAGAGGTATAATTCGTTTTAAATCCATTTAACGAAAATTGTATTCAAAGAAATACTTAATTGTTAGAACGTGCAATCATTAGTTAAGGGTTTACTTCCTAGAATTTGAATAAAATTATAAAATAATAATTTTTGTACATAGTACAAAATGTATTGTAATGGCAAAAAAAAAATTCAATGTTTAGATATTAGCCAAAGTATAATTCGTTTTAAAACCATTTAACTAAAATTATATTCATGCATATACTTAATTGTTAGATCGTGCTATAATTATTTAAGGGTTTATCTGCTAAATTTGAATAAAATTATAAAATAATAATTTTTGTGCATAATAAATAAAGTATTGTAATGGCAAAAAAAATCAGTGTTCAGATTTTATCTGTAATATAATTCGTTTTAAAAGCATTTGACTAAAATTATATCTATACAAATACATAATTGGTTGAACGTGTTATAATTATTTAAGGGTTTACCTGCTAGAATTTGAATAAAATTATAAAATAAAAATTTTTGTACATAATAAATAAAGTGTCGTAATGGCAAAAAAAATTAGTGCTCAGATTTTAGTCGAGGTATAATTCGTTTTAAAACCATTTAACTAAAATTGTATTTAAGCAAATACTTAATTGTTAGAACGTACAATCATTAGTTAAGGGTTTACTTCCTAGAATTTGAATAAAATTATAAAATAATAATTTTTGTACATAATAAGAAAAGTATTGTAATGGCAAAATACTTCAGTGCCCAGATATTAGCCAAAGTATAATTCGTTTTAAAGTCATTTAGCTAAAGTTATATTCATGCATATACTTAATTGTTAGACCGTGCTGTAATTATTTAAGGGTTTATCGGCTAAAATTTGAATAGAATCATAAAATAATAATTTTCGTACATAATAAATAAAGTATATTTATGACAAAAAATTTAGTGCTCAGATTTTAGCCATAGTATAAGTCGTTTTAAAACCATTTTTCTAAAATTATATTCGCACATATACTTAAATTTTAGAACGTGCTAAAATTATGTAAGGGTTTATCTACTAGAATTTGAATGAAATTATAAAATAATAATTTTATACATTTTAAATAAAGAATTGTAATGGCAAAAAAATTAGTGCTCAGATTTTAGCCGAAGTATAATTCGATTTCAAACCATTTAACTAAAATTGTATTCAAGCAAATACTTAATTGTTGTAACATGCAATTATTATTTAAGGGTTTATTTCCTAAAACGAATTTGAATAAAATAATAAAATAATAGTTTTGTGCAAAATAAATAAAGTATTGTAATGAAAAAAAAAAAAAAAAAAAAGTGCTTAGATTTTAACCGGAATACTCATTAATTATTATTTTTTATTTAATTTTTTGTATTTATGTAAAGAAAACTGAGTTTTGATTTTCATTTATCTTCAATTCAATTAAAAATAAAAATCTATTTAATCTAATAAAACTAAAGTTTTATTTAAATTTTTGCATTCATCTAAGATTAGTTGGATTTTAAAACTGGGAAGAACTCCATATTTAAAATCTATAATGTATAAAGCAGTCTAACAACATACATGAAAAAAAGTCTAAATTTCAAACTTTTAAATTCTTTACTAATTTTTGCGGAATGTATATGGAACTTTATGGTTTTTCTGAAAGTAGATATATAAGAAAATAATTTAACTTTGTATACTATTATCGAGATTCATTAGAGATGAACAATAATTAAACTATAGCTTGCCCTTGATGACAAAGAAAACACCAGAATAAAAAAATAAGTATCTATCATATGTAAACAGTATAAATTTACGGGTACACGATTCTGTCCTCGACGATGACAAAAAATTAAAAACTAAATTTAAATTCTTAAAAGTTGTTATTTTTATTTATTATTTTTTATGCCTTTTACGGATTTTAATGCAGTTTATTTATTTTTAAAACACTTATTTTTTATATTATCAAATTTTTCAATTTTTTCGATTCTGATCATTTTAAAATATTATTTTCTGATCATTTTCTCACTGCCCACAAAAACATTTTATGTTTTCCTATCCCTAAACTCTCTACTCTCTAGTTTTTGTCCTATGAACTCACGAATCCACCCTTTTATCTCTTGGCTCTTTTATGTGTTTATTTTTCACTCGTTGACATTTTTCTGCTTACTGACAGAAAGCCTCTGGATTGACGGGCTCGACCCATATGGTCCAGTTACATCACCACCTTTGTTGCATTTGATATGTGATGGATTATGTTTGGATAATATGGAATTTTCAGTTTATTATGTTTTTTGGTAATGTCATATAAAGGAATGTACAAAAATACATCAGAGGTGACCACCAGAGCTTTGCTAAGTGACATATGGTGTCAGAGTGTGCATCAATGTCGTAAGTCTATCATCTAAACATTTTGAAAAACATTTATGAAAAACATTTGAGTATATATTGTTCATGTAAACTGATACTATGGTTGTAACAAAGAGTGAAAAATACCTACTGTACAGATTTTTGATATTATTTTATTTTTGTTCAATAGCACTAATTGTTTATCTAAGGCATGGTGGATAATATGCAATATTGGTATACCATACATTTTTCCATTTTTATCAAGTATTAAATAATACCCGAGTTGTATCTATTAAAAAATATATGATTACAATTTTAAATAATACATTTGAAATTGTATTTTCTTTTTGCAGAACAATATTTGTACCTATATTGAGTCTATTTGCATAACATTGTTATCCAATAAATTGAGTGTATTGATAAGGGAAGAAAGAATACACATCTTTGTAAAACGACAGAGGACCATAAATTTATATTTTACGGATATTGTTGTCCTGTACGGTGGTCTCGGACGGGGTTCTGATCTCAGTCCCAGATTAGAATCCCGTCTCCGTACTTGACATTAAATAAGAATGCACCTTTGAAGAGTATTTATGAGTCCCTAAGGGACAGTGCCCAATTAAAAGAGATAAGGTTTTTAACGTTGGCGGTCTCAAGGCGGGGTTTAAGCAGACCAATGAGATTCTTATAACTATCCCGATTGGACGATAACAAGGAAGATGGGACAAGGTTGAAATAAATAAATATGAAAAATCTAAAAATTGAGATGATGTTCGGGGTCCCCCCCCCCCAAAAAAAAAGGTGTTCGATAGTCAAGACGAAGAGAGGAGTCCGATGGAACGAATTCGAGAGTCCAGCCAAGTCCGACGAGAAGTGTTCCTACATGAAATAGCACGGCCGCACCCCAAACACTTAGGAGGAAACCCCGGACCAGACGGACGAAATATCCATAGACACCCTTCAACCAGCAGTGTTCCGGGCACACCATCTTTACTCTCCAAAGGAACCCCCTTTTACATACATTTTGAAATTGAGATTAGGTCCTCTCTCTATTTACAAAATTACTTAAGTATTAAAATATTGTCAGAACTAATTTAGAAGATGTTGACAAAGCTCATTTTATGAAAATTAGCATCAGTTTTGTATGTACATAGATGTATATATATTATAATAAATTTACTTTTTTTATATTAAGCTAGTTTCGGATGCTGTTAATTTAGCTTTTAGTTTATCTTCATATTTATGTCTGTAGTTTCTCAGAACCTGTGGTTAAATTTAGTACAAAATATACTTTTACACAAAACAATAAAAATAAAATCACCACTATACATTTGATCACAGGTTAATACTCAAATATAAACGAGAACTACACGACATGTATTATTATGCGAGTTAAAATTTTTAAGAACAAACAAATAGGATTTTACATAAATTTGTCTTTTGAAAAAATTATTTATTGTGGAATTTTTGTAGTGTTCTATATTACTTACTCTATTTCATATTCACATGAAAAACTAATTACAAATTCGAATTTTTTGCAAAGCAGGTTATAAGAAGATTAAAGTATTCACCAAAACACATAGGTAAATTATAATACTATTATCTCTATGCAAATAAAAAGCTTTTTTTTATATTATCTTATTTTCATTTTCGAAGGAAAATGTTACGGCCAAGCTTAAACACATAAAAGAGTTTTTTCCCTCCTTTCCTATCTACTGCAAGACTCCTATAGTTTCCCTTTTTGACAGTAGTTAAGTCCCTCTCTACTGAGTCAAGCCACCTAATTGGTGGTCTTCCTCGTTCCCTCTACCCCATGGGATTAGTGAAAGTGAGCTGTTTTACTGGGTTTATGTCATCCAGTCGGAATATGTGACGAAGCCATCGCAGTCTATTCATTTTAATGACTTTAACCCATCCACCGACCACCCTCCCCACCTTTTTCCCGTTCAAAACAGTCACCCTTTTC
>CM063511.1:73478715-73486215 GCA_032207245.1 Pardosa pseudoannulata | reverse complement strand
TTCTTTCACTCTACTCAATTCGAGAATTACAAAAATTAGGTACAATTATGTATTATTTGTTTTCGTAACATAACCATATGTTTGATAAGCATACATTGCCTGTATTTGATGTAACAAAACAGGAGCAGCTATAATCACTGTTCCCAAGGCTGAAAAAAAAGAAAATCAGACGAGCCTATCCCAGAGTTTCATGGGTAATGGAATTTTAAGAAAATAAATTGATTACTCGAATGTAAAAAATTGACTTTAGTAAAGTAGAAGCTATTATTTATTTAAAAAAAAGGTTTGTTTAGATGATATTTTTATTTTTCAAGGTTCTTTGTACCCTTGAAAATGTAGAAAATTTATAAAAACAAAATATAAATAGGTTTTTCCAATCGTGATACTTCTGAGTGCAAAATTATTGTCCTCATTTCAAATTATTTTACTCTCCTCAATTCCAGGATTACAAAAATTAGGTACAATTATGTATTATTTGTTTTCGTAACATAACCATATGTTTGATAAGCATACATTGCCTGTATTTGATGTAACAAAATCGAAGAAGATATAATCACTGTTCCCAAGGCTGAAATAAAATAAAAAAAACTGACAAGTCTATCCCAGAGGTTCATGGGTAATGGAATAATTTTAAGAAAATAAATTGATTACTCGTATGTAAAAAATTGACTTTAGTAAAGTAGAAGCTAATATTTATTTAAAAAAAGGTTTGTTTAGATGATATTTTTATTTTTCAAGGTTCTTTGTACCCTTGAAAATGTTGAAAATTTATAAAAACAAAACCTAAATACGTTTTTTCAATCGTGATATTTGTGAGTGCAAAATTACTGTCCTCAATTCGAATTCTTTCACTCTACTCAAGTCGAGAATTACAAAGATTAGATACAATTATATATTATTTGTTTTCGTAACATAACCATACGTTTGATAAGCGTACATTGCCTGTATTTGATGTAACAAAACCGGAGAAGCTATAATCACTGTTGCCAAGGCTGAAAAAAAATGAAAAAGCTGACGAGCCTATCCCAGAGGTTCATGGGTAATGAACTTTTAAGGAAATAAATTGATTACTCGAATGTGAAATACGTTTTTTCAATCGTGATATTTGTGAGCGCAAAATTACTGTCCTCAATTCAAATTCTTTCACTCTACTCAATTCGAGAATTACAAAGATTAGATACAATTATATATTATTTGTTTTCGTAACATAACCATACGTTTGATAAGCGTACATTGCCTGTATTTGATGTAACAAAACCGGAGAAGCTATAATCACTGTTGCCAAGACTGATAAAAAAAGAAGGAAACGAGCCTATCCCAGACTTTCATGGGTAATGGAATTTTAAGGAAAATAATTGATTATTCGAATGTAAAAAATTAACTTTAGAAAAGTAAAAGTTCAATTTTTACCGTTTAAAAAACGTTTGCTTAGATGATAGTCCCTTTTTTGAAATTTTTTTGTACCCTTGAAAATCTTGAAAATTTATAAAAACAAAACCTACATAAGTTTTTTGAATCGTGATACTTATTTCTGAATGCAAAATTATTGTCCTCAATTATTTCACTCTCCTCATTTTCGAGGATTACAAAGATTAGATACAATTATGTATTATTTGTTTTCGTAACATAACCATACGTTTGATAAGCGTACATTACCTGTATTTGATGTAACAAAACCGGAGCAGCTATTATCACTTTTCTCAAGACTGATAAAAAAAGAAGGAAACGAACCTATCCCAGACTTTCATGGGTAATGAGATTTTAATTAAAATAATTTATTACTCGAATGTAAAAAATTAACTTTAGAAAAGTAAAATTTAATTTTTACCGTTTAAAAAACGTTTGCTTAGATGATATTCTTATTTTTGAAATTTATTTGTACCCTTGAGAATCTTGTAAATTTATCAAAATAACACCTAAATACGTTTTTTTAATCGTGATAATTCTGAGTGCAAAATTATTGTCCTCAATTCAAATTTCTTTCATTCTACTCAAGTCGAGAATTACAAAAATTAGATACAATTATGAATTTTTTTTTCGTAACATAACTATATGTTTGATAAGTGTACATTGCCTGTGTTTGATGTAACAAAATCGGAGCAGCCATAATCACTGTTCCCAATTCTGAAAAGAAAGAAAAAAGCTGACGAGCCTATCCCAGAGGTTCATGGGTAATGGAATTTTAAGAAAATAAATTGATTACTCGAATGTAAAAAATTGACTTTAGTAATGTAAAAGCTTATTTTTATTTTTTTTTAGAAAAATATTTGTTTACATGACATTTTTATTTTTAAATGTTCTTTGTACCCTTGAAAATCTTGAAATTCATAAAAACAAAATATACATAAGATTTTTTTTTCAATCGTGATAGTTCTGAGTGCAAAATTATTGTTCCCAATTCATATTCTTTCACTCTCCTCAATTTGAGAATTACAAACATTAGATACAATTATGTCTTATTTCTTTTCGTAACATAACCATATGTTTTGAATTCATAGAAAGATACAGACTTTTCAAAGCTGCAGAAATTTGGTGAAAAGACTTTTTTACATTAAAGAAAATGCAGTCAGTTACAATGTTAGGCACTTTGGTTATTAAGGTATCCGTAATAAGTTTATGCTTCTTTTTTAAAGCTGAGTACAAAATTGTATCTTTCTTAAAAAATTCTTTATTAAAGTATTTTCTTTACTGCATTTAAATTTTTACTACAGTTTATGTTTTCTATTTTCCCTTTATTATGCTGCTTTTTAATTCTAAAAATGTTTAATATTTTGTGAAGTTAAGTTTAGGTCGTACACTTTAATAAACAATAATTAGATATATAAATCATTTTACAGTCACTAATAAAGGAAAAGAAAAAAAACCTACAAAATTTTTCACTTTAGAAACTAAGAATATAAATTAATCATTCCACTGTAAAAATTTAAATAAAAATCATATTTTATGAGTATTCTCAAAAACCATCTCGGCTAATTTCTGCATTTTTAAAGTTTTTTTGCCCATTAAGAGTGCTAAAAATGTGTAGTTATGTTCGAAAAAAGTAAGCAAACGTATACAATCTTTATAGAGCTGAATTCAAAATTTGGTCTGTATTATATTGCCTAATTTTAATGCAGTTTTTAAAAATGAACAAAATTTTATAATTTTTCTTTTTTTATTCCCTTTATAAACTGGAAAAAACAGTGATTGTTTAAGAAAAGCCAAGCAAAAATTATGTCTTAAAATTTAACAAATATTATTCAAAATTTAAGAACATTTTAAAGTAACTATTAAAGTAACAAAGAAATAACTTGAAACAAATGTTTTGAAATTTTAAATGAAGGAATTTTGACTAAAAGGAAACGAAATGAATTAATATTTAGACAAAAACTCCGTAAGTTTTAAGACTTTATTCCGTAAAGTTACGCTTGATAATTTTTTCAACAAAGAAATATTTAAAACTCACCTTTTGAGTTTTGAAGTCAGTTTCTCATTTTTAAAGAGCTAGAAGAATATGTATGTTTACATAATCTCATTAATCCTAAGAGCAAAATATTTTTCTATTTTTATAGAGAAGTTTTAAAAGTCTACTAAAAATGCAAAAGGAAGATAAATGTGCATCTAATAAAAGGGATGCATCATGTATTAGTCAAGACTAAATTAAAAAAATTGGTCATACATATTTCATCCTTATATACTTTACGCCTTTAATATTTTATTGGAGAAAAAAATACTTTTTCGAGAGAATTTTTACTATTTCACTTATATCGAGTAAATATCAATTATCTCGTAAGTAAACTTTAAAAAATGTATACTTTTTTGCGTAAGAAAATTAATTTACATATTGAAGAAATTTAGTAATTCTAAATAATTTTTTAAAAATAAACCCAATGCAGATGCATTTAATTTTGATTACTAATTGACAGAATTAGATATTTTAGCTACATTTAAAGTGTATATTTATTTGAATATTAATAATTAATGTTACGAGTTAAAATTTTATAGCATACAATAAATTGATTTTATAAATAATATTTGCAGTTTGAGCAACAATTTCTGTAGTGTACTTAGTCTATGAATAAACACTTGTTATATTTTTATTGAACAAATTATTGAAAAAATGTTTTTATGTTGTTTTGGTTATTTTAAAATTAAATAAGTGAATAACTGTTTTCTGTATCTCAAAATTTTTGAACATTTTTTATTAATTTATTTATTATAAAATATATAGTAGTTCTAATAAATTTTAAAAAATAAACACCGTAAAATACCGAAAGGTTTTATAAATAATTAAGTATAATTAGTATTAATAACTTTAATTAAAATATATTCTAAAATTTTGCTTAATGTAAGGGAAAATCAATACATAGGTTTTTTCAACATAAATATTAAACATATAGTGACATAATGAAAATGTTTAATTGAAAGCAATAGTAAAAGTTTGGTGACTGGCTTAATCTGTATGTTGATGCATTCTAATTTACATAAAAATTATTTTCTTTAGTATTTTGCGATATGGTTTACGTTACAGTTGTATTTATGCCTATAATAAGATTAGCTCAAATTTGAATATTTAGAGTATAAATTAAAGGTCTATTGCCTCTTTAAATTAATTACTATAGATATTTTCTCAATAAAAACGAAAATTCTTTAAACAAATGTTCCAAAGCATAAAACATCTTATGATTCTTCATAAAATACTCTTCTCCCAATTCTACAATAATACTTTAGATTTAAAAAGTTGATATTTTTTATATTTAAAGTAGTATACTTATAATATACCATAACATACGTAATGAATAAAGTTAAAGAAAATTAGCCAGAATTCAAATTCAGGAATATTTATACTAAGAACTAAATTTTAACATCTAACTGAAGTAAAATATCTGTTTCATCGTGTAAGATAAAAATGTTAGAGGTTTCAGAACTTTAAAATTTAAAAAAAATTTAAATTTTAGTGTAAATTTCAGTGTAAAAATATTTGCTACGTATAACGCCTCGCACGTCCCCGGCTGCACTTTCTGAAGTCTGCAAGCCTCGTTTCTGTACCTGCTCGCCTATTTTGTCTGGAGCAGGTATCCTGGGTTCGATTAAAGCCTAAATGGCCGACAATTAATCACAGCAGCGACAAAACTCTTGACTAAACATTTATTATTAAGAAGATTTGTTAAAAAACATATGTACACTTCAATTCATACTCAAACAGGACTCAAATAACACCGAGGACAAAAATAAACTGTGCCGAGCGGAAAACGCCTCCTCCGGTCTCAGCTCCGTTCACAAGAAAAAAATGTCCCTTCTCCATCGTTCCGACCGGGCATCTCCCCTCTCCTCTTCGCGAGGGGCCGGGGTGGCATCCTCCCCCCTCGGTCAAGTTTTCGCCTCCACGGGAAAGTGTCCTTCTCCGCAGCTGGGGCGGGCGGGGTTGCATCTCTCGCCCCTCTCCTGTAGAACCTGCATGGAACAGGGCTTTGCCCACCCCCTCTCGGGGTATCCGTCTTCGGCCGCCGAAAAAAAACCAGGGGCTCATGTAACACTAACTCGAGTCTTGAGTCTAGTATTACACCATGCTACAAAAGTAAAATAAATTGTTCATATGATATAATTCAGATTCACTGAATAAAAATAATAATTTGCTTTTATTATTTAATATAAACAAATTGGAAGTTTCCTCGGTATCCTGATATTCTCATAGAAATGAAAAATATTTATTTTCGATAGCATTGTATCTTTTTATTTTTACTACGCATATGAACACTATCATGTAAATAATAACTATCTTTTAGCTTCACTTATAAGTTACTTTACAATATTAATTAAAATTTCTCATTGTTTGTGAATCATGACAGGCAACAACACATTAAAAAAAGGATGGAGGTAGCATGTAAGCTGCTACTACCAGTTACTGGAAGTAACCCCAAATGTCATAAAATCTATAATTTTGATATAATGGATATAACTAAAATTGGTTTCTCTAACTAAAAATATTGTAAAACACACTCACATTTAGACATACATTAATAAATATTAAACTATTAATCAAAACGTTAAGATTTTCAAAACCTCAAAGTCGAATTTTTGGATAATAATTTTCTTGTGCTACAAACACAAGAAAGTGAAAATGAATCCTCATTTACAAATTTCATACGTTACTGAGTATAATAAGTAAATTTCATGGATTTTCACTTAGTATATGCATTTCATAATATTTTAACATTGTATTTCCTCTACAAACATAGTAATTTTTTAAAGTCACACACTAATGTTGATCTAAGAAAAAAATAAAAATATTAGTATAATAGACGAATTAGATGAAATAACTTAGAAAATGAAAATTTTGTTACATTAGGATAAAAATGTCTGTTGTAATATAATATATGGAAAAGGAATTATCCTAAAACAAAACATGAATTATTCAATTAAAGCACATCTGAAGTTTATCAAAATAAATTTCAGCAACTTTTCATAAACATATTTTCTTACTAAAACTAAACTGCATTTTAATTGTAAATAAAAATGCCTTTAAAATATTCTTGCTGAAAATATTTAGATAGCGTTTTGATTTACCTTTAAAATTTGTTTACCTTAATAGAAGTTTTAATGTATGACTAACATAGTATTTTATTTAAGTCAGAAAAAATAGAAATATATGATATATATATATATATATATATATATATATATATATATATATATATATATATATATATATATATATATATATATATATATATATATATATATATATATATATATATATATATATATATATATATATATATATATATATATATATATATATATATATATATATATATATATATATATATATATATATATATATATATATATATATATATATATATATATATATATATATATATATATATATATATATATATATATATATATATATATATATATATATATATATATATATATATATATATATATATATATATTTATATATATATATATATATATATATATATATATATATATATATATATATATATATGATTAGTTTAGATTTGAAGTATGATTATAAAAAAATTCGAAATTTTATTTTATTTAAATGACAGCCTAATGTTTGGAAACAAATTATTATTTTTAACATAACCGGAATTGTGTTTCACATACAATCATTGTGAGTATCACTTTCCATAAATTATTATAAACACGAATTTATTTTTAAATGTATAGGTTGCATAGGAAATATTATATCATATTTTAACATCCAATCCAATTTGCGATGTTTTTTAAAAAATTCTCAAGTATTGATAATTTGAATTAGAAAACTTATTCAGATGTAAACAAACGGAACATCTATCTTTAACTACTCTATGAGTACTCAAAGACTATATTTTAGTAGTCAATGTCTAAATATTTCCTGATTAGTAAAAGCAAGTAAGATAGGAAATTGTAATATATATTTTATTAATTTATGGATAAAGCAGAATTATACTAATATTAAGAAATTAGATTTTACATATAGGATTGCTTAATGTTAAAAAAAAGCAT
>CM063511.1:73463715-73468715 GCA_032207245.1 Pardosa pseudoannulata | reverse complement strand
AAATTTTGTTTTATATCCCTATCTCATCAAGATAATAGTATTTTATAACAATGACAATGACATAGAAAACAATGCAAATGGAATAAAAAACATATCTAGATTAAATGTAATATTAAATAACCTGCAATGCAATATGCAATAAAAAATTAAATTCGTGCTTCAAGTCAGAATTTTTGAGTTCTACGTTAAAAATTAATGTCACCTGCATTATTGTATAAATATGCACAGTAAAAAATAAAACAATTACCACAATATTTAAATTAAAACATTTATTTTTAATTAATATTTTTTTCTTAATTACATATCTGCTTTTAAAATACGTGTATGCAAATAAACAAAATGTAAGATCAATTATAGAAACAAATATTTATGCTCTGTTATTAGAACAATAAATGCAATATACAATAAAAAATAAAAGTCGTGATTCAAATCAGAATTTAGGAGTCCGAATTTACCAGTTAATGTCACCAATATTGTAAAGATATGTACAATAAAAAATAATACAATTACCGCAATACTTTAATTAAAACATTTATTTTTAATTAATTGTTTTTCTTAATTACATATCTGAAAATAAAATAATTGTAAGATCAATTATAGAATGAAACATTTATGCTTTATTTTTAGAACTATAAATGCATTATGCAATAAAAAATTAAATTAATGATTCAAGTCAGAATTTCGGAGTTCGAAATTACCAATTAATGTCCCCAACCATATTGTAAAGATATGCACACTAAAAAATAAAACAATTACCGCAATACTTCAATTAAAACCTTTATTTTTTATTTTTTTTTCTTAATTGCATATCTTCATTTAAAATACATATCTGCAAATAAAATGAATGTAAGATCAATTATAGAAACAAATATTTATGCTTTGTTATTAGAACAATAAATGCAATATGCAATAAAAAAATTAAAGTCGGGATTCAAGTCAGAATTTCGGAGTTCGAATTTAACAATTAATGTCACCAGCATTATTGTATAAATATGCACAATAAAAAATAATATAATTACCACAATACTTCAATTAAAACATTTATTTTTAATTAAAGTTTTTCTTAATTACATATCTGAAATTAAAATACATATCTGCAAATAAGCAAAATGCAAGATCAGTTACAGAAACAAAAATTTATGCTTTGTTAAGTTTATGTTGAGATTTTGAAAAAAATAAATATGTGTTTTAAAAATGAATAAATAGATTTATAATAAGTAATAAGTAAATTTGAAAATTTGATTCAAACGAGAATGCAATATCCGATTTATGGAGTTCATAATAATATTCAAAATACTTGTTTCATAAATATAAGATCAAATATAGAAAGAAAAAATTATGCCTTGTGTAAAGCGCAAGTTCAGATTTTACTCAACTCCATTTGAAAAAAAAAAACGTACGTGTTTTGGACGAATAAATAGATATATAATAAAGCAATAAGTAAATTTAAAAATTTACTAATACACAAACATGCAATAGCATAATTTATGGATCATAATATATTCAAAATGCAATTTTTATCTTTAAAATTCTAAGTATATAAAATACGCAACGGCTACAGTCCCACAATTTATAACAAACCATCATTTTCATTTTTTCCCTTATTAAACTTAATAATAGCCAACGAGCACAATGGTAAACACGAAAGAGCAATAAATGAAAATATTTGAGATCTGCTGCCACGAAAAGAATACGCTTTATCCCTAAAGCCCTATAATCCGTCGTCCCCGGAATCTACATTATTAATGATGCTTATTTCCTTCTGAACTGGGGTGGAGTTTCTAATACTACCGACATTTATCCTTACAGGATGAGAGTAATGCAGAAATGCAATAGTTTGCTTCTACTAAATGCGAAGAATTATGGGACGTTTCGACCGAGCTGCAGCGAAAGGGTATTTGTTTATTTGAAACTTTAGCTTGTGTTATTAACAGGTGCTCAATTATAAAGCGTATTAGAGATTTAATTAATTGTTCGCTGGAATAAGCATATAAATGTTTTTTCTGGTGAATTAAACATTGAGTAATAGTATCATTTTTGTATCTCTTGAGCTTTAATCACTTTATTTTAAAGCGTTTTAACATAGAGCACAAATAAAATTGTTAAACTAAATTTATATAAAAATATCTCCCCACACATACATGTATGTATGTATGTATGTGTATATATATATGTGTGTATATATATGTATATATATATATATTATATATATATATATATATATATATATATATATATATATATATATATATATATATATATATATATATATATATATATTATATATATATATATATATATATATATATATATATATATATATATATATATATATATATATATATATATATATATATATATATATATATATATATATATATATATATATATATATATATATATATATATATATATATATATATATATATATATATATATATATATATATAATATATATATATATATATATATATATATATATATATATATATATATATATATATATATATATATATATATATATATATATATATATATATATATATATATATATATATATATATATATATATATATATGTATATATATATATATATATATATATATATATATATATATATATATATATATATGTATATATATATATATATATATATATATATATATATATATATATATATATATATATATATATATATATATATATATATATATATATATATATATATATATATATATATATATATATATATATATATATATATATATATATATATATATATATATATATATATTATATATATATATATATATATATATATATATATATATGTATATATGTATATATATATATATATATATATATATGTATATATATATGTTATATATATATATATATATATATATATATATATATATTATATATATATATATATATATATATATATATATATATATATATATATATATATATATATATATATATATATATATATATATATATATATATATATATATATATATATATATATATATATATATATATATATATATATATATATATATATATATGTGTGTGTGTGTGTGTGTGTGTATATATATACACTCAAGAGCCAAAACATTATAACAACCGGTCAATAACGAGTTGGCCCACCTTTGGCGCGCAACACTGCTTCAACCCGTCTTGGCATGGATGGCACAAGTACTTGGTAGATGGCTGGAGACAGATTGTACCAGATGTTTAAGCAACGGTTACTGAAATCCGAGATATTGCAAGTTGGTGGTCTTTGAACTCTCAGTTGCCGTCCCATGACATCCCAAATGTGTTCTATCAAATTGAGATCTGGTTAATATTGGGGGCCAGAACATTAACTGGAATTCAGCATCACGTTCCTGGAACCATTCCAACACAGTTTTAGTCTTGTGACATGGGACGTTGTCTTGCTGGAACATTCCATTTCCAGCTGGAAAAACAGAGGACATGAAAGGGTGCAACTGGTCTGCAATGATGTTCAGATACCCTGTAGAATTCATGGTCGTCCCCGCAACCTCAGGTCCTACGCCCTAGAGAACGTGCCCCAAAGCATAATACCGCTACCACAGGCCTGTGTATGACCTACTGTACATTGAGGGGGCAAATGTTCGCCTGGAAGTCGGCGTATCTTGACATCGGAGCGATGAATGAAAGAAAAAGCACACGAGCGGGACGTTTGCTGCGTAGTTCCATATCCAACAGTTTCCGATGAACAGTATGCTCCGATACTATTCTACTTGACCCTGCATTGTATTGGGTTGTCAGCTGAGCTACTTTTCCGGTTATGCTTGACCATGCCAGACAGTCTCCGACGACCTTTTCTTTGATAGCTTGTGGACGTCCAACAGCATGTCGTCTACTGCTGGTTTCACTCATTCTACTGCTGGTTTCACGTCATTCATTCACTTTGCGTAATTACTAACAACTGTAGATAGCGAAGAACCCACGAGTTGTGCAGTTTCGGAGATACTTGTTCCGAGACTTCAAGCCATTACAATCTACCCTCTATCAAAATCGCTTAGAACCTGAGCCTTCCCCCAAACACACAGAAGTAAGTGAAAGAACGATTCTTCAGACTGTCCTGCAGCAATTAAATACCACTTCCATCAGAATACTTGCCTTTCACGTCATCCAGGCGAGTTCCTTACAAAATATACAGATGATCATAATGTTTTGGTTCTTAAGTGTATATATATACATACATATACACATTTACATATTTCATCTCACTAGAAAAGCTGGCTTAGGACTTCCAGGTGGCAACTCGCTTGTGCCGTCCATGCAGCAGTAGAATAGTATGTATCGTACTTCTTTAACCAGATGGTAACCATGAGTTTAGGTTCAAAGTCGACGGAGATGTAGAAACATCGAAATTAAAGAAATATTTTAATAAGATAAATCTTTAAGTGTGGAAAATAGTTCTACATCTGTTAGTTTGTTAGGGAGGTGGTAATTCCATACACTTTAATCACTCTTCATGTCAAGCAATTATATAAACGTAGATTACCGTTTATTAGATTTTGGATGTTTTTAAATTTTACTTCATCTACTGTGTCCTATGCTAACGTGATAAAGAATATGTTTATTATAAAAAATTATTATATCCCATAATATTTCATTTTAATAAATATTTATATAAAATAGCTTATTTTATGAATCAGTCTGTTTTTTCTTGCATTATATGTTTTACTAAATGTTTCTCTGGAATGTACTTCATATAAATTTCCATTAGCTCTTTCATTTTTTTGGAAAATCATTCCATCGAGAAAAAAAATGTTAAATATTTAAAGAACGTACAGAAAAATTTAAAGTATTAAAGGCGTAAGAATTAATGATGATAAGCATAATAACTCAAAATACAATAAAATTCTACAGTTTAAGATTTTTTTTTCCTTTACGAGGCAATGAAAGTGAGAAAGGATGTCACGTCTTTTAAAAGAGTCCCTAAAAATTCATATAATAGAATA
>CM063511.1:73448715-73461215 GCA_032207245.1 Pardosa pseudoannulata | reverse complement strand
ACACTATGTAGTATATTTGGGACCACATTTAAAAATTACCGACTTTCCAAAAAATAAAAAAATTAAGGCCCTGACTAATTATTTGACTTTTCTATCTGTAATAAATTTATAACAATGTTATAAAATCACTTGATTATCCGACGTGATTTATGCTTATTTGTATTCAATATTACACTTCAGAAAATATCCTCAGTACATCTCTGACTGCTATTTTTCTATCTTAAGGCCATTTAATTTTGTAAATCAATTTTGAATTCTGAAATTTTTTCTTATTATTAAAAAATTGAAATGTATCATATTTTAAACAAAGATTCGAAATTCATTTTAACACCATTGTTTTTGTTTGACCATGGTTTGAACACCAAGGCTTATCTCTACATGGTCACCTGTCTTCTAATTAGGATTACTGGTTTTTCTATCTGTCTATTCGTTATCATTAATATAATTTTCTAATTAGCATTAAATTTCTGAACTTATTCAATTGGGGAAATTTATTGTGGCAAATTAACGAATGGTATGAATCATAAATTAGGAAAACAAGTATTTGTCTCTCCATACTAATCTGGCATTTCTCTCCCAATACTAACTTTTTATAAATTCCATTATAAATGAATTGAATAATCTTTATGATATTTAGTCTTTATTCACACTAATTAGGAACTTCTAATTAGTCAGAAACGAATTATTTTCCTAATTTTATTATCCTCTTATACTTTTACCTTCACATTAGAAATAATTTTCAAGAAATTATTTCTATACTAACGTAACGGTATTTCTTTTAATGTCAATTTCTTATAGTCGCTTTGTTTTATAAGGAGGAATTTAATTATCTCCCCAATTTTAATCTATATTTAGTGTCACATATTTCCTTTCCCGGTGAAGACTATTAAGTAGTTGGAAAATTAGTTCTTCATATAATTGTATTATCTTTGTTTATGCGTTAAATTAACTATTTATGTATTTTTAAGGAATTTGATATATGCGATAAATAATCTTAGATCCACAATTAGCTTTTAAAAATCTTATTTTAAGCAGTTACACACACAAAGCCGATGATTCAAAATATTTTTTTTTGACAGTGACTATTAAATGCTTTTATCGCATGCTTTTACGATACCCCCGCCTACTTGTTTATTTCCATGTTTTCCACTCCTTTAAATACACTATTTCTATGATAGTAGTAAAATTACAGCAGTGTCACAAATTTACTTGAGTATCCAACATGATTTATGTTTATTTGTAATCAATATTACAGTTCAGAGAAAAACTTCCTCAGTACATCTCTGACTGATATTTTTCTAAGTCCTTGTAAATTTGCAAATAGATTTTAGATTCTACACATTTTTTAGCTATTAAAATATTGAAAAAATCATTTTTTAAACGAGATTCGAAATTCGTTTGAACACCATTGTATTTGTTTGACCATGGTTTGCTCACCAAGGACAATCTCTACATAATTGCTGTTTTCTAATTAGGATTACAGGTTTTTCTCATTGTCTGTTCGTTAATATGGTTTTAGAATTAGCATTTAATTAAAAAGAAAGTTAATTATCTTCCCAATTTTAATCTATATTTATTGTCTTATATCCAATTAAAGAACCATTAATTGGTTGGAAATTTATTTCTTCATATAATTGTATTCTCTTTGTTTATGAGCTAAGTACATTATTTATGACTTTTTAAGACGTTTGATATATTCAGTAAATAATATTAGTACCACAATTAGCTTTTAAGAAACTTGTTTAAAACAATTTTCTAATAAGAAGTAATAGTAAGTCACACAGGCAAAACCGATGATTCAAAATATTTTTTAAGACATAGACTATTAAATATTTTTATCACATGCTTTTGTTATATCCAGGTTATTATTCACTCACTAGACAGTCAAACACTTGTTAGACAGTCAATAGTTTCTGTGACTGGTGTCAGAATCTAGAATTTTTTATGTACGGTTTTCTAATAATATCGTGTAAATAGAGAATGCTTTTTGAACAATTGATTTTATACGTGCTTGATTATCCAAATATAGAAAATTATATTTTTGATCCTTAGATAAAATTACCATATTTTTTATTTCTTCAAATATATTATACTACTTCATACAAACATGAGAAAATTATATAAACTAGTGCAACCCTGCATACGTGTTTATTTCTAGATTTTCCGCTCCTTTTAATACACTATTTCTATGTTACTGTGACATATTTCTGTTACAAAAAAACATAGTTTATATTGTTTATATGCATGTAAATATCAATCTTTCCCACTTTTAACTGTTTTAACTGTAACACATAACACATTTTCTTAATAAAATATAATTAATTTGTTGGAAACTAGTTCTTTCTCTAATTTTTTCTCCTCTTATTTAATCTTATGTTTTCCTCTTATGAATTTTGCAAACTTTCGTTCAACCTACAAACAACCTTAGAATGATCATTAACTTTCAAAGAATTTAATAAATGCTTTATAGAACTAAACCTGTAGCGACTGTATTCCTAGTTTACGGACTTACAAAAAAGCACCTAGAATAAGAAATTTCTACGGAAGTTTTGAGGTATGAATTACACAATAGGAGCATATTAAATTCATAGCTGAAACTACTTAAAAGTCATTATGAACTCCTTGAATTTTAAGTAGCCTCCTCATTCTTAAGGCTCATTAACTTCCTATTAATGGGACGTTCCACAAGAATTATAGATTTCAGCTACGATATGAATTCGTATATTTTCTTCTCTTTTAGAAGTACTCCTGCAATTAAAATGGGTTTTGAAACTATGTCCATGACACTTGAATTTTTATATTTTTATTGTGGAAATAAAACGTCTGACAGTTCGAGATTTTTTATGACAAGCAGTTCTTTGTTTCAAGATTTCCCATGAAACTCTTGCAAAATATTAAGGTAACATTTTTAAAGCATTGTTTCAATTTAAACTTCTCCTACGCAATGAATATAATTTTATTTTACTGCTTACATGAATGTTAAATAAATAAAATATAATTATTAAAGCATTTGTAATCTATGTTTGGTTTTTCATAGATGTACTGTGTTTTTAGGATTTGAAACAACTAATATTCTGAAAGGATATAAGACGAAGGAATAATATATTTTACTGTTCAAAAAGGTATAATATATGACATGTGATTTGTTCTGCTATGTTCCACTTTTTTAGTGGACTTGACTGTCTTCAAAAGTACAGTATATATTGTATTGTTTTGGCCAAAAACTTTCAAGTTAGTGTCTCTCAATTTAAATTCTTTTTCAATATAGACAATCCATTAAAGTTTGGGTTTTCTTTTTTATAGGTACCCAAAAATTTGCCTTTGAAATATTCTTTGTCGCTGTCTTTTAAGGTGGCTGAATAGTTTAAATTACTGGGATGTTATATATCGCTTTATGTCTGAGCCTTTAAAACGTATGTATTGTATGTTTACAGTTAGTATACCATATTCAGGTTATTATATGAGAGTCACTAGTTTTGGTGACTGTTATCAGAATTTTTTCTGCATGGTTTTCTAATATGGTGTAAATATAGAATGTTTTTTGAACAATTGATTTTATATGTGTTTCATTATCCAAAAATAGTGGAAACGTCTAAATATTTTTTATGACTTCTTAGAGAAAATTTCCCATGAAACTTTTTTGCAAAATATATAATAACATTTCTTTCAAGCATTGTTTCAATTTTAAACTTCTACGCAATGAATATAATTTGATTTTACTGCTTACATGAATTTTAAATAAATAAAATATTCTTTTTAAAAGTGTTTGTAAACTTACTTTGATTTTTCATAGGTGTACAGGATATTTATTTTTTCAAACAAATTATGAATTTGTTTCAAAACTTTCAAAGTTTACTTTTTCTGAAAGGATACATTACATAGGAATATATTTTTTATTGTTAAAAAAAGTATAGTTTATGACATGTAAGTTTTTCTACAGTATTCCACTTTTTTAATGATCTTGACTGTCTTCAAAATTTCGGTCCATATTGTATTGCTTTGGGCAAAAACTTTCCAGTCAGTGTCTCTCAAGTATTTAAGTTCATTTTTAAAATAGCCACTAAATTAAAAGTTTGAGATTTCTTTTTTCTAGGTAACCAAAAATTTGTCTTTGATATATTCTTTATAGTTTTGTTTTAAGGTGGTCAGATCATTTAAATTTCTTATATGCTATATAATGCTTTATCTCTGGACAGATAAAATTTATGTATTGTTTGTTATCAGTTAGTATACCATATCCAGGTTATTATTTGACAGTCACTAGATTCTACTATCATAATCTAGAATATTTTCTGTGGGTTTTTCTAATACCGTGCAAATAGAGAGTGCTTTAAGATAAATCGATTTTTCTTCACATATATAACAGTATTTATTACAAATATGTACAAATAATACAAACTATTCAACCCTGCATATTTGTTTATTTCCAGAATTTTCACTCCTTCACACTATTTCTATATTAGCGTGACATATTTCTGTTGCAACCAACGTATAGTTTATATTGTTTATATGCATGTAAATAATAATCTTCAGCAATTTAAACTGTTTTAACTGTGATACATAACACATATTCTTAAGAAAAAATAATTAATTTGTTGGAAACTACTTCGTCCTCTAACTTTTTCTCCTCTTATTTAATCTTATATTTTTCTCTTATGCATTTTGCAAAGTTTCATTCAACCTACAAACAACCTTAGAATAATCATTACCTTTCAAAGAATTTACGAAATGCATAACAGAACTAAACCTGTAGCGACTGTATTCCTAGTTTACGGACTTATAAAAAACCTAGAATAAGAAATTTCTACGGAAGTTTTGAGGTACGAATCACACAATAGGAGCATATTAAATTCATAGCTGAAACTACTTAAAAGTCATTATGATCTCCTTGAATTTTAAGTAGCTTCCTCATTCTTAAGGCTCATTAACTTCCTATTAATCGGACGTTCCACAAGAATTATAGATTCCGGCTACGATATGAATTCGCATATTTTCTTCTCTTTTAGAAGTACTTCTACAATTAAAATGGGTTTTGAAACTATATCCCTGACACTTTCATTTTTAGAATTTTTTTGTGGAAATAAAACGTCTGAAAGTCTGAGATTTTTTATGACTCGTAGTTATTTGTTTCAAGATTTCCGATGAAACTCTTCCAAAATATTAAGGTAATATTTTTAAAGTATTGTTTCAATTTTAAACTTCTACGCAATGAATATAATTTGATTTTACTGCTTACATGAATTTTAAATAAATAAAATATTCTTTTTAAAAGTGTTTGTAAACTTACTTTGATTTTTCATAGGTGTACAGGATATTTATTTTTTCAAACAAATTATGAATTTGTTTCAAAACTTTCAAAGTTTACTTTTTCTGAAAGGATACATAATAAAGGAATAATATATTTTATTTTTAATAATGGTATGGTTTATAACACGTGATTTGTTCTGCTATATTTCACATTTTAAATATCCTTGACTGTCTTCAAAATTTCGGTCCATATTGTATTGCTTTGGGCAAAAACTTTCCAGTCAGTGTCTCTCAAGTATTTAAGTTCATTTTTAAAATAGCGACATTAAAGTTAGAGTATTCTTTTTTATAAATACCTAAATAATTGACATTGAAATATTCTTTATAGCTATCTTTTAAGGTGGCCAGATCATTTAAATTTCTGGGGTGCTATATTATGCTTTATCTCTGGTCCTTTGTAATTTATGTATTGTTTGTTCTCAGTTAGTATAACACATCCAGGTTAATATTTGACATTCATTAGTTTCTGTGACTGCTATCAGAATCAAGAATATTTTCTGTACCGTTTTCTAGTATGGTGAAAATAGACAATGCTTTTTGATCAATTGATATTATACATGTTTGATTATCCAAACATCAAAAATTATATTTTTGATACTTAGGTAAATTTCCATATACTTCATTTCTTAAAATATAGAAGAGCATTACTTACAAACATGAACAAATAATATAAACTAGGGCAACCCAGCATACTTGTTTATTTTCAGATTTTCCAGTAATTCAAATACACTATATATATGCTAGCGTGACATTATATTTCTTTTACATCCAACACATAGTTTATATTGTTTATATGCATGTATATAATAATCTTCAGCAATTTAAACTGTTTTAACTGTGATACATAACACTTTATCTAAATAAAAAAAATAATTTGTTGGAAAACTAGCTTGTCCTCTAATTTTTTCTCTCCTCTTATGCATTTTGCAAAGTTTCATTCAACCTACAAACAACCTTAGAATAATCATTACCTTTCAAAGAATTTACGAAATGCATAACAGAACTAAACCTGTCGCTACTATATTCCTAGTTTATGGACTTACAAAAAAGCACCTAAAATAAGAAATTTCTACTGAAATTTTGAGGTATGAATTACACAATAGGAGCATATTAAATTCATAGTTGAAACTACTTAAAAGTCATTATGATCTCCTTGAATTTTAAGTAACCTCCTCATTCTTAAGGCTCATTAACTTCCTATTAATGGGACGTTCCGCAAGAATTATAGATTCTGCTACGATATGTATTCACATATTTTCTTCTCTTTTAGAAGTTCTCTTACAATTAAAATGGGTTTTGAAACTATATCCCTGACACTTTCATTTTTAGAATTTTTTTGTGGAAGTAAAATGTCTGAAAGTTTGAGATTTTTTATGACTCGTAGTTATTTGTTTCAAGATTTCTGATGAAACTCTTGTAGAATCTTAAGGTAATATTTTTAAAGCATTGTTTCAATTTTAAACTTCACTACGTAAAGAATATAATATTATTTTACTGCTTATAAGAATTCTAAATAAGTAAAATATAATATTTAAAAGTTTCTGTAAACTCGGTTTGATTTTTCTTAGGTGTACAGGATATTTATTTTTTCAAACAAATTATGAATTTGTTTCAAAACTTTCAAAGTTTACTTTTTCTGAAAGGATACATAATAAAGGAATAATATGTTTTATTTTTAATAAAGGTATGGTTTATAACACGTGATTTGTTCTGCTATATTTCACATTTTAAATATCCTTGACTGTCTTCAAAATTTCGGTCCATATTGTATTGCTTTGGGCAAAAACTTTCCAGTCAGTGTCTCTCAAGTATTTAAGTTCATTTTTAAAATAGCCACTAAAGTTAGAGTATTCTTTTTTATAAGTACCTAAATATTTGCCATTGAAATATTCTTTATAGCTGCCTTTTTAAGGTGGTCAGATCATTTAAATTTCTTATATGCTATATAATGCTTTATCTCTGGACAGATAAAATTTATGTATTGTTTGTTATCAGTTAGTATACCATATCCAGGTTATTATTTGACAGTCATTTGTTTCTGTTACTGCTATCAGAATCTAGAATATTTTCTGTACGGTTTTCTAGTATGTTGAAAATAGACAATGCTTTTTGATGAATTGATTTTATACGTGGTTGATTATCAAAACATCAAAAATTAAATTTTTGATTCTTAGGTAAAATTTCCATATATTTCATTTCTTAAAATATATAATAGTATTACTTACAACATGAACAAATAATATAAAGTAGTGCAACCCTGCATAGTTCTTTATTTTCAGATTTTCCACTAGTTTAAATGCACAATTTCTATGATAGCATGACATTATATTTATATGACAACTAACGCACAATTTGTATTATTTATATGCATGTAAATAATAATCTTCAGCAATTTTAACTGTTTTAACTGTGATACATAACACATTTTCTTAGTAAAAAATAATTAATTTGTTAGAAACTAGTTCATCCTCTAATTGTAAGATTTTTTTTATGACTCGTAGTTATTTGTTTCAAGATTTCTGATGAAACTCTTGTAGAATCTTAAGGTAATATTTTTAAAGCATTGTTTCAATTTTAAACTTCACTACGTAAAGAATATAATATTATTTTACTGCTTATAAGAATTCTAAATAAGTAAAATATAATATTTAAATGTGTGTGTTAAGTAGGTTTGATTTTTTACAGGTATACAGGATATTAAGGATTTGAAACAATTAATATTCTTACAGGATATATGACAAAGAGATAATATATTTTATTGATAAATTTGATATAGTTTATGACATGTGATTTGTTCTGTTGTATTTCACTTTTTAATGGGACTGTCATCAAAATTCCAGTCCATATTATATTGTTTTAGGTTAAATAACTTTCAAGTTAGTATCCCTCAAGAATTTAAGTTCATTTTCAAAATAGCCACTTCTGTAAAGTTTGAGTTTTCATTTTTATAGGCACCCATAGATTTGTATTTGAAATATTCTTTATAACTGTCTTTTAAGGTGCAGATAAAACTTAAGTATTGTGCGCTCTCAGTTAATATACCATATGAAGGTTATTAATTGAAAGTCATTTGTTTCTGTTACTGCTATCAGAATCTAGAATTTTTTCTGTGCGGTATTTCTAATAAACGCGAACAAATAATATAAACTAGTGAAATTTTCTTTTATCCATTAATTGAAAGAACTAATAGAAATTCAATATATTTCAATTTCAAAAGAAAGAACCTTTGAATTACATCACCACTAATAATGACTTGAAAGTAGAGATAAACAACAGGATCACAATGTCAAATAAATGCTATCATGGCCTTAAAAACCAATTAAAATCTCTATTTATAAATTAAAAATGAAAATTAACATCTATAAAACGCTTCTTTGCCTATTTTGTTCTATGGAAGTGAATGTTGGGCAATAACTAAATTGCATGAAAATAAATTGCTGACTTTTGAACGGAAAATCTTAAGAAAAATATTTGGTGCAGTTGAAGAGAATAATTTTTGGAGATCCTTATTCAATTTTGAAATATTTAAAAAATATAAGCAACCTCATGTTATTAAAGTTATAAAAATCAAGAGACTGCGATGTCTTCGACACCTATTCCGACTCGATGACATAAATCCAGTAATACATATCACTTTCACTAATCCCATGGGGCAGAGGAAAAGAGGATATATTGAGTAATATATGTATATATATATGTATATATATATATGTATATATATATGTATATATATCATATATTCTTTACCCAGTTAAATATTTCTATAAAGAGTAGTCGCTTAAACAATTTACTTCTAAATCGTATTAATCTAAAACCACTTGAAAATAGTTTAAGTAATAGTTTTCTAAAGAAAATATTTTGAAGACAATATATAAAAATCTAATGCGATGCAAGAATTTTTATATTTCTAAAAAGTAACATATCTTTCACGTTTATATATTTATACATTTTCTTATGTCATCATTAAATGTAAGAGCTATTTCACTGAAACAAATTATTTTCTAAAGTATTTTTATGTTGCAGATTTTAAGATCATGAAGATATATTTACTGAAATATTTACATGATTCCTCTTTATTATTTAAAAGGGAATATATATTTAAAAGTGCAGGTTTTTCATAACCATTTTATGAGATTATAATTTTTCCTTTACAGTTTAAAAAATGTAAGTATGATTCATTTTAAAGAATTTATGATATTTTTATAAATATTTCAAAAGCGATATCTAAATTTTGAGCAATAAAATAATAGTTTATGAAAATAAGAAAAAAGTAATATTAATATTTCTTTAAAGTAATATTCTATATGATGAATTATTTAATATTTATTCTGTTACTTAATTTCTTCTTATATGGAGATATTTTTATACTTCTTATATACATATTTTTATAAATAAAACGTAGATACTATATTTACTAATAATTTAAACAAAGAAGGTACTTTTCGTTCAAAATGTTCGGCACTTAATTTATCTCTATTTCTCGGATTCTCTAAAAGATTTCTGAAGTTCAAGGAATCTGAAGGTCGTGGAATTCAGGACAGGTCATATGGTTAATAATATTGTTGTATTAGTTTGTTATATGTATCCGAAAATTTATGCCATTGTTATTTATTTTCCTGTAATGTGAGAAATAATTACTGCAATATATTAACATTATCCATGTACCGAGTGACCATAATTAAACTTACAGTGCATACAGTGTTTTGTAACATTTTGTAGGGAGATAAAACAAGATGGGGACGAAAGATTCCATGTAAAAAGAAATTAGTTCCAAAATTGACCGCTAGGGAAATATTTGGGATATAATGGAATGCATAATGGAAAATAGAATGTTAACAAATGCATATGAATACATAAATTAACTTCTTAACTGTGCCAAGGGATGTAACATGAAATATTAATAAATAACTTCCTCTTCTGCTCAGCGTACGTGATATTGCAGTTCGCGAGACTTTATTGGTTTTATGTAGATTTTACGTTTTTTTAAAAGTTGCCAAATTGCACTTGAACAAAATCAGAAAATGTGCATAATAAAAGGTAATTTTATTACGTTTTAATTTGCATTTGTTAACACTCTATTTTCTATAACACAGCGCCATTACCATTGCGGTGACTTTTGGAACTAATTTGCTATTACACGAAATCCCCCGTCTTGTTTAACCCATTAACGCCCAAATTATTTTATTTTGACGCACTGACATATAATTCATAAATTGGGTGTCTTTTACCATCAACATGAATATTATTATCGAATTTTATCAATACGTACCTTAGTTTTTTTTTTAAATGCTGATCTAAAAATAGATCACTGGGCGTTCAGAGGATATATTTTAGCAAATACTCAACAATCATTAGTACTTCAATAACGTGGTAAAATCGAACCAAATAGATAAAAACTAATGCATTTTCTTTTAAAAAACGCTTATTTATGTAGAATTTCACAATATTACAGAATGTACTTAGTAAAGTTTAATTATTTTAAAATAATAAAATTTCAATGTTTCTACAGTTTAGTGTGGAATTTGAAGAAACACTTCTTGCATAAAGTTTCATCGCACTTCACACAATATGTTAGGGGACTTCCTTGGCACCCTACAAGTCGACAGCGTCTTTTGCCCTTTCTTTGTCCCATATTGTGATCCCTTTTATAAAAGCGAACATCATGACTGAGATTAGCTTTTGAGGATGAAGGAAAACTGTAAGGTCGACCTTTCAAAACTTTTTTTCCGATTCCCAATTTTAGATATTTTACAGCAACAGCTCTTCGAAAATCTTATATGGGCATAGAATCACCTTTATGAATATTTCTGTGCAGAATACTTGCATTAACTACAGCCATATCAATTATTCGAGTGAATAGACACCAGTACCATGTTTTACCTCTTATTCTCTCCAAAATTAGTTTTATCTTGATTTGTTATTCTTACGTTCATCTGCTTTTGAAATGTCTTGGAAATGAATATATGACTTTATTTTTAGGTAAGCATTTTTATTAAAAGAGTCCTGTACAAGACCTATCACTAAATCTTCTACATTACTCCAATAATATCTTTCACTTGAAAGAGTAAGATAGCCAAAATATATCAAAAACCCTATAAATATCTTTATATCTTCTTTAGTGATAATTAAATCATGGTCGTTTTTGACATTTTTAACATAGAAAATAGTCTCATCCACAATTACGTTATATACTTCATCAGAAAAAAGTTTTTCAAAGCAATGATGCAAGATGCATTTGCAAGATCATTTTCCATTGCCAAAATATTATTCTTATACGTTTCCCCTAATTCCGACCATTTGGTATAATTCGGGGGGGTTTTTCCAAACAATTTTTGGCTTTTCTGTTTTTAAAATTTTAGGCTTCCTCTCAAGCGTTGAAGGTAAATCTATTTAATCACACTCATATTTTGATATTACTTCTATTTTACCAACGATATCATTTACAAATGGAGCATGTAACTTATCATCTATTTTCTCTTCATCTGTCAGTTCATCTACATCAGTGGATATGGCAATAATATCCTCTTTAATTTGTTCAGAAAACAGATAATCAACTGCATCCTGAAAGCTATTAAATAGTTTTCAACTCATATTTTCATCTAAAGGTGAAAAAACGTAATATTACCAGGGTCACGAAAAAAAACGCCCGAACGCCCAGTGATCTATTTCTAGATCAGCAGTATTTTGACACTAATTTTTACTATTTATATTTGTTTTAAGATAACATCGGTTTATATTCTGATAGCTACATCTATGAAGATATTAAATCGCCAAAAAAAATTTAACTTTCGCTTATTACTTAGCTGTTTTCAGTGTTTATGCTAAGAAACGTAGAAAAACGACGGAAATAAAGGGCGATACAAACTTTCTCTTATCGCTTTAGATCAATGATATAAACAAAACAAGAAAACCACTCGTTGGTAAACAGGTGCATGCCTTGACTTGCCCCCTGTGCAGTATAGAATGTGTGGGGTGGGTTTAAGGTCATCTAAAAGCGAGTTTACCAAGCTATGTTTAGCGATCTAAAAATAGATCACTGGGCGCTAATGGGTTAATCTTCCTACAAAATGTGGCGTCATTGTCGCAAATAGATCGCGCTACAGAACACTGTGAGCACTGTCAGTTTAATTATGGCCACTCTAGATTACTAAATTTAAAAAATAAAAATTTTTTTAAAATTTAAAATTTTAATT
>CM063511.1:73406215-73431215 GCA_032207245.1 Pardosa pseudoannulata | reverse complement strand
AAGCCAAATATTAAAGAAACTTATATACATCATATCTCAGTTCAGCTATAAAACGTATGAAAAAATATAGACTATATTTAAATAATTTAAAATAAGTAATGATTAAATGAAGTAATTAAAGGAAAGACGTTATAATTGTAGAAAAAATGTTTTTTTTACATATTAATTGAGAAAAAATGTTAAATTTAATAGCGTGCTGTTAATAGCGGAAATTCAGGCTTGAAATAATGGCATTAATCCCTTCCCTGTTTAGCCCGCACGGCGTACGGGCATAGCTTTCGGGTCTTTACTGATTTAATCTTACAGTGTACGGGCAATCTGATTTCTATTTCGCTTGCACTGTTTCGGCCGTATTTTTTCCAGTTTTTGTAACAAATTATTCGTATAGATGGCGAAATATAGTCCAGTATATGATAGTTTGCAGTTTATTGTATTTTTTACTCTGATTGGTTCAAAAGAACGGGTTTTTTGGCATGTTTTGTATCAGAATACGAATTGTTATCTTTCAGTGTATAGCTTTTTTATTATATTTTACTAACCGCCTGATAATTTCATTCATGTAAGAGATGAATAATATATTTTTACTTTTATATACTGGATAATTCACAGCTTTTGGAGTTAATTTCTTGTGGTTCGAACTGTGACTCGGAATCAGAAACTGAATTATCTGTAAATGATAGTAGCGGAAGTTTACTAGATGACCTGGATAGTGGTGACTCTGATAGTAGTATAGATGGAATCAGTCAAGCAAGATAATTTTTTGAAATTAATTGTGATAATCCTACTGATCCATCTCCTAGTTTTGCTTTCACTGGAATTCCAAAAATTAACTTGGATATCTATGAGACTAAAGGTAAACTTCAGTTCTATGATGCTTTCATAGAAAGAAAAAAAGTTGTAATAAATGCTTAAAAATATTATAAATGTTAATGTTAATAACTTTACTTAAAAATGTAAAATGAAAAAAATGCAATAAAAATATTTGACATTTTTTGACCGAATTCTGGAAAAAAAAATGAAACTGTCAAAGGGTTAAAATCTCGAAAAGGGGGGTAGGGGGATTTCGAAGAATTTAAATACGACAGTTTATTTTGCTGTGATATAGTTTAGGAGAAGATAAACTTCACTCTAAATTTTCCTAAATCTAACTCATGAAGAATCGAATATGGATGCCTCTTTCCATTCCAGGTCCAACCACGTTGTAAATTCGAGGACAGACTGACAAATAACTTAGGTTATTATTATATAGTGCTATTATTTTTATGCTGTTATTATATTAGTTTGAATTATATTGTCAGTAACCAGAAACTAATATAACAAACCAATAACTAAAATATCAATGGAAATTGGAAATTGTTTTAAAAGTATTTTTCTAATTGTACAACAGCTTTATCGAATATTCAGAGTATAGTCACAAGTAATAAATTAAAGCAGTTTATTTAAACAATGAATATTTTGCACACAAAAAGATAATAATTTGCAATAAACATCTATTGATTTCCTTTCACGGAAATAAATTTTCCGCTATACAAAACACAGTACGCATAAGCACTCATTTAAATAAATTTTTCCTATACTATCCTACCCTCAAGGTAAAAATAAATATTAGAAAAGAAAATATTTATACTTAACCCAACATCCTGACAACTAATAATATACGAATCGCTCCAAACATTCTATCTAGTAGAATATAACCAAAAGAAAGTTTACCAAAAAGAAAATTCGAATGGAGAGATTGATTTATGCAAATACTTACTCTAACAAGAATTATAACACTTTCCATGCCTTATAAATTCAGAAAATCTAGAAATTTCCATTTTTCTCATAGGAACACTGCAGCATCATTTCGTAAACATTGAGGATCTGCATTTTCCATATTTGGATTTTTTTTTATGAGCGACGAGTTGGCCGCCGTGGATATTATAATTTTTTGGAAATTGAATAATGCTTTTATTTTCCATTGAAAGGTGAAGCTTTGGAAGAAAAAAATGTACATTATGAGCTTCTGGGAGAACAATGTATATTTCGAAATAGCAGAAAAAATGAATTATAGAGAAATGGAGGGAAAAGTATGGGTGTTTCTTTTTTTGAGGCAGAAGCTCTCGATTCTGCAGCATTGGATTCCATTGGGATGCCTCCATGTTTTACAGAATTATTAAGTTGAGAACGCTGTAAGAAAAGCTATGCATACTGCGTCATTAGAATAAACTGTATAAATAACTATTTTTTTTTAATTAGCCATCGACGCCTACTTTGTTGTTTTCCAATTGAGAAGCGATTCCACTTATGTGTGTTAGGCAGCAGGTGAACATTATGCTTATATATAATTTATTTCGTTTATTTAATTAATTAAATAATTTGTTCCTGGGAAACTGCCGAACATCTTCATAAGCATGCTTGTAGTGAGGTGAGATATTTGCTCACACCACATTCAGGGCCAGTCGTTTAACGGCTAACCGCGATTAACCTAGGTCGACATCCAATGGTGGAACGCAATTCTGGGTGACCTGGAAGTGATTTGAACAAACAACCTTCTTATATGGTGCTAAAATATTTAACCTTGATTTTGGTTTCAGGCGTATCTTATAATTTTGTATCTTATAATCGTGCCTGATAATTTTATTGATGTAAGAGTTGAATAATATAATTTTACTTTTAAATAACGGATAATTCAGAGCGTATGAAGCTAATTTTTTGTGACTCGAACTGTGACTCGGAATCAGAAACTGAATTATCTGTAGATGATAGTACAGAAAGTTTACTAGATGACCTGTATAGTAGTGAATCTGATAGTACTACAGATGTAATCAGCCAAGCAAGACAATTTTTTTAAAATTAATTGTGATAATCCTACTGATCCGCCTCCTAGTTTTGCTTTCACTGGAATTCCAAAAATTAACTTGGATATCTTTGAGACTAAAGGTAAACTTCATTTCTATGATGTTTTCATAGAAAGAAAAAAAGTTTAATAAATGCTTAAAAATATTATAAATGTTACTTACCTTTACTTAAAAATGTAAAATGAACAAAAATGCTATAAAAATATTTGACATTTTTTTGACCAAATTCTGGAAAAAAATGAAACTGTCAAATTGTTAAACGCTCGAAAAGTGGGGAAGGGCGAATTTCGAAGAATTTAAATACGACAGTTTATTTTTCTGTGATAGAGTTTAAGAGAAGATAAACTTTACTCGATTTGAATTTTCCTAAATTAACTCATGAAGAATCCACTATGGATGCCTGTTTCCATTCCAGGTCAAACTGCGTCATAAGGATGCTTCA
The DNA here is from genome assembly GCA_032207245.1 of Pardosa pseudoannulata. NCBI lineage: Eukaryota > Metazoa > Arthropoda > Arachnida > Araneae > Lycosidae > Pardosa > Pardosa pseudoannulata. The sequence goes on along the minus strand of CM063511.1, from coordinate 73,427,933 downwards.
AGTGAGGTGGGATATTTGCTCACACCACATTCAGGTCCAGTCGTTTAACGGCTAACCGCGATTAACCTAGGTCGACATCCAATGGTGGAACGCAATTCATCGTTTAAACAGAGATCAATCGTGGTTAGCTGTTGGTGAGACGGGGATTTACTGGTAACCTGGAAGTGATTTGAACAAGCAACCTTCATATATGGTGCTAAAATATTCAACCTTGATATTGGTTAAAGGCTTATCTTCAATTGGGTTTTTGTTGTGTCCAAAGTTGCGCATCCAATTTTAGGCGCAGATTTTTGGAAACTAGTGAACTTTTAATTGAAATTAAACATAGATTTCTTCTTGACACACAGACTACTTTGAAGACTGCAGTATTTTTTAAGCAGGACAAATTCTATTGTTCTCTTTTAGCCACTAGTCGCCTTAATAAGCCGGGCTAGCAAAATTTCCAACGTTGTTTGAAAAGCTTTTCAACTGGCAATAGCCTATCAACTATCAACAGGTAAAGTAGACGTCGCTGGTAAATTGAAAATACAGTTATTTTTACAGTTTATTTTAACCCTTTCCCTGTTTTGCCCGTGCGGCGTACGCGCACAGCTTTTGGGCATTTACTGTTTTACAGGTACGGCTTACGGGCAATCTGATTTCTATTTCGCTTGCACTGTTTCGGCTGTATTTTTACTAATTTTAGAAATATATATATATACATATATATGTATATATATATATATATATATATATATATATATATATATATATATATATATATATATATATATATATATATATATATATATATATATATATATATATATATATAAATATAAATATATATATATATATATATATATACATATATATATATATATATATATATATATATATATATATATATATATATATATATATATATATATATATATATATATATATATATATATATATATATGTATGTATATATATATACATATGTATATGCATATGTATATATATATATACACATACATATACATATATAAGATGTGTGTCTGTATGGGTGTGTATATGTAATATATTGTATAAAGATATAACAAAGAGTAATGAGTTATTTCTAATCGAATATTTAATCTGTATAGTACGGCAAAATTGCTTTTCTTCAAAAATTTTTTAATAATATTTTTGCTTTAGAGGATAAATTAAAAACATTCAACTTTGCAAGATGCGGTTTTAAGACGCAGTAAAAAAAAAAAAACAATATTTGAAATCTTAACCCCCTCATCAATTCATATATTTTATTTACTTCTACCATATTAACATAAACCCCCTACAATTTTTAACGTCTATGAAATTACACGTTATACATATTCAACATTTTACATCTTTTTAATTCTCTTCATATACAGACTATAGAGGAGAAGGGTTTCTTACTGGCATTTATTTTTAAGGCACCATGAAAAGTAATGAGGTTGAAGCTTAACAGCTAAGTTGTATAAAAGCTATGATATCGTAGAAAGTAAGTAATCACACCATTTTAAGTTTTCACTGTGCAAAGACTGAATGATAGCTATTTTACTCCAAATACTATACAGGAGCAGAAAATGAGTTGCATAAAAGCTACGCCATTTTGTTGCTTTACTGAATATAGACATCTTGCGTAATAACAAAGTAAATATGACTGTATGTAAATAGTTCTCTACATTTATTCCCGTTGTAGAAAATGTTTCTGTTTTTACACGCATGGGTACTTTATTATAAAATATCTCTATAAAATAAAAAAAATATTAAAATGTTTGAAATTACTGATCACCAACAAAATAGAAATTCTAAATATGTGAATTTTTTACATAAATGTAAAATACGAATTTTGTGATGAATGTTTTGAAAATTGTCAGGAACCATATAATTTTCTTTATTTTTAAGTAATAGTAAAAGTTATTTCACAATTGTTATAGATTCAAAAATTAAGACACCATGAAACATAATATGGTAGAATCTTAAAAGCTACGTTGTATAAAAGCCATGGTATCCTAGGAAGTTAGGAACCACACAATTTGAAGTTTTCTCGGTGCAAAGATTCTGAATGATATCTTTTTTTAGCCTAAATACAAAATAAAAGCAGAAAATCAGTAGCTTGAATGCCAAGGCCTTTTACTGCTTTACTGAATATAGACATCTTGCGTAATAACAAAGTAAATATGTTGGCATTCAAATAGTTTTCTAGATTTATTCCCTTTGTAGAAAAGTTTACTGTTATTATCCACATGGGTACTCATTTTTATAAAATATCTCTCTAAAATACATGATATTAAAATACTTGAAAATATTGATTACCAACAAAATAGAAATTTTAAATATGTGAATTTTTTACATAAATATCAAATACAATTTCTGTGTTGAATGTTTTGAAAGTAGTCAGCGACCATTTAATTTTCATTATTTTTTAAGTAATAGTAAAAGTTATTTCCCAATTGTTATAGATTCGAAAATTAAGACACCATGAAACATAATATGGTAGAATCTTAAAAGCTACGTTGCATAAAAGCCAATATCCCAGGAAATTAGGATCAACACCATTTGTAGTTTTCTCGGTAAAAAGAATCTGATTGATAGCTTTTTTAGCCTAAATACATAACAGAAGAAGAAAGTGAATTGCTTTAAAGCCACGGCGTTTTATTTCTTTACTGAATATAGATATCGTGCGTAATAACAATGTAAATATGACTGTATGTAAATAGTTTTCTAGATATTTTCCCGTTGTAGAAAAGTGTTCTGTTATTACCCGCATGGGTACTTTATTATAAAACATATCTCTAAAATAATAAAATATTAAAATATTTGAAAATATGGATCAGCAACAAAATAGAAACTTTTAGTGAATTTTTCACATAAATATCAAATACAATTTTTGAAAGAAATGTTTTGAAAATAGTCAGGGACCATTTAGTTTCCATTATTTTTTAGGTAATAGAAAAATTAATTCACAATAGTTATAGACTCGAAAATTATATTTAAATATTTTACCCCCTTCATTTCGTTTGCATCATTTCGTTTTTACTTCTTCCAGTTCTGTTCAGTTTAAAGCCATTTTGATGTAAAATGTTTTTTTGTTCTTTTACTACATATAGGTATTTCTGGATGCTTATCTTTTTGCATTAAAAACATTCATTTCCTGCAGTAATACATATTATAAATTGGCATGGGATTAACATTTTATTCATGTTGATCATGAAAAGCCTACAAAATTATTTTGTAACAGTTGAGTTCAATAAAGTGAACTATTCATATCTAAAATACAATTATACTTTAAATTTGTTTTAAATATTTTGCATGCTTGCCAGTTTTGTAAATGTAATTAAAAATATTAATATTTTATATTCCTTTCAAAAAGTTGCTTGATATAGAAAATTTTATACATAAAATGTTCTATATAGATATTTAGATAAATGCAGTGATAAATTCTTAAACTACTTATCTGGATAAGGTTTTCAATAAGCCAAAAATGTTATATCTTCAGGTTGTTTCAAATGTCATACTAATCTTTGATTGTAATGTTAATTAATGCCCTTTTTTACAATATACAATACTGTAAATTCCAATAAACATTAATTATTTACAAAGGTTGATAATGTTGGAATGCACTAAATCATTATTTTCTCTTATAAAAGAAATATAACACATAAATCTGTGCTTATTAAAAAGAATGAAATTACATTTGTACTAAAATTTAGCTTAAAAATATTTAACTTGGTTTAGTCCATTTTTATGTTTCCTAAGTCTCATTTGTTTCAACTTAACTTTTTTGACATACAAATTACATTAGCTATGTTTAATTGTCATATGTCAAAATCTTTTCTTACAATAAGAATTAATGATATGTTTTGTAGTTTAAAATGACGAAGAAAAAATTTTTAGACATAGAAATATAGGGTGTGCCCCTCAAAATGAACAATTCGATTTCACGATAGTTTAATCTTTATAATTATTAATTGAGTCGATACATTAAATTTTTAAATTAAACAAATTTAGACAAATAACTAGTTTATCCATTATTTAAAATTGACAATGAAATTATTCTATTTTTCTCATTTATTTTAACAATTTTTATGTTATTCTAACGTAGCGTACACCTAAGGAGTTTGAATAAAAAATGGCCTTTGGTGTATATCTCTGTTTTTAAAATATAGTCTTTTTTTATGTACATAATTTATCTAATTTTCGTTTTATATACATTTTTATGCCCTTTGTATATTTTATCATTTTCTTTCAGATTAAATTTCATAGCCTTCAGAGATAATAAATTTAGTGACCTACTCTTATTTCGTGATTAATGATGAAATAAAAACGCTTCAATCCATTCCTTTATTTCTGACATTCACTACAGTCCTCAATATACACTGAAATGTAAGAATGGGCATCCGGTATTTATCTTTTTTACTTATATTTTATATAAAATCACATTTGTCTGTATTATACATTGGGTTTTTTTAAAAATAAACCTACATACTAGATAGGAAGTACATGAAATATTTATCTTATATCCAAGATGGTGGAACTTATATCCAGTCCAATATCTTATATCCAATTTGGGTGTTTGAAGAGTCAAACAAGTAAAATTATCAATTATGAAAAGAACGAGGTCTATTTGCACACTTACGAAAGTGAGAAGAAAATAACGATCAAGGAAGCTAACGATTGCTGAGAACTAATTATTGCTTATATCCCTATCTATTTATGCAACTAACATCAAATAATGTGTCAGAGAAATCTGTCAAATGTAAAGGTATATCAATAATAATTATATTTGAAAATTACACTGCTCACCCTTCTGTGCATTTGACATAAACGGGTAAAAAAAATTATAAATTCAACATATGCTACAAATTTTTAGTGAACATTAACGTTCGCAAAAAATAAATATTTCTAAATATCTTTGAGGTGATATAAACAAACTTTAAAATGTTTTGAAATATTTTTCAAAATATAAGAAAGCTACAAAAGTTTGTTATTGTTCACACAAAATACTCACAGTCTCTGGTAAATTTGATTTTAGACTGATACTTAATATTTTGGCGTCATGTGGACTTTGCTAGTATATTGCCCGTATACATTTAAATTAATTTCTTGTTCTTAGTTTACTATGCCAGTGTACTGAATTAATACATTATATTTTCCTGAAGGTATGTCTGAAATGATATCACAAATTTTTTTGTGAACATTACCGCTCTCAAAAATAAATATTTCTAAATATATTTGAGGTGATATAAACAAACTTTAAAATATTTTGAAATATTTTTCAAAATTATAAGAAAACTACAACAGTTTGTTATTGTTTACACAAAATACTCGCAAACACTGGTTAATTTAATTTTATACTGATACTTATTATTTTGGCCTGATGATGACTTTTTTCTAGTATATTGCCTATATACTTTTAAAATAATTTCTTTTCTTAGTTTACTATGCCAGTGTACTGAATTAACACATTATTTTCCTAAGGGTATGTCTAAAATGATATCAAACTTTTTATGAACATTACCGTTCACAAATATATATATATATATATATATATATATATATATATATATATATATATATATATATATATATATATATATATATATATATATATATATATATATATACATATATATATACATATATATATATATATATACATATATATATACATATATATATATATATATACATACATATATATATACATATATATATATATATATATATATATATATATATATATATATATATATATATATATATATATACATATATATATATAAATATATATATATATATATATACATATATATATATAAAATATATATATATATATATATATATATATACACATATATACATATACATATATACATATATATATATATATATATATATATATATATATTATATATATATATATATATATATATATATATATATATATAATATATATATATATATATATATATATATATATATATATATATATATATATATATATATATATATATATATATATATATATATATATATATATATATATATATATATATATATATATATATATATATATATATATATATATATATATATATATATATATATATATATATATATATATATATATATATATATATATATATATATATACATATATGTATATATACATATATGTATATATATATATATATATATATATATATATATATATATATATATATATATATATATATATATATATATATATATATATATATATATATATATATATATATATATATATATATATATATATTTCGGGATATCTTTGTGATGATACAAAGAAACTTAAAATATTTTGAAATATTTTTCAAAGGTATAAGAGAACTACAGAAGTTTGTTATTGTTTACACAAAATACTCGCAAACCCTGGTAAATTTAATTTTAGACTGATGCTTATTATTTTGGCCTGATGCGGACTTTTTTCTAGTATATTGCTTATATACTTTTAAAATAATTTATTGTTCTTAGTTTACCATAACAGTGTACTATTATTATATCATATTTTCCTCCTAAGGGTATATCTGAAATGACCTGTATGTTTAACATCTAAACAGATTAATAAATATGATTAATTTTTGTAAATAATCATTTACTCGTTCTAGATATGTTATAACAGCCTAATATTGTGTTCATGGCTAAACAATTATGAAACTTTTATTCATTTCAATATTTGTTCATATATATTTACATTTCTAGATTAGTTGTAGTTGCTTATTGATGAAAAGTCACTAATTTTAATTTTTTATAAAAATATGTTTATTATTTTATATATTATTTACTTCTTTAATACTAATACCATTGCAATTATCACAGTGCAGATTAAACTAATTGCTTGCTATTTATAAAGGGTAGTGAGGCATTGCATTAACCTTTTACATTATTTGGAATAATTTTTGGTAAAAAAAATCTATAAATTACCTTTGTATCAACATTAAGTATTTAAATTTGTAGTTTTAAAACAAAGAGCTTAAAATATAGTTTTATCTTGAATCTTGAAATAAACTATTTCCAAAGGATAAGTAAGTTTTTGAGGAATCTAAAAAATATCCTAAGAAATGTTACACAAAAAAATATTTTTCTGCAACTATCTATCTGATGAAAAAAAGTAGAAAAACGCATTAAAAATGCAAATAATAAGATCCCTGTGTTCTAACACGTAAAAATTTATTTTATATTGGTTAGTTTAGATACATGCTTCGAACGAATTACGAATGAGAATTGTTTGTTTTTGTTGTTTCTCATGCCACTTGGACAAACCAAGAAGGATTGATCCTACAGGCTCTCGTATTAAGGCCAATAGGTGCGCCTTTCATTTTAATGAGCACCATTAAGGTAAAAGAACAACTTTGCTCAAGTAGATCCTCGTAATTTAGAAGCATGGACCAAGCAGAAGACCCCCATGCTTGGCCTGCCACCCCCAGATGTAGTAACCCTCAGAGTGGAATACATCGAGAGAAAAAATATGCTAAAGTTTTATTGTGTCGGTGACCAAAGTGTTCTATGATTTTTTACTTCACCCTTTGTTTACTGGAATGGAATACGGGAAACCCACCCTCGTTATTGTCCCTTTACTTTCTGTTATAAATATATATATAAATAGACATTATAGATTGTTTATTTCTAATGCACATAAAGCTCGTCAAGTCTCGAAGATCATCCCATAAGAAATAATGAATTCTAAAAGTACAAATAAAAATATTCTTTAAGAGAATGATTTATATTTTTTAACGAAAGTCATCCAAGCTATTTAAGTGGTGCAATTAGAGATACATCTGTTACCGCAAACGAAATACTTCGAAAGAGATATTTACAAAGCCATGAAAGGCTATCAGCGTCTTTGTGCCTCAGGGAGTAGGGGTGCATATCTCAATAAATGTCAGTCAAAGAGGGGTGCATTTCCTAAACAATCGACCTGACCCTCCTACCTCAAAACTCCATGGGGGAAAACACTGGCAGAAATGTACAATACATCCATTTTCGGAACGTTTTTGGAAGTCGAAAATTGTACGTGACAACCGCTTTGAAGACATCATCGGTTTGGCGGAATTGTACGTGCGAACCGCTTAGAGTTTTAATGGAGAACTTGGAGGACATTGTGACCACGAACATATTTTACGTGCACCAGTCACCTTTAACGAACTGATCGGATCTTAGCCGACTCATCTTTGAGATCGTTCCCTTTGCCGAGTGAGCTACCGCTGCTCAGAAGGACAGTTAAAAAGTAATAGCTTCATAACATAAATAGTTCTTAAAAACAGATTTAAAAACCAATAATATTCTTATCCTGTCAATTCTTACTATCGATTATAAGTCCTCGGTGATACAGTCTAAAAAGTGGGTCACGGCCTGTAGTACCATTCTCTTTCCTAGACCAAGTGTTCTTTGGTATGGAAAGGTATATCGGTTAGATATTTAACCTAAAGCGAAAGTCCAGGGTTTAGCTCTCAATTAAGCTTGGTCTCAGTTTGTCTACATTAACAGACCCACATAACGGAGGAAATGTTATATCTTACTTTCCCAGCCCTGTATTCGAATCCTACACTTGTATCATGGGAACAGGATGCGCTACTCCAACGTCATTAGTCATCATAAAAATTTGTGCTATCTTGAGGTATTATAAATAGCATGAGTATATTCTATTTAATATTCTATTTAAATTTAATGATCTGCATAAATTAGATTTATTCATTTAACCTGAGATAATATCCTCTTCTCAGTATGTCACATCTTCTTTATTTTTCCATTGATCAGATCTTTGAATAATATTTGTTTCCTCCTCTTGAGGCAAATTATTTTTGAGTTATTTAAATTATGTATCAATTTTTGAAACACTATTTTTAGACCATTTATAATGTTAGAAATAGTACTTGAAAATTACCACTGCAAACCCATTTTGGAGAAGTTTTATTACAAATTCTCCAGACTTTCTTATTTTTATACTGCTTTAAAACAGTTCACAAAGAAGAAAATTTCACATAAATGAGCCATTTATCCATAATTAACCTTTAGATTAACAATGCCTGCTGATTACTACAATTGAAATTTGGAAAAAGGAGTCTTCAATAAAGATATGGTTCTTCTACTTTTGAAAATGATGATTGGAAGATTTTCTGGGCCATTTACTTAAAATCGTATATCTCCGGTTATTCTGGAAAGCCATTTAAACGTTTGCACAAGATTATTTTTTTATATTTTAACATAACATGTATTTCCAAGCTATTATGTGTATTATTATCTTTAAACTGGAATTGCTGAATAAAGTGGTGTTTCTTCTTTATACCGCTAGCATATTTTTTTCTTTATTCTTCTTAATACCGGGGACAATCTACATCACCATCTTTAGTAATGTACTATCGGCAATATTTTTTTTATTTATGCCAACGAATTATGCATCCTTCTTTAATAAAAAACAGAAAAAAATTAGAAATGAATAACTAAATGAATTTATTATGTACCACATTACGTTTGAAATTTCTGGGTGCATACCCCTGTTTCTGACTTTAGATAGAAGTATCAGTGATTTATTTCCATCAGATATATTAATACTAGCTGCTTCGCACCCAGTCTTCGGTCTGGGTAATAAATGTTCCCCAGTAAAGTTTTAGAACCATTATTTTAGATATTCACATTCATAAAAATCTTAAACTTCATACGCTGGAAGATTGTTGATGATTATAATTTATTAATAATGGATAATCTCAGTTATCACTATGTATATGTTCTGTGTTGCCTCTAAAGCGCTGTGTTATGTTGCCAAATTCCGGTTTCCTCTATTAAGTGAGACGACAATGTTTTAAATTTTGGCATCGTTAGATTCGGATAGGTAGATATGTATAGCGCACAAACATTCTCAAAACTTTTATTTAAGAAAAATTATGTAGCCTGATATCCCATGGATTATCTCGATTATTGCATTATTCTAGAGGTGATCGTGAGGTCAGTTGACACATTCCCGACTTTCTCTACGAATCATAAAGGGCGTCAAATGATGATCGCTAAATGAAATTGTAAATATTTTGAGTATATATGAAGCTTGAAAGTTAAAATTTTAATGTAAGGAATCCGAATTTCTTAAACAGGTTACAGACTACGATACATTTGAATCAAGTAAATATAAGAAGGAAAACGTATATGAAATTATTGCCCAGTAAAACATTAGTAGCCAACACACAAAAAAATGGTATTTTATTTATTTACTTATTTTTAAAGCTGTGGTTCAAATTTCGTTTTAAATATTTTTAATGTAATTAGACGGAAGAAGAAATTTTTAGTTTAATTTTTCCAAGAAATCAGGACGTTATTAAATGTTTAAGTCAAATTCCGAGTAACTGTAGAAAAATCGTTAAAATATAAAGTGTTACACTCGAATTGTAATTCCATAGAATGCTATATAATAGGTTCAGTGACAAAAGTATTAATACCGGAGTGACCCTTTAACGACATCATAGAAACTTTTTTCAAATATTTGGAGATTACAAACCTTATGAATTTAAAAAAATAAAAGACACACAAACTGACATTCTTATATATAGAGAGAGAGTTAGAGCTACATTATAGATCCTTATTTGGAGAGTTTCGAAATTTTCGAAATTTTTCTATTTATTTTGGAGAGATCATTTCAATAGTTAGACTCCTAATAAATATATTTTCCTTTTTCTGCTTTCTGTCTAAATTAAAACTTTTTGCCCTTATATGTTTTGTACTGTTATTATACCTTTCTTTGTATTTATGCCTACATTTTCGATGCTAATAGCAAAACAGTCTCAGACGTAGTTCTACACTATATATGTTCCTATTTACTATGAGCTTCAGTAAGATTAAAACAAAATTATTTTGAAAGGATATGTATAAAATAAACGACACAGGAATCCAGTAATCCTACATTCAGTGACAACGCTTATAAGTTCAATGTGTATTAATCTAATGAAGTTACTATGAATCAAACATAGCCAAGTTCTATCAATTTTACTTTACAGTTACCATTTTTTAAGGGACATTGTCTCCCGTACATAAGTATGTCATATGCTTAATGCTATTTTGACATTAGTGTTTTGTACATAAAAATGAAGTTTTAACTAACATAACAATGACACTATAACATTCTGGGTGCATACCCCTGTTTCTGACTTTAGATAGAAGTATCCGTGATTTACTTTCATCATATATATTAATATTCAAAGAAAAAGTCATTTCCATTGTTATAATATACAGCACATCTTGACTTATTATTTTTCATTGTTTCAAACACAATGCTCATTGCCTTAAAAATGTAAATCATCAAATTTTCAATCTAAGTTTTTTTTATATATTACACTGCTAATATCTTAACACCTATTGATACCACTAGTTTTTTTCAGATTTCAACTTAAGTGACAATTTATAACAAATAATGTTTTTTTGCAAACTCTGTCAAGTTCACAAATAACTCATCCTTATGTTTTTTCTACGATTTTACTTTTTAGTCTGTGCTGAGTGTTAATTTTTTAATCTTACAAATTCTAATAGCTGAATGAGATTTTATACGAGGCGCATCCAGAAAGTAAGTTTCCCCATTTAAAAGAAAAAAAAGAACTCACACTTTTACGGACATATTTATTGGCAACAAGTACATTAATGTTTCAGCTATTTCTCAACATAGCCACCACCAGAATTAAGACAGTTGTCGTATTGTTTGATCAACTTTTGTATATCGCTATAGTAGAACTCTGCCGTCTGTGAATGGTGCCTTCCTGTCCCAGAACACCTTGCACATCCCATTAAGTAACGACAGCGTCTGTTTGAATTTGGCCCTGACCGAAGATCCAATATGATGGCAATGCCTTGACTGCTGCTTGGTTTCCTGGGTAAATCCAAGTCTCATTGCATGTGACGATCCTGTAGAGCAACTTCTCATCGTGATACCGTTGCAGAAATGTCAGTGTTACTCCTAAGAGTTGAATTTTGTGTTCGGGTGTCAGTTACAGCTCGTAAACCTGACAGAGCTGAAGATGCATTTCAACTGGCTCAATACTTTCTGCATTCAAGATCACCTACCTAACCTTGCAGGCGGCGAGAGAAGGAATTAAAGTTTCCATTTCGGACCACTGCTAACCCCCCCTACTGGCACGAATCGGGACTTGTCTAGATGGCTTATGAATAATACGTCATAGATCTGTTGTGCCCGCTCAATTAACACCTCTAATAAAGTTTACTTTAAAGGGGGAAACATCGGGAAATTTACTTTCTAGATGCGCCTCGTATACTAATATAAGTACACAGATATTACGCATAAAATGGGTAATTTTATTTTACTGTATAACACATTTTGACTTAGAAACATAAGAAAATTAACCCTCTGTCCAATGTATTTTTTTTATATTTTTCGACATATTACATGTAAAATCTCAACTGATGATAAATAAATTGAGTACAACGAATTGAAGAATATTGTTTAGCGTAACGAATTTTTTAGCGTAAATTTAGCATGGGACTCTATGAGTATCTCTCCAAATTGGCGAGATATTGGCTCGTTGGCGACAGTTTCGGAAATCTATTTTTGTCGCCAAGTTTATCACCAAGTTCGTCGCTAAGTGTCTCTAAGTGTGGCGTCACGTGAACACTTCCGGTTCCGATTTCTGGAGTGTTCCAGCGGTTTCTGCGGGCCTATAAAAGGCAGACAGTCCCATGCAGAATAGAATCGTGAAGAGAATCTCTCGATCTACGGAGTACGCACGGTGTGTTGTGCTTGATACTGAAATTGATACGTGAGCCGACGGCATTGTACTCAAATTGTTTCTCTGTGGTTTAGTCAGTGTGTTGTACTTTGCAACTGATTTCGAATAAAGTATTTGTCTTTGTTCTGCAGTCTTGCTTGCTTAAAGTCCATTCAATCCCCGAACCCAGTCTTGGAAGTTCGTAACAATTTGGTGTTAGAGTGTGAGATGAATGGTGAAGACATGAGCGATGGCTGAGGGGGAAATGAAACAATTTTTTGAACTTGTGCAAAGAATAAAAAATGGACAGGAAGAAATAAAGGCAGGCCAGAGAGATCAAGAAGAAAGATTAGACGGCTAACATCGTAAGCGTGATGGACACTAAAGTAAACATTATTTCAGAGAAAGTGAGCAAAAATGAGGAAAGATTTGGCGAAATGGAAAAAATAATCGAGAAGAATGAAGGTAGATTTGGCGAAATTGAAAAGAATATGGAGATTTTAATTTCACATTGAAATTGTTGGCGATGAACTTGGCGATAAACTTGGGGACAAAAATTGGTTGCCAAAATTGTTTCCAACGAGCCGATATCTCGCCAATTTGGAGAGATACCCATAGATTCCCATGCTAAATTTACTCTAAACAAATTCGTAACAATATTTAAAATTAATTATTATTAATGTTACAATTTAATCCATTTTTCAAAGGTTTATGACAATTTTTGACAAATTATATGTCAAATTACAACTCAGGATGAATAAACTAAAAATACTATTAGTTGAAAAAATATCTAAATAAAACAACAGCAATTTTATATTTAATTCTAATTTTATTCAAGAATATAAAATATGAATGTATGCTAAAAGAATTTTTGACTTTTAACCACGTATGTATCTTTAAAACATTAATATAAATATGCATATGAATTGTAGACAAAACACAATACACTTGAAATGAAATCCAAAGGGTATTCACTTCACTCTATTTAAAGCGATTTCTTAAAAGACTTAACTGATTACATCAGTGACTGATCATAATTCTTACAAAATTTATTTGCTTAATTTACATTTAGATTAAAATCCTGTGTAAATACAATAATTACTCGAGAATTAAGTACTGAATAGCGGCATTGTTAGGTTATGTTTGTTAGAAGATATTATTTATCAAGAAAATTCAAAGATATTTTTTAATAAATATTCATTAATATCAAATTGAAAGTTATTGATATTGCTTTGCTTCGAAATATTTAAATAAAAAATTTTGAAGGTTGTTTAATTAGATTAACAAATATTTCATGAATAGTGACTACAATAAAGGGGATACTGCTATTATTGTGTATTGAATTAATTTGGGTTATAGACAGGATTTTAAATTGTATTGTATGATAAGGTAATATGCTAATAAATTACGTCTGAGATGGAATTAGTCTGCAGTCTGAATGTTAATAAAGAATGGAAATATCTTCCGTGTAAGGTAGTGTTAAAATCATTGTTATACAGTGTAGAATAATTATTGTTGTTGTTGGATATTCCATTTTCCCCATAGTCCGCAACATCCTTTCACCGGTCCTTTGGTGGAACTATATGGCAGCAGACACAACTCACTATCTTCATATGGAATGCTCCAGAACTTTATAGCAGAGGAAAATGCAAATTGACGAAAATAAAATAGTCCTATTAATTGAATAGCTGAAAGGAGTTTTTATTATTCACTATTCCTTGCTGACTTTGTCAGAAAAATACACGTTCCTTAACATGACACAAAAATCAAAAAAAGGTGCAAAATGGCTAAAAAAAATATTTTTTTTCTTAAATGATGCGGGTGATCTCTCCCCCAATTTCGGCCAAAATGATGCCCATTCAACACCGCGAATGGTGAGGTCAGTGGAAAAATCCCGCCAGCGGGAACCCAAGACGATCGCCAAACGTAGCGTGAGTAGGAAGAACAGCCTAGGAATCTTAGGGCGCCAAGCAACGCTGAAGCTGGACAAAAGGTGAAAGATGGGGAGAGCAAAACGGCAACCCACGGATGGTCAGCGCGGGAAGATTCAAGGTGACTTGGACATGGACAAGCCCCATTCCATAAAATAAGGGGTCAGGAAGCCGGCAATTCCTGGCATTCCCTTTTACATAGAATGTGGCTATACCACATATAGTTTATGTTTAAGAAGACAAAAGAAAGCCATTTATGTCATTACTTTTACAAAACTGTAATTTAAATATCCATAAAATAAATCTATCATTTAAATGATGTCAAATGTTTGCAATCTAAGATTTTTTTGTGGAATATTTGATTCCAACAACTGCGTTATCGAAGATCAGTACCGTACCCATTTGGCCATAATCTGCCCACATTGCTGTATTAGATTAGTTACATTCTATATAGAAAACAAACATCGATAATTTAACAGAAAATTTTAACAATCAGTCATTGAACATTTATTTAAATATCTTTTCCTGTCTGGTGATTAAAAGGGAAAGTTTGGCATTCCGAAAAGATTGTTTTAAGAATAAATAAATAAATAAATAAATAAATAAACATAAATTGTAAAAATTTGAAAATATCCATGGATTTATTAACTTTTGCAGTGGTATGTTTAATCCCGTAAAAAGTACATGGCTAAATTTCCTGGACATTGCTATATAAGAGAATTTTATTTTAAAATTTATGTAAACAATTCCTTTATGTAATTCTGTCCTAATTAACTCTATAAAGGTCCATCGAGTACGATATTTTATTAATGGTTTATTCAAGCAACGATTTTTTCATATCGTGAGCCATGGTTACCTCAGTTGGCAAATGTAACGACTAGGACAAGTAAAATATGTTCGTGGTCGCAATGTCGTAAAAGTGCCAACTATACTTCGTACAAACTCAAGAGAAACTCTTTCTTGGTTCCTTCTTCTAAATTTTGAGGACCCAGTGAGGGTAATGTACTAGCATATCTAAAATTCCTTCAGATACACGTACCATGGATTGTGCTAAATGAGCTATTCATCGCAAAAAGATAAAATCTTCGCAGCCGTGTTTGGCTTAATCATGTATGTCTGCTTTGCCAGCTGTATTGGAAATAAATGTCAATGGTTTATTTTTAAACCGTGTATATTAAAAAAAATGAGCCATGGGAGCTCAGTCTGCAGAGGTATTTATCTAAGAACCGTCAACCTCCTTAACGATCGTCTTAAAGATCCGACGTGTTTTAAATGGCTGATGAGGAACTTAAATTATGTCAGTGGTCACAATGTCCTCCAAGTTCCCAAACGATACCTCTGGAGGTGACAATCCAAGCATGGGATTATTCCCTCTTAAATAATCGTCGTGTGCACAGATGGCTGCTGAGGCACACAAAGTAGGTCCTTTGTCAAAATGTCCTCCAAGTACCCAAACGATACCTCTGGAAGTGACAATCCAAGCATGGAGATTATTTGCTTGGTCCCTGCTTCTAAATTTTAAAGACCCACTTTGTCTTTGTGTTATACTAGGAAGTAATATAGAGTACATATAAGGATCCTTTCCACCACCTATGTGGTGCTTCCAGAATTAAATTGTTAGCCGAATCTTCGGTATTGTATTGGGTCTTTGCTTAACTAGCAAGTGCCCACGATGCTATTAATGAACAGTAGACAAGATATTTTTAGTATTTACATGTGATGTGTCTTGTGGTATTCTATAAATTTAATATAGCAAAAAACCATAAATAATATGCAATAAAGTAGCATAATATTTATTCATTAAAGCAATAAAATGTAATAAATTCCGAAGTATCTTGATCTTAAAATAAAATAATTTTTATTGTTCTTTCAAATTTGTAAGTCTTGTGGAAAAATTATATTTCGTTTTTATATAATTTTAATCTTTGTATCAATAACTGGGGATTTTTCTTTAAAGTAATATAATTTAGTATGTTAATTTCGTGCACAGTATTTTATTTTAGATTAATATCTACATACTTAAGAGTAAATTTGATATAATATGAAAAATAATTTAATTTTAACATTTCCACTAAAACTTTTATTGAATATAAGGAAATATTACCCTTTTTTAGGGGAATTTATAGCTATTACTTATATTTTAGGTACAAATTCTTTTTTAAAAAACATTAATGTGTGGCATATACTTTTTTCATAAGAATAGTTGGATTGTTTAACAGAATATTTGAAATGAAGTTTTAAGGGATATTGTAAAGTAATAAAAGAATTTTAAATGCAACTGAAATGTTTCAAATATTTATATTATTTTACATTCCAAAACGTAGCTATAATTGGTAACAGTTGCATTGTATGTTATGTCAATATTTAAATTTCTCATTGGGGATAATTATGAGAGTTACTCTAAAATTTTTGAGATACTTTTAGACCAAAACTTACAAAATAAAAATACAAAGTTTTATGGTTGAAGTTTTTGGTTTAATTTTAAAATACAAAGTATTTTAACACAGCCGACAATTTTTACTGACTTACTTCAACTTGTTTAGCGTAGAATAAATTTTAAACAGAAGAGAAAATGGAGCTGACGCGAAAACCATTTCGTGCTATGATTTTCTACGATTTTAAAGCAGGATTAAATCAAGAAGAATGCTTTCAACGGTTGCAATTGGCATGTGGTGATGAATCTCCAGCTCGTGCAAAGTATTCAGATGGTTTAAAGAATTTAACAGAAGTCGCAATTTTCTTCAGGATGAAAAACACACAGGAAGACAGCCGTCGGCAGTAATCCTAGATAATGAGTCTGTCATTCGAAAAATGTTAATGGATGGTAATCGCTGTAGCTATCAAATTATACAGAAGGAACTTAACATTGGATCCGCAGCTAAACACAAAAACTTAATGAAGAATTACACATAAAAAAGTGGTTTGCCGTTGGGATCTCCATAATCTTACTGAGCACTAAAAAGGGGAGCGTGGCAGTAAAGAAACATTTAAATTGCTAAAATGTGGTGGCCACTGCATCATTTATAAAACTGTAATGGGTGAAGAAACATGCACCCGCTTTTCACGTTCCAACACGTCAAGAGAGCAAAGTATGGGTCTTTGAATATGATCCCAAGCCGAAAATGGTGAAATGACAACGCTCACTGAAAAAATAGGTATGCTGTTTTCTTCAGAAGTACGGGATTGGTCAAAGCCATCAAGTTGAAAGGACAGAAGACAGTAACAACAAACTAGTATAACACTAAATGCCTTCCGCAAATTCTACAAGAAGGGAATGTTAGGGGAATAATGCTTCACCATGACAATGAATCTTCACATACAGCGGGATTAACAGTTGAGTTTCTTAAACAAAAACCAATTACAGTGATATACCATCCGCTGTATTCACCTGATCTAGCTATGTGGGACTTATGGTATTCTTTAAAAAAGAACTTACATGGATATTTTCATTCAAAAGAAGCGATTGATACGGCTATAAATGCATTTGTTTCATCTATTCCAAGACATAAATGGCTTGACGTATTTAATCTGTGAAAACTTCGTCTACAAAAGTGCATTTATGCTGGAGGAGACTACTTTGAACACACCGAAAATTTTGTAAGTTTAACTTTAAATATCTAGTTGTATCTCAAAAATTTTAGATTGACAATCGTAATAAAGTAATCTATCATTTTTCTCTTAGATATAATTCACAATTCAGTCAGATTGCAAACTTTGACTACACTTGTAGGTAACTCAAATACTACAGGGACTTTTTAAATGATGCTCTTTAATACCTAAACACCTTTTTATCTAACTTTTTATTAGCGTATTTTAAACAGAAATTAGTTCCTAATAGATTTTGGGGGAAATTATATTTCATGTAAAAACACTATACATTCTATTTAGAAAAATATCTTTAAAAATTAGCTTCCTTTATCCCATTAAAAAATTAAATACACTATTTTAATATCCACTATTTTGACATATCATGAATTCCAATAATTCCCATAATATTAGAAAGATCTTGAACAAAATTACCTTCTTTTCATTCTATACCTTAGCATTGCTCACAACATGTCTGATAGCTAATACCCGATCAAATATTCATACATTCAGAGAAAATTTGCAATGCTCTTGTTGGTACTAAATTGATGAAATTCCCAACGAAATTGTTACTTCAATATGTCCACACCCATTAGAGACCAATGATATCGAGTCCCCATCGTACTTAGAAATGCCACTGATTTCAGAGTATATTTTATTTCTTGGCTTAGAGCCAGTTGCATTTGGAAAAGTAATTCAAGAAAAGCATAAGAAGCAGGGGA
The DNA here is from genome assembly GCA_032207245.1 of Pardosa pseudoannulata. NCBI lineage: Eukaryota > Metazoa > Arthropoda > Arachnida > Araneae > Lycosidae > Pardosa > Pardosa pseudoannulata. Next base: position 73,408,967 of record CM063511.1, on the reverse strand, counting down.
AAAATGATTCCACTTTTACTTGATTTAGTATTTTACTATTTATTTTCCGGTTATAAATTATTAATTTGAATTGAATTCTGATATCTTTGGTTTGCATTGTCATTAAACAAGAAATATGAAGCTAGAATAAAAAATGTATCTTAAATTTTATGCTCCATATAACTGTTTAAACTGTAACGAAATGTGATTTTAAATAATGGATGGTGAAAATGAATGCCTTATTTTCATTTAAATAAAAGTAAAAATCCAATTGGGTATTTAGATAAGTTTTGGAAACAATGATTTTGTTATAAATTATACTTTTTTTTATTCTAGAATTATGAACTGGTTATAATTACCATTTTACAGTAATTCGTAAACATTTATCAAAGCACATAAAAAAGTATGAAAACAAACATTTTAACTTAATTTTTAAATTAATTAAACTATTATCATTTATTTATTAATTTACAATTTACGCTTGGACGTGTTAATTAAAGGATTTTGTTAACAAAGCATTTCAATTAATATTTTTTATTAATTTTTCCTTTATAAACAATTAAATTTGATTTAAAATAAAACTTTTTTTCTTTTCCAGTGACATTAAACATGATGCAAGTATAGAAATAATGTTGCCTAAAGTTATTAGTTCGTTGAAACATTATAATTATGATATAACTCTGATATTTTTTTAGGATGAACTTTATAATATAGTGTCAATTTTTACTTTAGAAGTTAATTAAAAATAATTCGCGGCAGTTAAACTATGAATACAATATATTGAAAATATTATAAATTTGCTATAAAATATTATTGTTATTCATTGAATTGTATAATTTTGTTCTTGTTACCATTTAACTGAATCACAAAAATGTTGCGAAATCAAAAAATTAGAAAAGAATAAATTAGCAAATTTAATGTAATATAACTTTATAGTTTGATAAAAAATATTACAGTTTAAATAATTTATGTGCAACATCATAAAGTATGATTTACTTAAAATCTTAAAATCAGAAATATGGAAATCAATAATTTGGAAATAACCTTTTTTCCTTAACAATTACAATTTTTTTCGTATATTTTCTTCATATTTCTCATCAGTAGTATTTAGGAGAATAAAACTAATAATTATTCTTCAAACAGCATAATCTATTTTTTTCAGTGTACAACATAAAATTTTAAAATCATTCTAAACTCTCTTGGTGATTACCTCTTTACATTATGTACATTCTCACGGTGATATTGACAAAAATAAAATTCAGGAAAGCTTCCGAGATAAAGTCGAAATCAGTATCAAATTCTGGAGGAGAGAATTGTCTATCCATACTCAAAAGCTTTATATTAATTAAGCTTTAAATTTATTTTTTTAATAATCCATGTGAAAGTTCTAAAAGTACATTGCATGTTCTGAGTTTTTTTTTCAGAAATTCAACACATCGTTCAGCAACCGTCAATTTACTTCAATAAAGTGTGCAGGTTTATTTTTAAATATATGATTTAATTACGACATGATATGATATAAGTATTACACTCGGGGTGATATTATCTTTTGCAGGTACGACTTTATACGGTGTTAGACTAATAAGACTCAAAAATAAAGAGTATATTTTCAAAAATGTTTTTATTTAACAAGAAAAACGATAAAAATGCACTAAAAGAAAACATTTTGTTAGAGCTTATCGTTAAGAAGCTTGAAAGTAGATGACGATACTAGTATAAATGTTTTCCAATTTGTATTCCAAGTATGCTTAACTGTTTTTTTTTTCTTTTCCCTAACTTATTTTATGTTCTACAATCTATTTTTTGAAATTTTATTTCAATATTACAGGATCACCGGAATTGACACTATGAGAAAAATTTCAAATCTCTAGCTAGTCAAGGAGATTGTTAAAAATTATTTCAAAATATCAACCAAAAAATGTGAAGTACAGTAAAAGCGATTGAGACAAGATCTTGCTTACAAAAAATAAAGTTGCAAAAAAGTTAAAAAAAAAATAATAATCCGTTGAACTACAGTACAATAAATTAGCTGAAAAATAAATTTACTTAATATTTGTCAAATAAAGTCAAGTAAAAATCTTTGCAGAGAGCCAGATTGTTTAAAGTCCATCCTTACAGACTTTCCCTTTATTCAGCAACTCTTTAATTGCTCACATGTTAAAATTAATGAAAAGACGTTTTGTACATTATGCAATTTATATGTGATAATCCTATTTTTGTGAATACTGTTCTAAAATATTTTAATTACGTTATAGATAATTTTTAGAAGCAAAAATATAAAGTGATAGATTAAATGACAAGCAATTAAATGATCTTATTTTATTTTTTGTAAAAAGTGTAATTTAATTTGTAAACACTAAAATTTTCTGCTTATGCAATTTTTAATTAAAATACTGAAAATAAACTAATACAGTTTTTTAAATTTGATTTATATGATGTTTGTATTTCCATAAAAATCTTATTGAGATTTCTACAATCAATTATTTTATTAATTATCCTATTTCGCAACTAGATAAATTTTAACATATATGAAAATATTTTATTATTAATTTTATGAAGTAAATATTACATAGGTTTGTGAAAACGTTATTTTATTATATTTTTCTTTTAGTTTTATCAGCTTTAATTCTTTCATCTTCATTTTTTCTTCATCTCTTCTTTTCTCAGTTTTCTTTTTCTATTTTTAATAAAATTTTTGTGACATAAAGTAAAACATTAAACACAAATGAGAAAAATTTTGTAATCTAATAAGGTTAATTTCTTTACAAAATTT
>CM063511.1:73393715-73398715 GCA_032207245.1 Pardosa pseudoannulata | reverse complement strand
CTGATAAATATCTGATAAGGTCTCAAAATAGAAACAGAGGCTTATAAATAAATATCTTATAAATATGTTTTTTTTCTAATCTCTGATTTCTATGCATAAAAATTAATGTAAGTACCTGTCTTTTGTATACATGTGTGCTAAAGAAAAATATATCTGTCTCGTAAACAGTGTCTCGTTTACTTGTATCTGTGTCTCAGATTTTTGATGAATTGAGAAATATATATTATATTAAATTATTGTATATTTCAATTTATACTTTTGCATATGTATTCTTATACTGAACTCAATAATCGAATGCGTGACATGTAAAGATGAATAAATTTAACACATATTAATATAAGAAAATAGGCTGTACTTGTGAACAAATTTTATATTAAAATTATTGTATATTTCAATTTATACTTTTGCATATGTATTCTTATACTGAACTCAATAATTGAATGCGTGACATGTAAAGATGAATAAATTTAACACATATTAATATAAGGAAATAGGCTGTACTTGTGAACAAATTTTATATTAAATTATTGTATATTTCAATTTATACTTTTGCATATGTATTCTTATACTGAACTCAATAATTGAATGCGTGACATGCAAAGATGAATAAATTTAACATATATTAATATAAGAAAATAGGCTGTACTTGTGAACATAATTAAAAGAGTGGTTTGTGCTAGTTTTTCATATTACTTCTGTATAATCAATGCATCACCAGAATGTCTTTGTTTTTGCAATAGACATACACAGATAGACAGCTAGTTATTTGAACTTCTGTACCTTCTGTACTATTTCAGAGTTATTTGAGGGGTACTATTATAAATTCTTTGAGATTTGATGGAAGTTTATATATATTATCTATGAAAAAAAATGTTAAATATACGAAAAAGTTTACATCTGCTTCAATGCGAGATGGAAGCAGGGTAACCTGTGTCCCCACATCGTTGTACAGTGTGGAAACTATACTTTTTTGAAATATTAATTTTATTGAGATAACAACGAATAATTAAAATTAATATGGTATAACAAATAAATATCTGAAAACTTAAGTGCGGTTTAAATAGAATATTTCTGTATGGTGTTGCAGAAGACAAAAAATTTATTTGGGAGATTTCAATCTTAGGATATTATGCTGAATCTATAATAATTTGCAAGTCCTACCGAATGAGAGAAAATGAGAAAAGATAGAAAATTATCTGAAAAAGATTTAGAATTCTTTCCATGATTTTTTAATCTGAAAAATCTTATTGCATTGAAAATATTCAAGCCGGTAGAAGAAAATCCAGATATCAATTCAGGCAAAAACTTATATCTTCTTTATTTTTTATGATCAATTTTTGATATTATTTTCCCTTTTACACGTCGTTACAGCTTAAAACTATTACTACGTGACAGAAAATAAGTGCACTTAAACTTCACCAAGTTTTGGAGAATTGTGATTGGTCTCCAGGAAGCGATTCAGGACCATCCCTGGAGTCCCGGTTCTTCTGGGCAGAGCCGGAAAAAGACGCATTGTAAAAAGAACAATGGAAAAACGAACAGGATAATGGGAAAAGTGTAGAGTTGCCTGAGTCGAAAAAAGGAGGAAAAAGAATGCAGCGTTCTCTTGGACATTGGCAATTTTTTTTAGGCGTAGCAAGTGGAGTGCTCCTTTTACTTTTTAATTTATATATATATTTTTTTGCATATTTTTTGTCGTTTCTTCTAATTTTGAACATTGTAATATAGAACAGTGGTACTATTATATAATTAAAAGCAATGTAAAGCAATTTGGGGTTATCAATGTCTTCGAAATGACAATGCAATGTATTACACAACAACAACCCGATTATTTTTTTATTAAACTATAAAGTGAGTTATACATTTACATTCAAACATGAATTTCTGTATTCATTTTTTGTAAGGATTTTTTATATATGGAATAGAAGACTACATGCTGAAAATAATTCATATTCCATTGAATTTAGAGGTACATAACGTATTCAAAATGTGCTTATAAAATGAAAATAGGATTATATAGGGTGCATCAGATATGAATTTTTATACGAATATAACCTGTTTATCCTCCTCTAAGGTGTTATTACGATTTACACGTCGTTACAGCTTAAAACTATTACTACGTGACAAAGAGTACAAGATTATTTTTTTATTAAACTATAAAGTGAGTTATACATTTACATTCAAACATGAATTTCTGTATTCATTTTTTGTAAGGATTTTTTATATATGGAATAGAAGACTACATGCTGAAAATAATTCATATTCCATTGAATTTAGAGGTACATAACGTATTCAAAATGTGCTTATAAATATAAAGAAAATAATAATATATGGCTGCATCAGATATGAATTTTTATACGAATATAACCTGTTTATCCTCCTCTGAGGTGTTATGGCGATTTATTTTTCACCAAAATACTTTTTCCTTTTCAAGCAATCTATCAATTTTTCCATACATGAACACAGGGCATTTACCATTGAATGGAAACACGTGGGAAAAAATGCAGTATTGGAACACATGGGTAAACTACGGTTTTATAAAGGAAAAAAAACGAAAGGGATAACACTTCTGAAAATTCTACATTTGTAGATTAAATAAAGGATACAAGTAAAAATATCGACATATCAGCAAATGTATTTTGAAGTGAATTTTTTTTTCCTCTTTGCGGGTATTCATTTCGCAATGCACAGATATTTGTTGCATTTGCAGGAGATCTAGAATGGTTCAAAGAATGATAAAATGCTTTCTTGCGTAAAATCAGAAAAAAATGCTCTAACCGAAATAAATCTAATATTATTTGAATGTATATCTTTGATATACGCTTTTGTTTCAGATTTCAAAAAAATAATTGCCTTTTATGCTTTGCGTAGACTGAAGTTATCAGTTGGGCTTGGGTTTTGGAGCCCTACGGTCTACTGTTTTGCTCAGGAGGGCTAAGACTGGGACCTACTGTTTCAAGTCGATTCCTAACGGCTTCAAACAACCATGCCAGTAGCTGGATTCGAACCCACGAACTCCGATTCTAAAAGGCAGTGCTCTACCATTCGACTACCGTTCGGCTTGAAATAATGGGAAAATCATATTTATATATAGACTCATGTTTAATTTTTAAGAGCCGCGATAGCTCAGTCGGGAAAGGCAATGCTCTCGTGACTGGAGGGTTGCGGGTTCGGAGCTTGAGCCGGCCTAAGATCCTCCGTATTAATTAAAGGTGCTGCAGAACGTAAAATATGTTCGTGGTCATAATGTCCTCCAAGATATCAATCAATACCTTTCTAGGTGGCAGACCAAACATATGGGTCTTCTTCTTGTTCCCTGATTTAATATTCCGAGGATCCACTAGAGCATATTTCGTACTTTAATCCTTGAGGTGCTCTTCAACTGAAAAGACGCACCCCTCTGCCTGAATACCAGTAGCATCGTGCTCAATATTCCTTGGTTTGACCAAGTGGCATAAGACTCAAAAACAACAGCATGATTTTAATGTGTCCTTAAAGCATAAAATAAGGACTATGGGAAGAATTATACAGAGCGTCCCAAACAACCGCATAAACTCTGCACAACTAGATTCCTAGATTTCTTTATATGCATTTGATAGAATTTTATAAACATTTTTAGAGCTATGCATCACAGCACCTATATACGTCTTATTAAAAATTTTCATTGTATACATTGCAGATAACTATACAATTTGTAGGTACACAACTAAATATATTAGTTCTAAATACAAAATTTTATCATTTTATAGCAAACCGTTTTTCATTTGTGCTCCTCCACATGGAGTATATATTTCCAACTCGTTCGTTCAGAGTAAGTCTAAGATGATCATTTGTTCAAAGAAGTCGATTTTTTCTTGGTCAACGAGTATAGAGACTGGGTAAGCACTCTGTTCAACAGTGCAACCCACATTACACTCTTTGTGACTAGAAATTCAACTGCGTGTGGTGTGTTACCTAAACCAGATGACTTTGCATACTGCAGTCTTTGACTGTAACTTGAGGCTGTTGTTCAAAGAAGTCGATCCTTGATTCTTGGTCACCCGACCGAGAACAGAGACTGGGTAAGCACTCTCCCGTTCAAGCAGTGCAACCCACAGTACACTCTTCCTGTGACTAAATAATTCAATTGCGTGTGGTGTGTTACCTACAACCAGATGACTTCCTTGCATACTGCAGTCTTTTGACTGTAGCTTGAGGTTGCGATTCCCGCCAAGGACTGCGATTCATAGTCCTAGATTGATTGTTATCATTCAAGATTGACTCAGATTTCTTACTCGGATGGCGGTAGTAATCCGACAAGCTTTCCTCTCAGTTATTGAGGTCATGAGGTCTTCGGCCACTTATACGAGGGGTTATTTTGTACTTACCACGAATTTATAAGATATATTAAAATTTCTCGTTATATAGAATGCAAACTGCAATGAAATTACAAAACGAAAACAAGATATTATACTAGTCCTATATTTAAGATATAATTATTTTACGGCTAATCGTTTTTGACTTATGGCCCATGTTAATAATAGCATTATATTGAAATAGTTATATAGAATGCAAATTACAATGGAAAGAAACGAAGAAACCAATATATTATAAAGCCCCTATATTTAAAATATAATCCTTTTACTGCTAATCGTTTTTGGTTTAGGGTCCAACCGTTAATATCGTTATTTTGAAATATCTCTTTATAAATAATGAAAACTGCACTGAAAGGAGAAGAAGAAAACTGGATATTATACTAGTCTTATATTTACGATTTAATCATTTTAAGGCTAAACATAAAAAAATATATATATATATTATATAATATATATAGTATATATATATATATATATTTATATATATATATATTTTATTATATATATATATTATATATTTATATATATATATTATATATATATATATATATATATATATATATATATATATATATAAATATATTATATAATATATATATATATTATATATATATATATATATATAAATATATATATATATATATA
>CM063511.1:73378715-73381215 GCA_032207245.1 Pardosa pseudoannulata | reverse complement strand
ATATATATATATATATATATATATATATATATTATATATATATATGTATATATATATATATAACAATATATATATATATATAATTTTAATATTATATATATATATATATATATATATATATATATATATATATAATATATCTATAAAATATATATATAATATATATAAATAATATATAATATATATAATAAAAAATATATTATATATTAAAATATATATATATATATATAATATATATATATCTATGATATATATCTTATATATATATATCATATATATATATAATAAAATAATATCATATAAATATTCATATATATATATATATATAAAAAAAATTTATAATATCTAAATATAAATATATATATATATATATATCATATAAATATATATAATATATATAAAATATATTATATATATATATAAATATATAATATATATATATATATATATGTACTAGATGACACGAAAGGGCTTTGTCCTGTTTTAACATTATTAATAAAAAATTGTAAAATGTTTTTAAAATATACAATAAATTTGGCCAATTTCATGGAAAAGTAAAGGGAAAAAAATATTTTAAAATACTTCAAGCTAAGACGCGTGCGTCGTCACAAACGTAAAAAGATTAAATTAAAATACACATATCCTGTACAGGATTCGATCCTGTATCTTCTCGTACTTAAACCCGCTGCTCTGACCATTGAGCCAGAGGTATGTTGGCAGTGAAGGGTTTCAAGCAGCCTTATAATAATCTCAATAAGTACTCATTTCTGGTTTTATAATAAAAAACATTTTCTACTGAAACAAATTGTAAATCTAAACCATCCTTGAATCATCTGAATTACATACACATAATTCCATCAAAATCATCCAGTTGATTAAGAGAAGTTCTATTACATACACATGGACATAAGATTTTATATATAAAGATCTATATGTGTGTGTATATATGTGTGTGTTCGTGTGTATATAAATATATATATATGTTGTATACCGAAAATATGTAAAAGAAGCGTATGTCACATGATCTAGACTAGGTGCAAATGATATCAGTAAGAATGCCAATTTTGTTGAGCTAAATTCTCCTGTCAATGATAGATTGCAATATAAAGTGGAAAAATAAAATATTACACATTTGTGTATGAAAAATAATTAACACATATTATTCCCTGTATAATAATAGCCTAAGTTATCTATCTGTCCTTGAAATTCTGAAGCGTTTAACCTGGAATGGATAGAGGCATACATTTTGGATTTTTGTTAGTTATGTTTAGCAACGTTCGAAATCCATCCCCTTTTTCTAGCCTTTAAAGTCATTATTTCAAGCGGTATTTCCCTGGAGTAGTAGGCTAATAAATTTATCAATTTATCACATAACAAATAGATAAAAATAACATTTTATTCTAGGATTCTATTAACTATCTCATTTAATCATGTTATATCAAATTGTTTAAATATCGTCTGCATTATTTTCCTACGTTTCATCACTGAACTTAGATATTACGTAACTAATTTCTTCTTATATATTTGGATTATTAATTCTTTTATATTTCTATTAAACAATATGTAGGTACATATGTGATAATTTTAAATTTAATCATCCATTATTTTTCATCCATTATTTGTTGCAATGAAAATTTTATTACCGCTATTAACAACAAATTGTTTCTACCTCTAGAGTGTAGCAGAAATGCTAGTTTCATTTCTTTACTTCCATTAATTCTGTGGCAAAAAAATAAGAAATTGACGATAATTCTGACTTAGCTGTGAAAACTCTTAATTATATTTCTAAATGAATTAAATTCATTCATTTTCTAATGAATTCACAGTCTCGGGAGAGGAGTATGAAGATAAACAAATTATTGTGAACGTACCAGATAATTCTCAGCCAAAAAACAAGCCATTTTTTATCTGCCTCATAGGGTACTTTACAATTCTGGAAAGTTAAAACATTACTGATTCCCATCATAGGGCAGGCTATATGCTAGTATAATACAGAATCATTACGCACCTACTTTCATTACTTTAAAATAACTTTGTTTATGGATTCCTGAAATAAAGTTAAAAAATTTTAATGATATTTTCTTATTAATTTAGTTAATATATATTAGAGAAGCGTATTTGTCATGGATAGTATTTTGTGTAATAATTCTCTGCGGAATTTTAGAAATTAAATAAGAGTGTGGAATTTATTGCTTTCACATAAAAATAAAAAACCATTGATGGTATAAAAATCATAAAGGAATTCATAAGATCTATCAGAAAAATCAAGACTAATGATTCCAGCTAATCATTTTTCTTTTTAGGTTTTTTTATCTACCTCATAGGGTACTTTACAATTCTCTATAATTAAAAATTTTACTGATCCCGTCATATTTCAGGCTATATGCTAGTATGATACAGAATCATTACCCACACTTTCATTACTTTAAAATAACTTTGTTCATGGATTCCTGAAATAAAGTTTAAAATGTTTAATGATATTGTCTTAGTAATTTAGTTA
>CM063511.1:73333715-73371215 GCA_032207245.1 Pardosa pseudoannulata | reverse complement strand
CTTATATATTTAACTAGAGAATAAAAAAGTGCACTTTATTTAATAATATTATTCTAAAATTCTGCAAATAAAAGTTTTTTTAAGGATCGATATTTAAAAGATTAATGTTGTATTTATTTTTAGGTCTTAAAGGCTTGCTTAATTAATACTTTGAGTGTTATTATTTCAAAATAAAACAGTCAATCACAGATATTAGGAGTTATTCATCTCACATTAATTTAATTTATGAACGGAAATCTCTTATATACGAAAATAAAAAATGAAAAAGAAAAATTCATTTGGACAAAAAAATTTTAAGTATCTTAAGTAGGGTTTTCATTACTTAAAAAAATTGTTTGCTATTAATTTTCCTTTAAGTCTCATAATTCCCTTTACAATTACATTTTATTTGATGTAAAAAGTAAATGATTTCATTTTAAAAAATCAATATTTAAACATATTCTTTATGATCTAAAACTGCTCAATGAACTTTAATCTTTCCAAAAATAAATAAATAAATATAAAAAAAATTGATAAATAAATGTCAAAATTTCAAATTTATCCCTATGAATATTCAAATTTAATTTTACTATTGTTATTCTTAATGCTCAATATGGGCCACGTTTAATTGTCAAAGAATTATAATCCTAGAGTTTTATTATTTCTGATATAACTAGAGAATTAAAAAACAACAATTAATGTAATAATTTTCTTCTGAAAGGTTTTAAAGAAAATTTCTTTTTTATCAATATTTGAAAGATTGAACTTATATTTATTTTTAGGTCTTAAGACCTTGCTAAACTAAAACTTCGAGTATTATGATTTTAAAATTAATAAAGCAGTCAAACAGGTTTTATGAGTTATTTCTCTCTTATTAATTTAATTTATAAACATAAATATTTTATATAAGAAAAATAAATGAACTCGTTTACACAAAAAAAAAAATTTTAATGTCTAAGAACTAATCATTAACAGCCATTTAGAAAAATTTATTTGCTTTTAATTTTCTTATGTATCCGATAATTATCATTAATTTACATCATATATGGTGTAGAAAGAAATTTGTTTCATTTAAAGAAAATCATAAAATGGAGTTTAAACAAATAAATTCTTTATGGTATCAGACAACTAAATGAACACATTTTACCTTTCCAAAAATCATCATAGAAATAAATAAATATCAATCATGTATATTTGATTTTATATAATTGCTATAGTTTTCTGTTTAAAATATGTTTGAATAAAATAAGCTGAGGTACTGTAATTATTTATTTTTGTATGTAGTGCAAGAAAGAAATTGAAGACAGAATTCAATTATTTTTAATTTAATATTACATGTTGATTTAAAATCCAGTGTTGAAATATTTGTTATTAATATTGACTAAATGTTAAAGTAATACAAAATAAAATGTAAATTGTAGAAATCTCTGCAATTATTTTACTTTCTTAACCTCTTAACTGGTCATTTTTTTTACCAAAAATGATTCCCCAAGAAGCATAATTTTTGTTGCATATAATTAAAATCCTAAGTAAATATGAAAGGAAAACTAAAGATTTTAAAAAAATGATAGATAATAAATTTAAGCGTCTTTTTTTAATTTTATCACTTTTGTACACAAATGTCTCTATCTGTTGGCTTTTTGCAGTCACAGAGTATATAGAGGGAAGTCTGTCAGTTCAACAGAAGTATCATCAGCTTGTATATTTGCGGCTGAAACACCGGGTAAATTCAACTGATAGGTCCAAACTACCACATCAATTTCGATAAAATGTCTAGCAGAAAATAAGATAGTTCTGAATTTGTATTCTAGTCAGAATCATCCAATTTATAGTAATAGTCTATGTTATCTCCCCGTCTGTTCTCGAATTTATGAAGAGGTTCGACCTGAAATGGATAGAGGTATCCATATTGGATTCTTGATGATTTAGGATTAGGAAAATTCAAAGCGAGTAAAGTTTACCCTCTATCAATCCGATTCTAAAATAAATTGGTATAAATATGCTTCATATCACAGAGCAAAATACTGTTCTGTTTAAAATGTTCGAAATCCGCCCATTTCCCCATTTTCCAGCGTTTAATGCTATTATTGTAAGCCCTATTTTCAAAGGTTAAGAGCAGGCTATTAAATTTATCAATTTATCGCATAATAAATAGGTAAAAGCTGGTCTCACCAAAGTCGTTTAATGGCTAACCCACGTCAGCAGCCAATAGTAGTATATACTTCTCCATGTAAATAGAGATTAATCATGGTAGTCGTTTAACGGCTACCCCCCATGTCGGCAACCAATGGTAGTATGAGCTTCTCCATGTAAACAGAGATTAATCGTGGTAGTCTTTTAACGGCTAACCCATATCAACAACTAATGGTAGTATGTGCTTCTCGGTGTAAACAGAGATTAATCGTGGTAGGCGTTTAATGGCTAACCCATGTCGGCAACCAATGGTAGTATGAGATTCTCCGTGTAAACAGAGATTAATCGTGGTAGTCGTTTAACGGCTAACCCATGCTGACAACCAATGGTAGTATGTAAGTCTCAGTGCAAATAGAGATTAATCGTGGTAGTCGTTTAACGGCTACCCTCCATGTCGGCAACCAATGGTAGTATGAGATTCTCCGTGTAAACAGAGATTAATCGTGGTAGTCGTTTAACAGCTACCCCCCACGTCGTCAACCAATGGTAGTATGAGCTTCTCCATGTAAACATAGATTAATTGTGGTAGTCTTTTAACGGCTAACCCATGCTGACAACCAATGGTAGTATGTAAGTCTCAGTGCAAATAGAGATTAATCGTGGTAGTCGTTTAACGGCTAACCCATATCAACAACTAATGGTAGTATGTGCTTCTCGGTGTAAACAGAGATTAATTGTGGTTAGACGTTAAACAACATTGGTGAGGCCGGCCCTAAAAGTAACAGTTCTTCTAGCATTATGACGTCATTCCTTTACCCATCTCATTTCATCATTTCTTACTTTAAATTACTTAAATATCATCTGCATTATTTTCATACGTTTTATCCCTGAACTTAGATATTAGGTAAATAATTTTCTCTTATATTTGACTTTAATAATAGATTAGGTACATATGTGATAATTTTAAATTGAAACATCGATTATATTTTGTTGCAAGATAATTCTCAGCCAAAAAACAAACCATTTTTTTTACCTGCTTCACAGGGTACTTTACAATTCTGGAAAATTAAAAAAAATTTTGATCCCGTCATACGACGGGCTATATGCTAGTTTAACAATAAGGTATTAACTCCTATAATATAATCCAGGACTATGACTCTTTGAATTCACAAATAGAAAAACTGTAGAACAAAACTATCAAGAACAAAGAATCCGAAATATTTTCAATTTCCAGGAACTATAGAAAAAACTAGTTGGAATTTTTTTTGAATGGCATGACATGGATAAACTGTCTCTATTGAAATATTCTAATACTAAAGACTCTCTTTAAATCAATTAAAAATACGGGCAAACTGAAACAAGAAGGAGAACAAATTTCGATGCGGCCACTACTAAAATCTCGTATACCGTACTGGCAAACCAATTAAGGAACAAATTTCGATGCGGCCACTACTAAAATCTCGTATACCGTACTGGCAAACCAATTAAGGAACAAATTTCGATGCGGCCACTACTAGAATCCCGTATATCGTACTGTCAAACCAATTAAGGAACAAATTTTGATGCGGCCACTACTAAAATCTCGTATACCGTACTGGCAAACCAATTAAGGAACAAATTTCGATGCGGCCACTACTAAAATCTCGTATACCGTACTGGCAAACCAATTAAGGTGTTAAAATATCCAAAAGTGAAAACATCAAGATAACCATTATAACGATTTATAATACCTCAAAAGTTTATGAGTCCTGAATCAGTATCTGAAATATCCATGAAAATAATGTTATTTGTAATTCAAAGTAAAAACTCTTATTTCCATTTATAAAATGATTGTATCGGCATATAACAGGCAGTAGTAGTTATAGTAGTATAGCTACTTATGATTATTATCTTTATTATGATTTAATACGAACTGAATTTTATTTACAAAACAAAAAGAAATTGAATGTTGTATAATCTATATTTTCTCAATCATAATTAATCTGAAATCAGTTCTTAACCTGAATCTGAAGATAATTTTACTGATAACAAATTTGAATCAAATGTTAATAAGATAATACAAAATGACATTTATTCTATAACAAAAAGAATTGGAATGTTGTATAGTTCATTTTTCCTTCACTATTATACTAAGAATAGCCAATATGATATACTCTAAATTTCCTTGTTCATAAACTCTAATATTTTGAAGGAAAATTGCAATTTATTACTATATTTTGAGTTTGTTCAAAATATAATTAATAAATTAATATTTTTTCTCCCAAAATCTTAAAGCATATTTCAATAGATATTCAAACTTAAATTTATTAGAATTATTTACGCAGACCGCAATATCAGTTTATTTGTCTAAGATTAATATCAGGGAGATTTATTCTTTTTGATATGACTAGGAAATAAAATAGGAGCATTTAATTTAATAATATTATTCTAAAATGCCTTAAACAAAAGTTCTTTAAAAGTAAATATTTTTCAAGATTAAGCATATTTATTTTTAGGTCTTAAAAGATTACTTAACTAATGCTGTGAGTATTATGGTTTCAAAATGAATAAAGCAGGCAAAGTGGATTTTATGAGTTATTTTTCCCACATTAATTTAAATTATCTAGAGACAATCGCTTGTTCTTGCAAGATAAATAAAAATAATTTGCTTTGAAAAAAATTAATGTCTTAAAGTACGTCTTCAAATACCCAGTAGATTCTTCTATTTTCTTATTAATAAAACAAAATTTGTAAAATAAAATAAATAATATATTTTCTTATTAATAAAATAAAATTTATAAAATAAAATATATAGATAATTACCATTAATATAAAATTGAGGATTGCATAAATTTTATAAATTATATATAATATAATTTAAATTTAAAAATTTAAATTTTTAAAATAAATTATTGTTGTTAAAATAAATGTTTAAATAATAATGTTTTAATGTTCAAATTTTAATTTTTAAAGTAAATTAATGTTGTTAAAATAAATGTTTAATTAATAATGTTTTAATGTTAAAATTTTAATTTTTAAACTAAATTAATGCTTTTAAAATAAATGTTTAATTAATAATATTTATTAATTAAATTAGTATTAGTATTATGGTTTCAAAAAGAAGAAATCAGGCAAAGTTGATTTTACATATTATTTTACCCACATTAATTTAATTGATATATTGACAATTGCTTGTTCTTGGAAGAAAAATAAAAATAAATTGCATTGAAAAAATTTAATGTCTTAAAGTACATCCTCAATTAGCCAGTAGTTTCTTTATATTTTCCTATTAAAAAACTAAAATTTATAAAATGAATTAAATCGATAATTATAGTTAATATAAAATTAACGATTGCATACATTTTATATATTATATATGATATAAATTAAATTTAAACATTTTAGTTTTTTAAATAAATTAATGTAATTAAAATAAATGTTTAATTTATGCTGTTTATAAATTACATTATTATTAGTATTACATTAGTATTAGTATTCAAAATTAATAAAGCAGGCAAAGTAGGTTTTATGAGTTATTTTTCCCACATTAATTTAATTTATCTAGAGACAATCGATTGGTCATGCAAGATAAATAAAAATAATTTGCTTTGAAAATAATTAATGTCTTAAAGCACGTTCTTCAAATAACCATTAGATTCTTTATTTTTCCTTATTAATTAAATAAAATTTGTAAAATAAAATAAATCGATAATTGATATTAATAAAAAATTAACGATTGCATACATATTATAAATTATATATGATATAAATTAAATTTAAATAATTTAGTTTTTAAAGTAAATTAATGTAGTTAAAATAAATGTTTAATTTATGCTGATTATAAATTACATTTGTATTAGTATTACAGCTTCAAAATTAATAAATCAGACAAAGTGGGTTTTATGAGTTATTTTTTCCACATTAATTTATCTAGAGACAATCGCTTGTTCTTGGAAGATAAATAAAAATTACTTGCCTTGAAAAAAATTAAAGTCTTAAAGTACGTCTTCAAATAACCATTAGAATCTTTATTTTTTCTTATTAATAAAATAAAATTTATAAAATAAAATAAATCGATAATTATCGTTATTATAAAATTGTAGACTGCATACATTTTATTAATTATATATGATAAATTAAATTTAGAGATTTTATTTTTTAAATAAATTAATGTAATTCAAATAAATGTTTAATTAATCCTGTTTATAAATTAAATTAGTATTAGTATAATGGTTTCATATTTAATGAACCAGGCAAAGTGGATTTTGTGAGTTTTTTTTCACACATTAATTTATCTAAAGACAATCGCTTGTTCTTTAAAAGTAAAAGTATTTTAATTTGAAAAATTATTAATGTTTTAAAGTACGTCCTAAAATAGCCATTAATTTCTTCACATTTTCTTTTAATAAAATAAAATGTATAGAATAAAATAAATCGATAGTTATTGTTAATATAAAATTGTAGATTGCATAAATTTTACAAATTATATATGATAGAAAATAAATTATAATATTTTAATTTTTAAAGTAAATTAATGTAGTTAAAATAAATGTTTAATTAATGCTATTTATAAATTAAATTAGTATTAGTATTATATTTCATCTTTATTAAAGCAAACCAAGGGGATTTTATGAGTTTTTTCCCACATTAGTTAAATTTTTTCAGAGAAAATCGCTCGTGATTGCAAGAAAAATAAAAATAAATTGCATTGAAAAAAAAAGTAATGTCTTAAAAGTAAGTCCTAAAATAGACATTTGTTTCTTTATATTTTCTTATTAATAAAATAAAATTTATACAATAAAATAAATCGATAATTATAGTTAATAAAAATTAATTATTGAAGAAAATTTATAAGTTATACATGATATAAAATTAAATTTAAACATTATAACTTTTAAAGTAAATTAATGTTGCTAAAATAAATGTTTAATTAATGAGGTTTATCAATTAAATTAGTATTAGTGTTTTGGTTTCAAAATGAATAAAGCAATCAAAGGGGATTTTTAGAGTTATTTTCCTACATTAGTTTTATTTACCCAAAGACAACCTATTGTTCTTCTAAGAAAAAAAAAGTAAATTACTTTGAAAATATTAATGTATTAAATTTATTTCTTAAATAGCCTTAGTTTCTTTATATTTTTTAACTAATAAAATAAAGTTTATAAAAAGAAATAAATCAATAATTATCGTTAATATAAAATTAAGAATTGCATAAATTTTATAAAATATATACTATATAAATTAAATTTAAACATTTTTTAAAGGAAATTAATGTAGTTAAAATAAATGTTTAATTATTGCTGTGCTTAAATTAAATTAGTACGCCAGCAATAATGTTATAAGTTAACAAATTTAAATCGATAATTACCCTTAGGCAATATCTTATTAAATGGGAAAAGTAATTCATTTTATTTAAAGAAAGAAAATTCAAATCATATTCTTTATAGGCTGGAACAATGAAACATCCTTTTTATTATTATTAAATTTCATGATCAAACCAAATTAATAAAAGTGTAATATATTAGCTTTTATATAAATGCTGTTTAACAATTTTAAAGTCACAATTAAAAATTCTCTAATTTTAATAGAATTAGGTTATAAAGATTATCTTTAAACCTTATACGCCATGTATAAAAATAATTTATACCTTTGGGAGGAGGATATACGTGGAGTGGTTTTGCTGTAAAAACATTCCTTTTTGCAGTACGAAAATATTTTCATAAAATTCAATTATATTGAAGAAAATAATTAATTATCATTAAATAATATAGTAAATACTAACTGAATAATATTCAAACATTGTTTTGGTTAATTATTAATATTTGGTGTCATGACGCAGAAAAATCCTGAATTATCCAAATAAATCAAAATTAAACATGTGTATTTCAAAAAGAAATATAAATTATGGATAGTGCTACCATCCGGTGCTAGTGTAAATTATCAAAAATACAGAAATTTTAAAAATTCATTCATATACCTTTAAGAAGAAGAGAAAGATAATTTGTTGCAAAATCACCTAAATGTAGAGTTAAAATATGATAGAATAAGACAAACTGTTCAGTTCTAAATAATTACTTTTTATATGAAGAACACTAAAGTAGTTAAAAAGAAACTTTAATTATTTTAAAGTAATACATTATTTTAAAATCGAGTGTAAAAGAAATAGATGCTTGCTAAATTTTAATAAGAGGGAAATCAAAAATTATGAATAAAAATCTATACAAAGTTTTTGTTCTATTTAAAAATACAAAATCAAAAAGATCAAGTAGATTATTGTAATTGATCAAAATATGTAAAGCGTTCATGAGTTAAGAACCAATACGAAAAACTGCCAAATAAATAATAATTCTATATTCGTTATTATGAAGACAATTTTGTGTCCACTTCGAAAACCATTTTTACCTCCATTTAGTAATATAGCGCTATTAAAATATACAAAATCTACAAAAACAAATTAATTATTGCAATTGTTCAAATTATGTAAAGTGTTCATGAGTTATGAACCAATAAGCAACACTGCTAATTAAATAATGATTATTATTCGTTATTGGGAAGACAATTTTGTGTCCACTTAGAAAATTTTTTTTACCTCTGTATAGTAATATAGCGCTATTAAAATATACAAAATCTAATAAAACCAAGTAATTGTTGTAATTGTTCAAAATATGTAAAGTGTTCATGAGTTATGGACCAATACGCAAAACTGACAATTAAATAATAATTCTGTATTTGTTATTAAGAAAATTTTGTGTTCAAGTAAAAAATAATTTTTACCTCCATATAGTAATATAGCGCTATTAAAATATACAAAATCTGAAAAAACAAATTAATTATTGCAATTGTTCAAAATATGTAAAGTGTTCATTAGTTATGAACCAATATGCAAAACTGCCAATTAAATAATAATTCTGTATTCGTTATTAGGAAGACAATTTTGTGTCCACATAGAAAATCATTTTTACCTCCATATAGTAATATAGCACTTTTAAAATATACAAAATCTAAAAAAACCAAGTAATTATTGTAATTGTTCGAAATATGTAAAGTGTTCATGAGTTATAGACAAATAAAAAACGCCAATTAAATAATAATTATTCTGTATTCGTTATTAGGAAGACAATTTGTGTCCACAAATCATCGGTGACTCTATTTTAATAATACAGTCCTATTCGCACTCTGTGTAATTCTGAAATGAGTTTTTAACCTGAATTTATAGTTAATCGTATTTATTATGCAGTTACATTAAATTAAGTAATATTTAAACTTCCTAAAAAAAACCAAATACCCTATATCTTCTTTTTCATAAAGTAACATATTATTTTAAAATAGAGTGTACAAGAAATTGATGATCGCTAAATTTTAATAAAATAGAAAATCAAAAATTAAGCAAAAAAATCTATACAAAGGTTTAGCTCTATTAAAATATACAAAATCTGAAAAAACAAATTAATTATTGCAATTGTTCAAAATATGTAAAGTGTTCATTAGTTATGAACCAATATGCAAAACTGCCAATTAAATAATAATTCTGTATTCGTTATTAGGAAGACAATTTTGTGTCCACATAGAAAATCATTTTTACCTCCATATAGTAATATAGCACTTTTAAAATATACAAAATCTAAAAAAACCAAGTAATTAATGTAATTGTTCAGAATATGTAAACTGTTCATGAGGTATGAACCAATAAGCAAAACTGCCAATTAAATAATAATTCTGTATTTGTTATTAAAAAATTTTGTGCCCACGTAGAAAATAGTTTTTACTTCCATATAGTAATAGAGCGCTATAAAATATACAAAATCTAAAAAAAAATTAGTTATTGTAATTGCTCAAAATATGGAAAGTGTTCATGCTTTATTAGTACCAATAAGCGAAACTGCCAATTAATAATAAATCTATATTCGTTATTAGGAATATAATTTTGTGTCCACTTAGAAAATCCTTTTTACCGCCATATTGTAATATAGCGCTATTAAAGTATACAAAATATAAAAAACCAAGTAATTATTGTAACTGTTCAGAATACGTAAAGTGTTCATAAGTTATGGACAAATACTCAAAACTGCCAATTAATAATAATTCAGTATTCGTCATTATGAAGACAATTTTGTGTCCACTTAGAAAATCATTTTTACCTCCTTATTGTATATTTCTAATAAAAGATACAAAATCTAAAAATTCAAGTAGATTATTGTAATTGTTCAAAGTACGTAAAGTGTTCATGAGTTATAAACCAATACGCAAAACTGAATTAAAAAATATTTGTATTCGTTATTAGGAAGACAATTTTATGTCCACTTAGAAAATTATTTGTGATCCATACAGTAATACAGCCCTATTGCTCTCTCTGTAATTCTGAAATCAGTTCTTAACCTGAATTTATAGTTAATCTTATTTATTACGCAGTTGCCTTAAGTTAAGTAATATTTAAAATTCCTAAACAAAAACCAATACCCTATATTTTCTGTTTCATAATCTCAAGTTTTTATATTTATAAGAAAAGACTTATTTTTTACATTAATTTCCCCCTTCCTGTTATAGAATCTTCAAAATCGGAGGAATAAATTAACATTTCCTCTCCATCGAGGAACAAAATCTCAAAGTTTATCGCTATAGCTATTCGGAGTTAACTTTATTATTATTATTTTTACGATCTCGAATATCAGCCGCGTTTATTTGTGTCTAAGGATTAGAGATCTTGAGATTTATTCTTCTCGATATGACTGGGGAATAAAATAAGCGCATTTAATTTAATAATGCTATTCTAAAATGCTTTAAACAAAAGTTCTTTGAGAGTAAATATTTGTTAAGATTAAACTTATATTTATTTTTAGGTATTAAAAGCTTACTTAACTAATGCGGTAAGCATTATAGTTTCAAGATGAATAAAGCAGCAAAAGTGGCATTTATGAGTTGTTTCTCTCACATTAATTTGCTTTATCTACAGACAATCTCTTGTTCTAGGAAAAAAAATGAAAATAAACTGCGTTGAACAGAAAATTTTTAAAAGTCTTCTTACAGATTTTCAAACCACTCTTTTAAATATTATTATTCTTTATTTCTTATTAGTTTAGTAATAATTACCTTGAGGTAATATTAGATGTTAAAAGTTATAAATTTTATTTGAATTAAGTGTATTTTAAATAAGTGAGATATTTTATAATGATATATCCCAAAGTTAATTTTATTTTTTCTAAAATAATATCCAGTTACACAAAAAAATTGTATTGTTGCATTATATAAATTTTGTATTTCACTTTTTATAATATTCTTGATAAAACATTTGATACATTTAATGATTGATTTAGTCAAAACAAATAATTGAAAAGAGTACAACTGTTCTAAATATTCAGTATTAAACCTATGAAAAACGTATTGACTGTAGGTTATGGGATGTAAACTTATAAAAAAAATTTATTCCTTTGAGAGGGATATACGTGGAGTGGTTTTGCTGTAAAAAATTCTTTTTTGCAAAACGAAAAAAATATTTTTCTTAAAATTCAATTATATTGAAAAAAACAATGATTCATAAATATATTATTAAATAATATAGTAAATACTAACTGAATAATTTTCAAACACTGTTTGGGGTAAGTATTAAACTTTGGTGCCATGAATAAGAAAAATACCGAATTATCCAAAAAAGCAGAATTAAAAGGTGTATGTTAAAGAGAAATATAAATTATGGATAATGTTATCATTTGGTGCTACTCTCAATTGTCAAAAAAATTAAAAATTTATTCATATGTCTTTAGGAAGAAGGAAAAGATAATTTACAGCAAAATCACCTAAATGTAGAGTTAAAATATGTTAGGATGAGATAAACTGTTCAGTTCTAAATAATTACTTTTCATATACAAAACACTAAATTAGTTAAAAAAAACTTTAATTATTTTAAAGTAACACATTATTTTAAAATCCAGTGTACAAGAAATTGATGCTTGCTAAATTTTAATAAGAGAGAAAATCAAAAATTAAGCATAGAAATCTATACAAATGTTTGGCGCTATTAAAATATACAAAATCTAAAAACTCTAGTAGATTATTTTAATTGTTTAAAATATTTAAAGTGTTCATGAGTTATGAACCAATGAGCAAAACTGACGATTAAATAATAATTCTCTATTCATTATTATGAAGATAATTTTGTGTCCACTTAGAAAAAGATTTTTACCTCCATATAGTAATGTAGTTCTATTAAAATATTCAAAAACTAAAAAATCAAATTAATTATTGTAATTGTTCAAAATATGTAAAGTGTTAATGAGTTATGAAGCAATGAGCAAAACTGCCAATTAAATAATATTTCTGTATCCGTTATTGGGCAGACAATTTTGTGCCCACTAAGAAAATCATTTTTACCTCCATACAGTAATATAGTGCTATTAAAATATACAAAATATAAAACAACAAGTAATTATTGTAATTGTTTAGAATATGTAAAGTGTTCATGAGTTATGAACCAATAAGCAAAACTGCCAATTAAATAATAATTCTGTATTTGTTATTAAAAAATTTTGTGCCCACGTAGAAAATAATTTTTACTTCCATATAGTAATAGAGCGCTATTAAATATACAAAATCTAAAAAAAAATTAGTTATTGTAATTGCTCAAAATATGTAAAGTGTTCATTAGTTATGAACCAATAGGCAAAACTGCCAATTAAATAATAATTATTATTCATTATTAAGAAGACAATTTTGTGTCCACTTAAAAAATCATTTTTACCTCCATATAGAAATATAGCACTCTTAAAATATACAAAATCTAAAAAAAAAGTAATTATTGTAATTGTTCAAAATATGGAAAGTGTTCATGAGTTATAGACAAATAAGCAAAACTACCAATTAAATAATAATTATTATTCGTTATTAAGAAGACAATTCTATTTCCACTTATAAAATTATTTGTGACTCCATATAGTAACACAGGACTATTTGCACTCGCTGTAATTCTGAAATCAGTTCTTAACCTGAATTTATAGTTAATCGTATTTATTACGCAGTTGCCTTAAGTTAAGTAATAATTAAACTTCCTAAACAAAAACCAATACTCTATATTGTCTGTTTCACAATCTCAAGTTTTTTATATTTATAAGAAAAAACTTATTTTTTACATTAATTTTCACCTTCCTGTTATAGAATCTTCGAAATCGGAGGAATATATTAACATTTCTTCTCCAGCGAGGAACAAAATCTCAAAGTTTATCGCTATAGCTATTCGGGGTTAACTTTATTATTATTATTTTTACGATCTCCAATATCAGCCGTGTTTATTTGTCTAAGGATTAGAGATTTTGAGATTTCTTCTTCTTGATATGACTGGGGAATAAAATAAGCATATTTAATTTAATAATGGTGTTCTAAAATGCTTTAAACAAAAGTTCTTTGGGAGTAAATATTTGTTAAGATTAAACTTATATTTATTTTTAGGTATTAAAAGCTTACTTAACTAATGCGGTAAGCATTATAGTTTCAAGATGAATAAATCAGCAAATGTGGCATTTATGAGTTGTTTCTCTCACATTAATTTGATTTATCTACAGACAATCTCTTGTTATAGTAAGAAAAATGAAAATAAACTGCATTGCACAGAAAAGTTTTAAAAGACTTCATGCAGGTTCTCAAACCACCGTTTTCAGTAGTATTATTCTTTATTTCTTATTAGTTTAGTAAGAATTACCATGAGGTAATATCATATTAGATGTTAAAAGTTTTAAATTTCAATTGAAGTAAATGAATTTAAATTAATGAGATATTTATAAGCTGAAATAACCTAAAGTTTATTTTACTTTTCATAAAATAATGATCTAGTTAAATAAAAATATTTTATTATCTTTGCTTTTATATAAATTCTGTATTTAACTTTTAATAATATTCTTGATAAAACATTTGATAAATTTATTAATTGATTTATTCAATACAAACAATTGAAAAAAGTACAACTGTTCTAAATATTCAGTATAAAATCTATGAAAAACGTATTGACTGTGGGTTCTTTAATGCAAATTAATAAAAAAAATTATACCATTGGAAGGAGGATATACGTGGAGTGGTTTTGCTGTAAAAACATTAATTTTTGCATAACGAAAATAATATTTTCAATATTAAAATTCAATTATACTGAAATTAAATAATTATTGATTATTAAATAATTATTATTAAATAATATAGTAAATACTAACTGAATAATTTTCAAACACTGTTTGGGATAATTATTAATATTTGATGCCATGAGGGAGAAAAATCACAAATTAGTCAAATGAAGCAAAATTAAACACTTGTATTTTAAAGAAAAATATAAATTATGGATAGTGTTATCATTTGGTGCTACTCTCAATTGTCAAAAAAATTAAAAATTCATTCATATGTCTTTAAGAAGAAGTTAAAGATAATTTGATGCAAAATCACTTAAAGGTAGACTTAAAATATGTTAGGATGAGATAAACTGTTCAGTTCTCGATAATTAATTTTCATAAGAAGAACACTAAAGTAGTTAAAAAGAAACTTTAATTATTTTAAAGTAACACATTATTTTAAAATCCAGTGTACAAGAAATTGATGCTTGCTAAATTTTAATAAGAGAGAAAATCAAAAATTAAGCATAGAAATCTATACAAATGTTTGGCGCTATTAAAATATACAAAATCTAAAAACTCTAGTAGATTATTTTAATTGTTTAAAATATTTAAAGTGTTCATGAGTTATGAACCAATGAGCAAAACTGACGATTAAATAATAATTCTCTATTCATTATTATGAAGATAATTTTGTGTCCACTTAGAAAAAGATTTTTACCTCCATATAGTAATGTAGTTCTATTAAAATATTCAAAAACTAAAAAATCAAATTAATTATTGTAATTGTTCAAAATATGTAAAGTGTTAATGAGTTATGAAGCAATGAGCAAAACTGCCAATTAAATAATATTTCTGTATCCGTTATTGGGCAGACAATTTTGTGCCCACTAAGAAAATCATTTTTACCTCCATACAGTAATATAGTGCTATTAAAATATACAAAATATAAAACAACAAGTAATTATTGTAATTGTTCAGAATATGTAAACTGTTCATGAGGTATGAACCAATAAGCAAAACTGCCAATTAAATAATAATTCTGTATTTGTTATTAAGAAAATTTTGTGTCCACGTAGAAAATAATTTTTACCTCCATATAGTAATATAGCGCTATTAAATATACAAAATCTAAAAAACAAATTAGTTATTGTAATTGTGCAAAATATGTAAAGTGTTCATTAGTTATGAACCAATAGGCAAAACTGCCAATTAAATAATAATTATTATTCATTATTATGAAGACAATTTTGTGTCCACTTAAAAAATCATTTTTACCTCCATATAGAAATATAGCGCTCTTAAAATATACAAAATCTAAAAAATCCAAGTAATTATTGTAATTGTTCGAAATATGTAAAGTGTTCATGAGTTATAGACAAATAAGCAAAACTGCCAATTAAATAATAATTATTATTCGTTATTAGGAAGACAATTTTATGTCCACTTAGAAAATTATTTGTGACTCCATATAGTAATACAGCCCTATTTGCTCTCTCTGTAATTCTGAAATCGGTTCTTAACCTGAATTTATAGTTAATCTTATTTAAGTTAAGTAATATTTAAACTTCCTAAACAAAAACCAATACCCTATATCTTCTGTTTCACAATCTCAAAGTTTTTTATATTTATAAGAAAAGACTTATTTTTTACATTAATTTTTACCTTCCTGTTATAGAATCTTCGAAATCGGAGGAATAAATTAACATTTCTTCTCCAGCGAGGAACAAAATCTCAAAGTTTATCGCTATAGCTATTTAGAGTTAACTTTATTATTATTATTTTTACGATCTCGAATATCAGCCGCGTTTATTTGTGTCTAAGGATTAGAGATCTTGAGATTTATTCTTCTCGATATGACTGGGGAATAAAATAAGCGCATTTAATTTAATAATGTATTCTAAAATGCTTTAAACAAAAGTTCTTTGAGAGTAAATATTTGTTAAGATTAAACTTATATTTATTTTTAGGTATTAAAAGCTTACTTAACTAACGCGGTAAGCATTATAGTTTCAAGATGAATAAATCAGCAAATGTGGCATTTATGAGTTGTTTCTCTCACATTAATTTGATTTATCTACATACAATCTTTTGTTCTAGTAAGAAAAATGAAAATAAACTGCGTTGAACAGAAAAGTTTTAAAAGACTTCTTGCAGGTTCTCAAACCAACGTTTTAAGTAGTATTATTCTTTATTTCTTATTAGTTTAGTAATAATTACCATGAGGTAATATCATATTAGATGTTAAAAGTTATAAATTTCATTTGAAATAAATGAATTTTAAATTAAATAGATATTTATAAGCTGAAATAGCCTAAAGTTAATTTTACTTTTCCTAAAATAATGATCGAGTTACATAAATATAATTTTATTATCGTTGCTTTTATATTAATTCTGTATTTTACTTTTTATAATATTCTTAATAAAACATTTGATAAATTTAATAACTGATTTATTCAATACAAAAATTGAAAAAAGTACAACTGTTCTAAATATTCAGTATAAAATCTATGAAAAACGTATTGACTGTGGGTTCTTTAATGCAAATTAATAAAAAAAATTATACCATTGGAAGGAGGATATACGTGGAGTGGTTTTGCTGTAAAAACATTAATTTTTGCATAACGAAAATAATATTTTCAATATTAAAATTCAATTATACTGAAATTAAATAATTATTGATTATTAAATAATTATTATTAAATAATATAGTAAATACTAACTGAATAATTTTCAAACACTGTTTGGGGTAAGTATTAAACTTTGGTGCCATGAATAAGAAAAATACCGAATTATCCAAAAAAAGCACAATTAAACATATGTATTTTAAAGAAAAATATAAATTATGGATAATGTTATCATTTGGTGCTACTCTCAATTGTCAAAAAAATTAAAAATTCATTCATATGTCTTTAAGAAGAAGTTAAAGATAATTTGCTGCAAAATCACCTAAATGTAGAGTTAAAATATGTTAGGATAACATAAACTGTTCAGTTCTCGATAATTAATTTTCATATGAAGAACACTAAAGTAGTTAAAAAGAAACTTTAATTATTTTAAAGTAACACATTATTTTAAAATCCAGTGTACAAGAAATTGATGCTTGCTAAATTTTAATAAGAGAGAAAATCAAAAATTAAGCATAGAAATCTATACAAATGTTTGGCGCTATTAAAATATACAAAATCTAAAAACTCTAGTAGATTATTTTAATTGTTTAAAATATTTAAAGTGTTCATGAGTTATGAACCAATGAGCAAAACTGACGATTAAATAATAATTCTCTATTCATTATTATGAAGATAATTTTGTGTCCACTTAGAAAAAGATTTTTACCTCCATATAGTAATATATTCTATTAAAATATTCAAAAACTAAAAAAAACAAATTAATTATTGTAATTGTTCAAAATATGTAAAGTGTTCATTAGTTATGAACCAATATGCAAAACTGCCAATTAAATAATAATTCTGTATTCGTTATTAGGAAGACAGTTGTGTCCACATAGAAAATCATTTTTACCTCCATATAGTAATATAGTGCTATTAAAATATACAAAATATAAAACAACAAGTAATTAATGTAATTGTTCAGAATATGTAAAGTGTTCATGAGTTATGGACCAATACGCAAAACTGACAATTAAATAATAATTCTGTATTTGTTATTAAGAAAATTTTGTGTTCAAGTAAAAAATAATTTTTACCTCCATATAGTAATATAGAGCTATTAAATATACAAAATCTAAAAAAAAATTAGTTATTGTAATTGTTCAAAATATGTAAAGTGTTCATTAGTTATGAACCAATAGGCAAAACTGCCAAATAAATAATAATTATTATTCATTATTAGGAAGACGATTATGTGTCCACTTAAAAAATCATTTTTACCTCCATATAGAAATATAGCACTCTTAAAATATACAAAATCTAAAAAAAAACAAGTAATTATTGTAATTGTTCAAAATATGTAAAGTGTTCATGAGTTATAGACAAATAAGCAAAACTGCCAATTAAGTAATAATTATTATTCGTTATTAGGAAGACAATTTTATGTCCACTTAGAAAATTATTTATGACTCCATATAGTATATGCTCTCTCTGTAATTCTGAAATCAGTTCTTAACCTGAATTTATAGTTAATCTTATTTATTACGCAGTTGCCTTAAGTTAAGTAATATTTAAAATTCCTAAACAAAAACCAATACCCTATATTTTCTGTTTCATAATCTCAAGTTTTTATATTTATAAGAAAAAACTTATTTTTTACATTAATTTTCACCTTCCTGTTATAGAATCTTCGAAATCGGAGGAATATATTAACATTTCTTCTCCAGCGAGGAACAAAATCTCAAAGTTTATCGCTATAGCTATTCGGGGTTAACTTTATTATTATTATTTTTACGATCTCCAATATCAGCCGTGTTTATTTGTCTAAGGATTAGAGATTTTGAGATTTCTTCTTCTTGATATGACTATGGAATACAATAAGCGCGTTTAATTTAATAATGCTATTCTAAAATGCTTTAAACAAAAGTTCTTTGGGAGTAAATATTTGTTAAGATTAAACTTATATTTATTTTTAGGTATTAAAAGCTTACTTAACTAATGCGGTAAGCATTATAGTTTAAGATGAATAAAGAAACAAAAGTGGCACTTTTGAGTTGTTATACTCACATTAATTTGATTTATCTACATACAATCTTTTGTTCTAGTAAGAAAAATGAAAATAAACTGCGTTGAACAGAAAAGTTTTAAAAGACTTCTTGCAGGTTCTCAAACCAACGTTTTAAATAGTATTATTTTTTATTTCTTGTTAGTATAGTAATAATTACCGTGAGGTAATAACATATTAGATGTTAAATGTTATAAATTTCATTTTAATTAAATTAATTTTAAATAAATGAGATATTTATAAGCTGAAATAGATCAAAGTTAATTTTAGTTTTGCTAAAATAATGATCCAGTTACATAAAAAAATTATCGTTGCTTTTATATAAATTCTGTATTTTACTTTTTATAATATTCATGATAAAATATTTGATAAATTTAATAATTGATTTATTCAAGACAAATAAATGAACAAAGTACAACTGTCCTAAATATTCAGTATTAAATCTATGAAAAAAGTATTGACTGTGGGTTCTGGGGTGCAAATTAATAAAAAAATAATTTATACCTTTGGGAGGTGGATATACGTGGGGTGGTTTTGCTATAAAAACATTCTTTTTTTTTTAGAACAAAAATAATATTTTCAATATTAAATTCAATTATATTGAAATTAAATAATTATTGATTATTAAATAATTGTTATTAAATAATATAGTAAATATTAACTGAATAATTTTCAAAGACTGTTTGGGTTAAGTATTAATATTTGGTGCCATGAGGGAAAGAAATCCAGAATTATCCAAACAAAACAAAATTTAAACACGTGTATTTTAAAGAAAAATTATAAATTATGGATAGTGCTACCATTTAGAGCTAGTTTAAATAGTCAAAAATAAAGAAATTTTAAAAATTCAGTCATATTTCTTTAAGAAGAAGGAAAATATAATTTACTGCAAAATCACCTAAATGTAAAGTTAAAATATGTTAGGATGAGATAAACTGTTCAGTTCTCAATAATTACTTTTCATATCAAGAACACTAAAGTAGTTAAAATAAACTTTAATTATTTTAAAGTAATACATTATTTTAAAATCAAATGTACAAAAAATTGATGCTTGCTAAATTTTAATAAGAAAGAAAATCAAAAATTAAGCATAGAAATCTATACAAAGGTTTGGCGCCATAAAAATGTAAAAAATCTAAAAAATCAAATAATTGTTCAAAATATATAAAGTGTTCATAAGTTATTAACTAAATTGCAAATCATCCAATTAAATAATAATTCTATATTCGTTATTAGGAAGACAATTTTGTGTCCACTTAAAATATTATTTGTGTATGTATATAGTAATACAGCCTTATTTGAACTCCCTGTAATTCTGAAATGAGTTCTCTAACAGTTAACCTTATTTATTATGCTTTTGCCTTAAGTTTAGTAATATTTTAAATATTACTTAACTTAAAGCAACTGCGTAATACATAAGATTCCTAAACAAAAACAAATATCCTATATTTTCTTTTTCACAATTTCAAGATTTATATTTATAAGAAAAGACTTATTTTTTACATTGATTTCCACCTTCCTGTTATAGAATCTGCGAAATCGGAGGAATAAATTAATATTTTTTTCTTCAGCGAGGAACAAAATCTCAAAGTTTATCGCTATAGCTATTCGGGGTTAACTTTATTATTATTATTTTTACGATCTCCAATATCAGCCGTGTTTATTTGTCTAAGGATTAGAGATTTTGAGATTTCTTCTTCTTGATATGACTGGGGAATAAAATAAGCATATTTAATTTAATAATGGTGTTCTAAAATGCTTTAAACAAAAGTTCTTTGGGAGTAAATATTTGTTAAGATTAAACTTATATTTATTTTTAGGTATTAAAAGCTTACTTAACTTATGCGGTAAGCATTATAGTTTCAAGATGAATAAAGAAACAAAAGTGGCATTTATGAGTTGTTTCACTCACATTAATTTGATTTATCTACAGACAATCTTTTGTACTGTCAAGAAAAATGAAAATAAACTGCATTGAACAGAAAATTTTTAAAAGTCTTCTTGCAAGTACTCAAACCACCGTTTTAAGTAGTGTTATTCTTTATTTTTTATTAGTTTAGTAATAATTACCGTGAGGTAATATCATATTAGATTTTAAAAGTTATAAATTTCATTTTAATTAAATGAATTTTATAATATTTTTAATAAAACATTTGATAAATTTAATAACTGATTTATTCAATACAAAAATTGAAAAAAGTACAACTGTTCTAAATATTCAGTATTAAATCTATAAAAAACATATTGACTGTGTTTTCTGGAATGCAAATTAATAAAAAAATAATTTATACCATTGGAAGGAGGATATACGTGGAGTGGTTTTGCTGTAAAATCATTAATTTTTGCGTAACGAAAATAATATTTTCAATATTTAAATTCAATTATGTTGAAATTAAATAATTATTGATTATTAAATAATATAGTAAATACTACCTGAATAATTTTCAAACACTGTTTGGGGTAAGTATTGATATTTGGTGCCATGAATAAGAAAAATACCGAATTATCCAAAAAAAGCACAATTAAACATATGTATTTTAAAGAAAAATTATTATTTATGGATAGTGATACCATTTAGTGCTAGTTTAAATTGTCAAAAATAAAGAAATTTTAAAAATTCATTCATATGTCTTTAAGAAGAAGTTAAAGATAATTTGATGCAAAATCACCTAAATGTAGAGTTAAAATATGTTAGGATGAGATAAACTGTTCAGTTCTCGATAATTAATTTTCATATGAAGAACACTAAAGTAGTTAAAAAGAAACTTTAATTTTTTTAAAGTAACACATTATTTTAAAATCAAGTGTACAAGAAATTGATGCTAGCTAAATTTAATAAGAGAGAAAATCAAAAATGAAGCATAGAAATCTATACAAAGATTTGGCACTATTAAAATGTACAAAATCTAAAAAATCAAATAATTGTTCAAATATGTATATGTTCATAAATTATTAACCACTATGCAAAACTTCCAATTAAATAATAATTCTATATTCGTTATTAGGAAGACAATTTTGAGTCCACTTAGAATATTATTTGTGTATCCATATAGTAATACGGCCCTATTTGAACTCCCTGTAATTCTGAAATGAGTTCTTTTACAGTTAAAGTTATTTATTAAGCCTTAAGTTTAGTAATATTTTAAATATATTAGTAAACTTAAGGCAAATGAGTAATAAATAAGATTCCTAAACAAAAACCAATATCCTATATTTTCTTTTTCACAATTTCGAGATTTATATTTATAAGAAAAGACTTTTACATTGATTTCCACCTTCCTGTTATAGAATCTTCGAAATCGGAGGAATAAATTAACATTTCTTCTCCATCGAGGAACAAAATCTCAAAGTTTATAGCTATAGTTATTCGGAGTTAACTTTATTATTATTATTTTTACGATCTCCAATATCAGCCGCGTTTATTTGTCTAAGGATTAGAGATCTTGAGATTTATTCTTCTTGATATGACTGGGGAATAAAATAAGCGCGTTTAATTTAATAATGCTATTCTAAAATGCTTTAAACAAAAGTTCTTTGGGAGTAAATATTTGTTAAGATTAAACTTATATTTATTTTTAGGTATTAAAAGCTTACTTAACTAATGCGGTAAGCATTATAGTTTCAAGATGAATAAAGCAGTAAAAGTGGCATTTATGAGTTGTTTCTCTCACATTAATTTGATTTATCTACAGACAATCTCTTGTTCTAGGAAAAAAAATGAAAATAAACGGCTTTGAAGTGAAAATTTTTTAAATCTTCTTGCAGGTTCTCAAACCTCCTTTTTAAGTAGTATTATTCTTTATTTCTTATTAGTTTAGTAATAATTACCATGAGGTAATATTAGATATTAAAAGTTATAAATTTCTTTTGAAATATGTGAATTTTAAATAACTGAGATATTTGTAAGCTGAAATAAACTAAAGTTAGTTTTCCTTTTCATAAAATAGTGATCGAGTTACATAAATAAAATTTTATTATCGTTGCTTTTATATAAATTCTGTATTTTACTGTTATAATATTTGAACTGAGGATCAAAACTGAGGATTAAAACTGAGGATCAGATAATAATTACTTTCCATAGAATTACCCTTTTAACACTAGATTTATGGACTGAGACAGTTTACACATTAAACATTTGTTCTATATGTATATATATATATATATATATATATATATATATATATATATATATATATATATATATATATATATATACAAATATATATATATATATATATATATATATATATATATATATATATATATATACATATATACATACATCTTACATAAATATACAATTTTTAAAAGCAAACTATATACACCAAAGGAAAAAAATAGCAAGCTCTTGTAAAATAACAATTTGGAATGTATTTATATATTTATATATACATATATAAATACAAATATTTATATGAAATTTAAACTATCTTTATGATATGTAAATCTAAAACTGCCCTTACGTAAATATATTATATCACAAGACATTAGTCTTTTTACACCTATATTGTAATGAAATATGTGATTTCGTATGTAAAAAGTTATTTCATATAACATAACAAAAGGACAAGCGAAAAGGATTTATTTTTGTCAATGGAATTAGTAAATCTGACTTATTTTAAACATATCAAAAATTACAGAAATGCTAAGTATAGTTCATAATAATCATTTTATATTTTATTAAAATTATAACACGTTATTAAAAGTAAACAGGAGAAGATTTTTACTATGGAATAAATGTTTGTTAATATTTAATAAATATCTTATTTCAAGAGATACAAACATAAATATGTATGTTGCGTTTTATATATTTCTGAAATTGAATTTGTTCAGTATATTATAATTATTTATTAAAGAAAATTCTAATATGAAAATCTTAACTGTAATTTTGCAGAAGGAGAAAATTTTTACTGTTGAATAAATGTTTGTTAAATTTAATAAATATATAATTTCAAGCGTACAAAATATTTTAACTCGTTTTATACATTTATAAAATATATTTTGTTCAGTATATAATAATTATTTATTAAGAAAATTTCTAATGGGGAAATCTTTCTTATAATTTTGCTTAACGAGAACATTTTTACTTTTGAATAATGTTTGTTAATATTCAATAAATACCTCGTTTCATGCAATATAAACATAAATATTTCTACTTCTTTTTACATATTTATTAAATCTGTTTTGTTTAGTATATTATAGTATTCATTATATTATTTATTATTATTCATTATATTATTCATTAAAGATAATTCTAATATGAAAATCTATAATGTAATTTTTCTTCGATATATCATGATAGTTAAAGTATTGAATATTGTACCTCAAATTTTGTAAAATATTTACTGAGATTAAATATTTAATGTTTCAAATAACTTTTTTAATATTTTCCATGTGAACCTTTTAAAATATGATAAGATCATTCACATTTTTTAGAATCTCTCCATGGTTTAATAAAACTATGGATACAATTGAAAAATGTTCAAAAAAATCAATTACATTTTACATCAATTACATCAATTAAATTTTAAGTGTATTTATGCTATATAATTTTTATTAAAAATTAAAAATTTTAGTTATAGTTTTACACATAAAAATAACAAAATTTTCTCGTCTTATAACTTAAAAATTTGTTTTATTTTTACTTGATGTATTAAAATATAATTTAATTTAATTTAAAAATTTTGATTTTTTTTATAATATAAGAAATATTTGTAACTAACTACGCTTTAAGACAAAAAAAAGAGGGTTATGATAATGGAAAATAACAAACAATATTTCAAGGGATAAAAAAACTCAACATTTATTTTCATCGATGCTTAAATAATACTTTGACTAGACTGGTACTTAATATACTTTGCAAAATGATTCAATGAAGTAAATATGTTTCTTAATGCCGATTCATGCTATAAAATATTAAAATCCTACGAAAATACTATAATACGCAACTCCTAAAATCTCTTAATCCATATATTGTTTAAATTTCCATATATTTAATTGTCTTTCGATAATCTTTTCTTTTATATTATTTCTATTATTTTTGATTGAATAATTAAAGAGTTTTTTAAGCAATATCAATTATGTCAATACAAAAGCCATTACATTCTTTCATAATACTTGTTTGTTTCTTCTCTGTGATGTATAGCTTTAGACGATATACTTCATAATGATTGCTGTTGAGTGTGTCATTGATTGATTGCGTGTATAACAGGAAACTACTGCATTTGTTTACACAAATGTTTAGTTTGATAAAGTGTAGTGCTAAAGATCCACAAATATGTTAGATAATAAATCTCTATGTTAGACCTACATACATTTTCTCCTGCAGTAGTGGTGATGCAATATTAGGAAATTCATTTTGCTAGATTTTAACAATATATTATTAATAAAAATATGCTTATTTCACTTTTGAGCTGGATACAAATTAAATACCAAACTCATTTAGCTAACAAAAGTCCAAATTGAATTAAATATTTCAAAATATTTCAATAAAACATTATAAATAATACTTTTGTAATGTACTTACAACAGAAACATATAAAATATATAAAAATTAAAAATTTATTTTCATCGATACTTAAATAATACTTAGTCTAGATTAGTACTTAATATACTTTGCAAAATGATTCAATGAAGTAAATCTGTTTCTTAACGACGATTCAGACCATGAAATATTAAAATACTAAGGAAATAATATAATGAGCAACTCATATAATTTCATAAGCCATATTTCCTTTAAATTTCCTTATATTTAATTACCTTTCGATAAGTTGTTCTTTGGTTGAATAATTAAAGAGTTTTTTAAGCAATATCAATTATGTTAATACAAAAGAAATTACATTCTTCCATCATACTTGTTTTTTTCTTCTCTGTGATGTATAGCTTTGGACGATATACTTCATAATGATTGCTGTTGAGTATGTCATTGATTGATTGCGTGTATAACAGGAAACTTGAATTAAGTGTATTTTAAATAAGTGAGATATTTGTAAGCTGAAATAAATTATAGTTAGTTTTACTTTTCCTAAAATAATGATCGAGTTACATAAATAAAATTTTATTATCGTTGTTTTTATATAAATTCTGTATTTTACTGTTATAATATTTGAACTGAGGATGAAAACTGAGGATGAAAACTGAGGTTTTGATAATAATTACTTTCCATAGAATTACCCTTTTAACACTAGATTTACGGACTGAGACAGTTTACACATTAAACATTTGTTCAATATATATATATATATATATATATATATATATATATATATATATATATATATATATATATATATATATATACATATATACATACATCTTACATAAATATACAATTTTTAAAAGCAAACTATATACACCAAAGGAAAAAGTAGCAAGCTCTTGTAAAATAACAATTTGGAATGTATTTATATATTTATATATACATATATAAAATACAAATATTTATATGAAATTTAATCTAACTATCTTTATGATATGTAAATCTAAAACTGCCCTTACGTAAATATATTATATCACAAGACATTAGGCTTTTTACTCCTATATTGTAATGAAATATGTGATTTCGTATGTAAAAAGTTCTTTCATTGAACATAACAAAAGGACAAGCGAAAAGGATTTATTTTTGTCAATGGAATTAGTAAATCTGACTTATTTTAAACATATCAAAAATTACAGAAATGCTAAGTATAGTTCATAATAATCATTTTATATTTTATTAAAATAATAACACATTATTAAAAGTAAAAAGGAGAAGATATTTACTATGGAATAAATGTTTGTTAATATTTAATAAAATGAAATAATATCTTATTTCAAGAGATACAAACATAAATATGTATGTTGCGTTTTATATATTTCTGAAATTGAATTTGTTCAGTATATTATAATTATTTATTAAAGGAAATTCTAATATGAAAACCTTAACTGTAATTTTGCAGAAGGAGAAAATTTTTACTGTTGAATAAATGTTTGTTGAATTTAATAATATATCACTTCAAGTGTACAAACGATAAATATTTTAACTCGTTTTATACATTTATAAAATCTATTTTGTTCAGTATATAATAATTATTTATTAAGAAAATTTCTAATGGGAAAATCTTTCTAATAATTTTGCGAGAACATTTTTACAATTAAATAATGTTTGTTATTTCAATAAATACCTCGTTTTAAGCAATATAAACATAAATATTTCTATCTCTTTTCATATATTTATGAAATCTCTTTTGTTCAGTATATTATAATTATTCATTAAAGAAAATTCTAATATGAAAATCTATAATGTAAATTCTCTTAGATATATAATGAGAGTTGATGTATTGAATATTGTACCTCAAATTTTGTAAAATATTTACTGAGATTAAATATTTAATGTTTCAAATAACTTTTTTTAATATTTTCATGTGAACTCTTTTAAAATATGATAAGATCATTCACATTTTTAAAATTTCTCCATGGTTTAATAAAACTATGGATACAAATAAAAAATGTTAAAAAAAAATCAATTACATCAATTAAATTTTAAGTGTATTTATGCAATATAATTTTTATTAAAAATTAAAAATTTTAGTTATAGTTTTACACATAAAAGTAACAAAATTTTCACGTCTTATAACTTAAAAATTTGTTTTATTTTTACTTGATGTAATAAAATATAATTTAATTTAATTTAAAAATTTTGATTTTTTTATAATATGAATAAGAAATATTTGTAACTAACTACGTTTTACGACAAAAAAAAGAGGGATATGATAATGGAAAATAACAAACAATATTTCAAGGGATAAAAAACTCAATATTTATTTTCATCGATACTTAAATAATACTTAGACTAGACTGGTACTTAATATACTTTGGAAAATGATTCAATGAAATATATCTATTTCATAACGACGATTCATGATATAAAATATTAAAATCCTACGAAAATACTATAATACGCAACTCCTAAAATCTCTTAATCCATATATTGTTTAAATTTCCATATATTTAATTGTCTTTCGATAATCTTTTCTTTTATATTATTTCTATTATTTTTTGGTTGAATAATTAAAGAATTTTTTAAGCAATATCAATTATGTTAATACAAAAGCCATTACATTCTTCCATAATACTTGTTTTTTTCCTCTCTGTGATGTATAGCTTTGGACGATATACTTCATAATGATTGCTGTTGAGTCTGTCATTGACTGATTGCGTGTATAACAGGAAACTAGTGCATTTGTTTACACAAATGTTTAGTTTGATAAAGTGTAGTGCTAAAGATCCACAAATATGTTAGATGATAAATCTCTATGTTAGACCTACATACATTTTCTCCTGCAGTAGTGGTGATGCAATATTAGGAAATTCATTTTGCTAGATTTTAACAATATATTATTAATAAAAATATGCTTATTTCACTTTTGAGCTGGATACAAATTAAATACCAAACTTATTCAGCTAACAAAAGTCCAAATTGAATTAAATATTTCAAAATATTTCAATAAAAAATTATAAATAATACTTTTGTAATGTACTTGCAACACAAAGATATAAAATATATAAAAACTCAAAATTTAATTTTCATCGATACTTAAATAATACTTAGGCTAGATTAATACTTAATATACTTTGCAAAATGATTCAATGAAGTAAATCTGTTTCTTAACGCCGATTCAGGATATAAAATATTAAAATACTAAGAAAATAATATAATGAGCAACTCATATAATTTCATAAGCCATATTTCGTTTAAATTTCCTTATATTTAATTATCTTTCGATAAGCTGTTCTTTGGTTGAATAATTAAAGAGTTTTTTAAGCAATATCAATTATGTTAATACAAAAGCCATTACATTCTTCCATAATACTTGTTTTTTTCCTCTCTGTGATGTATAGCTTTGGACGATATACTTCATAATGATTGCTGTTGAGTCTGTCATTGATTGATTGCGTGTATAACAGGAAACTACTGCATTTGTTTACACAAATGTTTAGTTTGATAAAGTGTAGTGCTAAAGATCCACAAATATGTTAGATGATAAATCTCTATGTTAGACCTACATACATTTTCTCCTGCAGTAGTGGTGATGCAATATTAGGAAATTCATTTTGCTAGATTTTAACAATATATTATTAATAAAAATATGCTTATTTCACTTTTGAGCTGGATACAAATTAAATACCAAATTTATTTAGCTAACAAAAATCCAAATTGAATTAAATGTTTCAAAATATTTAAATAAAAAATTATAAATAATACTTTTGTAATGTACTTACAACAGAAACATATAAAATATATAAAAACACAAAATTTATTTTCATCGATACTTAAATAATACTTAGGCTAGATTAGTACTTAATATACTTTGCAAAATGATTCAATGAAGTAAATCTGTTTCTTAATACCGATTAAGGATATAAAATATTAAAATACTAAGAAAATAATATAATGAGCAACTCATATAATTTCATAATCCATATCTCGTTTAAATTTCCTTATATTTAATTATCTTTCGATAAGTTGTTCTTTGGTTGAATAATTAAAGAATTTTTTTAGGAATATCAATTATGTTAATACAAAAGCCATTATATTCTTCCATAATACTTGTTTTTTTCCTTTCTCTGATGTATTGCTTTGGACGATATACTTCATAATGATTACTGTTCGGTCTGTCATTGACTGATTGCGTGTATAACAGGAAACTAGTGCATTTGTTTACACAAATGTTTAGTTTGATAAAGTGTAGCTCTAAAGATCCATAAATATCTTAGACCTACATACATTTTCTCCTGAGGCAGTGGTGATGCAATATTAGGAAATTCATTTTGCTAGATTTTAACAGTATATTATTAATAAAAGTATTTTTATTTGGGTTTTGCACTGGGTGCAAATTAAAATGAAAGACTTATTTAGCTACCAACAGTCCAAATTGAAGGAAATGTTTCAAAGTATTTAAATGAAAGTTATAAATAATACGTAAAGTATGGGTACATAAAGGTTGGGTTTGAGGTTTAAAACCTATAAATTCAGTAGATTGAAAAAGTCCATGATTATTTGAACATAAAAAATATCACCTCGGCTTACATGCATCTATTATATTTTGACACTTCTATTATATTTTTGTCAAATTATAATATAATACGCATTTATATTAAATAATTTTTGCCACAACAATAGAAGCATTTAAAAAAATTATTTCCTGCGAGTTTTTTGCCTATTACCTACAAACTATACCGTTTATGCTCTTGAAATCCAAAATCTTATTATAATTTGAAAACATTTGAACGTTTAAACAAATCAACTCAATTTTAATCAAATTAAAATTTAGATTTTTAACACTGGGGAGAAAACTATTATTTTTTTATATACAAGGTAATTTCAAAAGGTCAGAATTAGACAAACAATATGTGAAAAATATAATATACAAAACTACAAGACGTATATTTCGTAATCAAAGCAACTATTCGTAGATGAATGATTATTTTATTTCAAGAATTTATTTATGTTGCATTTTATGTTTTTAAAACTTAAAATTCATTTTCGCAAACTTCGATATTATTTTTCTTTACCAGTTATATCAAAATATTCAATGTATATAAGTGTCTGTAAAAACTTTTTAATTTATAAAACTGAGTTATTATACTTTTAGCAATGAATGCATGTATTCCAGTAAAAGTGTTTTTTAAAAACAAAATTTATTGAGTTACGGAATATGTTATACAACATAACATAAGATAATGCGTAACAATATAAGATACTGTTAAAACTTCCAAATAAAAGTGCGAAATTTTATAAAATATAAGTATAATATAACATTTAAAATAATATCTTTAATAGCAAAATTTTAAAAAACTTGGGATATTATATATTCTTTGCAAGTTATTTCAAAATATTTAATATACAAAATTTTCTCTAATATATTTTTTAAATTTATAAAATAGAATTATTAAACATTTTTCCTTGAATCATTACAATTATCGCACTATATGCTTTTTAAAAAAAAAACAAAGCTTATAGAATAACGAAATATATTTTACAACATCAGATAATATAATGCGTAACAACGTAAGATATTGTTACAACTTGCAAACAAAAGTTATTTATTTACATAAATCTTATTCATGTATAAATGTCCAACATTTTTTTTTATATAAATGTTGAACACATAGAAGGTAATAAGGAAATAATAATATGCTCTATGGAGAGAAAATTTTTAAAGACTTTATTGAAAATAACAACTTAATAATAAAATGAGTTGTTAGTTTTTGAGTTTTAAAGAAATGTGTTTAATTTAAATTTTATAAATTCTTTAGATTTTAATCCCTTAGATTGTTTATGTAATTTTTTTATTTACATTAATTTTAAATCTAATTTAGAGCTCAATCGGGTATTTAAAAATTTTAGGTTTTTAAATTACACCCCTAAAAATTGGTATAGTGGTTTTTAACAAGTCAGTTTAAACAATACCATAAAACAATTTATAATCTACAGAACTGTTTGAGTTGAGGAAAGCCCAAATATTGAATATATTAAGTTAAAACTAATTCATTGTTACACCAAAAATGTGTGTCCAAGACCTTTGCTATAATCAGGAAGACTTTGGCATTTCTCAGAAATATCTATGTTTAGAAGTTAAGAATTTTAAATCTTCTTTCCAATATGTAAACTTTGAAAGGTTCCTTTCACATTCGACAGCTTAATGCCTTCGGGTAAATTCACTGGTTCCGATGAAAGAATCTGTTTTTTTCTGATCCGATTTGCTGACTACCAGATTATCTACTGGCAAAAATAGATATTTCACATTTTTTACATACAAAAAACAAATTTATTTTCTGTTTGATAGGTAAATGTACCTTAGTTATTTTCTAGATGATATGAGATGTAAGAAAATTGCATTTTAACAACCCCCCATAAATAATTCCACAAATAAAAGGATATATTATATCCTTTTATTTGTGGATTTTACAATTTATTTTATATAAATGTTGCATATTCAGTAGGTAATAAGGTAGTAATTAATATGCTCTATAGTGAGAAAATTTTTAAAGATGTTATTGAAAATAACAACTTAATAAAAGAAATGAGTTGTTTGTTTTTGAGTTTATATGAAATGTGTTCTCTTTAAATTTTTTAAGTATTGTAAATTTTATTTCCTTAGATATTTTATATAACTTTTAATCCTATTAATTTTAAAAAAGCAGTTAATCGAGTATATAAATATTTAGTTCCAAGAACTCAATTTAAACAATACAGTAAAACAATTTACAATCTATAGAACTGTTTGAGTTGAGGAAAGCCCAAATATGGAATATATTAAGTTAAAACTAATTCCTTGTTACACCAAAAATGTGTGTCCAAGACCTTTGCTATAATCAGGAAGACTTTGGCATTTCTGAGAAATATCTATGTTTAGAAGTTAAGAATTTTAAATCTTCTTTCCAATATGTAAACGTTGAAAGGTTCCTTTCACGTTTGACAGCTTAATGCCTTCGGGTAAATTCACTGGTTACGATGAAAGAATCTGTTTTTTTTCTGATCTGATTTGCTGAATACCAGATTATCTAGTGGTAAAATAGATATTTCACATTTTTTACACACCAAAATAAAAACAAATTTCTTTTCTGTTTAATAGGTAAATGTACCTTAGTTATTTTCTAGATGATATGAGATGTAAGAAATTTGTATTTTAACAGCCCCCCATAAATAATTCCACAAATAAAAGGATATATTATAACAAGTATGTAATATTAAAAAAAAACATTGGAGTATCATAAGATTATTCCTCCTAAATGTAGATCAAAATTTAAAATATAAAGAAAGGCTTTAAAGTATAAAATAAAGCTCTCGTGGTAAAAGGTGTATCTTCTCTAAAAAAGATATTTATTTCCTGTAAACATTGAAAATTACCTTGCAGAAAATCAGTTGAAACCAGTGGCGTGCGGTCTATATGTGCAGGGTGTGCACTGCACACCCTGGCAAAATTATGAGAGACAATAATTTTCTGCATCTATGTCTACCTATCTTTATATGATATATATTAAATATTATTTATAATATATTCAAATATTATGTTGATTTGCTTGCTTGTATTTTAGCAGTGCATGCGGTACTAGGTGCTGCACCACGTAGCGCGTTCAAAAGCAAACGAACATAAGAAATTTTTATGATGGAAATGTTTTAGTGTGGTAAAGTAATTTCGGCGATGTATTATATTTATAGAAATAATTCGCTGAAAAACAATTTTGTATTGTTAGACAAAAAAGAAACAAATTTTACCATTCATTCTGTCTTACAGACAGCATATAAATTATATCTGTAACACCATATCCCTGGTTCTGTTTTTAAAAACTGTGAAGATGTTTTTCGCAGAATATATGATTCCCAAATGTTAAAAAAAATTAATAAATATTCTTTAATCCACTGACCGA
This sequence comes from Pardosa pseudoannulata, assembly GCA_032207245.1. NCBI lineage: Eukaryota > Metazoa > Arthropoda > Arachnida > Araneae > Lycosidae > Pardosa > Pardosa pseudoannulata. The sequence continues at coordinate 73,337,958 of CM063511.1, read as the reverse complement.
ACGAGAAACAGTTCGTTCTATTGCGCCAGCGTGCAGCGAAATCTTCTGCACGTGGAATAGACGTTCGGTTTGTCGGCACCAATAAGCATCCGGATGAGGCACCGCAGCGGCTGTCGCCGTGTGGTGTTACGTTGCTGAAAATATAAGTTTTTCGTTATTTTATTAGTAATACGGATAGACGTATGAATTTTGTGTTCAAATGAATAATAAATAAAAAATTAAGAGTTTAATGTACATTTTTATGGTCTTATTATTATTGTTGTTGTTGCTCTCTGCACACCCTGCATGAACACCTACCGCACGCCAATGGTTGAAACAGTATTGTGAGTACTATACATCCGTTATGTCAATTGTTTTTCAATTTAATAAATTTTCCGTTTATTTCAGTAATCATGATATACATCAAGTAATAATAATAATAACTCTAGTATAAAAGTTAATATTAGTACAACTACTCTCAGTTATTTAATAAACAATTTATCAGCAAGTTATGGTAATCTTTACTTTGCATTACATCGAAAAACGGTAAAACAGTTTATAAGTAAAAGCGAATAATAAACATGAAAATACAAAGGGTTGAATTTTATTGTACTTTGTAACTACGATTTTAATATGAGCATAATTTGCAAGTCAACAAAAGACGTTCATTCAAAATGTAGCCAAACCTTTCCGTAGCATTTAATTTCCTTTATTTGTTTACTGTTTCTTTAGTACATACATAGAAGCATAAATCGGTATCAAATTTTACTTATTTTAAAGTATAGCTTTGAAAATAAATTATTTTTACCAGGGTGGCTCGATAAAAAAGTGCAAAGCAAAATTAGGCTAAGTGTCATTAATATTAAAAAAGTTTATACATTTTGAAACTACACAGTTTTGCTCATTTCTCTACATAATATCTATAAACTTTAAAACGTTTATTTTGATATATTTTGAATTTCTTTTCCCTCAACTGCTGTTTGTCATGTTGTATGAAAGACTCCAGAACGGTATTTATCAAATTTACCTGATTATGCAAAGTATCCGCCTAAAAAATTTAAGTAAAACATTAAATTAAGAAATTCTAAAGGACTTAATTTGTACATTATCGAGGATGTTTTAGAACCTCTGATTTTCGTTCTAATAGCAAATCTTTGGTTTGCGTCGGATGGACTCCATTTATAAATTATTTATTTTAAAAAAATGTTCAACCATTAAAAACACTGTAATATGTCATGAACATAACTGAGATTAATTCCCACGTCTTGGAAAAATCTGATGAATGTCAGTAACTGAAAATTTGCATACTCTGGTATCAGATATGCTATGTACCATCGAAGGATCAATTGCTTCTAGAAAAAAAAAGAAAAAAAAACACTTTACCCTAACTTATTCTACTCCTATACATCTTGCTTACCTTACTCTTGCAAAATAGTACATCTTATCCATCCATACCACTCTAAACCAAACTATCCATTTATAAATTATTCGGTTTTATAAAAACGTTCAGCCATTCAAAACACTGTAATATATCATGAACATAAGTATGATTAATTCCCACGTTTTGGAAAAATCTGATGAATGTCAGTAACTGAAACTTTGCATACTCTGGTATCAGATATGCTATGACCTTTGAAGGATCAATTTCTTCTTGAAAAAAAAAGAAAAAAAGAAAAAGTAAACTATTACTAACTAACTAACCCTAACTTATTATACTCCTGTACATCTTGTTTGCCTTATTCTTGCAAAATAGTACATCTTATCCATCCATACCACTCTAAACCAAACTATCCATTTATAAATTATTCGGTTTTAAAAAAACGTTCAGCCATTAAAAACACTGTAATATGTGATGAACCTATAACTATGATTAATTCCTACGTCTTGGGAAAATTAGATGAATGTCGGTAACTGAAACTTTGCATATTCTGGTATCAGATATGCCATGTACCTTCGAAGGATAAATTGCTTCTTGAAAAAAAAAGAAAAAAAAAGAGAAAGTAAACTATTACTAACTAACCCAAACTTTTTATACTCCTGTACATCTTGTTTGCCTTATTCTTGCAAAATAGTACATCTTATCCATCCATACCACTCTAAACCAAACTATCCATTTATAAATTATTCGGTTTAAAAAAACTTTCAGCCATTAAAAACACTGTAATATGTGATGAACATAACTGTGATTAATTCATCCTTCTTTCAAAAATCTGATAAATGTTAATAAGTCAAACTTTGCATACTCTAGAATCAGATATGCTATGTATTTTTCTTCTTCGGAAGATCAATTGCTTTTGGAACAAAAAAAAAACGAATTTGTTCTAACTTATTATACTCCTACACATCTTGTTTGCCTTACTTGTCTGCAAAACAGTACACCTTATCACTCCTTACCATTCTAAACCAAACTGAATCTAAACGTTTTGATTGATGTAATTCGTGTCAATATACGCAAGTTCCTGTAAAATTAATGGTTGTTTTATATTATAGCCACTTTTACCTGTAGATGAACATCCAATATATTGTTAAAATTAAATTTTATACCTCAAAAATAATATGAGATCATCCATCTACCACCTAACCAAACGAGTAGTGGACTGCTAATAATGTTTATATCAAAATACAGAATCGTTTTAAGAAATGATTCTTTATTTATATACAAACATAAAACCTTAAAAAAATAATGGTTTAAGTTTCTTTATCGTATTAAAATCACAAACTTAGATTTCAAATAATATAAAGATTAAATCGAATTATTTAATTCTGTATTGAAATATTGAATTTGAATACAGTTAAATAAAGAACATATTCAGTTAAAATGAATTTATTCTAAAACCAAAAACTCATTGTGGAATAAGATTATGTTCCAGACTTTTTCCAAAACAGGATTGCTTCTGCATTTCTTAGAAATATCTCCCTTTAGAAGTTTAAAATTTAACATCTTCTTTCAAACTTATAAGCTCTGAGAAGCTCTTCAACGTTCAAGAGCATATTGCCTTTGGAAAAATTTTGCGGTTTCGAAAAAACGAAGCCTATTTTTCTTATTTCTGATCCGATTCACTGACTTGCAAAAGATTATCCGATGACAAACACTCGTTTGTACTGAACACTGATATTTAATTTAGAAAACGTAGATATATTTTGTTTGTCATAGGAAAATGTTTCTCAAGATTTTAAATTTTAAGGAGCGTAACCAGTATTTATAGCCAAAATTTTCATTGACACTGCCAGAAATTGTGCCAGAATTTTTCAAACTGATGGTGATAACTCTGTAAATTTAGATTACATAAAGAATAATTTCCTTCACTTTCATACCATCGGTTACCAAGTTGCTATAGATAAAAAGTTGTAGTTTTACTAAGATGCATTTGTGTTCAGCTTTTGTAAACCACTTCAGTAAATATTCTCTTGATAAAGTGGAGTCGAAGTTCCACTTGGATAAAAATATTGGAGATTTTTGCAACAAATCTTCCACAACATACCCGTTGTTGTTCATTAAAATATGTTAAGAGTGAAATAGTGAGTATGATCATCTCTGGAACCAACTCTTAACATAGTTTAGACAGCACTAAAAGTTGCAGTTGATTACTATAATGCATATACTATGAAATTAATGTAGAATAGCATGGATAATATGGCTACTATGAAGTTAATCAACTAACAAAATTCTACCACATTCAGAGAAACAAAGCAAACAACATTGAGTCAGAAATTTCGCTTTGCTACTGACAAATCCTTGATCCTTCCCTAAAGCGTCAAGGCTATTTCCAGATAGAGACTTATATGTGGTTGTGACTCAGGACGCACACAATACCAAGCAAAGAAAACAACATTGAGTCAAAAATTGAACTTTGCTACTGTCAAATCCTTGAGCCTTCCTCAATATTTAGTTTCATATTTATACTAATTACATTTAAACATTATACATTTAATTTAACATTTATACTAACAATACATTTATAAAAACAATTATATATTTTCATTGTTTCATATGAATTTCCATTTAGGAAACATTTCGTGTGCTACTTGTGACAATTATGAAATAGTTCAGATGACCTAAATAAACAGGACTCAGAAAAGCAAAGCGCATCCCTCAAAGTGTTAGATTGAAATGACTATCATATCCTGGTTTCTTCCTGGAACCTTCAAGACTAAACGAAATTAAGTATTCCCAAGTTTTGAGAGTATTAGTGTGTGTGACTGAAGATTCACGCTATCCAATAGCAGTTTAGTGAGCATTTGGGGAGTGATCCCCATAATCAGT
>CM063511.1:73308715-73326215 GCA_032207245.1 Pardosa pseudoannulata | reverse complement strand
TGAACTGTAACTACCCCATAATTTTTGTAGTACTGTAAATAAGTAAGAGATTCCATCAGTAAAATTGTTCTGAATTGAAAAGAAGTCAACTAAATTCTGATTCCTTTAATCTAAAATAATAGTTCTTATCCACGTTTAACCCTTTAACGGGTAGTGGTTTCAAAGCGAAACCACCTGTTTAAATTCTTTCTCTGCTTGTGAAATACATAGGAAGGATATTTTAAGTTATGTCTATAACATTTCCTACTCACAAAAGAGAGTATACAAGGCTCTATGCTTATTTTTTTTTCATTTGGAATATAAATGGTTAAATTTACTTTACAGCCAAACGCTGTCCAAATGGTTAGGGTGCTGGCCTTCGTTACCGGTGTTTGTGGGTTTGAATTCCAATGTAGCATGGATGTTCGTAGCTGTTCGGAATCGGCTTTAAGCAGCAGGTCCCAGCCTCATTAGATCACGTGTTGCAAAAAAGTAGACCGTAGTACTCCAAAAAAAAAACTTACTTTACCTAAAAAAGTCTGTAATATGATTTTTTTTTACTTATAACCCCAATTAAAAAATATCTATTGAAACAAACACCTTATAAATTGTTTATGTTTGGTTTGATTTGGAGCTCTACGGTCTACTGTTTTGCAACATGCGGCTTAAACAGCTTAAAGCCGATTCCGAATGGCTACGAATATCAATGTCTGACGTTGGATTTAAATCGACGAACTCCGGTACCTAAAAGCAGCCATTCGGCTATCGTTCGGCCATCGTATGGCTGTAAAATGTGTAGTTTTTACTTATAATACCTTCTTTATGTTAGTAATCATTATACTTCTAGCATAATTAAACTTTAAAAAAGGATTTTTGCTCCGTACAAGGAGCTGGGTCTTGCACTTTAACCACCCTTCAAATTACGCCCCACCCCCTCAAAAAAATTTGCCTTTACGCTTATAAAATTCATAGATACCATTTATGAACTAATTTCATTAAATCCCGAAGAATTTATATTAGTGACCTTTAAAGGGTTAACAAGCATAACCAACTGAATTGATATAAAATGTGTTAACTTATTTTCCTTTTTCTTCATGAAATGAAATTACATATAGAAGGTTTCTATTGAGTGATAATCATTATGCTTGAAAACCTGTCATAACAATAATATTTATTCATGTTATAAATAAGTATAAAGAACTTGAAAGAAACTATTGCTAATTATGCTTTTTGAAGAATAGTTATGAAAAGATATCATATATAGCATTTTAGGGAGCCCATCCGACACTCAAAATAGTTTTTTCCCTATTCATAGGATATCATAGAAAACCTATTAAGGTATTCTTCACTTTTATGGACTTTTCTACTAAAAAGATATCCTTTATAGAGAGGGACATTAATTGACCCTACTCAGAGATTGCTTATTGAAAATACATCTTTCCAATAAAAGAGTCTGGAAGTGTACCTGTACTCGTTCTTGAGAGTGCCCACTTAGAATTGTGGTCCACAAAATCAAATATATCGTAAATATCCCAAAACAAATGTTTAATACCACTAAAATGTGTCTTTCATTGTGTTATCATCAGTAAACTATTATTGTAGCAAAGAAAATATCGATGTTTTTATATAAGTATGTAAGAAGCTGAAATCAAACGAAATTTGTTATTTACAGAGGCTTTTAGAAGACTTTAAGATAAATCATACGCTAGGTTAAGTGGTACTTCTTTACACATAATATAAATTATAAAATATAAATAAAAGTAAGGAGCAAAAATATATTCTTTATACGCTGCATATTTTACTGACTGTAAATATTACCCTGCAGTACAATTCAATTATTAATAAAAAACTGTAAATGTTTTTATAAAATGAACACCTTTACATTATGAACGATATATTATGTATTTTTTTCTTTAAACAATAATTCTTGAAGCATTATTGTCGAATAATAGATATTAATAAAAACTTTAAATCTAAGTTGTTATGGATTCCTAAATGTAAAAGAAATATGAAATTTAAACAACATTGAATATTTCAGTACCTTCTTTAATAATAAGTTGTTATTAAAGAAGTTGTTATTATATGTTTATATTCCCTCTAAATTTTTCCACTCATTATTTTATTTATTTTACAAATGCCGAAAAACTAGCGACTAAGCCATTAGTTTTCGGGCTCTCCAATATTTTTTAACAAAGCCCTCATGCTGAGAAAATAAAACACAATTATTTAAATGTTCAAAAGTCATTGGATGACTAGAGTGACACAAAACACAGTCCGGTTAATCCACCACTTCAGTTCTGTAGAGATGGTCTTGTAATCACTCATCTCCAGTCAGACATCGTTCTAAAAAGGGATACAGCTATCTTTCTGTTTAAACTGGGAACAGTTCTTTCATCCAAAATTCTACATCTCTTATTCGTCGAACGTTTAACCAATCTTGTTTAAGAGTCTTGTCCAAAGCCCTTGGCAGAATGATAGACGATTGGTTAGGGTGCTGGTCTTCGGTACCGGAGTTCATGGGTTCGAATCCCACAGTCGCATGGATATTCGCAGCCGTTCGGAATATGTTTTAAGCTGTAGGTCCCGGTCTCATTAGCCCTCGTGTTGTAAATAGTAGACCGTAGCTCTCCAAACCAGAAGTTCTTGTCAGATTAACAAACAATTTAGCTGTAGGTAATGAAAGAAGCTGATTCGTGCGTTGAGCTATTAATGTTCCTTTTTCAGTCAGTGTATCAAACTTTTCATAGGCCAAAATATCAAATTTGCAGGAATCGACTGATTATTAAATGTATAAAAATATTAGATAAAATCAATAATTAGAGTTTACCATTTCTGTATAATTAGTATACTTTCATCGGGGTAATATTTGATATTTGCCTCTCATGGAATTGTAAAATATAACAAAACTTGAAAAGAAAAATTAGATTTATAACATACTGCAACATACTGTACTATAATTATTACCTCTAATTGGTAAAAATCAATATTCCTATAAAACTTGAAACCTTTTTCCAGAAGGAATATAATTCTATTTTATGAACTTAAGGTAAACTTAAGCAATTAAGGTAAATTTTTAAACATTCATTTATAATAAGAGAAGCCTAAGCTAATAGACTATTTAAGTAAATTGCAGGCGTGCCATTTTGGTGAAAAGAACAGGCACAGTTCGTAGCGAAACTTAAACTTTATTCATTATCTACTAAAAATGATATCTTTCGACAGAAAAGAGAATGACACGAAAAACACTTTGCTCGAACGAGGTTGTACCCAAGAGCAAAGACAGATAGAATTTTCCCAAGGGACAAGAAACTTAGTCAGCGAATTTAACTGTTAGGTCAGAAGAAAAGCTGAGCCATTTGCCGGCGACAGCTGGAAAACGTGTTGAATAGGCAGAAAGTTTACATCTATTGGACAGAAAGCTTTGGGAAATATATTGGAAAAATTTAAATCGAGGACACTCCTTTTATTAAGACATTTCGAAACATTATCTGGCCGAGTGTGCACGGCACTGCTCTTGGTACCAACATTTGTGGGTTCATGGATATTCGTAGTCGTTCGTAATCAGTTTTAAGGTATAGGCCCCTTGTGTAACAAAAAGTACATCGTATCAAACCCAATCTGATAATCAAGATACAAGGTAAAATTAAATTGTGAGTTATAACTGAAAATAACACTAATACGTTTCCCTCCAATCTATATAAACTATTTATCCCTTATGTAACAAAATTTAGTTTAAATTAACTCATTTCTAAATCTATTATTTCTATACTTAATCGATTTTTGTAGACATTTTGACTTGAAAAAGTAGATATTTTTACTATTTCTATTGCTTTCTTTGATATCAGTTACTAATTCTTATGATAAGAATTATGTTTCTTAGTAAAGGTTAAAAGTTCTTGTTAAAAGTATAAATGTTTGCGTTAGATTAAAAGAGATGCACTTGGGACATTTTTAATAAAGTTACATTTTGAATAACAATAAACATGTCATAGTAAAATTAATACATTCGGAGTAAGTTTTAATCACATTTTTTCTTTATATAATAATCTGAATCCTAAATCAGATTAATTAAAAACAAAATAAAATAGTTTTGACTGTCCCTTGTCCCCTTAATTTTTACTAACTTATAAAGAAAAAAATAGTAATAAATTTAAGAAAAATATATTACAGCAACCAATAAAAGAAAAAAATTAGGTCTTTCCAAACAACATGGAATTTTAGCACTAAGGATTTATTTTCTGTTCATAACAGAATTATTTCTGCCTTGACACAGTGAAAAAGAAAGTATAGCATTCCGTCATGATGCAGTATATCCATTAGTCAACACGGGAAATTTAAAGGTTTGTCCTTGAGCCTTAAGTACTTCAAAGGCTGGTCGTAAAGGAAACTGATAAGTTTTCATCGTAAATCTAAGTTAGCCTTTGCTCTCTCAACAAGAAATTCGGTCTTATTTTTCTCATATCATATTTTTACCTTGAGAATATTGTTTAAAAATTCTTAGTACATACATTTGAATATTCTATAATAAGAAATAGAAGTGTAAAAATGAAAATTTGTATGTAAAATATATTAACAGTTCAAATTCATTATACTTTACATAAAAACTGCTATTAAAATATACATTGATCTCCAAACAGATCACATGACAACATTTAGTCTCCATGATATGGAGGATTGAGATACAAACGATTCGTAATTTTTTTTCTTAGTACTGCGATAGAATGAACATTGAATAATACGACACAACAAAATACTGATATATTAGCTAAAAGTTCCCTTCTTAGCATAGCTCAGTTCACAAAAAATCTGTGTGGAAAAATCTAGTTCAGAACAGATGTCGGCAGAATAATCCGGCACGATGGCATAATTCAATACACAGTGCACACAAAATATCAATACGTAGCAAGTACTAATTCCCTACATCGTGACTAAACAAAGTAATCTGTCTTTGAAATTAACTAACAGAATCCCAAGAGACAAAGAATTGAGCCACATCAATAGTGTCACAAAATATTTTGGAACTATTTACGGACTCTGGCGACTTTAGAAGTATATGGCCATGCCAAATATAACCCAAAAATAGTCGCCAAATTAACAAATTTGGAGCTAAAAACATAGTTGTTAAGAGCCTTTCCAACAAACTAAAATCTTCATACTTACTTGTTTCTTACCACTGCTTTGCTGTACTCCTTGTAGGTGCTGTATGCTTGTCTAGTTTAATCAAAGACATTATTATCTTCTCATGTAAATATAGCAGACTCTATCTTGCATTGTTTAATTTTAAAAAGTATTAGCGCAATCTATATTGAAGTGAAAAATGTAATGTGTACAGCACATAGTTTCTTTGTGAACCTATTACATTGTACGAATTTTTTTATTCTAATTGTATGATGGGTTTTTAGAATTATTATTACCTTCAAAGTTCAAATTTAGTTCCGATTATTAGTTCAAATTTAGTTTACAAGATAACGGTATTATAGAGAACAAGATCTCCTATGTGATAGTGACCGGTAGCGTTATTATCCAGTTTATTAAATATATTTTTGTTACATAGATATTTCATTAAAAACTGAAATTTTTAGGAATGAATATATGTTTTTTATTCTTTATAAACATGTAATCAAGCAATAAAAATTCCAAAACTTTCTCTGAAAACAATATATTTTTAATTTTATTATTAGGGAGAGCTTAAAAAGCATTTTTTAACTGCTTAAAATATACTATTTCAACCACCTTTGAATACATTAATAAAAGAAATTTGAGTTCTATTAAGATAAATTGTTATTAGTGTACTGATTGCAATCAAAAATGAAGGTATACAACTAAATGTCAGAGCAGTTCTAAATACAAAACTTTATTTTAGGAATAATAAATTTGAATTAATTTTGAATTATATCCGGCAGACTTCGTAGAAAAAAGTAATAATGAATATTTTCCCATTGGAGTTACTGACCTGATAAAAAATCTATAACAGATGTCAAAACTTATTTACAAAATGTGTAAGCCCCATAAAATTTATTATCTGATGAAGTTTCATTTGAATTTGTGTAATATTTAAATAAAGAAGCACATGTTTCTTTAAAAACATTATTTTAATAACACAAACGCTTGCTTCTAAACTAATATGTAGTGAAAACGGGAAAAATACAGTTTCAGTTCGTACAAAAAAGTAAAAAAGGTAATTTTTTCCATGTTTGAGTTACTGACCTTATAAAAAAATCTATAACATATTCCTTAATGTACATACAAAAAGTCTAAATCCCATAAAATTCATTATCTGACTAAATTTCATTTGAATTTGTGTATTCTTCAAATGAAGAAACACGTGTTTCTTGAAGAACATTATTTTAATAACACAAACGCTTGCTTCTAAACTAATATGTGGTGAAAACGGGAAAAATACAGTTTCAGTTCGTACAAAAAAGTAAAAAAAAGTAAATTTTTCCGCATTTGAGTTACTGACCTTATAAAATATCTATAATTTATTCCTTAATGTACATATAAAAAGGTCTAAACCACATAAAATTCATTATCTGACTTAATTTCATTTGAATTTGTGCATTCTTGAAATGAAGAAACACGTGTTTCTTGAAGAACATTATTTTAATAACACAAACGCTTCCTTCTTAACTAATATCTATTGAAAACGGGAAGAATACAGTTTTAGTCCGTACAAAAAAAGTAAAAAAAAAGTAATTTTTCCGCGTTTGAGTAACTGACCTTATAAAAAAATCTATAACATATTCCTTAATGTACATACAAAAAGTCTAACAAGTAAAATTCCTTATCTGACTAAATTTCATTTGAATTTGTGCATTCTTCAAATGAAGAAACACGTGTTTCTTTAATAATATTATTTTAATAACACAAACTCTTGCTTCTAAACTAATATCTGGTGAAAACGGGAAAAATACAGTTTCAGTTCGTACAAAAAAGTAAAAAAAGTAATTTTTTTCCACGTTTAAGTAACTGACATTGGAAAAAAAATCTATAGCATATTCCTTAATGTACATACAAAAAGTCTAAACCCCGTAAAATTCCTTATCTGACTAAATTTCATTTGAATTTGGGCATTCTTCAAATAAAGAAACACGTGTTTCTTGAAGAACATTATTTTAATAACACAAACGTTTACTTCTAAACTAATATCTTGTGAAAACGAGAAAATTCAGTTTCAGTTCGTACAAAAAGTAAAAAAAAATCAATTTTTCCCACGTTTGATTTATTGACTTTATAAAAAAATCTATAACATATTCCGAAATGCACATATAAAAAGTCTAAACCCCATAAAATTCATTATCTGACTAAATTTCATTTGAATTCAAATGAACACACACGTGTTTCTTAGAGAACATTATTTTAATAACACAAACCGCTTGCCTCTAAACTTGTAAGTGATGAAAGCAGAAAAAATCATAACGGATTCCAATAAGTACATTTTAAGGTGGACGAATCGGTATAATACAGCGGAAATATTCTTGTCACGTCATACATTTTAGGAATATCCTGTTGCTAAGGTAACCAGCATCTCTGGACTAGGAAAATATAAAAACCCGATAGCGGAAGTAAACGTGATCTAGCAACCGCATCATATTTTTTCTCATTTCGATTTGACAGAATTTTTGAAAGGTGTTTTGTCACGTATTTTGCTTCACACGGTTTACTAGGCCTTAAGTAAAAATACATGTTTATCCAGATTTGCTTTTATGGTAGATAAGGAAAAGGGATAATTCCTAAAGAAGCTTGGAAAATTCTTATCCTTGTTTATTAGAATGATTGGCTAGGTGGATAAGTTTGTTAAGCAGCCGTTTATAGTTGATTCATTTATAAAAACCTTAAATTTGTGAAGGAAATTTCTGTTACTTAATAGTTTATTTCATTCTTAAATATACATTGCAATGGTATGAAATACGTCTTATTTAGGTATAATCAAGATTTATTTCAATATAAAAAATAATCTTAACTTTTACTTTTTTTTCAAATTATTTTAGAAATTTTCAAAGGCAAATTCAAAAAGTGAAAACTTTTATTAACACTTTTTAGTAGTTCAATGGAAAAATTTAGCTTATTTGAAAAATACGTTTTATGTAATTATAAATGTTTATATCTGTTTATTTAAATTATAACTTTGTCTTGATGATTAAATAAAATTTATTAATATTGAGCCTTTTTGTTTCCAAAATGTAATAGATTAATCTATAGGCTTTAACTATTAGCATTATATTTAATCTGTCATTTTAACTTTTTATAAAATATTAAGTTATTAAAATGAAATTGCTTGTCAATTTAAATATAAAAATCTTTATTTTTGTATTTTGAGACGAAAACAAAATACAGAAACAGACTGGATGCTTAACACCATGATTATGACCTGAGTTCGATCAACACAAATATGTCAATTTTGGAATGCCCGACAGGAGTCCGGGTAAGAAAGAAAATTACATTTGAGTTCCGTGAAACCCAAAATAGGTTCGCCCAATGGATAATATTTAATCTGCCATCTTCCCAATAAATAAAGATACTTTCCAGCGAAAAAGCAGTTTCATGCCATTTGTCTTTATTACTTGTATTCTGTAAAGGATTTGTGAAGTCCAAAGGAATCTGGGGGAATTCAAGACGGGTGCTATAGGTAATAATATTGTTGGATTACTTTATTGTATTTATCCAGAAAAGTATGTCATTTGATTTATTTTGCTATAATTTGAGCAAAAGGTACAGTAATCTATTAACACATTGCACTCGAGGGCTATTTAAAATTTGTCTTCAAACTCGAGAGCTCGCTACGGAGACAATGCAAAATAATTAGTTTTAACGATTTGTTTTTGTTCTTATGGTAAAATCTGAAAATTATTTGCAATGTATCTGTAGCGGAACCCTCGGGTTTGAAGACAAATTTTAAATGGCTCCACTCCGGAGGTTACTCGAGTGCAAAGGGTTAATTGTTCCAATATATGTGAAAATATTGAAAATAGTAGCTAATTCATTTAATTTTTTTAAGTAATCACTTTCTATATATATATATATATATATATATATATATATATATATATATATAAAATATATATTATATATATACATATATATATGTATACATATATGTATACATATATATATGTATACATATATGTATACATATATATATAATACATATATATACATATATATATATACATATTATATATACATATATATATACATTTACATATATATTTATATATATATTATATATATATATATATATATATATTATACATATATATATAAATATATATATATAGTTATATATTATTTAAATACATACATACATATATATATTCATATATATATATATATATATATATATATATTATATATATATAATATATTATATTATATTATTATACAAATTATTCAGTAAATATACATTTCGGAAGAGAAAAAATCTCAAAGTAATTAATTTTACTAAATATGTTCTTACAACGTATTAAACTACAATGTATTGCGCAAAATAAGCATTCACTACCAAAATTTAAATAGAGAATTCAACGAGTACATTATAATATGTATCAGAAAACAGTATTGTAAATATCATTATACACTAAATATGTATCATATAAGTTAATATATTTGCTGTATATATATTTAAATTAGATTGCGGAATCGAATTACATAATTAGATAAATATATAACACTGCACATATTATAATTATTGTATTATAATTTTCACGTAATATGTATGTAGCATAGTATTATGTATAATTTACTCATAGCATCTGAATTTAAACTAAATCAGATCAAATTTATAAAATGAAACTATAATAGTAATTATAGCTGACAAAATAAATTGGTTTAAAACTTTCTGTAACGTCGTACGCTGGCTAAGAATATATTTTTTATCTTTGTGTGTGTGTTTGAGTATCTTTTTAAGTGATTTTACATATGTAGAATTTTATAACTGTGTTTGACTGTAATGTTTTATTATTTATTTCATTTGCTCTTAATTCGCTCAAATTCAGTCTTTGAGTTCATACTTATTAAAAATATAAGTTACAGAAAAAATACAGAAAATGCATTTGAAAAAAAAGAACAATTACATATTTCTCAACTTAAAAGTTATAAATATATATAATAGCTTATTCTAATTATCTAAACGTTTATAAAATAAAATACAATTATATATAATAAATTTATATATAATTATTCTAATATATTTAATACTTTATGCTTACATATGTATGTATATATATATATATAATATATATATATATATATATATATATATATATAGGAATTATATAATATATAAATATTATAGAAATGTGCTATTAAACGAAATTAATTTTACACATATATACAAAAAATATATATTTATGTGTTTTATATTTATATAATATATATAATAATTATAATATATATATTATATATTTTATAATTATATATACAATATTATTCTACAATATATACAATATTATATATATATACATTATTAAAATCTTCTTATATAGTTAGGTCAAAATATATACATAAATTAATATATATATATATCAGAAATATATAAATATATGCCTATATAAACATAACAAAAATATATATATATATACATAATTTATATTAGAAATATATAAATATAAATTGTATATTTTCAAACATATACATATTATAAAAAAAATATATATATAAAAATAATATAATAATATAATATTATTTTAATATCTGAAAAAAAAATATATATATATATATATATAGTATATTATATTATATATATATATATATAATATATATATATATATATATATATATATATATATATATATATATATATATATATATTATATATATATATATATATATATATATATATATATATACATATATATATATATATATATATATATATATATATATATATATATATATATATATATATATATATATATATATATATATATATATATATATATATATATATATATATATATACATACATACATATATACATACATATAAATATATAATATATATATATAAATGTATATATATATACATATATATATATACATATAATTAAATATATTATAATGAAATAATTAGAATATATTAAATATAATATATAGGAGAAAATAATAATAACTATACAGATAAGAAAATAAAAGTAGGCATAGGAATTTATTATAGCAAATCTAAAAAAGACAGTTCTGAGCTAATCGGGCTGATAACATTATCCATTGTAGTGCAAATTATGAGAAGAAAAAGATATCTAAATAGCATAGCCATGGACATAAGGATTACAATAAAGAATTTTTTATATATGAAATCAAATGAGTGTCCCATACCTTACCCATGTCATATATATATATAGATATATATTACTAATTCTGTATTATCGAATGTGAATAACACTATTGTGAATAACACGAAAGAAAAACTGGCAAATTATGTGATAATGTGATAAAAAAAAACCAAATGTTTCATTTCTAAAAGCAATAAAAAATTTTATTACATTCCGTACACGTCCATTTACTGAAATAATTTTCGTTTGAAATTTGTACTTTAAATTCAATTGAATTAAAATGAAATGCTAAAAAGAAATAAAGAAAATGCATTTCTTATTTACTTAATCTTTATATGTTTTAAGATAATTCGTATTTTATTTGCAGTCTTAAACGGTGAATTATACCATCTATAAATCATATAAAATGTTTGACTTTAATTTCATATTTTTTTACACTCTTTCAATATTTCAAATTTATCGAATAAAAAACAATAATTTTATTTTTACTACTGAAAAATATATATCACATTGTGGTAACTATTTATCGTATAAAGTAATGTTAATCTATACAGATCATCTAAAACGAGAAAGTATTTTATATTTTCATAAAAGTTAATCTACTTATCTGTAATATTCATAACATATGTACTATTTATTTTGTAACTGTATATTTAAAAGTGAATTGTATATTTATTTCTTCATGTTAAATAAATATTTCTAATTTGCTAAAAGATATATTTATGTAAATATCCATTTTAATTTACTTATTTAGAAATTTATATGAAAATTTATTATTTATTATCTAAAATGCTTTATCACACTTACAGTAATTACATCTAAAAGTTTCCATAATTTAAAGATTTAAAATAAACCTCATTTTTAACAAACAAATTGCAGAAATTCAGTTGATTTTTCTGGAAGTAATTTCAATTTGATGTTGTAAAATTCGAAAACTTAATAATTTTATAGGATAAAATAAATGACATTTATATTCAAAATTAAAATATATGTGAAGCATTACGTATTGTTTGTGCTGAAATTTACAATCATTAATTTCATTTTAATTTAAAATGTATTACAGAAATGATGACAACAACATTGTCTCATTCTAGAATATTTAAATTAAAATATATGAAATAGTTTTCTATACAAAACTCTGGTAGTCGTAAATGAGAAATTGTCTTTTATTTTTAAAATATATTTTCAAAAGATCTCTTATAATTTAAAATTTATGAACATGTCAGCTAATTTAATACATTTTAAAGAAATAAAAATGAAATGAATCTTTACTCCTGATTCAAGGCACATTCAGTTGTATGTAATATATAAACTGAAATTTTATTTCTAACTTGAAATTAGTTTCTAGTTTTCAATTTATACATTAACAATATATAGAATTGTATCTAAACCACTTTATTTCTTTAAAGCTTATCTGATAAGAAGAAATTCCAATAATTTAAAATTAATGTTTACACGTACATACATATCAATATTAGTATTGAATATATAAACTGAAATTTTATTTCTAACGTGAAGTTAGTTTTTTAGTTTTCAATTCATACATTAACAATATATATAATTGTATCTAAACCATTTTATTTCTTTAAAGCTTATCTGATAAGAAGAAATTGCAATCATTTAAAATTAATGTTTACACATACATACATATCAATATTAGTATTGAAATAAATTCCATTTTTATCTGTATATTTTATAATAAAATTAACTTATCCATTTAAAAAACCTTTTATAAATGTATTAAAATATATGTTAATGATCAAGATACTTTATATTAAGTTCACAAATTTAGAAAATTTTTCAAGGGTAAAAATTTTACTAGAATTTTATAAAATTTGCTACATTTTATTGTTAGATTGAATTTTGTAAATACTTAATCATCCTTTTTTCTTAAATTCATTATATACATGATTATAGATATTAATATTAGTATTTAAATAAATTCCATTTTTATCTTTATGTTTTAAAATAAAATTAACTTAGCCATTTCAACAAATGTTTCTATAGTTTATAAAATATATGTTTAAATCCTTTAAAATTACTTTAAGTTTAAATACTTTAAACTTAATTCATTTATTTAAAAAATTATTCAACAATCAATATTTTATTTAAATTTTATAAATTTTGTTAGAATTTAATGTTAGATTACATTCAGTAATTTCTAAACTATCATTTTATGTTTACTTTAAATATTATAATCATAAAATATATCCATATAACTTCGTTATAATTTTATTTGAGAAATTATAAATTATAATACTTTAATTAGTATTCGAGTTAATTATAACCTAAATATTAAAATTTTTATTTTCTACTTCTTTTTAATTATTATTTTTTATAATAATGATATTGTATCGATTCAGTTTATTAAAATGAAAATTTATGAAATATTTCATACAAAACTCTTAGGGTCATAAATCAGAAATTGTTTCTTATTCAATACATATTTTCAAAAGCTTCTATAATTTAATATGTGTATAGCATGTCAGATTATGTTTACATTTCATACATATCTATATTAGTATTGAAATAAATTCATTTTATTTGTATATTTTATAATAAAATTAACTTATCCATTTAAAAAGTGTTTTTTTTTTAATATATTAAAATACTTGTTAACGACAAGAATACTTTATATTAATTCACGGAATTAGAAATTTTTCAACGGTCAAAATTTTTACTAGAATTTATAAATTTGCTACATTTTATGTTAGATTGAATTTTGTAAATACTTAATCATCTTTTTTTTTAAATTCATTAGTATACATGATTATAGATATTAATATTAGTATTTCTAAATAAATTCCATTTTTATCTTTATGTTTTAAAATAAAATTAACTTAGCCATTTCAACAAATGTTTCTTAAAGTTTATAAAATATATGTTTAAATCCTTTAAAATTACTTTAAGTTTAAATATTTTAAACTATTCATTTATTTAAAAAATTATTCAACAATCAATATTTTATTTAAATTTTAAAATTTTGTTAAGTTTAATGTTAGATTACATTATATAATTTCAAAACTCATTTTATGTTTACTTTA
Organism: Pardosa pseudoannulata; assembly: GCA_032207245.1. Taxonomy (NCBI): domain Eukaryota; kingdom Metazoa; phylum Arthropoda; class Arachnida; order Araneae; family Lycosidae; genus Pardosa; species Pardosa pseudoannulata. The sequence goes on along the minus strand of CM063511.1, from coordinate 73,311,923 downwards.
AATATTATAATCATAAAAATATCCATATAACTTCGTTATAATTATTTGAGAAATTATAAATTATAATACTTTAATTAGTATTAGTTAATTATAACCTAAATATAAATTTTTATTTCTACTTCTTTTTAATTATTATTTTTTATAATAATGATATTGTATCAATTCAGTTTATTAAAATGAAAATTTATGAAATATTTATACAAAACCTTTATCATAAATCAGAAATTGCTTATTCAATACATATTTTCAAAAGCTTCTCCATATTTAATTTAAAAGATTAATGTTTACACTTTCATACATATCTATATTAGTATTGAAATAAATTCCATTGTTATCTGTATATTTTATAATAAAATTAACTTATCCATTTAAAAAGTGTTTTTTTTATAATATATTAAAATATATGTTAACGATCAAGATACTTTATATTAAGTTCACAAATTTAGAAAATTTTTCAACGGTCAAAATTTTACTAGAATTTTATAAAATTTGCTACATTTTATTGTTAGATTGAATTTTGTAAATACTTAATAATCCTTTTTTTCTTAAATTCATTATATACATGATTATAGATATTAATATTAGTATTTAAATAAATTCCATTTTTATCTTTATGTTTTAAAATAAAATTAACTTAGCCATTTCAACAAATGTTTCTAAAGTTTATAAAATATATGTTTAAATCCTTTAAAATTACTTTAAGTTTAAATACTTTAAACTTAATTCATTTATTTAAAAAATTATTCAACAATCAATATTTTATTTAAATTTTATAAATTTTGTTAGAGTTTAATGTTAGATTACATTCAGTAATTTCAAAACTATCATTTTATGTTTACTTTAAATATTATAATCATAAAATATATCCATATAACTTCGTTATAATTTTATTTGAGAAATTATAAATTATAATACTTTAATTAGTATTCGAGTTAATTATAACCTAAATATTAAAATTTTTATTTTCTACTTCTTTTTAATTATTATTTTTTATAATAATGATATTGTATCGATTCAGTTTATTAAAATGAAAATTTATGAAATATTTCATACAAAACTCTTAGGGTCATAAATCAGAAATTGTTTCTTATTCAATACATATTTTCAAAAGCTTCTCCATAATTTAAAACTTGTGTATAGTCATGTCAGATTATGTTTACACTTTCATACATATCTATATTAGTATTGAAATAAATTCCATTTTTATTTGTATATTTTATAATAAAATTAACTTATCCATTTAAAAAGTGTTTTTTTTTTAATATATTAAAATACTTGTTAACGACAAGAATACTTTATATTAAGTTCACGGAATTAGAAAATTTTTCAACGGCCAAAGTTTTACTTGAATTTTATAAAATTTGCTACATTTTATTTTAGATTGAAATTTGTAAATACTTAATAGTCATTTTTTTTCTTGAAAATTGAATATATCATTTTTATAGATATTATTATTAGTATTCAAATAAATACAATTTTACCTGTATATTTTAAAATAAAATTATATTAGCCATTTCAAAAAACATTTTTAAAGTCTGTAAAATATATGTTTAAAACCAGAATACTTTAAATTTAATTCATGGATTTAGAAAATTATTCAACAATCAATATTTCTCTTGGTACCCAGTTACCTCCAGCTTTCTATGCATCAAAATTCCCAGATTTTGCAGTTTGTCGTGCAAAAGATAAGTGGCACTTTTTCGGGTTGTATGTGGCCGCTAGAGAGCTTTTGAGGCAGATAATGTATAAAAGTAGCTACATCTAGAAGAGAATGCGGTTTGGGAACTCTCTTGTTACCCAGTTGCTTCTAGCTTTCTAGATACATTCTACCTTAGAGTGTTACACGGGCTCTTCTCAGGATCCTATATATTTCATCCATACCTTTCCATATTAAAAGACAACTCGTGAAGAGGCCGCTGAACTGTATTGATAATTTGTATACTGACCACAAGGAGCTTACTAGGGGATGGACTGTTTCCTCCTCAGTTTAGTGAAAGATTTAACAGTTGTCAATAATATGTGTAATTGATTGATATAGTTATGAATTTGTTTGGTGAACCTTTAGCATGGGACTCTATGGGTATCTCGCCAATTCGGCGAGATATCGGCGACAGTTTTGGCAACCTATTTTTGTCTCCGAGTTTATCGCCAAGTGTCGCCAAATGTTAAAAATTGTGGCGTCAGACCACTTCCGGTTCTGACTTTTGGAGTGTTCCAGAAGTTTCTTCGGGCCTATATAGAGTCCCATTCAGGGAGAGTTGTTAAGAGGATCTCTTAACTTGAACGGATGGCATTGTGCTCAAATTGTTCCGCGGTGATTTTGTTGGTGTGTTGTATCTTTCCCAACTGATTGCGAATAAAGTATTGTTTTCGTTCTGTAGTCTTGCCTAAAGTCAATTCAATCCCCGAACCCATCTGTAAGGAATGTGCACCCACGACTTTGTGTGCTGTGAATGACATTGGGAGAATCGCCCCATTTTGACCCCTTCCACGCGGCTTTTCTTAGGAGAAATAAGAAGCCGGCCGGCAAAGGGGGCTGATAACGTTTTTCAGAGGCACTGGTGGATGTTTTTGCAGGTTCTCGCAGGAGGAGTGTATGCCCTTTTCGGCAGGGCTCAAGTTTCCAGACAACCCTCCTCCCCCCGAAGAAGGAAGGGGGGCTGTTGGAGTTCAGCAGAGGAGAGAGATTGGGAGAGTCGAGATTGGGCCGCCAGCTGAAAAACATCTCTCTGAGCTGATGTGAAAAGAAAGAGAACGCTCGGTCATTTAAAATATTTAGCTAGGACTGGCTCTGAGACTCAATTTTGATATGTCATTTTCTTTAATTGTTTTTTTTTCTTAATTTTGTGTAAATAAAAATGTTATTTCGTCTGTAAGAGGTTTCCGAGGAATTATTTAGTATATATGCATCCCAGCGACAGTTTACGAACGTACCTGCCCCAGTAAAGTAGGCGGGTAGGTCTCACGCTGAAACGTAGCGCACAGTAAGAAAAGAGTGAGCGTTACACCATCTTTTGAAGTTCGTAACAATATTTTATTTAAATTTTATAAAATTTGCTACAGTTTAATGTTAGATTACAGTCCGTAATTCCTAAACTATCATTTTATATTTACTTTAAATATAATAATCCTAAAATATATCAATATAAAATATTTATAACTTTATTTGCAAAAATTAGAGATTATATGATGTTAATAAGGATTAAAG